>CP092867.1:50982337-51066264 GCA_030710605.1 Cordylochernes scorpioides
TTTATTTGCTAGAAACCTTCCCAGTACTATACTAAATAACTTCCTTAAGTTTCATGGCGTTCCAATGAGTGGTTTGCTCAGGCATAAAGGACAAACAGACACACACACACATACATTCATTTTTATATATATAGATAATCCAAATTGTGTCTTATCATTAGATTTGGTCTTATTACCTTGTGTTTATAACCTACAATCCAAATTGTGTCTTATCATTAGATTTAGTCTTATTACCATGTGTTTATAACCTACTAGCGGACGTACCCGGCTTCGCCCGGGTTTTGCCCGAGTAAAAGTTTGTCTAACGAATCTCTCGATAAAGTGAACATTTTTTTCCCGGTCCCTTGAAAAATACTCGATAAGTTGAATAAAATCAATATTAATTGGTTCCCTCGGTAATTGGAAGTTAAAGGAATAGTATCTTGCCTTGGAATTGTATCATTATTCTTGTATGGATGTACCCGGCTTCGCCCGGGTTTTACCCGAGTAAAGGTTTGTTTAACGAATCTCTCGATAAAGTGAACATTTTTTCCCGGTCCCTTGAAAAATACTCGATAAGTTGAATAAAATCAATATTAATTGGTTCCCTCGGTAATTGGAAGTTAAAGGAATAGTATCTTGCCTTTGAATTGTATCATTATTCTTGTCTCAAATAAATTGCCGTGTCATCCTGAATTTTGTCTTTCCTAATTTTCTACATTACAAAATCATCGTATCATCATGATAATATTTAGAGCAGATTGTTGAATTATACCAGGTAAATTAGAATATTTATCTTGATTATTTCTAGGCGAAAAGTTATTTCAAAAATTTTATTTGCTAGAAACCTTCCCAGTACTATACTAAATAACTTCCCAAAGTTTCATGGCGATCCAATGAGTGGTTTGGTCAGGCATAAAGGACAAACAAACAAACAAACAGACACACGTACATTCATTTATATATATATAGATAATCCAAATTGTGTCTTATCATTAGATTTGGTCTTATTACCTTGTGTTTATGATCTATAATCAAAAGCAAACGGTGACGGAATTAAGAAAGAATGCATGACGCTGATAAAGTTTAACAGATATTGTTCCACATTTATATATTCCCCCCCAAAAATAATATTTTCAATTTCATTTTTAAAAAAAGACAAAGGTAAAATACCAAAGAACGGTCAATATGTAAATAAGAGAACAAAATTACTTTAAGATATTTTTATTGTTTATTGAGTCATACAAGTAGTACAAGTGTACTTGTACATATTTATATACGAGAAGGTGTATTGTTACATAGAAATTATTGTTGTAAAATATTTTCAACAATGAATTGTCATGTCCTACTTTGTTAATATAGTATACATGCAATTACATATGATTATTGATAAAGCTTCGAAAAAAAGTTTTTAAATATTATAAAATGTTGATAAGACTTCGATTCTATATAGCATCTTGAACACACGTTTCCAGGCAGCAAATTTAGTTAAGTAAAGGAGCGGCGGAAGAAAGTTCGCCTTCTTCCTTTAAATCTTCCAGTTCCTTCAGAAACAGTTTCGCCATCTCATAGCAGGAGCTCAGTGTCTCTACATCAGGTGACAGATGGACAAGTTCTGGGCGTTTCTCCACAACATAGCTGAAGGCCTGGCGTAGATAGGCCAAGTTCGTGAAGAAAAATCTTCCCATATTTTCTCCCTCAAGGCTTTTCAAAGGGTCCCGTTCTTCTTTTGCTTTTAAGCGGAATGTGTTGTAGTGAACTTTGCCTTGGAACGTCAGTCTTGAAAATCCAAAGTTAATAATTCTGACTCGGATTCCAAAAGTGGGGATGGTAACCTTGTTGTTGTTGTTGAGGGTATAGGTCAGTTGGGACTTTTTGGTTAGAGCTACACGGATGTTCTGCCAGTGTAAGTCCCGGTGTTCGAAGTCAAGTTCCCGTTCGGCTTGGTTCAGGGCCAGACTGAGCTGGCCGAACACCGACAACATCTGCTGAGTTGACAGGCAGTTGACCATCGAGGAAAGGGAGGGACCAGCGTATTGTGTCATGATGACACCGTAGAGTTTCTTCTCATCTTCGATATCGCTGCTCACAGCATAGTAGGAACCTGGCGATGTGTATTCTTGGTATTGGCCTGGGGTGTCCCATATCATCCATATTTTGGATGGCTTACAGAAATTGGACACTTTCAGTTTCTCTAGAGCCGTGAGGGCTGTCAGTTCTACCTGGAGCTGCTGGAGGGTCCAGGGGAATACTTCCCGCTGGATCAATTTATAATCCAGCTCCAGTTCCAGGGGGATGATCTTGTAGACACGGTTAGGTTGGCCGTTCTTCAGAGAAGCCAGGCTCCTAGCTGTCTCTCCACTGCTCAGATGGACGTAAGACTTGTCTGTGAAACTTTCTTTAAATGTTTTCAATGTCTTAGAGGAACACAACTTCAAGATTTCCTTTAAGATTCTTCTTTCGTTCCCAGTGAAAGGATTCGACTCCAGGACTTCTTCAACGTTAGAGAATAAGTAGCTGAGATTAAATAGTTCAGACATTGTAATAGAGTTTTATAGTTTCTCTCTTTTTTATGTATTTATTTTATGTAGATATATTTTATAATAATTTTTAAAACAATAAATAGTAAGAATAGAGAGAACCCATAGATGTATGGAAATTGTAAATAATGAATTAAATTCATTATTCTATGAATCTGTTTATAATTTAAATTAAATATTTTTAATTCAGTTAAACTTGTCTATTGTGCCCCCTCTAAATAGCGCCTCCCTCTCTATAGCGCTCGATTTTAAATACGTAGTACGATGCGATTTACATTAAAAGTGACCTGTCTATAACACATCCTCTCTATAGCACCCTATTTTGGTGAGTCCCAAGAGAGGGCGCTATAGACAGGTTTAACTGTATGTTTTTTCTCGAAAATATATATTTATAATAATATTAGATAATTTAATTTAAAGTGTCAAGCAAACCAAATATTTTTGTTATCCAATTTTAAAAAAGAAAATGATAATGAAAGAGAGGACAAATATCAAAGTTTATAGAGTATGTTTAATAAAATATATTAGATGAAATAAATTTTCCCAGAGCAACAGCTTTACACACCAAAGATAGTGGACATTGCGACTGCTGTGATAGAGGTGCATGGAGACATCTGAGGCTCTTCATTGGACACGACAACAACAACAACAAATAAATTTTCACATATTTAACTTTCATTAAGCCAAAATGAAATTCTGTGAAAATAAAATTATTTCTTGGAAATAAAAATCTATTTTCAATATTTTCGAAATTTTACTTTTAATATTTAAGAGTTTGTATTCATTGTTCTTATAACTCAGTTCAACATTTGGAATGAGCGGAAATTTGGCCCAAATATAAGTTTTATTTATTTGAAAATAAAGCAATCCATAAATAAATCTTTAAATAAAAAGGCATTTATTGGATCAAAATATTTATTTTACCAATATTTCAGTTGGCTGAGCGCCAACCTTTATCAAGGTATTATAACATTTTAAAGTGTGTCTACAAACAAACTCAGCGCCACATAAGGTCGATAGAATTAAGTTTAAACATATTTTGGCTTATATTTAATTTTTTTCTCCACATTGAATATAAGCAAAAATATTTTTGAACGTATTTCTATTGTCGTTAGGTGGCGCTGAGTTTGTTGTTGACACAATTTAAAATGTTATAATACCTTGATAAGTTAGCAAAAAGCATATATCCAATATTATTATTCTACAACCCCATATCTTTTAGTTTATAACCGTTATTTAAAACCATAATTTCCTAATTTTATAAAGTCTTAATACGCTTTCACCCTGTCTCACCGTAGTAAACTCTCATCCACCAGGGGCATAACTGTCGTTTTGTATTGTCTGTACATATTTAATGTTGTATACATAGGAATGCTGTACATAGAAACACCAAAACTGATGTAACTTTCACCGTAAAAGAAGAGCGCGGCACCCAGTAAGGTCGAATAACAGGTCATTGCCATTGTCCAAGAAGCTAAGAGAACATAAAAATTGAGCAGGCTAGTCCTTGATTGGACACGGACACCTAAAAAGGTCCGCCCTCTCTGATGTCACCATTAACATATAAGTTGGATTCCTTCTGATCCCATAGAAAGAATGATAGGAAGGAACACAGTACAGACAGCAGCCAGGTCGCCATGCTGCCAGATTGACCAGAGATCCCAGGACTCCCATAGTCCACCTCACCTCCCTTGGTGTTGCCCTCTCTAAACCAAGGTAACCATGTTCCTATGTGTGTTGTCTTCATTTATCATCAGGCTAGTGCGCTCCCACTCTGGTCCATGACTGCATGTTGGATGAGGAGCCCGCTGCAATGTCTTGTCGGCTCCACGCATTATATCTATATATATAAAAATGAATGTATGTCTGTTTGTTTGTTTGTTTGTTTGTTTGTTTGTCCTTTATGCCTGACCAAACCACTCATTGGATCGCCATGAAACTTTGGGAAGTTATTTAGTATAGTACTGGGAAGGTTTCTAGCAAATAAAATTTTTGAAATAACTTTTCGCCTAGAAATAATCAAGATAAATATTATTATTTATCTGTTATAATTCAACAATCTGCTCTAAATATTATCATGATGATACGATGATTTTGTAATGTAGAAAATTAGGAAAGACAAAATTCAGGATGACACGGCAATTTATTTGAGACAAGAATAATGATACAATTCAAAGGCAAGATACTATTCCTTTAACTTCCAATTACCGAGGGAACCAATTAATATTGATTTTATTCAACTTATCGAGTATTTTTCAAGGGACCGGGAAAAAAATGTTCACTTTATCGAGAGATTCGTTAGACAAACTTTTACTCGGGTAAAACCCGGGCGAAGCCGGGCGGGTCCGCTAGTATATATATATATATAAAGGTGCGTGAGATGATATTCATGTACCAAAAAGGAGCACCTCTCCCTTTAATTGTGCATCAGAACGACAGGACAGTACATCACTCTAGTAAAAAAATACAAGTAATGATAAAGGATGAGCCACACCACCAGTTTTAGCAAATTCAGACAAAAAGCCAATCTGTATACCATGGTTTCTGGCTTTGAATCTTTTCAGTACATCAGGTTAAACACCTGTTTGGTAAATTCGACCGATTTCATACCCCTCTCGTAAAATGTTATGGAATCGAAGCCGCCCCTGTACAGAGGAGGGTCAAAGCCCAAAAAATTATATATAGGTTGGCTTTTGTTTGAATTTTCCAAAACTGGTGTTGTGGTTCATTATTTATATCATCACTAGCAAAGTTTTTTACTAAGATAATGTACAGTGCCATCGTTCTGATGCACAATTAAATGGAGAGGTTCCTCTTTTGGTACATTTATATATTTAAATGTCAACATACCATCGAGAAATACGAAGAAGTGAATTTATATTAAACATTTAAATAACCTATTATAAGGTCCGCATCAATGTATGCATGGATGCTAAATATCTCTTACAGCTTGTGAAACTTACCCGAACAAACTTTGAACATTAGTACACAAAAGATTAAAAGAAACATAATGGAAGCATAATATTTTGTGAGAAAAAAACATTAGAATCCTAAAGCGAGAACCTTTACTAGAATTTTTAGACAAGACCCACAATCCAAAAACCTTTATAATAACACTTATGAACAAAACTTAAGGAATTGAAAAGTCTTCGCCGGTTGTCTTTTTTTTTTTTTTTTTGAAGAAGAAGAATACAGCCAATTTTGTTCACACTTAGTTATCTCGTGTGTCTTCAATAAAGGTGTCACTGTGTATCAAATATCTTTCAGAGTTTCTGAACCCCGATATACATGCTAAAAGGTACAACTTCCTTAAGTTTTGTCCATGAGTGTACATCTAGCTCAAGTACATTCTTCCAAAAGGCCTCAAATGACAACCCACCACTAACTCAGAATTTCAAAGTATTATGACTTCAGCTTGTTTTCTCTCACACACAATACTTTAAAATATCAATGTTACGTCAGCAATTTAAGCAAGTGACTTCGTATCATATACCTCTGAAGAAATAAAACATTTTAGAATTTAAAATGCTTCAAATGTTTATAAGGTAGACAAACTTTAATAAAAAAACTATTTTCATTTATATGTGATATGAATAAACTTTCAAATATTTAAACAAAAGAGTTAATAACATAATAACAATATTTTTAAACAATCAAAGTTTCATTACAAATATTTTAAAGAACCAATAGAAATCAATTAATATGTATTTTAATCTAACTTACATCTAAATATCTAAAGGATCTATATACTGTAGAACCTCCCTTTAGCGGACACCTCTCCACAAAGGACAGTTTTCATTTGTAAAATTACCATTTTTAGAATTTAGCAACTCTCCGGTAAGAGAACACCTCTCCCTAAAGAACACTTTGGCTCTGCAATTAGGTATATTTTACAGGCAGGGAGGTGCTACTGTATATATTCAATCAGGAATAACATTTGGGGAAAAAGTTATTCGAATAAGAATTTTGAATAAATAATTGTTTTGAAACAGAGAGCATTCTATAATAAATTATTAGGTAATATAAAGGCAGAGCACCAAACGAACTATAGGAAAATACACTCATGGACAAAATTTAAAGAAGTTTCATATTTTGACGTTGCCGTTCTTCTGTTTTTTTTTTTTTTGGGACAGAGGCAATTTTGCTCACACTTGGTTATCTCGTGTGTCTTCAATAAAGGTCAATGTGTAAAATCCTAGCTACCACTGTTGCCCCAGTTCATAGGATTCTATCCATCACAAGTTTATCTGTATCTGACATCATATACAAACCTTTATAACATATATAACCTTGTATTATAAACCTTTGTAGATAGTTTTAGTGGCGTGTAGAGTTCGCATAAAACGAATGGTGCACGCGGAAGAAATAAATTTTGATGAAGGTCACTGCAATACTCTTTCAGAGTTATTATCAGAATCCCGATATACATGCTACCCCCCTCTCTATAGCACCATATTTTGGTGAGTCCCAAGAGGAGGCGCTATAGACAGGTTTAACTGTGCCAATATTGGGTTTTTCAATATAATTATTCATATAAAAAGGCATGGATTTAAGCTTTGTCTTGTCATTTAGAAAAATATTTTATATTGAATCATGATTGAATTCAAAAGAGATGACAATAATATTAATAGAAACTAATTTCTCACAATACAAATTAACTATTGCGTTTTTAGCAAAAACTTAAAACGAAGAGAGAAAAAAAAAGAAAATAGGGAAGTTTCATCCAGAAACGTTTCTATCATGTTCCACCATTTTTTTGTTGTTGTCATTTTGGAAGATTTTCACATCACACACACTTTTGTTTTAAATATATAATTAAAATGTGTCATGATACATTAGCGTGCCATCTGTTATGAAAATTCCAAACTATTATAGACACTCTTCAAATTAAAGATACTTAAGCCAGTAAATCTTTTTATTGTCTCAACGTTTCGACAAAAATATTTTGTCCTCGTAAAGGTTTTCACATCACACACACTTTTGTTTTAAATATATAATTAAAATGCGTCATGATTAGCGCGCCATCTGTTAAAAAGATTTACTGGCCGAAGTTTCTTTGATTTGAAGAACTATGAATGCCGGCCAGGCAGCCTCTATCTTTACATTATTAGAGACGTGTATGATTCTTTTTTAAGTAGCAGTAGAAATTGTTTAATTTTAAGAAGAATAATACGCGTCTATAATAGTTTCGAATTAAATTGTGTTGAATAGCTTTACCTTTTTAAAAAAAAGCCGTATATTTTAAAATGAAAAAAAAAAAGTTAAAATGATTCACAAATGTTTGAAAATGGAACCTTTTGAAAATGCTCATAGGATAGATTTCAATTAGAAAATTTTCAAATTACTCCGATAAAAAGAATTTTTAAATCGGTCAAATAGGTATTGTAACTGAAAAAAAAAAGGTTCTTTATTTACATATAACTTGTATAATTAACTCTAACCTTCCGAGTGGTGTAGCTTGAGGCAAACAGTTTACTATAGCATCGGTGATGTTGACTAAAATTTCATTGAGTTAGAATAAAGACAAAATATAAAGTAATTAATAAAAAATGCTGGCGTACTATTATTAAAATATAATAATATAGTGTCATAACACTGTATAGTATAATGACCCGCGCTAGAGGACATCTCTCTACAAAGGACAGTTTTCAATTCCAAAATTACCATTTTTACTATTTAGCAACTCTCCGGTAGAAGGAAACCTCTCCCTAAACGCCACTTTGGCTTTGCAATTAGGTGTTCTTTACAGCGAGGTTCTACTGTATTGGAAATATCAGATATACAAACAGTGTATTTCTACACGGAATACCTTTCTCAACAAAAATCAAATTTTATTTTAGTTTCTAGTTTGATTGTACATTAAAGTCTCTCTCCAGCGAACACACCTCCATGAATGTGGAACCTCTAATGAGAGACCACCATTGTTTAATTGGTCTCTTATTAAAGATTCTACTGTATGAGCAAATCTATAGCGTTAGAAAACAGACTGTTAATAACGTTTAAGATCCGTATGAATTTGTAAATACCAGAGAGAATTGTAAGATATTCAAACACTTTTGTAAATATATTAATGACTCTTTCTAACCTTTTTTATATTTTATAAATCAACCAGGCGCGATATTAAATATATTTGCGCCTAATACAGATGAAACAAACAAATTAGAATTAAATATTTACATGTATTATTCGACAAAGTTTATAAAATTTATATAGACAAAGTGGGAGATGTAAGAGAGTTAAATGAATTAGATCAGGGAACAATCGAAGTCTCACTTCTGTAAAGTTCAGACAGTCGTAGATAAGGTGAAGAGTCACTCTATCTAACCTGAAAGGATCAGGTTTTTAATCTATCTAGTCGTTCCTTTTTTTATTATAATTTTTTTATAATTATCCTAATATCTGCTTCTGTTTAAAAATTGTAAATTGATGCAATTATACCTAGCGGGGATATCAAATTTTGTGTGTTGAAATAAAGAATAATAAAGTGAAACTAGAATCATATTGCCCTGTCATAGCTGTAGGTACGAAGCAAGTTATAATACAAGACGTTAAATTGTGTATATCACTGACTTGTCCTTGAAAAATATTTTTTCTCTCACAAAAATGTATGCAGTTTGAAAAAAAATATATATTTAAATCTTAGACCATTTTGATCCTTCTATTCCCTCAAGACACAGTATTGGCTTTTAAAAATTGTCTTTAAAGTCATTTTTGTTGAATTACCCTTTATTATAAACATACATTATATATAACATAAATTTAATTTTTCCATTGCAGTAAGGGCAGTAGAAATTGTTTTATTTTAAAAAGAATATTTCGCGTCTAAAATAGTTTCGTAATTTGATATAACATAAAGTTTCAGGAGGATTTTTTGGCACATAATTTATATATAACAAGTGACAAGGGAAATCGGTGAATATAAGGCAACAAACGTAAAATATTTCTACACTATGAGATTTCATTTCTTAGGCAAAAGAACCTCTCTCTCTCTTGTATGTATCAATGGATAATTGTTCGTAGAGTCAATACAAATATACATTTCGATTCGACAACTTCACATATTTTTTATATTGGAAATATAAGTCAAATTAAGAAAAGGTTGAAAAAAAGCAAATAAAATATAAACATTTTTTAAATGTTAAATGCACACTTAATGAAATTCATTTAAAGGGAGATTAATACATTTTTAAAAGTGCTATAACATTTAAAAAAGCAAATATCCATCATGTTTAAATGTTTTAGGCATGATTATTTGTATAAGTGATTTAACCTGATATAAGTATTTCCATTTAAATACAGTAGAACCTCCCTTTAGCGGACACCTCTCTATAAAGGACAGTTTTCATTTGCAAAATTACAATTTTTACTATTTAGCAACTCTCCGGTAAGAGGACACCTCTCCTAAAGGGCAATTTGGCTCTACAATTAGGTGTCCTTTACAGGGAGGTTCTACTGTACCTTCTAATTACTACGTACACTGTATTCAGGAATTTCCTATTTAAATACCATTCATTTCAAATCCTACTTTGTTCAATTCCAATTTGATAAAGATACAGAACATGCATCAAGATATCTAAAGAAAATTTCCAAAATATTCTAACAAAAAATTGATATTTTTTGCTCTCAATACTTATAAATATTATAATATTACAAAAGCAATTTAAACTTGTCTTTGTATCATACCTCTAAAAACATAGAAAGCATTTTGGTTTAGAAAAATTCTTTTAAAATGTTACATGTAGACAAACTAATTTTTGAAAACTTTCATGTATATGTGATATATGAATAAATACTAAAATAAAAAAGTGCACATCATACATAAAATTTCAAGTTCTATGTTCCAATTGTTGAAAAAAAAAAAGGATTTAAAAGTTATTTTAACACACACATCTAAAATATCTGTATGGGTTTGTAACTTTTACATAGTCATATGCATAGTATTTTGTGCAGTTATTCAAAAATGTAGTTCCTATAACTAATTGTGATGACATTCAGTATTAGATACAGTCAATGCATCAGCAGTTTACAGAAACAACAATTCATAAAATATAAAACTTTACTTAGCAGACGACCCTTCCCAATATCAGTCAGACGATTAGTTTTAAAGATTCGTAAGAACATCCAGGAGTAAAACAAATGGTTGCCACACAATAACAAAAGCTGAGACATTCCAATAAATAGCCTTATGTTTAAAATAATTTGCTCAATGTATAAAAATATATGCAAATCTTATAATTTCTGAATAATCGAGTGAAATCTTTGTCGAATTTCGCAAAAATTTCAATTTAAATGTAGCTAGGAAAAATGAATTTGTATAATCTTTTCACCAGCATTATTTTGAATTCAATACCTTACGCTCTAGAAAACTGCGATAGCTAAATAATGCCTTTGTTCAGAACTCAAAGATTTATAGAAACCTAAGATCTAACCAACAAGCTTTGCATGTAAAATGGAGCTAAGCAAATACATTTTGTATTCCTAATATTAACCCAAATTCCAGACGTAAATATTTTGAGAACTTTCAAATTTGCCTCTATTCAATCTATAAGAGTTCACTCTTGACATATAACAAAAAGAGTTTCGCATACTTTGAATTTCACAACGAAGTCCAAACACCTTTTCACATATGCAATTATTCGGTTCCAAAAAAAAAAAACAAGATTCAAAAAGGATAAATATTCTGAATTCACTCTCTCGAATCATCATGAAAAAATTCAAATATTTATTTTTATGGAATTACCTTCAAGATTCGCAAGTTTTCAGAAAATATTATTGGAGACATTTGACATCTAACTTCGTATAATTCTGTTTAAAAAACTTTATTAAAACAAACTTCAAAAGAAATTTACAAACATAATAAAATTTGTAATATTATTTATTACCTTTCTCAAAACTTTCTCATATTGACACTCTTGTTCTGGATTGTTCAGTAGTGATGTCTGTAGCCTCTTGGTCCGCGAGGTTGGTAATAAGGTTGTTCGTGTCTGATGTAGGGTCTTCTTGGGCGGTAGACTGCGCCTCCTTCGTAGTGATCATCTTCGGGGTAGTAGTCTTCCTCGAACCTTTGTCTTCTTGGTTGAGGTCTTGTTCTGGGATGGTAAGCTTCATTTCTGAATCTTCCGTAATCCTCTCTGTAGCGATCGTTTCTGTAATGGTTTCTCTCAGGATAATACTCCTGATCCCTGTAGCGTCTCTCCCTGTAATAGGATTCTTCAGGCTGGTACCTTGGCTGATGGCCAATATGGCGAGAACGACCGAGGTACTGGCCAGGTGTGGGATTGTGAGGGCCATTGGTCTGGGAGAAATCGACGCGGATCGGTCTACCATCCAGGAGCTGTTCTTGTGCTTTCTCCACGGCTAGTCTGGCAGATTCGGAATCTTCATAGGTGATAAAACCGAAACGTCTGGATTCATTGTACTTATCGCGGATGAGGCAGGTCTTGGCTATCCGGCCGTATTGAGAGAAGAAATCTTCCAGGGCATTCTCAGTTGTGCGTCTGTCGAGCCCGAACACTCCGATACATTTGCTCGACTTGAACTCGCCTTCCTCTTGACGGCTATTATTGCTGCTACTGCGAGATACCATTGCTGCTTCAAGTAAATATCACGTTGAAATATATTTTTGTTTTCAATTAGATAAGGCAAGATAGAAGAGAAAAAATTTACATACCAATGTAGCATAATATATATTTTTATTCATTTTTTAAATCGTTGAATTAAATAAATATGGAAAATATTTACCGAAATTAAATTGAAAAATATTTATACAGCGCTAAAATGTAAAGACGCGTGCGCGTTTCACACACTTTTTTCATTTATAATTCAAGAATATTTTATTTTATCGCATCTTAAACATTTCTCTAATGTGAAGAGAGAGAATTCACATACTTTATTGACATCTTGTCAATACAATGTCAAAGTGAAAAATGGTAAAGAGAGAGAAGAGAGACAAAGCAGAATTTTGGCAAACGATTTGTTAGGCTCTTGTCTATATTTAAAGAGTCAAAATGTGTATTTTGAATATCTATATATATAAAAATCAATGTTTGTATGTTTGTTTGTATGTCCGGGATACAAATTCGCAGTAGTTCACTAATTCAAACCAATATTTCCATACATAGGTAAAAAAATAAGGGGAAGACGATAGGCTATTTTAAAAAATATATAAATCAATTATTAAAACTATATATTTAAATTATTCTACTTAGCTCACGAACAGCGCCCTCTATCAACGATTAAATTATGCTGATGCAAACAAATAGATAATGCTAATAACAAACAATTATTTAAAAAAATATTATCAAAACATATATCACTCGGGTAGATATGCACACGGGTCAATCCCGGGGCGAAGCCCGGGTCGCCCGTCTAGTTTTTGATAATTAAAAGCACAATATATATATGTACATATGCCATCAACTATCCATGCAGTCCTTCAGAGAATAAATTCTTCTTTGTTTTTATTTGTATTTAAGTTGGTAGAGGCTAACTCAATTCATAAGCTACTGCTAAAGAGATTTATTAGCAAAATATAACGACGATTAAAGATGAGTGTCTTATAAGAACTTTATTCGCAAGCTTTCGGACGTCCTTCTACAGGCTTTACAATGACAAAGCCTGTGGAAGGACAGATGCGTCCGAAAGCTTGCGAATAAAGTTTTTATAAGACACTCATCTTTAATCGTCGTTATATTTTCCTATTTTTATTCGAAGTGTTCAATTTATTCGATTCAAAGAGATTTATTATATGATTCTCCAGAGATGCCAGGTTCAGGTTAGTGATTCCATGATGGATGGTTTGGAATGTCTGGTATTGAAGACTGGACGTGAGATGGGGAGATCATCCACCGGTTAGTCTTCAACTTGGCGAGTGGGTAAATGCTTCCCGTTTTGAATATTTAATGAGAATTAAGTATCAGATAAGGCATTGTGAGCCACTCTACAGAAGCCTAATACCGGTAGCCTATTATATTTTAAAATCTTGCTATTCCTATATAACTGATCCGAGGGTTTGTTTATAAGAAATTATTAAGTCAGAGCTGAGTAGAAAGACTAACTAACTAGAAGGAATCTATAAGAGTTTCTGTTAAATTGATTTAACATATTACAAAAATAAAATTAATTAAGCAACAAGAATCAATCTAAACTCCAGTAAACACAAATATCGCCGTTAGGCACGCGCTCTCTCCGATTGGTTGATCTCCCCAGCGACGTTCTTTGCGACCTTTCCAGACTTCTGAGGCCGCCCCAAAACTATGTATACGCAATAAAAAATTGTAATCAATCACAAATGGTAATTAAAACAATATATTTCGCCTATATATCTCAAATATTTCCAACAGTGAAAGAGAGCCGAGAGGCGGGCGCGCGTGCCCCGGCCCGCCTTCGAACACAAAGCGCGCGTTGGCAAAAAGAATAAATTGATTTCAATTTTATCTACGGCCTGTCCGTTTCTTTGCTCTCATAAAAGAATCATGTGATCTCTAGAGCAGGAAAATTTTCACCCAGCTCCCCCTACAGGGAATAATGGCCGCATATTTTACCTTCTATCTATATAAATATAGCGCTGGGGTCGAAAACAGTTGGGAGTTGTACTTATTTTTGAGGCCATTGTCCATGGCTTCAAATGGCCATCATGGCCAAAAGAGGATAAAATATAATTTACGATCTAGAGCTCCAACAGAGCTCCAACATAAGTCTTGAATCAGCCTCCGCCCTTTTTTAGGCATTACTCGGCCGAGTGCGATTAAATCAGCCCTGCCAGGCTCCTAGACATCCTACCTAAAGTAAAAATCAATTATTTACGACCTAGATGGATATATATACTCAAGACTACTCAAACAGATCCCTCAGGAGAATTTCATCCACTCCAAGCCATCTGTCAAACTTCTCTCCAAGATCAGTAACGGAGCAGTCACCACCACAGTCCACGTACATTTCCTGGAAGATCTTGCTCTCTGGCATCCTGAAACGGATCCAATTTGTCCTTACTGTCTGAAGAATCATAGACAGTGGATCACCTCCAGCTTTGTTTTAGGCGTGGAATGCAGACGGCTTTAATACAAGGTTGTCCCAAAAGTTCGTAAACATATTATGATGATGATTTATATTTTGTAAGGCGTTTACGGACTTTTGGGACAATCTTGTAATTCTGAAACTTGGCCCACCTGCTGATTGACCACCCTTGATATGAAACATCAGAGATTAAATCATTCTTTTATAAGAATTCTGTTGAAATTTACCAAGGTTAACAATACTGCCAAGGTTGTCCCAAAAGTTCGTAAACACCTGCAAAATATAAATCATTATCACAATATGTTTACGAACTTTTGAGACACCCATTACTTGGACTAGCTCAGGTCGATCCTGCATTATTGGCCAACCTCCCAGACTCTCTGCCAGAATGGAACTACTTAGTTAACTGTATCAGAACTACCTGTGCCTAGAAATTTTTAATAGACTGCTGGACATCTTGGGTAGTTGGCCTTTGACGCTCCAGCAACCCAGGTTATATCTAATTCTATATAAATATTTCAACCAGACTTCTACGAGGGTGATTCAATAAGTTTTATGAAAGTTTCCACATAAAAAAATACTTCTTAGAAAATACAAGCCAAACTCTATCAACGTTCTGGATATAGTTTAATTTATGAGTTATAATTCATTAGTCGTGTTTTTTACAGTCAAATTAAAAGTCACAAAAAAAGTGTTTTTTGAAAATTTGTAGATAAATTAAAAATTGAAGATTTTATTTCCACTTGCTCATTCGCGATGACAATGTAATTATTTGGAACTCCTTTTTTATTGAATCACTATAACATTTGTACGCTCCAAGAACCTAAGGGTTTACTAAATAAATAAATTACTATATCAGTAACCCGTTTTACGAACGGGTCTAGAATGACATCCAGTACTTATTACAAATTTATATCTAGACCTTAAATAATAAAGTAAAGAACTTCCACACATCGCATATGCGCGCGCGATAAAGGAAATTTTATGAATATTTAACCTAAAAATGTGCCAACATAAAAATATTACTACCTAACGCCACTAAAGTTTTCCGTTACATAATTAGGAGATCGTACGTCATAGCTTTATAATGCAACGATAAATAAATTTAATAATTAATGAATTATATAATATAGTTCTTTGGTATTCTGTCTTAAAGTTAATTAGCAATCTTTGTGCCCAGTTCTTTGTTTTCCATTTTCATTTTTTTTTCATCAAATTCTTTATCGGACAATCTTTAAATTCTTTCTTTTCAACATTTTTTTTCTCGCTTCTCTTTTCCTTTTGCTGCATTAACATCTTCGCATACTTCTTTGCCATTATATTTTTGGGATCTTCTTTACTTTTCATCTTATTTTACATAATTTTGAAACGTACAATAGATATTTTCTTTAAAGGACACCTAATTGCAGATCCAAAGTGTTCTTTGGGGAGAGGTGTCCTCTTACCGGAGAGTTTCTAAATAATAAAAATGGTAATCTTGCAAATGAAAACGATCCTTTGTAGAGAGGTGTTCTATCATGGAGGTTCTCCTGTATATATAAAATAAGAAATACAAAGCTCAGAATGACACGGTATTTTATTTTATATTAAAAGATTAGGACATATAAAATATAGGTGATTTGTACATTCAACAAACAGGTTTACAATCACAGTCATAATCCTAAGTCGTATTAAAGTTTCACCTTATTAAATCTAAAAAGAGTATTTCCGAGAGAGGCGATAATAGGTATAGAGATTTAAACCTGGTATAAATTATGTAATAAGAGTGGTTATTAAGATATTATTTTTATTTAATTCTCTCAATTTATATTGTAACGTAGAAAATAAGTCGCTAGATATTGAGAATATAAAAGGTTTTATTAATGACGTCACCACGACGAGGAAACAATTATAATTGTTGTACAGCAAGCATGTCAAACTCGCGGCCCGCGGGCCTCATGCGGCCCACAACGAATAAATTTGCGGCCCACCAGACGGCGGTGCATGCAAGCTACGTTTTATCGGAGATGATAGCTAAACACTCAAAACCTTTTACTGAAGGTGATTTCATCAAGGAATGTTTAATTAAAGCTGCAGAAATTGTTTGTCCTGGAAGTGTGAAGTCGTTTCAAGCAATATCTTTGTCTCGAAATACCGTTGTGGAAAGAGTTACTGATATGGCCAGAAATTTAAATGATCAGATAAAAGAAAAATCATCTTGTTTCGAAGCATTTTCCATTGCCTGTGATGAGAGTACAGACATTGGGGGCGTAGCTCAGTTAGCTGTTTTTTTTTTTCGAGCTTGCGACACGGATTTCAACATTTTTGAGGAATTATTGGAACTAGTACCGATGCATGGCACTACTACAGGAGAAGATATACTTAATTTCGTTTATGATCTTCTGCAAAAATACAATTTACCTCAATCAAAATTGACTTCTGTAGCAACAGATGGAGCTCCTTCAATGACTGGAAAAACCAACGGTTTCGTAGCATTACTGCGAAAAAAACTAAGTGAAATTTCTGATGGTTCCAATATTCATCATACGCATTGCATTATACATCAGGAAGTATTATGTACGAAGGTAATAAAAATGGAAAATGTGTTGACACCTATCAAAAAATTCATCAATTTCATAAGATCTCGAGGTTTAAATCAGCGACAGTTCTCTCTGTTCTTAACTGAATTATAAAGCGAATATTCAGGTTTATCATACTATACCGAGGTACGTTGGCTATCATGCTCCAAGGTTCTCAAACAATTTTGGGACTTGAAAGAAGAAATATGTCAGTTTTTAATAGCCAAGAATCAAGTCAACACTTTGTTTTCTGATCAAGTATGGTTGCAAGATTTTTCCTTCATGGTTGACATAACAAAACACTTGTCGGATTTAAATTTGAAACTGCAAGGAAAGGATCAGATCATTACCAACATGTGTGACCAAGTTAATGGATTCAAATGTAAGCTAGTTCTTTGGGAAAAGCAGTTGAAAAACGAAGATTTAATGCACTTTCCGACATGCAACATGTACAAATCAAGTTTAGGTGAAACTGCATCGTATCAAAAATATGCGGAAAAAGTTTTAAGTCTTAGAAATGAATTTGAAACAAGGTTTTCTGATTTCAAATCTTTGGAAGGCAAGTTTACTTTGTTTTCTTCGATTTTCTCGATAAATATAGAATCAGTACCTAATCATATGCAAATGGAGGTAATAGATATCCAGTGCGATTCAGATTTAAAGGCAAAATTCATTGAAGTTGGCGTTTCTGAATTTTACAAATATTTGCCAGCCAGATTTGAAAACACTCGAAAATTAGCATATGAAATTATGTCCATTTTGGAAGTACTTATCGGTGCGAGCAGTTATTTTCACTTATGAAAGGAAATAAGGCTCCAATCAGATCGAGAATTACTGACGTTCACCTTGGGTCAGTTTTAAAATTAATCACTGTGAACAAGATTTCCCCCGAAGTAGGAAAGATGGTAGCAGAAAAGAGATGCCAAATATCAGGGAGAAAATATTAACTTTACTTTCTTTTTTATTATTAGTATTTTTTTAAATAAACCTACATAAATGTTACTATAAAAATTTAATTACTTGTTTTCTTTTTTTGCGGCCCACATAATCTTATTACTTTTTATTTGGCCCGTGTTAGGATTTGAGTTTGACATGCATGTTGTACAGTAACATATAGAGGTAACTCAGTCTCTTGGAGCGTATCCATAGATCGATAACTACCCGAGCTGTCCTGCGGTTTAAGAGTCTTTCTTGCTTGCCTTAGTGACCAAGTATTTCCAGTCCGGTTTGTTTCTTGGTAGATTCAACAGGACAGTGCTGTTTAAAGAGGGCAGTTCAAGGAGTGTAGCCGTTTAGAATTGCTATAGTTTAAATGCCGGGAAGTTGAAAAGGACGTGCTCCACGATTTGCTATTACTATTGACAGTGTGGGCATGTTGGATCAGGGGCTTTGTTAATTCTGGCCATATCGGCTTGAACATATCCATGTCTTGATGCCGTGGTTGATGTTCCTAGTTGTATTTTTTTTAGGTTCTTTTTTAAGATGGCCGGGAGTGGGTGAGAATTTTCTCAGGTGTCGAGTTGATGGGTCAGTGGTGAATATATCGGTCCATAATTGGTGGGCAAATTGTTTTCTGCGTATTCTCGTCAACTTCTTTGGGAGTTCTTTAAAAAATGGAGGAATGTCAGATTTAGAGGCCGTTTTGGAAGCCTAGTCTGAACTTCCATTTTCTTTAATTCCTTTGTGGCCTGGCACCTAGCAGAGTTGGATGTTTTTATTATTTGAAAGGTCATTTATTGGGCTATGAGATGAGAGCGTGAGACGTCTGGGTTACATATGGCTGCCTGGCAGTCGGAAGCTACATATATTTCTGAATTGTTGAGCTCACGAACGCTTCCATTCCATGGAGGATGGCTACAAGTTCATCCTGGAAGGACGTACATTCTGGATGGAGTTTGAGCCGAATTAGTGGATGGGATGCTGGTAGGATTGTACCTGCCCCGACTACAGATTGTGAGCTATCTGTAAATATCGTAGCGAAATATTATGTTTCCTACTCTTTAAGATTTCCTCACTCTGTTTCTCTAGTATTTTATCGATTTAGATTTTTTTGCATCATATAAATTGCTGTCATTCTGAGGTTTGTATTTCCATATTTTCTATTTGACATTTGATGTAGAAGCTGGGTAGTTAGGACAATTGACAATTAAAAATTATTTATTGTCTTCTAGACAATATTACATCTCAAAGAGAGAGAGGTATATACATGAAAATGAAATATATATATATATATATGTAGTATATTTTAAGGTAGATAGAGCACAATCTTCTTCTAATATTTATATAACCCCATATCTGTATATAAAAATATGTATCGAACAATAGAAGTGACAAATAAAGCAAAGAGGTAAAGGTAGATCAGACGACGCCATAGTCCAGACGACAAAGGCCAGACATGATAAACAACCCAGACTAACAGGTGTTTATGCTAATGAGTTCATTCCCCCGTCAGCAGGTGGCCGACACGTGGCCAGACATAATTAATAACCCAGCGCTTGACAGGTGGCGTGATTATGGGAACCAATCAGAACTCATCGCCATCTGCGAACGTCTCATATAAAAGCCCCCAAGAATTGGGACAAAGAGAGTTGTGTTTTAGTTGTTTCAGAGCGACGCTGTCATACGGTCGGTCAGATCTCTCATCCCCCCTTCTAGGCTAGGGCATCCGTGACGTCCGTGGTCTACCTCTACCTTCTTGGAGTACCATCTAGACCTGCCTCTGTCTCTTGCTGTCCCAGTGCGGGAATCCCATCACTCACCCACTACCACGACTGCCCAGCACATTCCACCTCGGGTTTACTACAGAACCCGTTAAAGTCGACAGGATAACCGAGGACAGCAACATACAGAAGATGACAGAGGCCGAAGTCGAGTACTTCACGGATGCCCTCACCAACATGCAACCCCACTGCGACGAACTAGTAAGCCGCCTAACGGATGCCATCAGGGGGCTAGCCATGCCTCGTGCGGAGGAAGCCCTCATTCCCCCTTTCGACGGATCCTACGCGGCAAACAACTTCATCCAACAGCTCGAGCGGACAAGCGAGGGACCGCAGGATGACGCCACGCTGCAAGCCCGGCTCCGCGCACTGCTCAAAGGTGAGCCCCTCTCCCTCTACAACGAACTAAATATGGCCTCTCTGCCATACAGTCAGGCAAAACAAACTCTGATAGACCTCTACCCCGGAAAATCCGAGGTCACCTTCACCAAATTTTTAACGTTTAAATTAAATAATCAGATCCAAATAGGAGAATATTACCGTCAAAAAATAACAATGGGACTACAACTGGGCCTAACCAACCCCATCATAGTAGAGGCATTAACGGAAGGCCTCCAGGCCAATGATCAGCGCCTTATGAGGGCCATAGCCCCTAAAACCCTGAACGAATGGTACACTACCATGAATAGAATAAAAGGTACAAATTCACTCCCTACTCCATCCGAACAATTTCAAGGTGTTTCCAACACCAATACTTTTCACCGTGACACCGGAACCCCTCCTAGGGGAAGGAACTACAATCCCGTTTCATCAAACAATACCCCAAGATACCCTTCTGGTGCCAGGAGACCACCCTCACCATGCAAATACTGCCAAGGTGACCACTGGAACAATGAATGTTCCATGAACAGACGACCCTACAGGCAGCAGGCCTATCACAGCCAACCTACGGCGCACTATTTCCCATCGGAACAAAATGGCGCCCACAACATTCCCGTGCCGGCCCCCAAGTCTTCTCACACCCACAAGGCAACGAAAACTCCAATTTTCGTCCCTAAACTATCTAATATTCTATGTAACCCTAAAATTTTTAATAATCTTTATTGTCCATTCCTCTTAGACACAGGAGCCTCTATTAACATAATTAATTTAAATATTTTTAATCATCTTAGTAAAAACTTATCTAATCCTTTAAAATTATATCCATGCCATATATTAATCAATTCCATATCTACTCAAATAAATTCGATAGGATACACATATTTGACCACTACCATAGGAAAAATTACAAGATCAATTAAATTTTATATAATAGATAATTTATTACCTTTTGGTATACTATCTTTAAATTCCATTAGCCAATTTTGTTTGACCATAAATTTATATAATCATTCTATTTATCAATGTGATGCTCCTTTGTCTAAGAAATGGTGCCATATAACTTATGTAACACCATGTAATAATGGAGAGAGTGACCATAATCCTCCCAATGTGGGTCATTTAAAAAACAAACCTAACTCACATTCTCCATTATTACAGGGGAAATACACTGCGTGACATTGAAAATGGAACACCAAGAAATAGTGGCCAGAAAGTGATGAAACTCGGCAGACAGAGAGAGACAGGGACGAACAATAAGTGATCTTTATTTCAAAATGATAGTCATAATACAGAGCGAGAACGGCGTCGGCTTAGTAGCAAGTAGGACCACCGCGGACGGCGATGCACGCAGCAACACGTCTAGGTAGAGAGTCAATCAGAGTACGGATGGCGTCCTGAGGGATGGCTCTCCATTCCCTCTCAACCATTTGCCACAGTTCGTCTTCTGAACGCGGTTGTGGCAAGGCATGCAAACGGCGTCCAATGATGTCCCAGACGTGCTCGATTGGTGAGAGATCAGGAGAGTACGGTGGCCAGGGAGGCATCTGTACATCTTGCAGAGCTTGTTGGCTAATGCGAGCAGTGTGCGGTCGGGCGTTATCCTGCTGATAAAGGGCATTGGGTACCCCCTGAAGGTAGGGGAGTGTCACCGGTCGCAGCACATCATCAACGTATCGTTGGGCCGTCATAGTGCCCTGAATACGAAGTAAAGGTGACCTGGAATCATACGCGATTGCGCCCCAAACCATGATTCCACGTTGTCGCACGGTGGGGCGTTCCACAATTGCTGCCGGATTGGACCTTTCTCCACGTCGACGCCACACGCGTACACGGCGACTATCACTGGACAAGCAGAAACGCGACTCATCTGAGAACACGACCCTGTGCCATTCCGTCATCCACGTCGATCTAGCCCGGCACCATTCCAAACGTTGGCGCCTATTCGGTGGGGTCAATGGCAGTCTTCTTAGCGGACGGCATGAGTGCAAGCCATTAGCAACCAATCGACGGGAAATGGTTCTGGTCGAGATGAAATGATTTAGGGTGTCTTGCACATGTTGCAGGATGGTGGTACAAGTGGCTTGTGGGGCCGCCACTGCTTGTCGAAGGATACGCCGATCCACACGTGCTGACGTCACTTTGGTTGCACCGACATTCCTATAAATTGCCACATTTCCTTGTTCCAACCATCTTCTCCACAGTCGGTGCACCGTGGACGCACCAAGGTGTGTATCAGCTGCGATTTGACGTATGGACCAACCTGCCCTTTTCAGTCCGATCACCATGCCCCTCGTAAAAGCGTCTGT
Source organism: Cordylochernes scorpioides (assembly GCA_030710605.1). Taxonomy (NCBI): domain Eukaryota; kingdom Metazoa; phylum Arthropoda; class Arachnida; order Pseudoscorpiones; family Chernetidae; genus Cordylochernes; species Cordylochernes scorpioides. Next base: position 51,004,837 of record CP092867.1, read on the forward strand.
CTGCTTGAACTGCCTCCGTTTACGATGACCTGGCATTCTCTGTTATTACACGTGTCTTTTGACACAAGAACAAAATTTCTACAATGATTTTCCTTGAAGAAATAACGACACGAATACTGTCCTTTCTGCAAGTTCCTTCCCTTATATCTTACTCCATGTGCGCACGAGAGCTGCGCATTTTACATCATTTGCATAACTCGGTTAGGCGCGTCTACCCTGAAATTTGCATAATTTTCTGGCCACTATTTCTTGGTGTTCCATTTTCAATGTCACGCAGTGTATGTCCATCCTATACCATGTCCCATTACCTTGACCAAGACCTCTACCAATTATGACAAAAATGCACCCAGCCAAACTTTAAACCATTTACCCCATTTATATTTATTGCCCCCACTATATCCCTCTGAACATCAATGTAAAATTTTTAATGATTCTTGTAATTTATGTGTTAGGAATGATATCCCTTTAACTTTTATGAATATTATTAAGAATTACTCAAATATTTTTTCTACTAACAAATATAACATTCCAAAATTGAAAATCCCCCCTATCAATATTAGGACAAATTCAGATAAAATAATTGCACTCAGACCGTATCGTACATCTCTTTCAGATCAACGTGAAATACAAGAACAAGTAGGTAAAATGTTAGAATATGATATTATAGAGCCTTCTTTCTCCCCCTATTCATCCCCCGTTACTTTAGTTACCAAAAAGGATAAGACAAAAAGATTTTGCGTAGACTACCGCCGCCTGAATGAAATAATTTCCCCCGATGTTCACCCCCTTCCGCTCATAGAGAATATCTTAGATAAATTAGCCAACGCCAAAATTTACTCCCGCGCCGATTTTTCATCAGCATACTGGTCCATCGAAATAAGTCCCCCTGATAGGAATTTATTATCTTTTGTCACGTTAGAGGGTCAGTATAATTTCAAAAGATTACCATACGGGATTAAAATAGGACCCCAGGTGTATGAGCGAGCAGTCAGTCAGATATTGCAAAGAAATAGGTTAGGTTTTATATCACATTATTTCGACGATTTCATTATCTTTTCAAATTCCATAGAAGAACATTTAGATCACTTACAGCAATTTTTTGATATGTGTAATAGGGAAAATTTTAGATTAAATTATAATAAGTGTGACTTCTTTAAAACTACAATAGAATTTTTAGGCTATACCATATCATCAGGCACATACACTCCATTAGTAAAAAATTTAGATGTAATTAATGCCATTAAGGTCCCCACTAGCGTTAAATCCCTCCAATCATTCTTAGGTTCCATTAATGTATATAATAAATTTATAAAAGATCACGCCCGCATTAGGAACCCCCTCAATAATCTACTTAAGAAAGATACACCATGGCACTGGAATGCAAAATGTCAACATTCATTTGACACCCTAAAGGAATGTCTCACCACAAAACCGGTACTACACCTCTTTAAAGAAGGATTACCCTGTCAGCTATTCTGTGATGCCTCACTTCAGGGAATAGCTGGCATCCTAAAACAACAACAACCAGACGGCACTCTACACCCCGTGCAATATTACAGCAGAGCACTCCGACCCCACGAGAAAAATTATACCATCACAGAGTTGGAATGCCTTGCTGTGATAGATAGTGTGGAAAAATTCCGCATCTATCTCTCAGGTGTAAGGTTCACAATTTTTACGGACCACCATGCATTACAATGGTTAAAAACCATAAAAAACCCAACGGGTAGACTTTTTAGGTGGAGCTTAAAGATGTCCGCATACGAATACGATATAAAATATATAAAAGGTAAAACGCAGTACGAGGCTGATCTACTGTCCCGCAATCCTTTATGTGGTTTTCTCACGACCACCCAAATAATAGAAAAGCAACCCCAATTACCTCCATCTACACTTATCAAAAGGAATATAGATGGCCTCCATACAATCAAACGTAAAGGTATTGTTAAGATTATAGTTCCCCCTTCCTTACAACATACGCTAATTAATAAAGTACATTTAGAATATAACCATCCTGGTGTATCCCAAATGATTAGGCTCATCTCCACACAGTATACTTGGTGTGGAATGACCAAATCTATAGTTAAATATAATAGGTCCTGTCCCACATGCCAACTTATAAAGAAACCGAAAGGTCCATTATATGGTAGATTAGAACGCCTCCCTATAGCTTTACAACCCTACGATATGTTATCTATAGACACTATTTCAGGTTTTTCTAAATACGGTAATTCTAAGTCATACTTACACGTAATTGTAGATCACCTAAGTCGGTATACATGGACCTTCCCCAGTAAGTCAACTAATATAATCACATACATTCAGTGTATCAAAAAGGTATTGCAGTGTGGCCGACCAAAACGCCTTCTTTCGGACCGGGCACCTGCTTTTACTTCCCCAAAGTTCAGGAGATTCTTAATAAAGAACGGGATACAGCCTCTACTAACCACTGCAAATAACCCGCAAGCTAACGGTTTATGCGAGCGTCTTAACGCGACACTCACCGGGAAGCTGAGGTTACTGAACTTAGAGAATCCAGGAACCTCCTGGACTAAATTAATTAAGATAGTAACTAATAAATATAACGATACCCCCCATACGATAACTGGATTTCCCCCCGTATTTTTAATGTATAATATAATCCCCTCAGACTTAAATAACCACATAAATCCCTATCCCAATATAATAGAAAGTAGAAAACTAGCAATACAACGTACAAATGACAGGCATGACAAAGAGAAAATTAAATATGATAACAAACATAAAAATCCACACTTTGATACAGGAGATTTAGTATTAGTAAAGGCGTATCATCATCCAAATAGCGGTAAGCTAGTACCCTACTTTACAGGTCCATATAAAATTACTGAAATAATTTCTGATAATGTCGTACGTATAAATAGACCCAATAGGATTACAGGTAATGATAGCGATACTGTACATGTAAATAAATTACAATATTATAATGAAGAGGTCCTCTATATTTCACCACCCAAAGTAGAACCCCTAAAAATAAATAGAATAATAAACCCTTTCCGACATTTAGATCCCAAGTTGTTTAGTCCAATAGAAAAAAGTATAGCTCATAGATTTTCCGAACCATTCAACCATTTGTCCCCACATCTATTCTCATAAAATTAGGGAAATCTAGGTCCTGAACGTCTGGCGAACTCCTCGACATAAAGTAGTCAATTAAAAAATCATAAATCATGGCATTCAACACCATTTCATGATTACCTTTTCCTTCACCAATAATTTCTCTCCCTCAAATGTAGGACTATCTTTCTTTTTCTATTAGGCACACAACTGATCACTTAAGACTAACCCTCGGAATTGTTTGGACTGGAATAGCGCAATTCCGAGAATATAATTCATACACACATTGTATATAAAAACAAAGAAACATTATGTAATTATTTTTTATTATCCCAGTTAGCTTCTTTTTCTTAATTTATGATAATATATCCCGTATTCCATTAACACAGTTCGCATGATCATAACCCCATTATTTATACAATAATTAATTAATTTCTTTTATACCAAATCTTATTTTTATAATGTTATAGGATAGTTTATATTTTGTCAACCCCGTTTAAAATTTAGGTCCCCATCATCTCTAAAATCGATCCTGTACATGACACCATGTGAGACGTTATCTTGGCCTTCTAAGAAGACAATTAATTCCAATCTGCTTCCCAACGCGCGCGACAACAAACTCAAGGTCGCACTGATCTCCCCCTAATTGTTTTTTCTACTTCGTCTTTGCCTCCCTACTGCTAAAGGGGTGGAATGACATTTGCACCCATCATTAGCATCCATCATTAGCAGAGGTAATCTTTCTTACTTCATCACTCTTACCTGTCAAACATTCAATTGTAGGGCTTTTGGGTACTTTTAATACGAACATGCACCACATTACTGGCTCCCTTGTTAGGAATCAAAAAGGTTTTTTTTTTTTGTCAAATTTGTCGCCTCTCATTTCCCTATATGTAACATAATGTTACATGGAGAAAAGAACTATTAATTTAATACTTTAAAAGATGTTCCCCAAACGTAACAAGCCGGCGTTTGGGTAGGCTCACCTAAAAATTTTGCAGACCAACTGCATAAAACGCTCTGCAATCTTTTTAGCGCCTAAGACACGCATTACATACCACATGTACCCAAAGTCCTATCTTCCACCCAATGACATCATTTTAGGGATCAAGATCGCTCCCCGTCTGGTCTCACATAATATAATCGGGAAGTCTGGCAAAGACCAACTTCTCAGACCGGACCAAAGCGACATAGGGCCACATTACCTCCCCGTAGGTCAAACTAGAAAGACCTCAATAATCTTGCATCTATACTGTGTGTAAATATGTTCCCTTTTTTCAGGAACGAATATTTTTGTTTTCTTTTAACTTTTCTCTCATTTATTGTAAATAGACTTACAGTTTACCTAGTTTTGTGGTGTTGGACTTTGTTTTTTTTAACTTACCAATGTAGATAAAACATTTCACTATTCATCAATAATATCATTTTGTTTATTAACCATCAACATTAATGCCATCAACTACCAATCAATCCTTTATATATTATTACCTTTAATATGTTTATTTAATTTTAATTTTCTTTTTCTCATCATGTTTAGACTTAGCATTGTACAACTTCAATTATTTTAGGCATCATTTTTAACAAAACCTACACCTGACAATATTTATAATATTTCTTGAACAGAGAGAGATAAAACATTTACCATTTTATTTTTCTTAATAGATTTTCAATATGTTATTTTTGACGCTTCCCTTACAGCCTCTTAACTCTATCCCATGAAAACCTTTCCTCCCAACTTATTACAGCCATCAAGAGATTATTGTTCGTCAGCCATTTTCTTTTTTTTTATTGATTAACCTAACTAGAAGACCCTTCCTCGCTGTACATTTCCCAACAGTGAGCTCAGGAGACCCAGTTAGTTTTTTATTTTTTTCTCTCATCGTCCGGCTCATCATTTTTTCATTTTTCAACTTTTTCTTTTCACCACACAAGCCGGACACAATCAAAATTGGCAGCAATAAATCTCTTACATCCACCTATCCTTTCCCACATCCTTCAAACCTCCAACTACCTTCCAAGGGATTCCAGTTCGCCGAACATTTTTGTTTTTTTTTCATTGATTAATCCGACTGGAACAATCCTTCCTCACTATACCATTCCCGATAATGAGTTCAGGATATCCAGCGCGATATTTTTATTTTTTTTTCTCATCGCCCGACTCATCATATCAACTCATCATATTTTCAACTTTTCACTTTTTTTTCTCTCATCATTCAACCGGGCATAATCATTATGGGCAACAGGGATCCCTCTTACCTCTACCTTCCCCTTTTACCTCCATCTATCTTCCCAACTCTTTCCGCTGTCTGAGCTAATGATGCAGACGGAATATCTTGGGCCTTCTGTTAATGAAAACAATGCCTCACTTAAACAAGTTCGCATTGCATTGCAGAATGTTTGGGATACTACTTTTGCAGAAACATGCTCAGATACCCCCTTTCCCTTTTTCAACCTTAGCGTCACATTATAAGTTCAGTCAATAAACTAACTTCATTTTTTTCTCTCATCTTTAATACAATAAAATATTATTTTCCTTGTACGATTCATTTTATCATAGTTACCATTTTGTATTATATACCTTCTCTTAATCTTTTATCATTCATTTTGTACGTTTTTATTGATACACCACCCTTACAACATCTTTCTCTTTTTAACTTGTAACTTCATAATAATTTTAACTAATTTGTATACAAATTATTTCTTTTATTTTTTATAGTAGGTTTGTTAGGTTATCACTCATTACATGTCATTCCCCCAACCAAACCTTCATCACCGGGGACACATTCTGTAGTATATTTTAAGGTAGATAGAGCACAATCTTCTTCTAATATTTATATAACCCCATATCTGTATATAAAAATATGTATCGAACAATAGAAGTGACAAATAAAGCAAAGAGGTAAAGGTAGATCAGACGACGCCATAGTCCAGACGACAAAGGCCAGACATGATAAACAACCCAGACTAACAGGTGTTTATGCTAATGAGTTCATTCCCCCGTCAGCAGGTGGCCGACACGTGGCCAGACATAATTAATAACCCAGCGCTTGACAGGTGGCGTGATTATGGGAACCAATCAGAACTCATCGCCATCTGCGAACGTCTCATATAAAAGCCCCCAAGAATTGGGACAAAGAGAGTTGTGTTTTAGTTGTTTCAGAGCGACGCTGTCATACGGTCGGTCAGATCTCTCATCCCCCCTTCTAGGCTAGGGCATCCGTGACGTCCGTGGTCTACCTCTATCTTCTTGGAGTACCATCTAGACCTGCCTCTGTCTCTTGCTGTCCCAGTGCGGGAATCCCATCACTCACCCACTACCACGACTGCCCAGCACATTCCACCTCGGGTTTACTACATATATATGATACAATTTTACAAAGTGATGGAAGATGAAGGTAGAAGGAAACCTCGGCGCTGAAGGGTCCTGGACCAGGCGATGAGCGGGTCCTCCACTGCTTCTCCGAGCCCAACCTGGACAAAGTGGCGATATATTCGCAACTTTGCCGACGCCAGGATGGAAAGGGCGTCGTCCTCATGGCCGGACCCGCCGAAGAGCCAGGCCTGCAGGTCAGGGGGCCGCCCGATGATGTTGAAGGCCTCTCTGATGAGAGGCCTGATGGATCGGCAGCACCAGTATCGGTGGCCGAGGGAGCGGTCGATAGACCCGCAGGCAGGACACGCGGGGCCGTCCGAGGCAGGATGGGGCAGGGCGTGGAGGGCCAACTTGAGGGCCGCGTCTGCTTCGTGGCCCGAGAAGGCGCAGCGCCGCAGCGAGGCCCAGTCGATCCTGGACTTTTCTACGTGACAAGATGATTGTTGCATTGTATGGTAATTTCCAACTATAGTTTAGTGCCCATCTGTGATGAGGCTATGGTATAGATGATGGTCCGGGCTTCTTTTCGAACTTTTCTTCTTTGTGAATTCTATGGTATTAGAAAGTAGGGCTTTGCATTCTACATCTAAAGATGGGCATCCGGTGATTGAGATGACTTGAATTGTTGCCAGTACTCCTCTGATTATTTGCTAGGCATGGTTGTGTGATGTCTAAACTTATCGTAAGGGTTTTCTCCAGTGTGAAAGATCATTTTATATAAATACGTTAATGGCTTGTAGAACATTATTCGAGTTAATCAGTCACCATGACATCAACAATGGGACGATCGAGTCAATCCGTCACCATGACGTCAACAATGGGGCGATCGAGTCAAACCATCACCATGACGTCAACAATGGGACGATCGAGTCAATCCGTTCCCATGACGTCAACAATGCCAGCTAGTTATATATGTCCTCGGATATGTCTTTGTTTTATAATTTTCTCTTCATATTATTGGATTTTCTTATCATATTTTTGTAGAATTACCAACAATACTTGAAATTTATTCAGTTACCAAATTTTAATATACAAACTAATCAAATGATGCCTTGTCTTTTTTATCGCTCTAGTTTTAGCATCCTCAAACCTTATTTTGAATGCATATCTAAAAGGTTATGGCAATATCTAATCAATTCCTTCTCTTAAAATAATTTTATATGTGTCATACAATGCGAGGTACATGCATCCATGCTGCCAGTATTTACTCTTGGTTTGTTAGAAATCTTAGAGAAGTAATTTTATTGAAGTGAGACAGAGAATTAGTTCATAGATTGTGGAATAATGGAGATCCATTTCGGGACGTCGGCCAGAAGGGTTGGGTGACATCAAACAAACATACCATCAATGGATTAGAGCACGGCCTGGTCTGCTGACAGTTTGGCGTTTTCTTCTGTCTTCTTAACATTTTTTAATAAAGTTAGTTTGAAGGAGACTTTTACCCACTCCTTTCTGCTATTTAGTGATCTGATATAAATCCTTGAAACAGCCCACAAAAGAATCATCACTGCGAATTCTTCTACCGAATTTCGCATCAGTGTTTTGTGAAACGATTACCAGACTTTTCTTTACACAGATAATAAATCCGAGATGTGTAGTCCCCGATCTCGATAAGCCTCCCTCTCTTAACAGCTTTCTTTCTGTCCGCTCAAACTCTGAATACTTCCATTCAGTCTCCCTTGTCCTAGCTCTCCACCTTCAGTATGCTATTCCCCCTTCTGTTTCACCTTGCTTAAATCATTTTTCACGCGTTGTGTGATAATTTAAAATTTTATAGAAGTCCTTTGAGTCAAGAGACGTGTTTGGTGGCTTGTAGCTGGAGTATATGTTCATTATTATTCCATTTTTTTTTGTTTTTAATATTTATTCCTTTGGTTTTCAGACTTGACGTAGTGCATTGTATTGGAACACAGTACTATTTCTTATGAACTGAAATTGCTGTGCCTCCACCCGATCCAGGCAGTCTGTCATTCCGAACAGTGTTGGGGATGTTCATCCTGTGACAGGGTTTGAGCCATGTTTCGGATATTAAAGCGATATCTGTGTCATGGTCATTCAGGAATTCGGTGAATTGTTGTTGCCTTTGTGTTCCGAAGGCTGTTCGCGTCCAATGAACGATTCGGAGTTTGTTCCTCTTACCTTTTGTATTCATTGACATTCAATAATGGCGAGGACGTTCGTCACTATGGTGGCTAGGATCTTTGGATCGCTGAGCGCCTTTTTGATAGCACATTCGATGGGGCTTGGATTGGAAATTTTCAGTGGAATACTTTTAACTTTGTTAAAAAATAGTAAATATGTGATATTGTACTGGGATAAGGTACATAAATTATGAAAAAGAAAAATGAATATCCTTATTGGATATTATATCTTTAATATATAAAATTGAATGTCTGTCTGTACTCTATAGATTCAAACCCATACATCCAATCGCCGTGAAATTTTGGGATATTATTAGGTATATCCCCGGGAAGGTTTTTGAAAAATAATTTCTTGAATATCTTTAGAGTTATTTGTAGATTTAACTAAATGATGATGATTATTTATCAAAAGTAAGATTTTCTACCTATTAATTGCGCACAAGTCAAAGTTAGTTTTATCATTTATCTACAACATATATATTGGGAGAATAGATAAAATGATGATTTTGTAATGTAGAAAATTAGGAAAGACAAAATTCAGGATGACACGGCATTTTATTTGAGACAAGAATAATGATACAATTCCAAGGTAGATACCATTCCTTTAACTTCCAATTACCGAGGGAACCAATTAATATTGATTTTATTCAACTAAGAATTTTGAGTCCCACGCGAAAACCCCGAACCATGTAAGACCTCCCTGCACCAGAAGTCCCCAACACTAATTTTACCAACCCCAAATACCCGGTAGGTACCCGTAAATATTCAATTTGGAAACTTCCAGAATGCCCAGAATAAAAAAATGAAGAAGATTCTCAAGCTTTGAAAAAATACTCTGGCGCGGTCTAAACCACCTTTGCTGAGCTAATAAATTTCATTGACTTTTACGAAAGGGAACTGTGCGAACTGCGCTCAAACTACCTAGAACACAATACTACAAAAGCTCCCGCGAAGCGCAAAAGAGAAAAATCACCAGTAGCCGCAAAAGAAACAACAACGCAAAAAACAACCTGGTGCTCCAACCAAAGATCACAAGGTAATCCTGAACCAAAATTACAAAATAAACAGCCTGAAGAAACAGTCGAAAGGGAAATCGAAGTGACACCAAACAAAATGCCAAATCATGAACAAAACCATTAAAACTCTAACCCATCAAAGAAACCTAACGAAACATCGAATAACAAATCTAACAATCCCACCCCTAACCCCAAGATCAGAATACCACCAATTAAAATAAGCGGAGTAAAGGAATGGTCAGGCCTTAGAGATGGTCTTATTAAGTGTACAAAACAAAAGCCAGAATTTTACACATCAGGCCGATACATCAACGTTCAGACTCGCACAACATCAGACTACCGAATAGCTACCAAGTGGTTGGAAGATCGCCACTACACCTTCCACTTCAAGATCCTAGACGACGAAAAGAGCCTTAGAGTGGTCGTCAGAGGTCTCGACCGCTGCATCGCCATCCCCGAAATACAAGAGGATCTGGAAAACAAGGGATTCGAGATGTCCAAACTTGCAAGACTACGAAATTCAAGAACAAAGGAGGAGCTCCCACTAATCCAGGTAACCCTTCCTAAGACTGCAAGGAATAAAGAAATTTACAATATCACAGATCTCTGCGACATGAAGTGCAAAGTCGAGGCTTACAGGACTCCCAAAGGCCCCGGACAATGCCATAGGTGCCAAAACTTTGGGCACTCTCAGTTTGAATGCAGGGAAACTCCCAAATGTGTAAAATGTGGAGAAAATCATTTCACATCCGAATGCACCAAAGAAAAGGAAGTCCCACCTAAATGTGCAAACTGCCAGGGTCAGCATACAGCAAGTTGGCGTGGTTGCCCACTATACAGAAAGATAAATAGAGTGCCCCAAACTCAAAATAATCAGAAACCAAACCTCAATACAGAAAAAGAAAATCAACCCTACAGGTCCAAACCCTTCTGAAATTCCCCAACCCATTCAAAACAAGAACAAAACTCCACATGTTAATAAAGAATGTCCCAATCCTCCTTCAGCCACTAAGGTCAACCAACTAGAGATCGCTATCAAAAAGGCTCTCAGTGACCCCGCAATAATAGCCAAAATAATGAAGAACTTTGTAGACACCTTTAGATGTAAATGAATCACAAAAATATGTATAAAAATAGCCCTCGAATCGTTCACTAGAACGCGTGTAGTCTCCGAAACAAAAAACAACAATTTTCAGAATTCCTGAACGACCACGACATCGCACTAGTGTCAGAAACCTGGCTTAAGCCGTGCCATAAAATGAGGATTCAAAACTTCATCACCCTCAACAACGACAGACTAACCGGACAAGGTGGTGGAACTGCCATATTCATCCACAAGAAGTACAGCCATGCACCTATTCATGCCACCACCTAAGCCTGGAAACAACAGGAATTTCAATCAAAGACAAAAACGGGGTAAATATGAACCTGTATTCGTGCTACAAACCACCAAATACCTATCTAGATCAAAAACCGATATCTATAACATTTTTTCAACGGACACACCGACCATCATAGCAGGGGACCTAAACTGCAAACATCCTGCCTGGGGATCCACCACCACTAACCCAAGCGGGAGAAGGCTCCAAAACGCAATCAACGTTATGGACCTAGATGTGAGCTACCCCGACGAACCTACTCATGACTCACCTCCAGATATCATTAATATCGCCGTGCACAAAAACATCTCCCAAAGCGCATACTCTAAAGTCCTGCACGAACTAACCTCTGATCATCTCCCAGTACTACTTCTGCTACAGGATTTCAAAATCTCCTACTCAAATACAAAAATAAAAATTACAGATTGGGCCCTATTCAAGTACAAAATGGAAATCGCTGAACCTCCTGATTTGATCCTAGATACATCTTCAAAAATAGACGAGGCCATTACACACATTGAAGAACAAATGGTGCAAAATTTGAAAGATTCAACAAAATATAAGGACCCGGAACTAGAATGAAGATATCCACCTCACATTAAAGAAAAAATACGATCCACCAACAGACTAAGAAAAAAAAAAGAAAAATACTTGCGACCCCCGAGATAAATCAGCCTACATGACAGCCCGGAGAGAATCACAGAAACTTACAGGAGAGCACGATAACACCAGCTGGGACCATTTATCGAAAACTTGAAAGTCACGGACCAAACCATATGGAAAGCCATCAAACGATTATCCAACTCTGAAAAACAAGAAATAACACTGAAGACAATGGGCAGACTCTAACCACAGAAGAAGCAGCTGAATCATTTGCCAACAACTATGAAAAACAGTTCACCCCCAATCCCTATACCCCACTCCAAACCTACTCGTACATACATCAAACGTGTGAATTCATACATGAAAAAAATAAAGAAACAGGACTAGAACCAACAAACATTGGTGAAATAAAATCGATTATTGAACATATACCAAATAAAAAAGCTCCCGGAATCGACGAATTGCCTAATGAAGCTCTCAAACGGCTCCCTAATCATATACTAGCATCAATACCCGAAATATTTAACGCCTCACTGCAGCTTGCCCACTTCCCTTACAGATGGAAAACGTCCATTATCTGTCCCATACTTAAAAAAGGAAAATCCATGCATGAACCAACAAGCTACAGGCCCATCTCACTGCTACCTGCCATCTCAAAACTATTCGAAAGAATTGTTTCAAGAAGACTCAGAAAATCCCTCGAAGAAAAGAATCCACTCAGACCTGAACAATTTGGCTAACAAGCCAAACACTCAACATTGCACCAGCTAGTTGTTGTCACTGAAAAAATAAGAAAAGCCATGGACCTAGGCCAAATAACAGGAGCCGTATTCTTCGATATCGCCAAAGCATTCGATAAAGTCTGGCACGAAGCCCTTCTCAACAAAATGTGCAAAAAGCACCTTCCTGGAGATATCATAAAAATAACGCAAAACTTCTTAACAAATAGAATATTCAAGGTACGAGTCAAAAATGAACTTTCAACAGCTAGGAACATCCTTGCCGGGGTCCCCCAAGGATCAGTCACAGGACCAACCTTATTTGACATATATATAGACGACTTCCCCTGTATTGAAGACACCTCTTTACACCTATTTGTCGATGATACCGCCATTTTAGCCTCAACATATGACTTCGACAGACTCCACATGAAACTCCAAGAGGCCTGCATCTTTTCCACGCTCTGGTGTAAGGATGGCGAGTCACAATGAACCCCCAAAAAAGTGAAGCAATAATTTTCTCCAGAAAAAAAGATAATATTAAGAAACCTCCAGACGAACTTTTCGTCTTCGAAGACAATATTAAATGGAAAGAGAACATCTGATACCTAGGGATGACCCTAGACGAGCACCTAACCTTCAAAAAACACATCGAAAACAGAATTAATTTGGCGAAAGCTGCCCAACACCGACTATCCATACTTCTAGGACCGAAAAGCAAATTATCCCTTAATTGCAAAATAACCATTTACACGTCAATATAAAGACCAATACTCATATACGGCCACCCAATTTTTATGACAGCACATAAGACCATCCTTAAAAAGCTAGAAGTCTTTGAAAATAAATTGATCAGAAAAATCATGTCTCCACCCTGGTTCGTTCGGAACACAATCCTCAGGAACGATCTAAATATCGAAAACATCAATGACTACATCATTAGACAATCATTTAAATTTTAAGAAAAATCCGAAAAATTAGAAAATATCACCTTTAAGGAAGCCACAAACTACAAATGCGGAAAAAGGAAAATAAGAAATTTAAAACCTAGACAAATTCTCCATCAATTAAGCCAGAATGACGAAAAGTGGAAAAAAAAGGAAAAACAAACCCACCTTGAATATCAAACAAGCCAGAAAAAAACCTTCTCAAGAAAATATCCCCAAGGACCTGAGAATCCGGACCCAACGACATCATTATAAATTATAATTGTGAATGAACCCCTCTACATAACCACCCCCCTCAGTATATTGTAAATATGATGATCTAGGTTGCTCTTTTTGAGCGGCACCTAATAAAGTTATTTGGAACTTTATTCAACTTATCGAGTATTTTTCAAGGGACCAGGAAAAAATGTTCACTTTATCGAGAGATTCAAATTTACGAGTTTCAAATTATCAAAATATATCTATTATTTTTTATAAGTTTATAGAGAATTGTTTTAACAAATGTTCGTTAGACAAACCTTTACTTGGGTAAAACCCGGGCGAAGCCGGGTACATCCGCTAGTATCTTTATAAACTTTCAATTTCACGATAAGGAGATGCCTTTTTCTTTTTTATAAATTTTAACTTTGTTTGCACAGGTTTTCTGTGGTTTAAGATAATTTTGAAATAATGGGTGCCTTGGATGGTTCTTTCTATGCATTTGAGTGGGGGTTCTTTTGACTGGGGATATCTTTATTGATTTTTTTTTGTAAAGTGGGCAGTCACGCCAGTGTGCTGCTCCTGGCAGTTTCGCATTTCGATAGAATTTATTTTTGTTTTGTGCATTCGGAGGTGAAGTGGCTCTCTCTGCACTTGACAAATTTAGGGGTTTCTCTGCATTCAAACTTTAAATGTCCAAATTTTGACATCTATGACATTGGCCTGGACCTTTGGAAGCTCTGTAGTCCTCGACTCGGCACTTCATGTCGCAGATGTCCGTTATGTTGTATATTTCTTTGTTCTTGGCATTTGGTATCAAACTTCGTATAATTCTGTTAAAAAGTATATTAAAATAAACTTCATAAAAAAATTTCAAGCATCATAAAAATTTTAATATTATTTATTATCTTTGACAATTTTCTCATATTGACACTCTTGTTCTGGTTTGTTCAGTAGTGATGTCTGTAGCCTCTTGGTCCGCGAGGATGGTAATAAGGTTGTTCGTTTCTGATGTAGGGTCTTCTTGGGCGGTAGACTGCACCTCCTTCGTAATGATCATCTTCGGGGTAGTAGTCTTCCTCGAACCTTTGTCTTCTTGGTTGAGGTCTTGTTCTGGGATGGTAAGCTTCATTTCTGAATCTTCCGTAATCCTCTCTGTAGCGATCGTTTCTGTAATGGTTTCTCTTAGGATAATACTCCTGATCCCTGTAGCGTCTCTCCCTGTAATAGGATTCTTCAGGCTGGTACCTTGGCTGATGGCCAATATGGTGAGAACGACCGAGGTACTGGCCAGGTGTGGGGTTGTGAGGGCCATTGGTCTGGGAGAAATCGACGCGGATCGGTCTGCCATCCAGAAGCTGTTCTTGTGCTTTCTCCACGGCTAGTCTGGCAGATTCGGAATCTTCATAGGTGACAAAACCAAAACATCTGGATTCATTGTACTTATCGCGGATGAGGCAGGTCTTGGCTATACGGCCGTATTGAGAGAAGAAATCTTCCAGGGCATTCTCAGTTGTGCGTCTGTCGAGTCCGAACACTCCGATACATTTGCTCGACTTAAACTCGCCTTCCTCTTGACGGCTATTATTGCTGCTACTGCTGCGAGATACCATTGCTGCTTCAAGTTTTGTTTTCAATTAGATAAGGCAAGATAGAGAACAAATTTACATACCATTGTAGCATAATATATATTTATATTCATTTTTTAAATCGTTGAATTAAATAAAAATGAAATTTTTTTAACGAAATTAAATTGAAAAAAATATTTATACAGCGCTAAAATATAGAGGCGCGTGCGCGTTTCACACACTTTTTCATTTATAATTTAAGAAATTTTCATTTAATCGCATCTTAAACAATTCTCTGATGTGAAGAGAGAGAATTCATATACTTTATTGACATCTTGTGATACAATGTCAAAGTGAAAATGGTAAGGAGAGAGAGACAGCAAAATTTTGGAAAACGATTTGTTAGACTCTAGTCTATATTTGAAGAGTCAAAACGTGTATTTTGAATATTTTTAATAATTAATAGTGCAATATATATGTACATATTTCATCAAATACCCATAAAGGGTCCTTCAGAATAAATTCTTCTTTGTATAATCAGTATTTTTTGTAAGTGTCGGTGGAGGCTAACTCAATCCATAAGCTTCTATTGAATAGATTTATTACTTACATGATTCTCCAGAGATGCCAGGTTCAGGTTAGTGATTCCATTATGGATGGTTTGGAATGTCTGGTATTGAAGACTGGACGTGAGATGGGGAGATTATCCACCGGTTAGTCTTCAACTTGGCGAGTGGGTAAATGGTTCCCGTTTTGAATATTTAATGAGAATTAAGTATCAGATAAGGCATTGTGAGCCACTGTACAGAAACCTAATACCGGAAGCCTATAATATTTTAAAATCTTGCTATTCTTATTATATATTTGCCTTATTCTGTCTGTTTGTCTGTCTGAAGCTCACGGATGGGATTTTTCATCACCATCGGTGGTTCAGTGGTAGAATGCTCGCCTGCCACGCGGGCGGCCCGGGTTCGATTCCCGGCCGATGCATTTTTTTTTTTTACAATTTTTAAAACTCATTTATATATTATACAAGAATGACATCCACGGCGCCAATTTATAATTGTAACGAATAGTATTTGAATAAAAGCATTTAATCGGGTAAAACCCGGGCGTTGCCCGGGTCATTCGTATATAATAATTGTATAAACGAATGCAAGACAAAATCACCGCGAATGTTTCTTTTTTTAAGGCAATTTCTTTTTAAGGCAATTATCGTTATTTATTGTTAATTTTTTTTCGATTTTATTGAAAAAAAAAACGATATGGTGCCTTTAAAAAATTATCTTTATTACTATGCAGTTTTCTATTTAGTCAATATACCTAAGTTCATGTTGCAAATGTAATTATCTCTATCGATTTAGTAGGTGAAATGCAAAAAAAAAAAATCGACATGATGAAATCTTTATGAAAATTCACATTTTTATTTTTATATTTTCAAGACACACACAGTTTGAGGCGGGACGTTTCACAAGAGAGACATCCACGGCGCCAATTTATAATTGTAACGAATAGTATTTTAATTAAAACATTTTAAAAACACACAGTTTGGAACGGGACGTTTCACAAGAGTGATATCCACGGCGCCAATTTATAATTGTAACGAATAGTATTTGAATAAAAGCATTTAATCGGGTGAAACCCGGGCGTTGCCCGGGTCATTCGTATATAATAATTGTATAAACGAATGCAAGACAAAATCACCGCGAATGTTTCTTTTTTTAAGGCAATTTCTTTTTAAGGCAATTATCGTTATTTATCGTTAATTTTTTTTTCGATTTTATTGAAAAAAAAAACGATATGGTGCCTTTAAAAAATTATCTTTATTACTATGCAGTTTTCTATTTAGTCAATATACCTAAGTTCATGTTGCAAATGTAATTATCTCTATCGACTTAGTAGGTGAAATGCAAAAAAAAAATCGACATGATGAAATCTTTATGAAAATTCACATTTTCATTTTTATATTTTCAAGACACACACAGTTTGGGGCGGGACGTTTCACAAGAGAGACATCCACGGCGCCAATTTATAATTGTAACGAATAGTATTTTAATTAAAACATTTTAAAAACACACAGTTTGGAACGGGACGTTTCACAAGAGTGATATCCATGGCGCCAATTTATAATTGTAACGAATAGTATTTGAATTAAAACTTTTTTAAAATATATACGCACTCGGGTAAAACCCGGGCGTTGCCCGGGCCATTGGTCTAATTCTTATATAACTGATCAGAGGGTTTGTTTATAAGAAATTATTAAGTCAGAGCTGAGTAAAAAGACTAACTAACTAGAAGGAATCTATAAGAGTTTCTGTTAAATTAATTTAACATATTACAGAAATAAAATTAATTAAGCAACAAGAATCAATCTAATCTCCAGTAAACACAAATATCGCCGTTAGGCACGCGCTCTCTCCGATTGGTTGATCACCCCAACGACGTTCTTTGCGACCTTTCCAGACTTATGACGCCGCCACAAAACTATGTATACGCAATAAAAATAGTAATCAATCACAAATTATAATTAAAATAGTATTTTTTGCTAATATATATCTCAAATATTTCCAACAGTGAAAGAGGGCCGAGAAGCGGGCGCGCGTGCCCCGGCCCGCCTTCGAACACAAAGCGCGCGTTGGCAAAAAGAATAAATTGATTTCAATTTTATCTACGGCCTGTCCGTTTCTTTGCTCTCATAATAGAATCCTGTGATCTCTAGAGCTGGAAATTTTTCACCCAGCTTCCCCTACAGGGAATAATGGCCGCATATTTTACCTTCTATCTATATAAATATAGCGCTGGAGTCGAAAACAGTTGGGATTTGTACTTATTTTTGAGGCCATTGTCCATGGCTTTAAATGGCCATCATGGCCAAAATAGGACGAAAAATAATTTACGATCTAGAGCTCCAACAGAGCTCCAACATAAGTCTTGAATCAGCCTCCGCCCTTTTTTAGACATTACTCGGCCGAGTCCGATTAAATCAGCCCTGCCAGGCTCCTAGACATCCTAACTAGAGTAAAAATTAATAATATACGACCTAGACAGATGTATATACTCAGAACTACTCGAACAGATCTCAGGAGAATTTCATCCACTCCAAGCCATTTGTCAAACTTCTCTCCAAGATCAGTAACGGAGCAATCACCACCACTATTCTCATAGTCCACGTACATTTCCTGGAAGATCTTGCTCTCTGGCATCCTGAAACGGATCCAATTTGTCCTTACTGTCTGAGGAATCATAGACAGTGAATCATCTCCAGTTTTGTTTTAGGCATCGAATGCCTATCGTAAACATATGGTGATGATGCTTTATATTTTGTAAGCGTTTACGAACTTTTGGGACATCCCTGTAATTCTAAAACTTGGCCCACCTGCTTATTGACCATCCTTGATATGAAACATCAGAGATTAAATCATTCTTCTATAAGAATTCTATTAAAATTTACCAAGGTTACCTATATTGCCAAGGTTGTCCCAAAAGTTCGTAAACACCTGCAAAATATAAATCATTATCATAATATGTTTACGAACTTCGGAGACACCCATTACTTGGACTAGCTCAGGTCGATCCTGCATTATTGGCCAACCTCCCAGACTCTCTGCCAGAATGGAACTACTTAGTTAACTGTATCAGAACTACCTGTGACTAGAAATTTTTAATAGACTGCTGGACATCTCGGGTAGTTGGCCTTTGACGCTCCACCAACCCAGGTTATATCTAATTCTATATAAATATTTCAACCAGACTTCTACGAGGGTGATTCAATAAGTTTTATGAAAGTTTCCACATAAAAAAATACTCCTTAGAAAATACAAGCCAAACTCTATCAACGTTCTGGATATAGTTTAATTTATGAGTTATAATTCATTAGTCGTGTTTTTTACAGTCAAATTAAAAGTCACAAAAAAAGTGTTTTTTGAAAATTTTTAGATAAATTAAAAATTGAAGATTTTATTTCCACTTGCTCATTCGCGATGACAATGTAATTATTTGGAACTCCTTTTTTATTGAATCACTATAACATTTGTACGCTCCAAGAACCTAAGGGTTTACTAAATAAATAAATTACTATATCAGTAACCCGTTTTACGAACGGGTCTAGAATGACATCCAGTTCTTATTACAAATTTATATCTAGACCTTAAATAATAAAGTAAAGAACTTCCACACATCGCATATGCGCGCGCGATAAAGGAAATTTTATGAATATTTAACCTAAAAATGTGCCAACATAAAAATATTACTACCTAACGCCACTAAAGTTTTCCGTTACATAATTAGGAGATCGTACGTCATAGCTTTATAATGCAACGATAAATAAATTTAATAATTAATGAATTATATAATATAGTTCTTTGGTATTCTGTCTTAAAGTTAATTAGCAATCTTTGTGCCCAGTTCTTTGTTTTCCATTTTCATTTTTTTTTCATCAAATTCTTTATCGGACAATCTTTAAATTCTTTCTTTTCAACATTTTTTTTCTCGCTTCTCTTTTCCTTTTGCTGCATTAACATCTTCGCATACTTCTTTGCCATTATATTTTTGGGATCTTCTTTACTTTTCATCTTATTTTACATAATTTTGAAACGTACAATAGATATTTTCTTTAAAGGACACCTAATTGCAGATCCAAAGTGTTCTTTGGGGAGAGGTGTCCTCTTACCGGAGAGTTTCTAAATAATAAAAATGGTAATCTTGCAAATGAAAACGATCCTTTGTAGAGAGGTGTTATATCATGGAGGTTCTCCTGTATATATAAAATAAGAAATACAAAGCTCAGAATGACACGGTATTTTATTTTATATTAAAAGATTAGGACATATAAAATATAGGTGATTTGTACATTCAACAAACAGGTTTACAATCACAGTCATAATCCTAAGTCGTATTAAAGTTTCACCTTATTAAATCTAAAAAGAGTATTTCCGAGAGAGGCGATAATAGGTATAGAGATTTAAACCTGGTATAAATTATGTAATAAGAGTGGTTATTAAGATATTATTTTTATTTAATTCTCTCAATTTATATTGTAACGTAGAAAATAAGTCGCTAGATATTGAGAATATAAAAGGTTTTATTAATGACGTCACCACGACGAGGAAACAATTATAATTGTTGTACAGCAAGCATGTCAAACTCGCGGCCCGCGGGCCTCATGCGGCCCACAACGAATAAATTTGCGGCCCACCAGACGGCGGTGCATGCAAGCTACGTTTTATCGGAGATGATAGCTAAACACTCAAAACCATTTACTGAAGGTGATTTCATCAAGGAATGTTTAATTAAAGCTGCAGAAATTGTTTGTCCTGGAAGTGTGAAGTCGTTTCAAGCAATATCTTTGTCTCGAAATACCGTTGTGGAAAGAGTTACTGATATGGCCAGAAATTTAAATGATCAGATAAAAGAAAAATCATCTTGTTTCGAAGCATTTTCCATTGCCTGTGATGAGAGTACAGACATTGGGGGCGTAGCTCAGTTAGCTGTTTTTTTTTTTCGAGCTTGCGACACGGATTTCAACATTTTTGAGGAATTATTGGAACTAGTACCGATGCATGGCACTACTACAGGAGAAGATATACTTAATTTCGTTTATGATCTTCTGCAAAAATACAATTTACCTCAATCAAAATTTACTTCTGTAGCAACAGATGGAGCTCCTTCAATGACTGGAAAAACCAACGGTTTCGTAGCATTACTGCGAAAAAAACTGAGTGAAATTTCTGATGGTTCCAATATTCATCATACGCATTGCATTATACATCAGGAAGTATTATGTACGAAGGTAATAAAAATGGAAAATGTGTTGACACCTATCAAAAAATTCATCAATTTCATAAGATCTCGAGGTTTAAATCAGCGACAGTTCTCTCTGTTCTTAACTGAATTATAAAGCGAATATTCAGGTTTATCATACTATACCGAGGTACGTTGGCTATCATGCTCCAAGGTTCTCAAACAATTTTGGGACTTGAAAGAAGAAATATGTCAGTTTTTAATAACCAAGAATCAAGTCAACACTTTGTTTTCTGATCAAGTATGGTTGCAAGATTTTTCCTTCATGGTTGACATAACAAAACACTTGTCGGATTTAAATTTGAAACTGCAAGGAAAGGATCAGATCATTACCAACATGTGTGACCAAGTTAATGGATTCAAATGTAAGCTAGTTCTTTGGGAAAAGCAGTTGAAAAACGAAGATTTAATGCACTTTCCGACATGCAACATGTACAAATCAAGTTTAGGTGAAACTGCATCGTATCAAAAATATGCGGAAAAAGTTTTAAGTCTTAGAAATGAATTTGAAACAAGGTTTTCTGATTTCAAATCTTTGGAAGGCAAGTTTACTTTGTTTTCTTCGATTTTCTCGATAAATATAGAATCAGTACCTAATCATATGCAAATGGAGGTAATAGATATCCAGTGCGATTCAGATTTAAAGGCAAAATTCATTGAAGTTGGCGTTTCTGAATTTTACAAATATTTGCCAGCCAGATTTGAAAACACTCGAAAATTAGCATATGAAATTATGTCCATTTTGGAAGTACTTATCGGTGCGAGCAGTTATTTTCACTTATGAAAGGAAATAAGGCTCCAATCAGATCGAGAATTACTGACGTTCACCTTGGGTCAGTTTTAAAATTAATCACTGTGAACAAGATTTCCCCCGAAGTAGGAAAGATGGTAGCAGAAAAGAGATGCCAAATATCAGGGAGAAAATATTAACTTTACTTTCTTTTTTATTATTAGTATTTTTTTAAATAAACCTACATAAATGTTACTATAAAAATT
Organism: Cordylochernes scorpioides; assembly: GCA_030710605.1. NCBI lineage: Eukaryota > Metazoa > Arthropoda > Arachnida > Pseudoscorpiones > Chernetidae > Cordylochernes > Cordylochernes scorpioides. The sequence goes on from CP092867.1 coordinate 51,026,672, forward strand.
TAATTACTTGTTTTCTTTTTTTGGGGCCCACATAATCTTATTACTTTTTTATTTGGCCCGTGTTAGGATTTGAGTTTGACATGCATGTTGTACAGTAACATATAGAGGTAACTCAGTCTCTTGGAGCGTATCCATAGATCGATAACTACCCGAGCTGTCCTGCGGTTTAGGAATCTTTCTTGCTTGCCTTAGTGACCAAGTATTTCCAGTCCGGTTTGTTTCTTGGTAGATTCAACAGGACAGTGCTGTTTAAAGAGGGCAGTTCAAGGAGTGTAGCCGTTTAGAATTGCTATAGTTTAAATGCCGGGAAGTTGAAAAGGACGTGCTCCACGATTTGCTATTACTATTGACAGTGTGGACATGTTGGATCAGGGGCTTGGTTAATTCTGGCCATATCGGCTTGAACATATCCATGTCTTGATGCCGTGGTTGATGTTCCTAGTTGTATTTTTTTGAGGTTCTTTTTTAAGATGGCCGGGAGTGGGTAAGAATTTTCTCAGGTGTCGAGTTGATGGGTCAGTGGTGAATATATCAGTCCATAATTGGTGGGCAAATTATTTTCTGCGTATTCTCGTCAACTTCTTTGGGAGTTCTTTAAAAAATGGAGGAATGTCAGATTTAGAGGCCGTTTTGGAAGCCTAGTCTGAACTTCCATTTTCTTTAATTCCTTTGTGGCCTGGCACCTAGCAGAGTTGGATGTTTTTATTATTTGAAAGGTCATTTATTGGGCTATGAGATGAGAGCGTGAGACGTCTGGGTTACATATGGCTGCCTGGCAGTCGGAAGCTACATATATTTCTGAATTGTTGAGCTCACGATCGCTTCCATTCCATGGAGGATGGCTACAAGTTCATCCTGGAAGGACGTACATTCTGGATGGAGTTTGAGCCGAATTAGTGGATGGGATGCTGGTAGGATTGTACCTGCCCCGACTACAGATTGTGAGCTATCTGTAAATATCGTAGCGAAATATTATGTTTCCTACTCTTTAAGATTTCCTCACTCTGTTTCTCTAGTATTTTATCGATTTAGATTTTTTTGCATCATATAAATTGCTGTCATTCTGAGGTTTGTATTTCCATATTTTCTATTTGACATTTGATGTAGAAGCTGGGTAGTTAGGACAATTGACAATTAAAAATTATTTATTGTCTTCTAGACAATATTACATCTCAAAGAGAGAGAGGTATATACATGAAAATGAAATATATATATATATATATATATGATACAATTTTACAAAGTGATGGAAGATGAAGGTAGAAGGAATCCTCGGCGCTGAAGGGTCCTGGACCAGGCGATGAGCGGGTCCTCCACTGCTTCTCCGAGCCCAACCTGGACAAAGTGGCGATATATTCGCAACTTTGCCGACGCCAGGATGGAAAGGGCGTCGTCCTCATGGCCGGACCCGCCGAAGAGCCAGGCCTGCAGGTCAGGGGGCCGCCCGATGATGTTGAAGGCCTCTCTGATGAGAGGCCTGATGGATCGGCAGCACCAGTATTGGTGGCCGAGGGAGCGGTCGATGGACCCGCAGGCAGGACACGCGGGGCCGTCCGAGGCAGGATGGGGCAGGGCGTGGAGGGCCAACTTGAGGGCCGCGTCTGCTTCGTGGCCCGAGAAGGCGCAGCGCCGCAGCGAGGCCCAGTCGATCCTGGACTTTTCTACGTGACAAGATGATTGTTGCATTGTATGGTAATTTCCAACTATAGTTTAGTGCCCATCTGTGATGAGGCTATGGTATAGATGATGGTCCGGGCTTCTTTTCGAACTTTTCTTCTTTGTGAATTCTATGGTATTAGAAAGTAGGGCTTTGCATTCTACATCTAAAGATGGGCATCCGGTGATTGAGATGACTTGAATTGTTGCCAGTACTCCTCTGATTATTTGCTAGGCATGGTTGTGTGATGTCTAAACTTATCGTAAGGGTTTTCTCCAGTGTGAAAGATCATTTTATATAAATACGTTAATGGCTTGTAGAACATTATTCGAGTTAATCAGTCACCATGACATCAACAATGGGTTGATCGAGTCAATCCGTCACCATGACGTCAACAATGGGGCGATCGAGTCAAACCATCACCATGACGTCAACAATGGGACGATCGAGTCAATCCGTTCCCATGACGTCAACAATGCCAGCTAGTTATATATGTCCTCGGATATGTCTTTGTTTTATAATTTTCTCTTCATATTATTGGATTTTCTTATCATATTTTTGTAGAATTACCAACAATACTTGAAATTTATTCAGTTACCAAATTTTAATATACAAACTAATCAAATGATGCCTTGTCTTTTTTATCGCTCTAGTTTTAGCATCCTCAAACCTTATTTTGAATGCATATCTAAAAGGTTATGGCAATATCTAATCAATTCCTTCTCTTAAAATAATTTTATATGTGTCATACAATGCGAGGTACATGCATCCATGCTGCCAGTATTTACTCTTGGTTTGTTAGAAATCTTAGAGAAGTAATTTTATTGAAGTGAGACAGAGAATTAGTTCATAGATTGTGGAATAATGGAGATCCATTTCGGGACGTCGGCCAGAAGGGTTGGGTGACATCAAACAAACATACCATCAATGGATTAGAGCACGGCCTGGTCTGCTGACAGTTTGGCGTTTTCTTCTGTCTTCTTAACATTTTTTAATAAAGTTAGTTTGAAGGAGACTTTTACCCACTCCTTTCTGCTATTTAGTGATCTGATATAAATCCTTGAAACAGCCCACAAAAGAATCATCACTGCGAATTCTTCTACCGAATTTCGCATCAGTGTTTTGTGAAACGATTACCAGACTTTTCTTTACACAGATAATAAATCCGAGATGTGTAGTCCCCGATCTCGATAAGCCTCCCTCTCTTAACAGCTTTCTTTCTGTCCGCTCAAACTCTGAATACTTCCATTCAGTCTCCCTTGTCCTAGCTCTCCACCTTCAGTATGCTATTCCTCCTTCTGTTTCACCTTGCTTAAATCATTTTTCACGCGTTGTGTGATAATTTAAAATTTTATAGAAGTCCTTTGAGTCAAGAGACGTGTTTGGTGGCTTGTAGCTGGAGTATATGTTCATTATTATTCCATTTTTTTTTTGTCTTTAATATTTATTCCTTTGGTTTTCAGACTTGACGTAGTGCATTGTATTGGAGCACAGTACTATTTCTTATGAACTGAAATTGCTGTGCCTCCACCCTATCCAGGCAGTCTGTCATTCCGAACAGTGTTGGGGATGTTCATCCTGTGACAGGGTTTGAGCCATGTTTCGGATATTAAAGCGATATCTGTGTCATGGTCATTCAGTGAATTGTTGTTGCCTTTGTTCCGAAGGCTGTTCGCGTCCAATGAACGATTCGGAGTTTGTTCCTCTTACCTTTTGTATTCATTGACATTCAATAATGGCGAGGACGTTCGTCACTATGGTGGCTAGGATCTTTGGATCGCTGAGCGCCTTTTTGATAGCACATTCGATGGGGCTTGGATTGGAAATTTTCAGAGGAATACTTTTAACTTTGTTAAAAAATAGTAAATATGTGATATTGTACTGGGATAAGGTACATAAATTATGAAAAAGAAAAATGAATATCCTTATTGGATATTATATCTTTAATATATAAAATTGAATGTCTGTCAGTACTCTATAGATTAAAACCCATACATCCAATCGCCGTGAAATTTTGGGATATTATTAGGTATATCCCCGGGAAGGTTTTTGAAAAATAATTTCTTGAATATCCTTAGAGTTATTTGTAGATTTGTAGATTTAACTAAATGATGATGATTATTTATCAAAAGTAAGATTTTCTACCTATTAATTGCGCACAAGTCAAAGTTAGTTTTATCATTTATCTACAACATATATATTGGGAGAATAGATAAAATGATGATTTTGTAATGTAGAAAATTAGGAAAGACAAAATTCAGGATGACACGGCATTTTATTTGAGACAAGAATAATGATACAATTCCAAGGTAAGATACCATTCCTTTAACTTCCAATTACCGAGGGAACCAATTAATATTGATTTTATTCAACTAAGAATTTTGAGTCCCACGCACAAACCCCGAACCATGGAAGACCTCTCTGCACCAGAAGTCCCCAACACTAATTTTACCAACCCCAAATACCCGGTAGGTACCCGTAAATATTCAATTTGGAAACTTCCAGAATGCCCGGAATCAAAAAATGAAGAAGATTCTCAAGCTTTGAAAAAATACTCTGGCGCGGTCTAAACCACCTTTGCTGAGCTAATAAATTTCATTGACTTTTACGAAAGGTAACTGTTCGAAATGCGCTCAAACTACCTAGAACACAATACTACAAAAGCTCCCGCGAAGCGCAAAAGAGAAAAATCGCCAGTAGCCGCAAAAGAAACAACAACGCAAAAAACAACCTGGTGCTCCAACCAAAGATCATAAGGTAATCCTGAACCAAAATTACAAAATAAACAGCCTGAAGAAATAGTCGAAAGGGAAATCGAAGTGACACCAAACAAAATGCCAAATCATGAACAAAACCATTAAAACTCTAACCCATCAAAGAAACCTAACGAAACATCGAATAACAAATCTAACAATCCCACCCCTAACCCCAAGATCAGAATACCACCAATTAAAATAAGCGGAGTAAAGGAATGGTCAGGCCTTAGAGATGGTCTTATTAAGTGTACAAAACAAAAGCCAGAATTTTACACATCAGGCCGATACATCAACGTTCAGACTCGCACATCAGACTACCGGATAGCTACCAAGTGGTTGGAAGATCGCCACTACACCTTCCACTTCAAGATCCTAGACGACGAAAAGAGCCTTAGAGTGGTCGTCAGAGGTCTCGACCGCTGCATCGCCATCCCCGAAATACAAGAGGATCTGGAAAACAAGGGATTCGAGATGTCCAAACTTGCAAGACTACGAAATTCAAGAACAAAGGAGGAGCTCCCACTAATCCAGGTAACCCTTCCTAAGACTGCAAGGAATAAAGAAATTTACAATATCACAGATCTCTGCGACATGAAGTGCAAAGTCGAGGCTTACAGGACTCCCAAAGGCCCCGGACAATGCCATAGGTGCCAAAACTTTGGGCACTCTCAGTTTGAATGCAGGGAAACTCCCAAATGTGTAAAATGTGGAGAAAATCATTTCACATCCGAATGCACCAAAGAAAAGGAAGTCCCACCTAAATGTGCAAACTGCCAGGGTCAGCATACAGCAAGTTGGCGTGGTTGCCCACTATACAGAAAGATAAATAGAGTGCCCCAAACTCAAAATAATCAGAAACCAAACCTCAATACAGAAAAAGAAAATCCAACCCTATAGGTCCAAACCCTTCTGAAATTCCCCAACCCATTCAAAACAAGAACAAAACTCCACATGTTAATAAAGAATGTCCCAATCCTCCTTCAGCCACTAAGGTCAACCAACTAGAGATCGCTATCAAAAAGGCTCTCAGTGACCCCGCAATAATAGCCAAAATAATGAAGAACTTTGTAGACACCTTTAGATGTAAATGAATTACAAAAATATGTATAAAAATAGCCCTCGAATCGTTCACTAGAACGCGTGTAGTCTCCGAAACAAAAAATAACAATTTTCAGAATTCCTGAACGACCACGACATCGCACTAGTGTCAGAAACCTGGCTGAAGCCGTGCCATAAAATGAGGATTCAAAACTTCATCACCCTCAACAACGACAGACTAACCGGACAAGGTGGTGGAACTGCCATATTCATCCACAAGAAGTACAGCCATGCACCTATTCATGCCACCACCTAAGCCTGGAAACAACAGGAATTTCAATCAAAGACAAAAACGGGGTAAATATGAACCTGTATTCGTGCTACAAACCACCAAATACCTATCTAGATCAAAACCGATATCTATAACATTTTTTCAACGGACACACCGACCATCATAGCAGGGGACCTAAACTGCAAACATCCTGCCTGGGGATCCACCACCACTAACCCAAGCGAGAGAAGGCTCCAAAACGCAATCAACGTTATGGACCTAGATGTGAGCTACCCCGACGAACCTACTCATGACTCACCTCCAGACATCATTAATATCGCCGTGCACAAAAACATCTCCCAAAGCGCATACTCTAAAGTCCTGCACGAACTAACCTCTGATCATCTCCCAGTACTACTTCTGCTACAGGATTTCAAAATCTCCTACTCAAATACAAAAATAAAAATTACAGATTGGGCCCTATTCAAGTACAAAATGGAAATCGCTGAACCTCCTGATTTGATCCTAGATACATCTTCAAAAATAGACGAGGCCATTACACACATTGAAGAACAAATGGTGCAAAATTTGAAAGATTCAACAAAATATAAGGACCCGGAACTAGAATGAAGATATCCACCTCACATTAAAGAAAAAATACGATCCACCAACAGACTAAGAAAAAAAAAAAGAAAAATACTTGCGACCCCCGAGATAAATCAGCCTACATGACAGCCCGGAGAGAATCACAGAAACTTACAGGAGAGCACGATAACACCAGCTGGGACCACTTTATCGAAAACTTGAAAGTCACGGACCAAACCATATGGAAAGCCATCAAACGATTATCCAACTCTGAAAAACAAGAAATAACACTGAAGACAAACAATGGGCAGACACTAACCACAGAAGAAGCAGCTGAATCATTTGCCAACAACTATGAAAAACAGTTCACCCCCAATCCCTATACCCCACTCCAAACCTACTCGTACATACATCAAACGTGTGAATTCATACATGAAAAAAATAAAGAAACAGGACTAGAACCAACAAATATTGGTGAAATAAAATCGATTATTGAACATCTACCAAATAAAAAAGCTCCCGGAATCGACGAATTGCCTAATGAAGCTCTCAAACGGCTCCCTAATCATATACTAGCATCAATACCCGAAATATTTAACGCCTCACTGCAGCTTGCCCACTTCCCTTACAGATGGAAAACGTCCATTATCTGTCCCATACTTAAAAAAGGAAAATCCATGCATGAACCAACAAGCTACAGGCCCATCTCACTGCTACCTGCCATCTCAAAACTATTCGAAAGAATTGTTTTAAGAAGACTCAGAAAATCCCTCGAAGAAAAGAATCCACTCAGACCTGAACTATTTGGCTAACAAGCCAAACACTCAACATTGCACCAGCTAGTTGTTGTCACTGAAAAAATAAGAAAAGCCATGGACCTAGGCCAAATAACAGGAGCCGTATTCTTCGATATCGCCAAAGCATTCGATAAAGTCTGGCACGAAGCCCTTCTCTACAAAATGTGCAAAAAGCACCTTCCTGGAGATATCATAAAAATAACGCAAAACTTCTTAACAAATAGAACATTCAAGGTACGAGTCAAAAATGAACTTTCAACAGCTAGGAACATCCTTGCCGGGTCCCCCAAGGATCAGTCACAGGGCCAACCTTATTTGACATATAAATAGACGACTTCCCCTGTATTGAAGACACCTCTTTACACCTATTTGCCGATGATACCGCCATTTTAGCCTCAACATATGACTTCGACAGACTCCACATGAAACTCCAAGAGGCCTGCATCTTTTCCACGCTCTGGTGTAAGGAATGGCGAGTCACAATGAACCCCCAAAAAAGTGAAGCAATAATTTACTCCAGAAAAAAAGACAAAATTAAAAAACCTTTAGACGAACTTTTCGTCTTCGAAGACAATATTAAATGGAAAGAGAACATCCGATACCTAGGGATGACCCTAGACGAGCACCTAACCTTCAAAAAACACATCGAAAACAGAATTAATTTGGCGAAAGCTGCCCAACACCCTCTATCCCTACTTCTAGGACCGAAAAGCAAATTATCCCTTTATTGCAAAAGAACCATTTACACGTTAATAATAAGACCAATACTCATATACGGCCACCCAATTTTTATGACAGTACATAAGACCATCCTTAAAAAGCTAGAAGTCTTTAAAAATAAAATGATTAGAAAAATCATGTCTCCACCATGGTTCGTTCGGAACACAATCCTCAGGAACGATCTAAATATCGAAAACATCAATGACTACATCATTAGACAATCATTTAAATTTTAAGAAAAATCCGAAAAATTAGAAAATATCACCTTTAAGGAAGCCACAAACTACAAATGCGGAAAAAGGAAAATAAGAAATTTAAAACCTAGACAAATTCTCCATCAATTAAGCCAGAATGACGAAAAGTGGAAAAAAAGGAAAAACAAACCCACCTTGAATATCAAACAAGCCAGAAAAAAACCTTCTCAAGAAAAATTTCCCCAAGGACCTGAGAATCCGGACCCAACGACATCATTATAAATTATAATTGTGAATGAACCCCTCTACATAACCACCCCCCTCAGTATATTGTAAATATGATGATCTAGGTTGCTCTTTTTGAGCGGCACCTAATAAAGTTATTTGGAACTTTATTCAACTTATCGAGTATTTTTCAAGGGACCAGGAAAAAATGTTCACTTTATCGAGAGATTCAAATTTACGAGTTTCAAATTATCAAAATATATTTATTATTTTTTATAAGTTTATAGAGAATTGTTTTAACAAATGTTCGTTAGACAAACCTTTACTTGGGTAAAACCCGGGCGAAGCCGGGTACATCCGCTAGTATCTTTATAAACTTTCAATTTCACGATAAGGAGATGCCTTTTTCTTTTTTATAAATTTTAACTTTGTTTGCACAGGTTTTCTGTGGTTTAAGATAATTTTGAAATAATGGGTGCCTTGGATGGTTCTTTCTATGCATTTGAGTGGGGGTTCTTTTGACTGGGGATATCTTTATTGATTTTTTTTTTGTAAAGTGGGCAGTCACGCCAGTGTGCTGCTCCTGGCAGTTTCGCATTTCGATAGAATTTATTTTTGTTTTGTGCATTCGGAGGTGAAGTGGCTCTCTCTGCACTTGACAAATTTAGGGGTTTCTCTGCATTCAAACTTTAAATGTCCAAATTTTGACATCTATGACATTGGCCTGGACCTTTGGAAGCTCTGTAGTCCTCGACTCGGCACTTCATGTCGCAGATGTCCGTTATGTTGTATATTTCTTTGTTCTTGGCATTTGGTATCAAACTTCGTATAATTCTGTTAAAAAGTATATTAAAATAAACTTCATAAAAAATTTTCAAGCATCATAAAAATTTTAATATTATTTATTATCTTTGACAATTTTCTCATATTGACACTCTTGTTCTGGTTTGTTCAGTAGTGATGTCTGTAGCCTCTTGGTCCGCGAGGATGGTAATAAGGTTGTTCGTTTCTGATGTAGGGTCTTCTTGGGCGGTAGACTGCGCCTCCTTCGTAATGATCATCTTCGGGGTAGTAGTCTTCCTCGAACCTTTGTCTTCTTGGTTGAGGTCTTGTTCTGGGATGGTAAGCTTCATTTCTGAATCTTCCGTAATCCTCTCTGTAGCGATCGTTTCTGTAATGGTTTCTCTTAGGATAATACTCCTGATCCCTGTAGCGTCTCTCCCTGTAATAGGATTCTTCAGGCTGGTACCTTGGCTGATGGCCAATATGGTGAGAACGACCGAGGTACTGGCCAGGTGTGGGGTTGTGAGGGCCATTGGTCTGGGAGAAATCGACGCGGATCGGTCTGCCATCCAGAAGCTGTTCTTGTGCTTTCTCCACGGCTAGTCTGGCAGATTCGGAATCTTCATAGGTGACAAAACCAAAACATCTGGATTCATTGTACTTATCGCGGATGAGGCAGGTCTTGGCTATACGGCCGTATTGAGAGAAGAAATCTTCCAGGGCATTCTCAGTTGTGCGTCTGTCGAGCCCGAACACTCCGATACATTTGCTCGACTTAAACTCGCCTTCCTCTTGACGGCTATTATTGCTGCTACTGCTGCGAGATACCATTGCTGCTTCAAGTAAATGTCACGTTGAAATATATTTTTGTTTTCAATTAGATAAGGCAAGATAGAGAAAAAATTTACATACCAATGTAGCATAATATATATTTATATTCATTTTTTAAATCGTTGAATTAAATAAAAATGAAATTTTTTTAACGAAATTAAATTGAAAAATATATTTATACAGCGCTAAAATATAGAGGCGCGTGCGCGTTTCACACACTTTTTCATTTATAATTCAAGAAATTTTCATTTAATCGCATCCTAAACAATTCTCTGATGTGAAGAGAGAGAATTCATATACTTTATTGACATCTTGTGAATACAATGTCAAAGTGAAAATGGTAAGGAGAGAGAGACAGCAAAATTTTGGAAAACGATTTGTTAGACTCTAGTCTATATTTGAAGAGTCAAAACGTGTATTTTGAATATTTTTAATAATTAATAGTGCAATATATATGTACATATTTCATCAAATACCCATAAAGGGTCCTTCAGAATAAATTCTTCTTTGTATAATCAGTATTTTTTGTAAGTGTCGGTGGAGGCTAACTCAATCCATAAGCTTCTATTGAATAGATTTATTACTTACATGATTCTCCAGAGATGCCAGGTTCAGGTTAGTGATTCCATTATGGATGGTTTGGAATGTCTGGTATTGAAGACTGGACGTGAGATGGGGAGATTATCCACCGGTTAGTCTTCAACTTGGCGAGTGGGTAAATGGTTCCCGTTTTGAATATTTAATGAGAATTAAGTATCAGATAAGGCATTGTGAGCCACTGTACAGAAACCTAATACCGGAAGCCTATAATATTTTAAAATCTTGCTATTCTTATTATATATTTGCCTTATTCTGTCTGTTTGTCTGTCTGAAGCTCACGGATGGGATTTTTCATAACCATCGGTGGTTCAGTGGTAGAATGCTCGCCTGCCACGCGGGCGGCCCGGGTTCGATTCCCGGCCGATGCATTTTTTTTTTTTACACTTTTTAAAACTCATTTATATATTATACAAGAATGACATCCACGGCGCCAATTTATAATTGTAACGAATAGTATTTGAATAAAAGCATTTAATCGGGTAAAACCCGGGCGTTGCCCGGGTCATTCGTATATAATAATTGTATAAACGAATGCAAGACAAAATCACCGCGAATGTTTCTTTTTTTAAGGCAATTTCTTTTTAAGGCAATTATCGTTATTTATCGCTAATTTTTGTTTCGATTTTATTGAAAAAAAAAACGATATGGTGCCTTTAAAAAATTATCTTTATTACTATGCAGTTTTCTATTTAGTCAATATACCTAAGTTCAGGTTGCAAATGTAATTATCTCTATCGATTTAGTAGGTGAAATGCAAAAAAAAAAAAAATCGACATGATGAAATCTTTATGAAAATTCACATTTTTATTTTTATATTTTCAAGACACACACAGTTTGGGGCGGGACGTTTCACAAGAGAGACATCCACGGCGCCAATTTATAATTGTAACGAATAGTATTTTAATTAAAACATTTTAAAAACACACAGTTTGGAACGGGACGTTTCACAAGAGTGACATCCATGGCGCCAATTTATAATTGTAACGAATAGTATTTGAATTAAAACTTTTTTAAAATATATACGCACTCGGGTAAAACCCGGGCGTTGCCCAGGCCATTCGTCTAATTCTTATATAACTGATCAGAGGTTTTGTTTATAAGAAATTATTAAGTCAGAGCTGAGTAAAAAGACTAACTAACTAGAAGGAATCTATAAGAGTTTCTGTTAAATTGATTTAACATATTACAGAAATAAAATTAATTAAGCAACAAGAATCAATCTAATCTCCAGTAAACACAAATATCGCCGTTAGGCACGCGCTCTCTCCGATTGGTTGATCACCTCAACGACGTTCTTTGCGACCTTTCCAGACTTATGACGCCGCCACAAAACTATGTATACGCAATAAAAATAGTAATCAATCACAAATTATAATTAAAATAGTATTTTTTGCTAATATATATCTCAAATATTTCCAACAGTGAAAGAGGGCCGAGAAGCGGGCGCGCGTGCTCCGGCCCGCCGAGAACGCAAAGCGCGCGTTGGCAAAAAGAATAAATTGATTTCAATTTTATCTACGGCCTGTCCGTTTCTTTGCTCTCATAATAGAATCCTGTGATCTCTAGAGCTGGAAATTTTTCACCCAGCTTCCCCTACAGGGAATAATGGCCGCATATTTTACCTTCTATCTATATAAATATAGCGCTGGAGTCGAAAACCGTTGGGATTTGTACTTATTTTTGAGGCCATTGTCCATGGCTTTAAATGGCCATCATGGCCAAAATAGGACGAAAAATAATTTACGATCTAGAGCTCCAACAGAGCTCCAACATAAGTCTTGAATCAGCCTCCGCCCTTTTTTAGACATTACTCGGCCGAGTCCGATTAAATCAGCCCTGCCAGGCTCCTAGACATCCTACCTAGAGTAAAAATCAATTATTTACGACCTAGATGGATTTATATACTCAGAACTACTCGAACAGATCTCAGGAAAATTTCATCCACTCCAAGCCATCTGTCAAAATTCTCTCCAAGATTAGTAACGGAGCAATCACCACAACAGTCCACGTACATTTCCCGGAAGATCTTGCTCTCTGGCATCCTGAAACGGATCCAATTTGTCCTTATTGTCTGAGGAATCATAGACAGTAAATCATCTCCAGTTTTGTTTTAGGCATAGAATGCCTATCGTAAGCATATGACGATGATGCTTTATATTTTGTAAGCGTTTACGAACTTTTGGGACAACCTTGTAATTCTAAAACTTGGCCAAGTTGCTTATTGACCACCCTTGATATAAAACATCAGAGAATAAATCATTCTTCTATAAGAATTCTGTCGAAATTTTCCAAGGTTAACAATATTGCCAAGGTTGTCCCAAAAGTTCGTAAACACCTGCAAAATATAAATCATTATCACAATATGTTTACGAACTTTTGAGACACTTTTACTTGGACTAGCCCAGGTCGATCCTGCATTATTGACCAACTCCCAGACTCTCTGCCAGCATGGAACTTCTTAGTTAAATGGATCAGAACTACCGTGACTAGAAAATTTTACATCTTGGGTAGCTGGCCTTTGACGCTCCAGCAACCCAGGGTATGTCTAATCTATATATATATAAATGAATGTATGTGTGTGTGTCTGTCTGTCCTTTATGCCTGACCGAACCACTCATTGGAACGCCATGAAACTTTGGGAAGTTATTTATTATAGTATTGGGAAGGTTTCTAGCAAAAAAAAATTTTGAAATAACTTTTCGCCTAGAAATAATCAAGATAAATATTCTAATTTATCTGTTATAATTCAACAATCTTCTCTATATATTATCATGATGATACGATGATTTTGTAATGTAGAAAATTAGGAAAGACAAAATTCAGGATGACACGGCAATTTATTTGAGAAAAGAATAATGATACAATTCCAAGGCAAGATGCTATTCCTTTAACTTCCAATTACCGAGGGAACCAATTAAAATTGATTTTATTCAACTTATCGAGTATTTTTCAAGGGACCGGGGGAAAATGTTCACTTTATCGAGAGATTCAAATTTACGAGTTCAAATTATCAAAATATATCTTTTTTTTTTTTATAAGTTTATAGAAAATTGTTTTAACAAATGTTCGTTAGACAAACCTTTACTCGGGTAAAACCTCGGGCGAAACCGGGTACATCCGCTAGTTCTATATAAATATTTCAATCATGCTTCTACGAGGGTGAATCAATAAGTTTTATCAAAGTTTCCACATAAAAAATACTTCTCAAAAAATACAAGCCAAACTCTATCAACGTTCTGGATGAAGTTTAATTTATCCCTATATATATAAAAGTCAGTGTATGTATGTATGTGTGTATCTATGTCGGCTATACACGTTACAATACGTAACTAATCTGACTGAAATTTTAACAATATATAGATTAGAATCTGGAAAAACTTATAGTGAAAATTGCAGGTCTCTATCCCGAATATTCTTCGAGTTATTTGCCTTTTCGCTCGCAAGCAGCGCCTCTAGCGGTGAAGATGGGAGGTAATATCAGCTGACCTAATGTACATGTAAAACGTGTTTTGACAGGACATAGAGAAAAATCTGGAAAATATATTTATCGTATTTTTAGCCAATATAAAATAAAATTGACAGGTTCTGGGCAAAAATAGTTGTTTTTTTAGTCTGAAACTGATGATGACAATATTGCTGTATCATGTTTGATTATCAAATACAAAATTATATCGGGAAAAATTCCAGAAAGCTGAGACCACGGGTGAAGCCAGTTCAATTTTAGTGTGCAGGAACAAAATTCTAACAGAAAAACATTCATTCGAGCAGAAGACACAAAACCAGATCATCTCTTTATAAAAATATCGCTTCTCTGACACAAAGTTTAGAGCGGGACGTTTCACAAGAGTGGCATCCACGGCGCCAATTTATAATTGTAACGAATAGTATTTGTCGTAAATATTGAGGCTGCCTGGCCGGCAATCTTATTTCTTGAAAATAAAGATACTTCGGCCAGTAAATCTTTTTATTACCTCGACGTTTCGACAAAAATATTTTTGTCAAAGATTTTTGTCGAAACGTCGAGGTAATAAAAAGATTTACTCTGGCCGAAGTATCTTTATTTTCAAGGAATAGTATTTGAATAAAAACATTCAATCGGGTAAAACCTGGGCGTTGCCTGGGTCATTCGGCTAGTGAGTTATAATTCTTTAGTCGTGTTTTTTTTTTACTCAAATAAAAAGTCATATAAAAGTGTTTTTTTTTAATGTGTAGATAAATTAAAAATTGAAGATTTTATTTCAACTTGCTCATTCGCGATGACAATGCAATTATTTAGAACTCCTTTTTTATTGAATCACTATAACATTTGTACGCTCCAGGAACCTGAGGGTTACCTAAATAAATAAATTACTATATCAGTAACCCGTTTGATGAACGGGTCTAGAATGACATCCAGTACTTATTACAAATTTATATCTAGACCTTAAATAATAAAGTAAAGAACTTCTACACATCACATATGCGCGCGCGATAAGGGAAATATTAAGAATATTTAACCTAAAAATGTGCCAACATAAAAATATTATTACCTAACGCTACTAAAGTTTTCCATTACATAATTAAGAGATCGTATGTCATAGCTTTATAATGCAATGATGAATAAATTCAATAATTACTGAATTATACTACAGTTCTTTGTTTTCTGTCTTAAAATTAATTAGCAATCTTTGTGCCCAGTTCTTTGTTTTCCATTTTCATTTTTTTTCAGCAATTTTTTTATCGAACAATCTTTAAACTCTTTATTTTCAACATTTGTTTCTCGCTTCTCTTTCCATTTTGCTGCATTAACATCTTCGCGTACTTCTTTGCAAATATAATTTCGAATCTTCTCTACCTTTTTTTTAAACCTTATTTTAAATAATATTAAAACGTACAATAGAACCTTTCTTTAAAGCACACCTAATTACAGATCCAAAGTGTCCTTTAGGGAGAGGTGTCCTCTTACCAGAGAGTTTCAAAATAATAAAAATGGTAATCTTGCAAATGAAAACGATCCTTTGTAGAGAGGTGTTCTATCATGGAGGTTCTCCTGTATATATAAAATAAGAAAATACAAAGCTCAGAATGACACGGTAACTTATTTTATATTAAAAGATTAGGACTTATAAAATATAGGTGAATTGTACATTCAACGAACGAGTTAACAATCACAGTCACAATCTTAAGTTGTATTAAAGAGTCACCTTATTAAATCTAAAAAGAGTATTTCCGAGAGAGGCGCTATATGTTTTATTAATAGGCTAAAATATGTAGATATAGGTTCGGTTCCAAAATCACTTTATTAAGTACCGCTCAACAAGAGCAACCTAGTTTATGATAATTGAAACAATGAATAATATGTGAGTTATTCACATATTAAACAAAAGGTTAATGCGGGATTAAATCCCGGAATCGATGGTGTTACCCACTCGTCCACCGACTTTTTATTTGTAGATATAGGCTTAAAGTGTAAAATACCTGTGGTATAAAATAATGTGAAAAAGTGGTTATTAAGATATTTAATTCTCTCTACCTATTCTCTCAATATATATTGTAACATAGAAAATATAAGTTGCTAGTTATTTGAGAATGTAAAAGGTTTATTAATGACGTAAGCACGACGAGGCAAAAATCATAATTGTTGTACAATTATATTATTAGTTAATAATTAGTAACATATTGCGGTACCTCAGGCTCTTGGAGCGTATTCATAGATCGCCAACTGCCCGGGATGTCCTAAGTTTAGGAGTCTTTCTTGCTTGCCTTAGTGAACCAGTTCAACAAGTGTTTTCAGACCAGTTTGTTTTTTGATAGATTCAACAGGGCAGTGATGTTGAATGAGGGCAGTACACTGAGTAGTGTAGCCGCTGGAATCGCTATAGTTGGAATGCTGGGCAGTTGTAGAGGACATGCTCTACGGTTTGATCTTCCTCTTGAGAGTGCGAACAGGTTCGATTCAGTTGTATTTTTATGGGTTCTTTTTATGATGCCCGGGAATGGGTGAGAATTTTCTCAGTTGTCGAGTTGATAGGTCAGTGGTGAATATATCGGTCCATAACTGGTGGGCAAATTGTTTGCTGCGTATTCTCGCCAACTTCTTTAGGGGTTCTTTAAAATATGGAAGAATGTCAGATTTACCGGTCATTTTGGAAGCTTGGTCCGCACTTTCATTTTCTTTAATTCTTTTGTGGCCTGGCACTCAGCAGAGTTGGATGTTTGTATTATTTGAAAGGCCATTTATTGGGCTATGAGATGAGAGCGTGGGATGTCTGGGTTATATATAGCTGCCAGTGCTGCCTGGCAGTCGGAGAGTTGTTGAGGCTCACCTTGCTTCCATTCCATTGAGAAGGGCTACAAGTCCATCCTGGAAGGACGTGCATTCTGGATGGAGTTTGACCAGAATTGATGGATGGGGTGCTGGTAGGATTGTAGCTGCCCCGACTCCTTTTTCAGATTGTGAGTTATCTGTAAATATCGTAGCAAAATATTATATGTCTTCCTACTCTTTCCTCACTATCTCTCTGGTATTTTATAAATTTAGATTTTTTTGCATCAAATAAATTTGTCATTCTGAGGTTTGTATTTCCATATTTTCTACGTGATATTTGATGTAGAAGCTGGGTAGTTAAGGAAGACAATCTGAAGATATTCAGCAGACCTTGAGGTCATGGGGGCTGTGATCTACATTTCCGCGAATGACTCCAGGATTCCACCGCTGTGTCAAACCCAAGACTTCTCTCCAAGAAGACGGTCTCCCTATAGACGATACGACGACAAAACTGTTCTTCACGCCGCAGGAAAAGGGACGCAAAGGTACTAGGGATACACTTCCAAAACTCCGAGGAAATCCTTGAGATAAACACGTCAAATTACATGCCAGTGGCAACAAGATTTGCAGGCTGTGAGTCACAGCTTCCGAATAGAAGGAGCTATGTAGGAATATATTATGTTTTTATACCTTTTAAGATTGCATCATTGGTATTTTACAAATTAAGAATTTTTTTGCATCAAATAAATTGCTGTGTCATTCTGAGATTTATCTTTCCTAATTTCCACGTGACAAGATGATTGTTGCATTGTATGGTAATTTCCAACTGTAGTTTAGTACCCATCCGTGCGGAGTCTATGGTATAGATGATGGCCCGGGCTTCTTTTCAAACTTTTCTTCTTTGTGATTTCTCTGGTATCAGAAAGGAGGGCTTGCATTTTACATCTAAAGATGGGCATCCGGTGATTGAGATGACTTGGATTGTTGCCAGTACTCCTCTGATTATTTGCTAGGCATGGTTGTGTGATGTCTAAACTTATCGTAAGGGTTTTCTCCAGTGGGAAATACTATTTTCTATTTAAGACGAGTAATCCTTTCAATATATTATAATACGAATAAAATCATAAAGGATGAGTTTCTTTATTGGCAATAACCGTTTCGAGCTTTAGCCCCCTTAGCTAAATTCCTAGCAAGCTTTCTTATTCCCATTCTTAAAGACAACCCCACTACAACATCCATCACATCCATACCAAAATTTATAGAAAATATACACAGCCTCCCCCCCCCCCTCTCCTAATAGCACCATGATATCTTTTGACGTTGTTAATATGTACCCAAGCTTACCACACCATCTAATAATAGATAACACAATATAATTTTTAGCATGAAATTATATTCCTTCAGATACCTCTTATAAAATTATTTCATTAATTAAGCTTAGTTTACAATACAATATATTTTCCTTCAATAGCAATTTTTATAAACAAACCAAGGGCTCCCCCATGGGAAGCCCTCTTTCTTCACCTTTAGCAGAAATTGTAATGAGAAAAATAGATAAAACGATAACCAACCTTTTCCCACAGACATTATCATCTGGCAAAGATACATAGATGATATATTTTGTATCTCCAATTCTAACAAAATAGATTCCGTTTTTACCCAACTAAAGTCTATACATAATGACATTGATTTCACTATAGAAACTGAAAACAATAAGACCTTACCATTCTTAGATGTACTCATATTAAAAACACAAAATCAATACACAACAGAAATATATCACAAGCCAAACTCCACTCCAAATTATATACATTTTTATTCTTATTGTCCCCTAAGTTACAAAATCAATACTGTAAAAACCCTTTCCAAACGAATATTCACACATTGTTCCACCCAATCCTCAAAAGCTATAGAAACCCAACTTTTGATCAATAAACTCACTTCTAATGGTTATCCCAAGAACTTCATATTAAGACATTTCTATAATCCCTCCCTTATACGAAATAATCATGTTTATAAATCAATATGTATAATTCCCTATTCCCATAGTAGTACCCATATAACCAGAATCTTAAGCAAACATGGTATAAGAACATATTATGAAAGCAACCCTAATGTAGCAACCATAATAAGAAACCCCATTACCAGAAACAGTTTTCCAATATCGAAACAATACAAGAGCAAAGCCATATATTCCATATCATGCAACCAATGCAATAAGGTTTATGTAGGTGAAACAGGTAGACATATAAAAGACAGAATGGACGAACATAGAAGAAACATTAAAAACAATGACCCCAAATCTCTAAAAGAACAACACATCAAAAATACAGATCACGATTTCAATCTATCAAACCCTAATATTCATTACACAAACATAAATAGTAAATACAAAAGATTATTACTGGAAGCACTAATTTCATCAAAATACAATAGTATAAATAGACACATCGATATCCCAGAGACATATGATAGGCTGGTCCATAAACTAAAATAGAATAATTTGTTTTCTCTTCATTACAACATTTTATAATTTTGCATTTAATAATATTAGCAGATAGATTAATTTACATAGCAATAGTTATTACTCAATAAAAAATTTATAAATAATCCTAGGTATGCAAAAAATGTAGCTCATATAGATGTATATATACATGTCTGATTCACTTGTTTCCTTTTATTCCTGTAGAAGGGCTGCTTGCGCCCGAAAGCTCGAAACGGTTATTACCAATAAAGAAACTCATCCTTTATGATTTTATTCGTATTATACTATTTTCTATGGATCCGTTAATGACTTGTAGAATATTATTCGAGTCAATCCGTCACCATGACGACAACAATGGGAGCGATCAGTCAATCCGTCACCATGACGTCAACAATGGGAGCGATCGAGTCAATCCGTCCCCATGACGACAACAATGGGAGCGATCAGTCAATCCGTCACCATGACGTCAACAATAGGAGAGATCGAGTCAATCCGTCCCCATGACGACAACAATGGGGCGATCTAGTCAATACGTCCCCATGACGGCAAAAATGGGAGCGATCGAGTCAATCCGTCCCCATGACGACAACAATGGGAGCGATCAGTCAATCCGTCACCATGACGTCAACAATGGGAGCAGTCGAGTCAATCCGTCCCCATGACGACAACAATGGGAGCGATCGAGTCAATCCGTCCCCATGACGACAACAATGGGGCGATCGTGTCAATCCGTCAACAATGGCAGCTATTTATATTTGTCCTCGGATATGTATTTTTTCTAGGAATTTTCTTTTCATATTATTAGAATTTATGATCATATTTTTGTGGAAATTCACGACACAAAGTACAAAGTAATCAAATGATGACTTGTATTTTTATCGCTCTAGTTTTAACATCCTCAAACCTTATTTTGAATGCATATCTAAAAGGGTTGGCAATATCTAAACAATTCCTTCTCTTAAAATAATTTTATACGTGCCGTACAATGCGAGGTACATGCATCCATGCTGCCACGTTAGCTTGGTATCTAGTATTTACTCTTGGTTTGTAAGAAATCTTAGAGAAGTAATTCCGTTGAAGTGAGACAGAGAATTAGTTCATAATTGATAAATCCGAGATGGGTATTCCCCGATCTCGATAAGCTTCTCTCTCTTAACAGCTTTCTTTCTGTCCGCTCAAACTCCGTGTCTCCTAGCTCTCATCTTCAGTCTTTCACTCCTCCCTCAGTTGCACCTCGCTCAAATCATTCTTCACGCGTTGTGTGAGAATTGAAAATTTTGTAGATGTCCTTTGTGTCAAGAGGCGTGTTTGATGGCTTGTAGCTGGAGTATATGTTCATGGTTGTTCCTTTTTTTGTTTTTAATATTTATTCCTTTGGTTTTCAGACTTGACGTAGTGCATTGGATTGGAACACATGGCGCGCTAGTGCATCGTAATATAATTGTTCGAATAAAAGACACAAATCGATATTTGCGGAAGAGCGATTGCTCGAAGCATATTATATATTTATAATTATATGTAATTCTTCTGTCCTAAAAGCTTATGCCCATAGTTCATCTAAAATACCCATTCGAAGAGTCTAGCATCAGTATCACTATAAAAGGAAGTTCCAAAAATGCAATATAACAGCAATATGGTAGATTAAACTGGCGAAACCGCTGGGAGGGTTCACCACTGAAGAGCCAGGCCCTCCCTTTAATTTTTTCATTGCAGTAAGGGCAGTAGAAATTGATTTATTTCAAAAAGAATATTACGCGTCTAAAATAGTTTCGTAATTTGATAACAGATGGCGCGCTAGTGCATCGTAACAGTAATATTTCTTATGGATTAGAATTGCTGTGCCTCCACCCTATCCAGGCAGTCTGTCTTTCCGAACAGTGTTGGGGATGTTCATCCTGTGACAGGGTTTGAGCCAGGTTTATGATATTAAAGCGATATCTGTGTCATGGTCATTCAGGAATTCGGTGAATTGTTGCCTTTTGTTCCGAAGGCTGTACACGTCCAATGAACGATTCGGAGTTGGTTCCTCTTACCTTTTGTATTCATTGACATTCAATAATGGCGTCACTATGGTGGCTAGGATCTTTGGATCGCTGAGAGCCTTTTTGATAGCACTCTCGATGGGGCTTGGATTGGAGATTTTCAGAGGAATACTTTTAACTTTGTTAAAAAATAGTAAATATGTGATATTGTACTGGGATAAGGTACATAAATTATGAAAAAGAAAAATGAATATCCTTATTGGATATTATATCTTTAATATATAAAATTGAATGTCTGTCTGTACTCTATAGATTCAAACCCATACATCCAATCGCCGTGAAATTTTGGGATATTATTAGGTATATCCCCGGGAAGGTTTTTGAAAAATAATTTCTTGAATATCCTTAGAGTTATTTGCAGATTTGTAGATTTAACTAAATGATGATGATTATTTATCAAAAGTAAGATTTTCTACCTATTAATTGCGCACAAGTCAAAGTTAGTTTTATCATTTATCTACAACATATATATTGGGAGAAAAGATAAAATGATGATTTTGTAATGTAGAAAATTAGGAAAGACAAAATTCAGGATGACACGGCAATTTATTTGAGACAAGAATAATGATACAATTCCAAGGTAGATACCATTCCTTTAACTTCCAATTACCGAGGGAACCAATTAATATTGATTTTATTCAACTAAGAATTTTGAGTCCCACGCGAAAACCCCGAACCATGGAAGACCTCCCTGCACCAGAAGTCCCCAACACTAATTTTACCAACCCCAAATACCCGGTAGGTACCCGTAAATATTCAATTTGGAAACTTCCAGAATGCCCAGAATCAAAAAATGAAGAAGATTCTCAAGCTTTGAAAAAATACTCTGGCGCGGTCGAAACCACATTTGCTGAGCTAATAAATTTCATTGACTTTTACGAAAGGGAACTGTGCGAACTGCGCTCAAACTACCTAGAACACAATACTACAAAAGCTCCCGCGAAGCGCACAAGAGAAAAATCACCAGTAGCCGCAAAAGAAACAACGCAAAAAACAACCTGGTGCTCCAACCAAAGGTCACAAGGTAATCCTGAACCAAAATTACAAAATAAACAGCCTGAAGAAACAGTCGAAATGGAAATCGAAGTGACACCAAACAAAATGCCAAATCATGAACAAAACCATCAAAACTCTAACCCATCAAAGAAACCTAACGAAACATCGAATAACAAACCTATCAATCCCACCCCTAACCCCAAGACCAGAATACCACCAATTAAAATAAGCGGAGTAAAGGAATGGTCAGGCCTTAGAGATGGTCTTATCAAGTGTACCAGACAAAAGCCAGAATTTTACACATCAGGCCGATACATCAACGTTCAGACTCACACAACATCAGATTACCGGATAGCTACCAAGTGGTTGGAAGATCGCCACTACACCTTCCACTTCAAGATCCTAGACGACGAGAAGAGCCTTAGAGAGGTCGTCAGAGGTCTCGACCGCTGCATCGCCATCCCCGAAATACAAGAGGATCTGGAAAACAAGGGATTTGAGATGTCCAAACTTGCAAGACTACGAAATTCAAGAACAAAGGAGGAGCTCCCACTAATCCAGGTAACCCTTCCTAAGACTGCAAGGAATAAAGAAATTCATAATATCACAGATCTCTGCGACATGAAGTGCAAAGTCGAGGCTTACAGGGCTCCCAAAGGCCCAGGACAATGCCATAGGTGCCAAAACTTTGGGCACTCTCAGTTTGAATGCAGGGAAACTCCCAAATGTGTAAAATGTGGAGAAAATCATTTCACATCCGAATGCACCAAAGAAAAGGAAGTCCCACCTAAATGTGCAAACTGCCAGGGTCAGCATACAGCAAGTTGGCGTGGTTGCCCACTATACAGAAAGATAAAGAGTGCCCCAAACTCAAAATAATCAGAAACCAAACCTCAATACAGAAAAAGAAAAATCCAACCCTACAGGTCCAAACCCTTCTGAAATTCCCCAACCCATTCAAAACAAGAACAAAACTCCACATGTTAATAAAGAACGTCCCAATCCTCCTTCAGCCACTAAGGTCAACCAACTAGAGATCGCTATCAAAAAGGATCTCAGTGACCCCGCAATAATAGCCAACATAATGAAGAACGTTGTAGACACCTTTAGATGTGAATGAATCACAAAAATATGCATAAAAATAGCCTTCGAATCGTTCACTTGAACGCGTATAGTCTCCGAAACAAAAAACAACAATTTTCAGAATTCCTGAACGACCACGACATCGCACTAGTGTCAGAAACCTGGCTGAAGCCGTGCCATAAAATGAGGATTCAAAACTTCATCACCCTCCGCAACGACAGACTAACCGGACAAGGTGGTGGAACTGCCATATTCATCCACAAGAAGTACAGCCATGCACCTATTCATGCCACCACCTCAAGCCTGGAAACAACAGGAATTTCAACCAAAGACAAATAAGGGGTAAATATGAACTGTATTCGTGCTACAAACCACCAAATACCTATCAAGATCAAACCGATATCTATAACATTTTTTTCAACGGACACACCGACCATCATAGCAGGGGACCTAAACTGCAAACATCCTGCCTGGGGATCCACCACCACTAACCCAAGCGGGAGAAGGCTCCAAAACGCAATTAACGTTATGGACCTATATGTGAGCTACCCCGACGAACCTACTCATGACTCACCTCCAGACATCATTGATATCCCCGTGCACAAAAACATCTCCCAAAGCGCATACTCTAAAGTCCTGCACGAACTAACCTCTGATCATCTCCCAGTACTACTTGTGCTACAGGATTTCAAAATCTCCTACTCAAATACAAAAATAAAAATTACAGATTGGGCCCTATTCAAGTACAAAATGAAAATCTCTGAACCTCCTGATTTGATCCTAGATACATCTTCAAAAATAGACGAGGCCATTACACACATTGAAGAACAAATAGTGCAAAATTTGAAAGATTCAACAAAATATAAGGACCCGGAACTAGAACGAAGATATCCACCTCACATTAAAGAAAAAATACGATCCACCAACAGACTAAGAAAAAAAAAAGAAAAATACTTGCGACGCCGAGATAAATCAGCCTACATAACGGCCCGGAGAGAATCACAGAAACTTACAGGAGAGCACGATAACACCAGCTGGGACCACTTTATCGAAAACTTGAAAGTCACGGACCAAACCATATGGAAAGCCATCAAACGATTATCCAACTCTGAAAAACAAGAAATAACACTGAAGACAAACAATGGGCAGACACTAACCACAGAAGAAGCAGCTGAATCATTTGCCAACAACTATGAAAAACAGTTCACCCCCAATCCCTATACAACCCACTCCAAACCTACTCGTACATGCATCAAACGTGTGAATTCATACATGAAAAAAATAATAAAGAAACAGGACTAGAACCAACAAACATTGGTGAAATAAAAGCGATTATTGAACATCTACCAAATAAAAAAGCTCCCGGAATCGACGAATTGCCTAATGAAGCTCTCAAACTGCTCCCTAATCATATACTAGCATCAATAACCGAAATATTTAACGCCTCACTGCAGCTTGCCCACTTCCCTGACAGATGGAAAACGTCCATTATCTGTTCCATACTTAAAAAAGGAAAATCCATGCATGAACCAACAAGCTACAGGCCCATCTCAAAACTATTCGAAAGAATTGTTTTAAGAAGACTCAGAAAATCCCTCGAAGAAAAGAATCCACTCAGAGCTGAACAATTTGGCTACCAAGCCAAACACTCAACATTGCACCAGCTAGTTGTTGTCATTGAAAAAATAAGAAAAGCCATGGACCTAGGCCAAATAACAGGAGCCGTATTCTTCGATATCGCCAAAGCATTCGATAAAGTCTGGCACGAAGCCCTTCTCAACAAAATGTGCAAAAAGCACCTTCCTGGAGATATCATAAAAATAACGCAAAACTTCTTAACAAATAGAATATTCAAGGTACGAGTCAAAAATGAACTTTCAACAGCTAGGAACATCCTTGCCGGGGTCCCCCAAGGATCAGTCACAGGACCAACCTTATTTGACATATATATAGACGACTTCCCCTGTATTGAAGACACCTCTTTACACCTATTTGTCGATGATACCGCCATTTTAGCCTCAACATATGACTTCGACAGACTCCACATGAAACTCCAAGAGGCCTGCATCTTTTCCACGCTCTGGTGTAAGGATGGCGAGTCACAATGAACCCCCAAAAAAGTGAAGCAATAATTTTCTCCAGAAAAAAAGATAATATTAAGAAACCTCCAGACGAACTTTTCGTCTTCGAAGACAATATTAAATGGAAAGAGAACATCTGATACCTAGGGATGACCCTAGACGAGCACCTAACCTTCAAAAAACACATCGAAAACAGAATTAATTTGGCGAAAGCTGCCCAACACCGACTATCCATACTTCTAGGACCGAAAAGCAAATTATCCCTTAATTGCAAAATAACCATTTACACGTCAATATAAAGACCAATACTCATATACGGCCACCCAATTTTTATGACAGCACATAAGACCATCCTTAAAAAGCTAGAAGTCTTTGAAAATAAATTGATCAGAAAAATCATGTCTCCACCCTGGTTCGTTCGGAACACAATCCTCAGGAACGATCTAAATATCGAAAACATCAATGACTACATTATTAGACAATCATTTAAATTTTAAGAAAAATCCGAAAAATGAAAAAATCTCACCTTTGAGGAAGCCACAAACTACAAATGCGGAAAAAGGAAAATAAGAAATTTAAAACCGAGACAAATTCTCCATCAAAATTAAGCCAGAATGACGAAAAGTGGGAAAAAAGGAAAAACAAACCCACCTTGAATATCAAACAAGCCAGAAAAAAACCTTCTCAAGAAAAATATCCCCAAGGACCTGAGAATCCGGACCCAACGACATCATTATAAATTCTAATTGTAAATGAACTCCTGTACATAACCACCCCCCTCAGTATATTGTAAATATGATGATCTAGGTTGCTCTTTTTGAGCGGCACCTAATAAAGTTATTTGGAACTTTATTCAACTTATCGAGTATTTTTCAAGGGACCGGGAAAAAATGTTCACTTTATCGAGAGATTCAAATTTACGAGTTTCAAATTATCAAAATATATCTATTATTTTTTATAAGTTTATAGAGAATTGTTTTAACAAATGTTCGTTAGAATAACCTTTACTCGGGTAAAACCCGGGTACATCCGCTAGTATCTTTATAAACTTTCAATTTCACGATAAGGAGATGCCTTTTTCTTTTTATAAATTTTAACTTTGTTTGCACAGGTTTTCTGTGGTTTAAGATAATTTTGAAATAATGGGTGCCTTGGATGGTTCTTTCTATGCATTTGAGTGGGGGTTCTTTTGACTGGGGATATCTTTATTTTTTGTAAAGTGGGCAGTCACGCCAGTGTGCTGCTCCTGGCAGTTTCGCATTTCGATAGAATTTCTTTTTGTTTTGTGCATTCGGAGGTGAAGTGGCTCTCTCTGCACTTGACAAATTTAGGGGTTTCTCTGCATTCAAACTTTGAATGTCCAAATTTTGACATCTATGACATTGGCCTGGACCTTTGGAAGCTCTGTAGTCCTCGACTCGGCACTTCATGTCGCAGATGTCCGTTATGTTGTATATTTCTTTGTTCTTGGCATTTGGTATCAAACTTCGTATAATTCTGTTAAAAATTATATTAAAATTAACTTCAAAAGAAATTTTCAAGCATAATAAAATTTGTAATATTATTTATTATCTTTGACAATTTTCTCATATTGACACTCTTGTTCTGGATTGTTCAGTAGTGTTGTCTGTAGCCTCTTGGTCCACGAGGATGGTAATAAGGTTGTTCGTTTCTGATGTAGGGTTTTCTTGGGCGGTAGACTGCGCCTCCTTCGTAATGATCATCTTCGGGGTAGTAGTCTTCCTCGAACCTTTGTCTTCTTGGTTGAGGTCTTGTTCTGGGATGGTAAGCTTCATTTCTGAATCTTCCGTAATCCTCTCTGTAGCGATCGTTTCTGTAATGGTTTCTCTCGGGATAATACTCCTGATCCCTGTAGCGTCTCTCCCTGTAATAGGATTCTTCAGGCTGGTACCTTGGCTGATGGCCAATATGGTGAGAACGACCGAGGTACTGGCCAGGTGTGGGGTTGTGAGGGCCATTGGTCTGGGAGAAATCGACGCGGATCGGTCTGCCATCCAGGAGCTGTTCTTGTGCTTTCTCCACGGCTAGTCTGGCAGATTCGGAATCTTCATAGGTGATAAAACCGAAACGTCTGGATTCATTGTACTTGTCGCGGATGAGGCAGGTCTTGGCTATCCGGCCGTATTGAGAGAAGAAATCTTCCAGGGCATTCTCAGTTGTGCGTCTGTCGAGCCCGAACACTCCGATACATTTGCTCGACTTGAACTCGCCTTCCTCTTGACGGCTATTATTGCTGCTACTGCTGCGTAATACCATTGCTGCTTCAAGTAAATGTCACGTTGAAATATATTTTTGTTTTCAATTAGATAAGGCAAGATAGAGAACAATTTTACATACCAATGTAGCATAATATATATTTATATTCATTTTTTAAATCGTTGAATTAAATAAATATGAAAATTTTTTAACGAAATTAAATTGAAAAAAAAAATTATATAGCGCTAAAATATAGAGGCGCGTGCGCGTTTCACACACTTTTTCATTTAAAATTCAGGAAATTTTCATTTTATTGCATCTTAAACAATTCTCTGATGTAAAGAGAGAGACAATTCACATACTTTATTGACATCTTGTCAATACAATGTCAAAGTGAAAAATGGTAAAGAGAGAGAAGAGAGACAGCAGAATTTTGGCAAACGATTTGTTAGGCTCTTGTCTATATTTAAAGAGTCAAAATGTGAATTTTTAATAATTAATAGTACAATATATATATATATGTACATATTTCATCAACTACCCATGCAGGGTCCTTCAGAATAAATTCTTCTTTGTATAATTAGTATTTTTTGTAAGTGTCGATGGAGGCTAACTCAATCCATAAGCTTCTATTGAAGAGATTTATTACTTACATGATTCTCCAGAGATCCCAGGTTCAGGTCAGCGATTCCAAGAAGGATGGTTTGGAACTTCTGGTATTGAAGACTGGACGTGAGATGGGGAGATAATCCACCGGTTAGTCTTCAACTTGGCGAGAGAGTAAATGCTTCCCGTTTTGAATATTTAATGAGAATTAAGTATTATATATTTAAGGCATTGTGAGCCACTGTACAGAAACCTAATACCGATATCCAAATTCTATAATATTTTAAAAACTTTCTATTCTTAAATAACTGATCAGAGGGTTTGTTTATAAGAAATTATTAAGTCAGAGAAGGAATCTATAAGAGTTTCTGTTAAATCGCTTTAAAACTTATTACAAAAATAAAATTAATTAAATAACAAGAATCAATCAAATCTCCAGTAAACACAAATATCGTCGTTAGGCACGCGCTCTCTCCGATTGGTTGATCACCCCAACGACGTTTTTTGCGACCTTTCCAGACTTATGACGCCGCCACAAAACTATGTATACGCAATAAAAAATCGTAATCAATCACAAATGGTAATTAAAACAATATATTTCGCCTATATATCTCAAATATTTCCAACAGTGAAAGAGAGCCGAGAAGCGGGCGCGCGTGCCCCGGCCCGCCTTCGAACACAAAGCGCGCGTTGGCAAAAAGAATAAATTGATTTCAATTTTATCTACGGCCTGTCCGTTTCTTTGCTCTCATAATAGAATCCTGTGGTCTCTAGAGCTGGAAATTTTTCACCCAGCTCCCCCTACAGGGAATAATGGCCGCATATTTTACCTTCTATCTATATAAATATAGCGCTGGGGTCGAAAACCGTTGGTAGTTGTACTTATTTTTGAGGCCATTGTTCATGACTTAAATGGCCATCATGGCCAAAAGAGGATAAAAAATAATTTACGATCTATAGCTCCAACATAAGTCTTGAATCAGCCTCCGCCCTTTTTTAGGCATTAGTCGGACGAGTCCGATTAAATAAGCCCTGCCAGGCTCCTAGACATCCTACCTAGAGTAAAAATCAATTATTTACGACCTAGATGGATATATATACTCAAGACTACTCAAACAGATCCCTCAGGAGAATTTCATCCACTCCCAGCCATCTGTCAAACTTCTCTCCAAGATCAGTAACGGAGCAGTCACCACCACAGTCCACGTACATTTCCTGGAAGATCTTACTCTCTGGCATCCTGAAACGGATCCAATTTGTCCTTACTGTCTGAAGAATCATAGACAGTGGATCACCTCCAGCTTTGTTTTAGGCATAGAATGCAGACGGCCTTAATAGAAGGTTGTCCCTAAAGTTCGTAAACACCTGCAAAATATAAATAATTATCATAATATGTTTACGATCTTTTGGGACAACCTTATACTTGGACTAGCTCAGGTCGATCCTACATCATTGGCCCACCTCTTAGACTCTCTGCCAGAATGGAACTTCTTAGTTAACTGGATCAGAACTACGCGTGACTAGAAAATTTTACTAGACTGCTGGATATCTTTGGTAGTTGGCCTTTGACGCTCCAGCAACCCAGGGTATGTCTAATTCTCTATAAATATTTCAACCAGGCTTCTACGAGGGTGATTAAATAAGTTTTAGGAAAGTTTCCACATAAAAAAATACTTCTTATAAAATACAAGCCAAACTCTATTAACGTTCTGGATGAAGTTTAATTTATTAGTTATAGTTCATTAGTCGTGTTTTTTTACAGTCAAATTAAAAGTCATAAAAAAGTGTTTTTTGAAAATTTGTAGACAAATTGAAAATTTAAGATATTAGTTCCACTTGCTTACTCACGATGACAATGCAACTATTTAGAACTCCTTTTTTATTGAATCACTATAACATTTGTACGCTCTAAGAACCTGAGGGTTTACTAAAAATATAAATTACTATATCGGTAACCCTTTCTATATGAACGGAACTAGAACGACAGCCTTATTACAAATTTTATCTTGACCAAAATAATTGTTGAAGTTTGAGATTGAATCAAGGAATAAAAGGATTATTTATTAAACAAAGTAACTTAAAACAAGATGTTAAAGTAGCAACATTTTAAAGGCAAGTCTATATAGGAAGGCGAGGGACAAAGACTAAATATCTTGACGTCGACCGCAGCGCCGCCGCGGCCGTTGATTGGTCGATCCTCCAATGCTCCATGCCAATATTTTGATCGCTATTCCAACACTCCCTCTCGATCCAAAATGTTCAGTAGACCTCTTAAGTAGTGGAATTGGTTACGTGGAAGAGGTTTAGTCATTATATCAGCTAGCTGTTCTGAGCTGCAAACATGATGCACTTTAAGTTCACCTTCTTCATGTTTGGATCTAATGAAGTGGTAGCGAACATCAATATGTTTCGTTCGTTTGTGGAATACTGGATTTTCAACAAGTTTTATTGCTGCTTGGTTGTCGATATAAAGTTCAGTTTCTTTAGTAATATCACAGCCGATGCCCTGTAGAAGTCTTCTGATCCAAATCAATTCCTTAGCAGCACTGCAGGCAGCGATGTATTCACTTTCGGTGGTTGAAAGTGCGATAATTGGTTGTCGTTGGCTTGCCCAAGAAACAGTTCCTCCGTTCATCATGAAGGCATAACCAGTCGTACTTTTTCTGGAGTCAACATCACGAGCAAAATCACTATCAGAGTAGCCAACAAGTTGGTCTTGTCCAGTGAAGAGAATTCCCATGTGTGGAGTGCCTTTCAGATAACGGAAAATATTCTTCACTGTTGTACAATGTGCAGGTCCTGGATATTCTAGGAATTTACTCACTTGTGAAACTGCATAAGTGATATCTGGACGTGAAACACATGATGCAAACATAAGGGATCCAACAGCTTCTCGAAAAGGGAATTTAGGCATCTTTTCCTTTTGTTCTGGAGTAGGACAGTCCTGCTTTGTTAAGATGACAGAAGGATCCATAGGCACCGAAGCAGGAATACAGTCAGCCATATTAAATTTACTCAAAATTTTGTCAATATATGATGACTGGTGAATGAAAATACTTGCCCTATCTTCTGTCTGCTCTATTTGTAGCCCAACAAAAAAGTTAACACTTCCAGATGTAATTTCAAATGCGTGTTCTAACTCATCCATTATAATAGCTATTGCCTCTTTATCTTTAGATAGAATAATTCCATCATCAACATAGAGAGCTAAGATAACATTTGAATCATTGTGTGTTCCAATGAAAATGCACGGGTCGGCGTCTGATGTTTTGAAATTATGGCTATACAAAAAATTGGTAAATTTCTTATTCCAATTTCTAGAAGATTGTTTTAGACCATACAGACTTTTATGTAATCTATAGCAGCTATTATCATCTCTCTTGTAGCCTTCTGGTTGTTCAAGATAAACAAGTTCCTCTAATTCGCCATTGAGAAAAGCTGTCTTTACATCGAATTGCTTAAGAAACATCCTTTCAGAAGCAGCGTGTGATAAAAGAATGCGTAACGAATCATACCTGACTACTGGGCTAAACGTATCGAAATAGTCAGCATTTTTGATTTGAGAATAGCCTTTTGCAACTAATCTGGCTTTGAACCGTTGAATTGTACCATCGGACTCCGTTTTAATTTTATAAACCCATTTACAACCGATAGGTTTATGACCATCTGCCAAACGTTCTAAAGTCCATGTTTTATTTTTATTTAATGCATCAATCTCTTCATCCATGGCTAATTTCCATCTTTCTGAATCTGAACTTGTTATTGCATCTATATAGTTACTGGGTTCATCAGCGAGCGCAAAGTCACATTGGCTATCCGAAACTTTAGAGCGTGTTATCATTGGATGCGAACTGATATCGGATACTGGCGGCATTTCCTGCACTGGGATGTTTGTTGTTGCAACTGGTGATTCATCCGGAGCGCTGTTAATCTGAAATATTATTTCTTTCGGTTTGGTAGATTCTCTATCTGAATGTGTAGTAGCTTTCTCATCGAATGTGACATCCTTAGAAATTCTTATTTTTCTAGTTTTCCAATCCCATAATCTAAAATTTTTGCTTGTATTCTCATAACCTAAAAACATAAGTTTTATCGATTTATTATCCCACTTTTTACGGTTTTCTTTGGGAATATGCATATAAGCATTACAGCCAAATCTACTTATATATTTGCCTTATTCTGTCTGTTTGTTTGTCTGAAGCTTTGTCTGAAGCTCACGGATAGAATGCGCGCTCATTGGCTGTAGATACGATGTACTAGAGCGCCATCTGTTATCAAATTATAAAACTATTTTAGAGGCGTAATATTCTTTTTATTTTTTTTTATTTATTTATTGTTTTTTTATTATTTTTTATTTATTTATTTATTTATTTTTATTTTTTTTTTATTTTTATTTATTTTTTTTTATTTTTTTTATTATTTTTTTATTTTTA
Source organism: Cordylochernes scorpioides (assembly GCA_030710605.1). Taxonomy (NCBI): domain Eukaryota; kingdom Metazoa; phylum Arthropoda; class Arachnida; order Pseudoscorpiones; family Chernetidae; genus Cordylochernes; species Cordylochernes scorpioides. Next base: position 51,059,319 of record CP092867.1, read on the forward strand.
ATTTTTATTTTTTTTATTATTTTTTTTATTATTTTATTTTTTTTTTATTTTTTATTTTTTTTTTATTTTTTTTTTTATTTATTTTTTTTATTTTTTTTATTTATTTTTTTTATTTTTTTTATTTTATTTTATTTATTTTTTTTATTATTTTTTTTTTATGTAAGTTTGCCTCTCTCATAAACCTGTCTATACAGACCACCCTGACTATAGCGACCACTCTAGACAACCCTGTTATCAGCTGCCTGTCTATACAGACCACCCTGTCTATAGCGGTCACCTTAGGCAACCCTGTTATCAGCAGTGTGATACATCCACCTGTCTATACAGACCACCCTGTCTATAGCGACCACTCTAGACAACCCTGTTATCAGCTGTGTGATACATCCACCTGTCTATACAGACCACCCTGTTAATAGCGACCACCCAAGTCAACGTTTTTAAAATATATTCACACTCGGGTAAACCCCGGGCGTTGCCCGGGCCATTCGTCTAGTATTTTATAGTTAGCTACATTAGGCTTTGTGCCAAAGAAAAGTTCATAAGGTGTCGTTCCAGGGGTTTGCTTAGTCGCACTTCTATTTAGAATATTAGTGGCTGTGTTACATGCCTCAGCCCAAAAAAAATCCTGGAAGATTTCGTGAATTTAGCATGGACCTGGCTGCTTCCACAATCGTACGATTGTCTTTTTCTATACGTCCTATCTGTTCGTGCACATAAGGTGCAGTGAACTCGTGAATTATCCCAAATCTTTTACATAAATCTGCAAAATTATCGCTTTTGAATTCTAGCGCATTATCAGTCCTAAGAACTTTTATCTTATTTCCAGTTTGAGTATAGATTAGAGTAGCATATTCTTTGAATATATCTAGCACATCTGATTTGTTTTTAATAAAATAAATATGGCGATAACCACTAAAGTAATCTTTAAATAAGCAGAAATACAGATATTTACTTAATGATTGAGTCTGCATTGGGCCACAAATATCAGCATAAATAAACTCACCTAGCTGGTAGTTTTTGCCATCTGAGGGATAGCACGACTTTCTATGGGCTTTTCCAAGTTGGCATCCTTCACAGAAGAAAAATTCTCCCTCTAAATCTTGAGGCTGCAGACCATCCACCAATCCTTTGGTCGCCATCTCTCGAAGTGTAGCAACTGGAAGATGCGCAAGTCTCTCGTGCCACAACTGAAGCTTGTTCTCGCTGGTGATGTATCCTTGTGATGATGACGTAACCTTGAAGAGCATCCTGTAGAGGTCGTCATGACGCACTCCTACGGCTTTTAGGTCATTATCCATGAAGATCTGTAGCTTGTCATGTTTGATAATGACGTTGAATCCTCTTCTTGTGGACGTAGTAAGGCTATACAAATTTTTCTTTAGTTGCGGCGAGTAGAGCACATTTCTTATGTACGTATTGTACCATCCACCGTCGACGTAGGCTTGAATCTCGATGTCTCCCATGCCTTCTGCAAGTAGTGTCGAGTTGTCTCCCAAGTAGATTGGATGATCACTGGTGAACGGCGTGTAGGTCTTGAACAACTCTCGTCGAAATGTCATGCTGCAGCTTGCACCGCTGTCAGCATACCAAATATCATTGGGCTCTACTTGATTATCGCACAAAATAAGTCCATAATCACTTGAACTTTCTTTTGAATCATGAAGATTTTTGGATTTATTTTTCTCATTAGCTAATCTTTTTCTACATTCGCGGCTCCAATGTCCAATTTTGTGACAATAGTGGCATTTAGTGTTCTTCTTGGCATCTTGAAAAGAACGTTGTGTATCTTTAGGCTTAGTTCGTGCTTGCCTGTGTAATAAGGCCTCATCTTGTTTAGAAGAACCGCTTTGTTGATTCCTTGTTTCTTCAATCAAAAGTCTTGCAGTTAAATTGTTAAGAGTTTGAGCTTTCGGATCTAACGATTCCCACGCTGCAACAAAGTAGCGCATACTCGAAGGCAAAGTATTTAAAATTTTTGCTACCTTTTGATCTTCCGTTATGGTTCCGCCCATTTGTGAAATTTGTGCAGAAATATTTTCAATTTTTGCTATGTAATCACTTATTGTTTCCGATGTCAATCGTGCATCGAAGAATTGTTGCCAAAGTAGGCCAATAGTAAATTCGGATTTTTGTTCATGAATAGCAAGTAATTTCTGCCACATTTGTGAAGCGGAAGTACAGTTCATCAGGGGCTGAAGAAACCTTAATTCGATTGCCTGTGATAATAACATCCTTGCCTTAACGTCCTTTGATTTCCAATTCTGTAGTGAACTTTCAGAGTTACTGTCGGAGGAAACAACATTCGGCTTTATTTCTAAGCCTTCCAATAATTCTAGTAATTTTTGTTGTTCCATAAGAAGCCTGAATTGGAATTTCCATAGTGAAAAGTTTTCACCATTAAAAACTTTAATCCTTGAAAGACAATCTTCGCTCATCTTCTTTGTCTTGGAATCGGCCAACGACAAAAAGAAACTAGGGTTATGGTTGGCGGTTGACGCCTAAACTTCGAGCAAAACAAAGGCTTACTCAGGCGCAGTGGAAGCGTGCTGGGCCCATAACCTGTTGAAGTTTGAGATTGAATCAAGGAATAAAAGGATTATTTATTAAACAAAGTAACTTAAAACAAGATGTTAAAGTAGCAACATTTTAAAGGCAAGTCTATATAGGAAGGCGAGGGACAAAGACTAAATATCTTGACGTCGACCGCAGCGCCGCCGCGGCCGTTGATTGGTCCATCCTCCAATGCTCCATGCCAATATTTTGATCGCTATTCCAACAATAATAAAGTAGAGAACTTTAATACAATCGGATATGCGCGCGCGATAAAGGAAATTTTATGAATATTTAACCTAAAAATGTGCCAACATAAAAATATAACTACCTAACGCCACTAAAGGTTTCCGTTGAAGAATTAGGATGGTGTGTCATAGTTTCATAATGCAGCGATATATATATTTAATAATTAATGAATTATAATACAGTTCTTTTTGGTTTTCTGTCTTAAAATAATTAGCAATCTTTGTGCCCAGTTCTTTGTTTTCCATTTACTTTTTTTTTCAGCAAATTCTTTATCGGACAATCTTTAAACTCTTTCTTTTCAACATTTGTTTCTCGCTTCTCTTTTCATTGTGCTGCATCAACATCTTCGCGTAGTTCTTTGCAAATATAATTTTGGGATTTTCTCTACCTTTCTTTTTACCTTATTTTAAATAATATTGTAACGTACAATAGAACCTTTCTTTAAAGCACACCTAATTGCAGATCCAAAGTGTCCTTTAGGGAGAGGTGTCCTCTTACCAGAGAGTTTCAAAATAATAAAAATGGTAATCTTGCAAATGAAAACGATTCTTTGTAGAGAGGTGTTCTCTCATGGAGGTTCTCCTGTATATATAAAATAAGAAAATACAAAGCTCAGAATGTCACGGTAATTTGTTTTATATTAAAAGATTAGAGGACTCAGAAAATATAGGTGAATTGTACATTCAACAAATAGGTATACAATCATAGCCAGTCCTAAGTCTTATTAAAGTTTCACCTTAATAAATCTTAAAAGAGTATTTCCGAGAGAAGCTCTGTATGTTTTATTAATAAGTTTAAATATTTCAACCTGTGGTATAAAATATGTAAAAAAGTGATTATTAAGATACAGTTAAACCTGTCTATAGCACCCCTTCTAAATAGCGCCTCCCTCTCTATAGCGCCCGATTTTAAATACATAGTACGATGCGATTCACATTAAAAGTGACCTGTCTATAGCACCCCCTCTCTATAGCACCCTATTTTGGTGAGTCCCAAGAGGGAGCGATATAGACAGGTTTAACTGTATTATTTTTCATTTAATTCTCTCTGCCTATTCTCTCAATATATATTGTAACGTATAAAATGTAAGCCGGTAATTATTTGAGAATGTGAAGGGTTTTATTAAAGACGTCAGCACGACGAGGCAACAATTATTATTGTTGTACAATAACATATAAAGGTAACTCGGGCTCCAGGAGTGTATCCATAGATCGCCAACTACCCGGGCTATCCTGCGGTTTAGTTTTTCTTACTTGCCTTTGTGAACCAGTTCAACAAGTGTTTACAGACCAGTTTGTTTTTTGGTAGATTTAACAGGGAAGTGCTGTTTAAGGAATGTATCCATTTGGAATCGCTGTAGCTAGGAAATTGTAGAGGACATGCTCCACGATTTGCTCTTCCTCTTGGCAGTGTGGACATATTGGATCAGGGTCTTGTTTTATTCTAGCCATGTCGACTTGAACATATCCATGTCCTGATAGTAGGGTCGTGGTTGATGATCTTCGTTGTATTTTTCTGAGGTTCTTTTTAAGATGGCCGGGAGTGGGTGAGAATTTTCTCAGGTGTTGAGTTGATGGGTCAGAGAGGAATATATAGGCCAATAATTGGTGGGCAAATTGTTTGCTGCGTTTTCTCGCCAACTTCATAGGGAGTTCTGTATAATATGGAGGAATGTCTGATTTAGAGGTCATTTTGGCCGCTTGGTCTTCACTTTTATTTTCTTTAATATCTTTTTCACCTGGCATCCAGAAAAATTTGATGTTTTCAATATTTGAAAGGTCATTTATTGGGCTATGAGATGAGAGCGTGGGATGTTTGGTTTACATAAAGCTGCCAGTGCTGCCTGGCAGTCGGAAGCTATATATATTTCTGAGTTGTTGAGGCTCACCTTGCTTCCATTCCATTGAGGAGGGCTACAAGTCCATCCTGGAAGGACGTGCATTCTGGATGGAGTTTGGCCAGAATTGGTGGATGGGGTGCTGGTAGGATTGTAGCTGCCCCGACTCCTTTTTCAGATTGTGGTCTATCTGTAAATATCGTAGCAAAATATTATATGTCTTCCTACTCTTTCCTCACTATCTCTCTGGTATTTTATAAATTTTGATTATTTTGCATCATATAAATTGCTGTCATTCTGAGGTTTGTATTTCCATATTTTCTACGTGATATTTGATGAAGAAGATGGGTAGTTAGGGAAGACAAACTGAAGATATTCAGCAGATCTTGAAGCCATGGGTGCTGTGATCTACATTTCCGCGAATGACTCCAGGATTCCACCGCTGTGTCAAACCCAAGACTTCTTTCCAAGAAGACGGTCTCCCTATAGACGATACGACGACAAAACTGTTCTTCACGCCGCAGGAAAAGGGACGCAAAGGTACTAGGGATACACTTCCAAAACTCCGAGGAAATCCTTGACATAAACACGTCAAATTACATGCCAGTGGCAACAAGATTTGCAAGCTGTGAGTCACAGCTTCCGAATAGAAGGAGCTATGTAGGAAAATATTATGTTTTTATACCTTTTAAGATTGCATCATTGGTATTTTACAAATAAAGAATTTTTTTTTTTGCATCAAATAAATTGCTGTGTCATTCTGAGGTTTATCTTTCCTAATTTCCACGTGACAAGATGATTGTTGCATTGTATGGTAATTTCCAACTGTAGTTTAGTACCCATCCGTGCGGAGTCTATGGTATAGATGATGGTCCGGGCTTCATTTCGAACTTTTCTTCTTTGTGAATTCTATGGTATCAGAAAGGAGGGCTTTGCATTTTTACATCTAAAGATGGGCATCCGGTGATTGAGATGACTTGGATTGTTGTCAGTACTCCTCTGATTATTTGTTTGGCATGGTTGTGTGATCTCTAAACTTATCGTAAGGGTTTTCTCAAGTGGGAAATACCATTTTCTATGGATCCGTTAATGGCTTGTAGAATATTATTCGAGTTAATCTCTCACCATGACGTCAACAATGGGGCGATCTAGTCAATCCGTCCCCATGACGTCAACAATGGGAGCGATCGAGTCAATCCGTCCCCATGACGACAACAATGGGAGCGATCAGTCAATCCGTCACCATGACGTCAACAATAGGAGAGATCGAGTCAATCCGTCCCCATGACGACAACAATGGGGCGATCTAGTCAATCCGTCCCCATGACGTCAACAATGGGAGCGATCGAGTCAATCCGTCCCCATGACGTCAACAATGGGAGCGATCAGTCAATCCGTCACCATGACGTCAATAATAGGAGAGATCGAGTCAATCCGTCCCCATGACGTCAACAATGGGAGAGATCGAGTCAATCCCTCCCCATGACGACAACAATGGGGCGATCGTGTCAATCCGTCAACAATGGCAGCTATTTATATTTGTCCTCGGATATGTCTTTTTTCTAGGAATTTTCTTTTCATATTATTAGAATTTATGATCATATTTTTGTGGAATTCCACGAGACAAAGTACAAAGTAATCAAATGATGCCTTGTAATTTTTATCGCTCTAGTTTTAACATCCTCAAACCTTATTCTGAATACATATCTGAAAGGTTATGGCAATATCTAATCAATTCCTTCTCTTAAAGCAATTTTTATACGTGCCATACAACGCGAGGTACATGCATCCATGCTGCCACGTTAGCTTGGTATCTAGTATTTACTCTTGGTTTGTAAGAAATATTAGAGAAGTAATTCCGTTGAAGTGAGACAGAGAATTAGTTCATAAATGATAAATCCGAGATGGGTATTCCCCGATCTCGATAAGCTTCTCTCTCTCTCTTAACAGCTTTCTTTCTGTCCGCTCAAACTCCGTGTCTCCTAGCTCTCATCTTCACCAGAACGCTCCAGCGCCAGGGATGCCTTCCTTCATCCCCTATCACTATATAAATATGTATATATTTCAATTTTGTATATTATTTCTATTTCTTTTCTTAAACTGTTGTTCTCTTTGAACTTGTAATATTGTCGAGATGACAATAAAAATGTTTTAATTGTCAATTGTCACTCCTTCCTCAGTTGCACCTCGCTTAAATCATTCTTCACGCGTTGTGTGAGAATTGAAAATTTTGTAGATGTCCTTTGTGTCAAGAGGCGTGTTTAATGGCTTGTAGCATGGAGTATATGTTCATTGTTGTTCCATTTTTGT
>CP092867.1:51066364-51093543 GCA_030710605.1 Cordylochernes scorpioides
AAAATAAATTGCCTTGTGTCATCCAAAAAAGAAAAAAGTTTTATTTTCCTAATTTTTAACGCAATAATTTAAACACATTTAGTATTTTATCTTAAATATTGATGTTCTATAATATTCAGTATTGCCTTCAAGGAACGCAGTTTTATCAATATTGATGAAGATTGAATTTTTCAATTAAAGATATTTTACGGTAAATTTGTGATTTTCATTTGCTATTTCGAATTACCATCTATATTGGAAATAAATAAAACAATATATCCAAATTTCTTATTACAGGGCTAATTTATTTTAAAATATGTATTATTATCGAATAACATAAAATAAAATTATTGAGATAGAGGAAGGAGAAAAATGTGGAAAAGGATAAAATTTCAAATTAGTTTCGTATTTCATTCATAGATGGCGTCCCGTTTCAAGCCACAACTTTGGCTATCTAAAATATGAATCTATGACTAAATATCTGTAATATTCGGTTTTTCTTCTGTCTTGTTTAGGTATGTATATATAAAAAGTGTTTGAATAAAAAAAATTACATCGCTCCATGATGAAAAGATCAGTAGCTTTTTAAAAGCCCTGATCAGTTATCTATGGCCATGCATACAAAATTCCCAGCATCATTGATGGTTCATGATGTTGTTAGTAGTGAAGGTGATGTGATGCCTTCAGATGCCTATGTCAGGTATTTTTACTCCAGGTACCAGAGTCAATGCCGTTGCTTACACAGAGGTGTTAGCCACAGTTGTTAAGCCTTGGATCGCTACTGTAGCACGTGACAGGCCGTATGTTTTTCAACAAGACTCAGCATCATCTCATACAGATAGAACAACCCAAGAATGGATTGCCGAGAATTTTCACGACTATGTCACACCTAACGTTTGTCCCCCAGCTCACCAGATTTCATCCACTTGAAATTTACGTGTGGAGCGTAGTTGAGAGGGACTCCAATAGTCATTCCCACAACACGGTTTCAGCTCTCAGAGCTGCTATATTTAATATGCATATGCGATGGCAAACATTCCCAAGACACATCTTATTATTGCCTGCAGTCGGTTTCAACAGCGTATAGAAGCTGTTATTGCCGCTGATGGCGGGTTCATTGAATCATGTCGTCCCTTAGGTGTATGTGTTCATCCATATAAAACTTTAATATGTAATAAATTCTCTTTTTGCTTTGTCTATTTATTTCTTCCAATGACATCATTTTGTTCACAAATAGCTGCCGCACCCTGTACATTAACGAACATAGGATAATGTGGTATCCATCCAGTGAACTCCCACAGGATTTGTACTAAAACAGCCGGTCTCGGGACGTCGAACTTTCTCAGTTTTCACACAGAATAATTGTACAATAAATCCTATGTAAGGTGTATAATCTTATTACATTGATTCTTCTAGCATGAAAAGCGTATGATTGTTATTTTCAATCAGTAATTATAATTTCTTTGTATTTTGTATTAAGAATATTTGGTTACCTTGTTGTAAAGTAGTTAAATTTAGCTTCTTAAACTATTTACCAGATTGGCTTGTTGCAGAGATATTAAGAGTGAAGGGTGTAATAATGGTCAAAGACAAGAGTAAAATCCGCTGAGATGAGTCCTCTTTTACCAATGAAGGAAAGGTTCCCAAGAGTTCTCTTCTTGTAATGTTCCACCCTCTCGTAGGAAACCATCTTTAAATGAAGATTCTACGGATGAGAGGCATTCTTCAAACAACCGGTAAGTTTATAAGGTGATGGATAATTCTGGTGAGGCTCAGCTTACTACCAAACTTTTATCATTCGCGTAGTGCATGTAGTTCATATGGACTGTCTGTTAAAACTCGATATTCACCCATTGATCGAATGTGCTTAAAATCTGCCAGGTTTAGACTTCTTTTAGAATTGGCGTCTATTTTGATGAGATTTCTTTAGTTTTTAATAGATTATTTATAATTAATCAAGAACATCTTGAAAAAAGAGAAGTAAGCATCATTTGCCGTAAGGTTAGAGTATACTTCTTATTGAGTTCTGATCATAGGCGTTCACGTCTATCGTCCTCTCTGCAGATAGTAACAAGTGGATGGTTGTCAAGCGCAAGATTTTCATTCTGTTCTAAGAAAGAAGTGAAGTTGATTCCCTTAGTCACCAGGCCCAAATAATAAATTATATCGACCTTCATTCCCTACCGGATGGAGTGTTATCTTTTCCCGTAGTCAGGACCACATATATCTCACACAATCCTGACTGTCTACAGAAGATCAAGGAGAAACAGCACAAAGCAGATGCCACAGCACACAATAAAGACAGAAAGTCTATATATCACAAGTGGTTGCTACGGCCTATCCATCTATAGCTCCAATTCCTACGCTCTAGGTTCCAACCTGGAAGCATTCGACACAATCTATATAATTCTTATTTGGAAAATAACCATCCAGGGATAGGTTTCTGGTTATTAATATTTTAATACCTTATGATTTCAGGCCTTGACGCCCTTCAACAGAGTGTATTTTGTTGACTAAATATATATATATATATATATATATTATATTTAAAAACGATAAGAGATTTCTGTTGTATTTTAGAATTGTTTTGAGGATTATATAATAAACATAATTTGGTAAAAGCACTGCCTGGCTTAAGGCGAGTAGAATAAGGAAAACAAAAGATTATTTAAATAATGTACAAAAGTTTTGAGCCGACCCAACGGGATAGAACAACAACGATTTTTTATAGGGGAAGCACGACCTCTGGCGGTCGATTTAACAGAATATTTTTATCTATGAAATATATTTTAAATAAAACAATATCTTAATATAACATTTTAAATAATACCTTTATATAACATATATATATATATATATATAACCTTTAATAGTTAATCAATAATATTGTAAAAAGAGACATCTAAGGTTGAAAGCTAGAGATATTAAAAGATGGATATTTTTGAAATGATGTGTTGCAAGGTATTATAATTTTTGAATCTATTTAATTTTCACACAAAGAGCTAGGGGGGGAAAACTGACGGCGTCAAAATGTCAGTAGCTCCTTTAAAAAATATTGGGTGTCAATATAAGGCTCTAAAACACGTGAGTCAGCTATAACTTAAGTTGTAAATGTATTTACATGATGAAAGCGTTGATTGAAAAAATATCTGCGACCAGGGAATATTTTAACCACAAATATCATAAAGAAAGATCTCCAAAAGTATTTTAATCGCGAACGAGAAGCTGGACTTTGCTATGTCTATTTTAAAATCAATAAATGGCCCGTTTACAACTTAGCAACCAACCTTTTGGCTCTTTTAAAAAAGCCTTCTACAAGACACTTCAAGACAATACTTTTACCCAACAGCAGCAATGTTCTAACATTGCGTCTCTGAATTAGGGCAATCTGGCCGTTTACCTCAGGAATCTAATATTCGAATGTCGCTTGCGGAAGAATAAGATTCACCTTGTCTTTGGTGGAGGAGACTAATGTCGCCATTCAGGTCGAATGGTTTGCTTAAAGTTCGATCATTTCACCTTCGAAGTCCACCATTGGATTTGCACTCTCAATGTCGTCGTTCCAGAAACAGATATCCTACAATAACGCATCCGGTGATAAGAAAACGTCGACATCGACTTGGAGGATTGAATGGTGGTGTTGATAGCTCTCATTAAGCCCTACTCCTGGTGAGCGACTCCTTCAGATGTTGATCATATTGAAAACACTTTAGATAAAAAACTAAATTATCGTTGACCTTAATACTTCCGAAAGTCTATATGCAAACTAATCTTCAGTAAACTCAGCGCTTAAACAGAGCTCCAAAAAAGCCAGTCTATATGTCGGGTATTTTCGAAGCCACACACCTACCAACAAGGATCGTGGTAATAAGTGAGATGTCTTATGGTCACCTTATTACCATCTATGAATCATCTGACCGTCTTCACTATACAATTTATAATTACCGTACCATCCTTCTTCGTCGTAGCCAATCGTCTATTAAGGGTTCTTTGTGCGAAGCTTTCCTCATAGCTAGTTCTGTAAAAGTACTTTGATGACATACAACGCGAATAGGTCAACCGAGATGGTCTTTGGAGAAGATGGACAAACATCCAAGATGAGATTTTTCTCAGTTTGAATATTGTAGGTTACCTCTACCATCATCTGAGCTATTTCGCTCTAAGGACAAGCTGGAAGCTAATTAAATAAATATCAACCCTCGGGAAATTTTAATTGGCTCTAGAATACTCATTAAGCGATTCCTTCTTGAAACTCCGAGGCCAGGGAATGTGGACAAGTTTGCACCGCCAGCTTCGACGTCTTCAGTCCAGGCTCTTTCTGAGTATTCCGAATGATACCAACGCCAATGATATCTATATGTACACGCAGACTTATGAGATACCACCGGAGAGTCAAAACCATGTCAATTTCGGCAAGATAAAATTCCATGTTGCGGCGGCCTGGTGAAACCGCTCTGAATGCTCCGATTGTTATTTGCTTATTATCAACACCTCTGGAGATACAGGGTTGACTTTGTGGTAGAAAATTAAGAATCATGATTCAAAATTATTCAAAAAAGTGTTCCCAATCATCCATTGCCTCTCTTTTGCCGGGCGCATGATCAATTTCTTGAAACTTTCTTCCGTGCATCGCCAGGTAATGACTACCTTTTTAACGATTTCAGCCTAACCGGTATACGCACCTGGATGGTGTACTTTGTTTCATAGTTCCGACGCACCGACTGATGCTGAGTAGCGACTAGTACGGCATGTCTTCGTGGGCCATTTTAGGAACTTCGAAGTCAACACACACTATGATTGGAGTGTCTGCACCAGATATGCTTTGTATAGTCTCAAGGCCGACTGGGATCATTGAGAGTGGAAGCGGAACTTATTCCTCCTCCATTTAGACCACATGACCCCCAACCATGGCAACGCAGATTGTTGAAAATCTGGAAAGATTTCTCTGACTACCTAGTGCTATCGCTATATCCGTTCAAGCGTCTTCCCATAATCTGGGACTACAGGATCTTCCAATTGTCTCCACTTGCTACAGCACGGAGCTGGAAAGTTCACTTATCCCTTTCTAACGCAGCAAATTTTTGAAATATTTCATCCGACTAGAGCAGAATCACTGCGGGCTTATATTCGAGTGGATAACATAAGCAAGTCTGCGCGATCTGACCATCTCCAACCGCATGTAGGAACACCCTTGCCGAACTGCATCGAATACCATCAGGCTATGACGGCTAGAGCAGGAACATAGACGTCAACCTTATAATAGCCGATCCCACTCTTTGGAGTTCTGCCTTCTATAAGCATAACGCCGACCTTACAAGAAGGTTGATTCTGATTGCCTCTCTTGATACGAAGGAGCTATAATCCCAACGACCTTTCGCTGGCCCATCAGTAGTAGTTCTGTGGTGGTCTTCATTTTCGGAGACCTTCACCCATCGACCATTTAGCCTTCAGGGCTGGAATTTTGCTGAGATATATCCACAGAATAGAGTGGCTTCAATTTCATCAATCCATTGTACGCCACAAAAAAAAAAAAAAAAAAGGAACAGCTGATTGACGAGAGCCATAAACAATGTTTTACCTTAATATTTCTTAATTTGCCAAATTAATGTGGTGCCATTCTTACGGAACGGAATCTGCCTTAATGAAGAAAGGGAAATTCGATAAATAGCTCTTTTCTCTTTGCTTCAATTTGTTCAAGAGGTAAGTTTTTCGTTTTAAAAGTTTTTAATCCCGGAAAATATCGACCTCACAATCTATATTCATGGATAAAACTTAAAAAAGTGAAAAATATTTGATATCGCCGGTCGTCTACTTTTTTTTTTAAGGAGACAGGTGTTCACACTTGGTTATCTCATGTATCTTCAATAAAAGTCACTGTGTATCAAATATATTTCAGAGGTATTGTCTGAATACTGATATAAATGCTAAAAGGTACAACTTCCTTAAGTTTTGTCCATAAGTATACACAGAAATAAGTGATATACCAAAAGAGAGCGAATATCAGAATTTATTTAAACGTTCAATTTATCAACCACTAGCTCGATTGGCTGGATTTTGGTCCAAGTTGGGGTTGAAAATATTGCCACGTGGAAAATTAGAGAAGACAAAAACTTCAGGAGGAGAGAACAATTTATTTCAGGCAAGGACAAACTATGAATGGTAAACAAAAGATAAGCCACGAGGGAAATTTACAGAGTAGCAAAATATAAATATGACCACTCTGTTAATAAAATTAATAAATACTTTGTTACAATATTTTGTTTCAATCGCGAGCATATTTGTACAGCTCGTGCATGCTGTAATACAACCAGGCTAAAATATATTAATTTTTTAAAACTTGTTTTTATTTGGATATGTGTGTAATTTCTCGTAAGGGTATATACTTATAAAGAATATAAAGAATTAAAATAGCCTTTTAAAAATAACTATTTGATAAATAAAGTAAAAAATCACGTTTTTATGAAAAATTTAACCATTTTTCAACGGAATTTGTCTTTTTATATATATAAATAAACAACTTTCTGCGTTGCGAATATGGAAATATTGTGAGAGTTTACCACTGATGAGCCATGCTCGCCTATTATTTTTTATCGTGTCAGTAAAGCCAGTAGGAAATTGAACAGAGAAATATAGAAAATTCAAAAGAAACACATACGAGCAATAAATGGTTCACATTTCCATCAACATATGACTTATCAAAATGCATTATGTTTTAAATTTAGAAAAATATTGTAAAGCGGCTCAGCGGCTCCAACCACGAGAGGCCCCATGTCAATCAACCCCGGACACCGGGTGTGAGGGCTTCTCGGAATCTGGTCGGCGGGGGGAGCTGACGTCCCTCATTAGGATTAACTCTGTCTTGGGGGTAAGTTGTACACTCTATCTCTCCCTATAAATACCCCTTATAATAAATTAATTATCCCCAAACTTGCCCTTGCTTTATTTATCTCCGCGACATATTTTGGCGGAGACGCTGGGTAGCGTGACGGAACTTCGAAGAAGTCGACGTCTACAGGGACGTGAACCAATTCTTCAACCTTTGCCACGACGAATAGAAATGGAAGACGACCACAGACCTACTGTTAGCGGATCCTACCTCCCTTGTCAGCGCCAACGAGATCCTTCTACCTTTTCTGGAGATGGAAATATAAACCCTGGACAGTGGTTGAAAGAGTACGAGAGAGTGTCGAAGTACAACAGATGGGACGAGACCATGAAGCTTGCCAACGTCGTATTTTACTTGAACGGAACTGCTGGAAGGTGGTTTGATAATAACGAAGAATCACTCAACTCGTGGAGAAGCTTTGAAGACGCATTTCGCGGTGTGTTCGGACTGCAGGAGGATTCTGCTCGACGCGCCGAGGAAGTTCTGAAGTCAAGAGCACAGAAGGCAGAGGAATCCAGCGAGTCATACATCCAGGAGATTCTTAGTCTCTGCCACCAGGTGAACCCTCGCATAGAAGAAGGTGAGATAATAGTTGCTCACATTATAAAGGGAATTTCGGAGGACACATACCAGGTATTGGTGGCGAAAGACATACAGACGGTAGATGAGATCCTGAAGTTTTGCCGTCATCTGACAACCATCAAACAGCGCAGGATCGGCCGTACGAAATTCGCCAGGCTGTCAAACGTAATGCCCATTTCATGTGTTGACGACTCAGACGACTTGGCCGCGTTAATTCGCCGTATCGTTAGAGAAGAGATACAAAAGGTTTTCTCAGCACCTGAAGTGATCAGTCCGCTCCGAGAGGTGAACGCCCTGGAACAGACTGTGAGGGAAGAGGTCAGCCGTGCTCTACAACCTACCAGACCACAAGTCAACGTGGTACAACAACAACCACGTATGCCATATTATAATATCGACCGACCAACCCAACCCAAGAAGACGGAACATTGGAGAACTTTCGACGACAAACATATCTGCTTCCACTGCGGACGACCCGGACATGTCGTTCGTTATTGTAGAGAACGACGGCAAGTCTTCGCTGAAGCCAGGTCAAGGAATGGCGGAGAAGGAAGAAATGTTGGATTTTCGAGTCGACCCCCGAGATATGACGCCGACGACGACTATGTAACGCCCCAAACCTCGACGTACTTCTACCGGAGCTCTTCCCCACATCCAAGCCGCGCAAGGTCGCCAGCCCGAAGACAATCCCAGTCGCCAGCCCGTCGTTTCAGCCGTTCTCCCAAGCTCAGAATGTGAAAAACTAAGTGAAGCGGCTTCTAACGGGGGTGAGGTCGCCATTGAGGAAAATCCTCCAGGGTATATCGCCGCTAAATTAAAAGAAAATTTTGTTATGGTCGAAATAAATGGACGCAAAATTAAAGCATTGGTGGATTCAGGAGCCGACTTTTCTGTTATTTCAGACAAATTTCGACGCGAACTAAAGACACCTCTCTTCAAAGAACCAGGTCCCATTCTTAAAGCCGCAAACAAAAATTTAATAGAGACCCTAGGAAAATGTGTCCTGAACATAGAAGTTAATGGTCTGAATATCTCATTTGAATTCGTTGTTATGGTGGAATGCAGCCATGACATCATATTTGGATGGGACTTCTTCAAGGCCACCGAGGCCGTCATTGATTGTGGCAGAAATGAACTCCATCTCGGGGAAACCTCCGTCCTGGAATCTCGAGAGGAGGAAAATCAGAGATTGTTTGCTTCCGACGATTTTGTCATCCCGCCTAAATCAATAAAGAAGATCAGTGTGATAAACGAAGAAATATGCGGTGTTAGAGATGTTTTAGTCTCAACTTCTAAGGACTTATTATTAAGAAAAGAAGTTCTTATACCAAATTCATTGGTTACATTTCGACACGGCCGAGGTAGCATTTGGGTGGCGAATGGAGCGTCTTGGCCGCAACTGATTCATCAGGAATGAATATGTGCACCATGGAAAGTTATGAGAAGGGGAATATCTACAGTCTTATTGAATCCAGCGATAAGTTACAAGAAACGCAGATAAAGTCACGTGAATGGTCACAGAAGATAAACCTTACTCTAGATCCAGGGCTGTCTGAAATTCAAAGGTTACAGCTTGTTTCATGCCTTGACGAGTTTATTGACATATTTGACTTTGGGAGTACTCCTATTAAGCCCACCAGTACTGTGAAGCACAAGATAAACACAGGAGACCACTCTCCTATTAAACAGCGGCCCTATAGAGTAGCACCAAGTTAACGACGACTAATTCAAGATGAAGTGAACAAGATGATTGAAAATCACATCGTGAAGCCCTCTGAAAGTCCTTGGTCATCTCCAGTTATTCTAGTTCGAAAGAAAGATGGGACCTGGAGATTCTGCGTAGATTACCGTCGATTAAATAAGATAACAAAAAAAAAAGATGTTTACCCGCTGCCACGCATTGACGATGCCTTGGACAGTTTAGCCGGCTCTAGTTACTTCTCTACGATGGATCTTCGGTCCGGGTATTGGCAGATTGAAGTGGTCAAAAAATACAGGAAGAAAACTGCCTTCATCACTCCAGATGGGCTGTATGAATTCCAAGTAATGCCTTTCGGTCTATGCAACGCTCCAGCAACGTTTGAAAGGATGATAGATAGTGTTCTGGGCAGTCTTAAATGGAACATGTGCCTTTGCTACCTGGACGACATCGTAGTTTACGCACCTACCTTTGAGGAGCATCTACGTCGTCTACAACTTGTATTAAGGTGCATCCAGAAAGCTGGACTAAACTTAAACCACAAAAAGTGTCTTTTTGGATCAAGGAGGATAAAGATTTTAAGACACCTTGTTGACGCCAATGGAATTCATCCAGATCCAGATAAAGTTGAAGCCGTCTCTAAATTTCCGAGGCCAAGGAATATCTCTGATCTGAAGAGCTTTCTTGGATTATGTTCCTATTACCGAAGATTTATTGAGAACTTTGCCGACAAAGCTAGATCTTTGCATGACCTACTGAAGACTGAAAAACAATTCTATTGGGATGCAGCTCAAGAGAAAGCGTTTGAAGTCCTTAAAACAGCTCTAATTTCAGAGCCTGTCTTGGGACACTTTCATGAATCCGCTGATACCCATCTACACACGGATGCAAGCGGACATGGTATTGGAGCTGTTCTTCTACAAATACAAGGTGGAAAGGAGTGGCCTATAGCTTATGCATCTAGAAGCTTGACAAAGGCTGAAAATAGCTATTCTACAACGGAAAAAGAATGCCTTGCTGTAGTCTGGTCTATTAGCAAATTCCGTCCATATTTGTTTGGTCGACGATTCACGGTTGTCACTGACCATCATTCTCTATGTTGGTTGGTAGGGCAGAAAGATCCTTCTGGCCGTTTGGCAAGATGGGCGCTGAAGTTGCAAGTATTTGACGTGACCGTTATCTACAAGAGCGGACGCAAACATAAGGATGCCGATTGTCTGTCAAGGAGCCCGCTTGAGAACGATCAACCAAGTGCTGTGATGTCACTAACCAACGTCGATATAGAGCAGACTAAAGACCCGGATTTAGCTAAAATAATCGATAATTTAAACTCGGGCTACACCAGAAAGGAATTCAGCATTATCGACGGCATCTTATACAAGAAAAACTATAGCACAACTGGAAGACCCTGGCTTATGATGATCCCTAAGCACTTAAGATCGGAAGTTATGGCAGATTTACATGATGCTCCTACAGCTGGGCATTTGGGTTTCGCCCGAACGTATGACAAAGTCAAGAAACGATTCTATTGGCCTGGCCTTTATAGAACTGTTCGCCAATATGTAAGCCATTGTCGGGAGTGTCAACGAAGGAAGAAATTACCTCGTCGTCCTGCTGGACAACTTGTATCCATACCGCCCTTAGAAAAGCCATTCTATAAAGTCGGGGTTGATCTCCTTGGAAGATTTCCAGTTTCTAAAGATGGAAACCGTTGGATCATTGTGTGCACCGATTATATGACAAGGTATGCCATAACGAAATCGATCCCAGACGGAGGAGCAATCGAAACAGCTAAGTTCCTGGTTGAAGACGTCATCTTGAAGCATGGAGCTCCTAGAGAAATGATAACAGATCGCGGCAGAAATTTCATTTCTCAAGTAATAAAAGAGATCAATGCTCTGTGCGAATTGTGCACAGATTTACAACGGCCAACCATCCCCAGACCAACGGCCTGACTGAAAGGTTCAACAAAAATCTGGGAGACATGTTGTCCATGTACACAGGTGTTGAGCAGAAGGACTGGGACCAAGTTTTGCCCTATGTAACTTTTGCTTACAACACTGCTAAACAGGAGGCGACAGGCTACACCCCGTTCTTTCTTGTCCAAGCCCGCGAGGCCGAGACCTACATCGATGCCGTACTACCCTACCTACCAGATGAGATCTCTGACGACTACGTTGGAGAACTTGTGACCAGAGCTGAGGAAGCCCGTCAACTCTCCCGATCACGCCTTCTACAATCACAGGCGAAAGACCGTAGACTATACGACCAGAAACATACTCCAGTCTATTACCAGAAGGATGATCTTGTGTGGGTTTTTACTCCAATCCGAAAAGTAGGACTATCAGAAAAGCTACTGAAGAGATACTTCGGTCCCTACAAGGTGACCAAGAAGCTTTCAGAAGTTACGTATGAAGTAGAGCCCGTGGACCCCTCTCCCCGATCACGGAAAGCCAAGGATATCGTCCATGTCATTCGGATGAAACCCTACCTGGACCCTGAAGAACAACATTCTATCTGCTAGGGAACACCAGCCGTGATAGATTTCCTTCCAGAACAAGGGCTGAGACAAGCTAATCAGCGGGTCGCTGTTTTCTCTAAGGAGGGAGTAATGTCAAGCGGCTCAGCGGCTCCAACAACGAGAGGCCCCATGTCAATCATCCCCGGACACCGGGTGTGAGGGCTTCTCGGAATCTGGTCGGCGGGGGGAGCTGACGTCCCTCATTAGGATTAACTCTGTCTTGGGGGTAAGTTGTACACTCTATCTCTCCCTATAAATACCCCTTATAATAAATTAATTATCCCCAAACTTGCCCTTGCTTTATTTATCTCCGCGACAATATCTTGAATATTCATCGTGTATATTTTAATATTCGATTTTAGTGTTTTAAAAGTTTGGAAAATGCGATTATAATAGTAATATTATATTCGACCGAGATGTCCTCACTTCTTTTTTCTAGATTTGATTCATTTTGTCTCCTCTCTAATTGTAAAGACGTTGCTGTATCACCTCATAAGCATAAATAAATAAAATAAATAGTAATAAATAATAAACTTATATCAGAATTGTGGTTTATGAATTTCAAGTTTTAAGTGATGATATATAGATATATATATATATATTATATATATATGACGAAGATTTTAAGCATAAGATACACACTCACAAACCAGAATAACACGCCATCTATATATAAGACCCAAAAGCATAAAGCATGTGTAAAGCATTGAATGTTCCCTTTGGTTTTAAAAGAAACCTTCCTGCTTTATGGTTTCATTCTTATAGGAGTTTTTATAAATTCTCCTATGGGTGAGCATGGTAGACTTCATCCAAAGTGCTGAACCTCCTCAGAAGACCAATAATTGAATTCTGTTCAAATCTACTACATCTACAGATGCAAGCACGAACCAAACATCTACCTCCAAGCAGTACACTGAAGAAAGTCCTAATTTCTCAACTTGAGCAGACACCAAACGTCTAAGTATAAATTCAAAGTCGGAAGATAAAATAAAACAAATCTGTTGCTTCAAGTCAGACATCCCGTCAGTTACCATTACAACTGGTAGAGCCTAACATTGGCCACAGCACCAAGAAACATTATAAACTTGATTTGACCATTATACTCTAAAATGTCGAATGTCATTGATAGTGAAAAAAAGAACATTTGACACGGGCCATTATTTCAATTTACTTCCACAGAGAATATCAGCTTTGAACAATCTCAAGCAAGCGAACAGGTCATGAAAACAACCCTATTAATAATATTTAACTCTAATTTACCCCTAAATAAACGCTTTTCAAACATAAATTTCAACTAAAGAGCACACAACTCAACCTCTCAAGTACTTCAACCTTATTGTGCTAGTGAAGGAAGTATCATACTAAGATGTTTGCTTGACCAAGAGTTAGTGAATCTAGCTTCCGTCCAATGGTCAAATTACTCGCGGGAAACACTTCTAATATATCGGCTACAACAACCCGTAGCATCACCAAAATTCTGACCTTGCAAGATCATCCCGCAGTTACGAGTTCGTGACTAAGCAATATCGCCACCATCAGCATCCGTGGTCAAAAGATAACTTTCTTAAACTGCTTTCACCACATGCTTCTTGAAAGCCTCTTCAACATAAAACAATTTTATAAAACTATTTTAGAGGCGTAATATTCTTTTTAAAATAAAACAATTTCTACTGTCCTTACAGTAAGGACAGTAGAAATTGTTTTATTTTAAAAAGAATATTACGCCTCTAAAATAGTTTTATAATTTGATAACAGATGGCGCTCTAGTACATAAAACAATTTATAAAGTCAGGTTCAGTAGAAGGCTGTTGGAGCTCCAGAAGCGCACCATATCACCGAAGTTGTCACCATTTAGACGGTGTGCTCTTACCTAGCGAGAAACCCCAAGTTGTGGAAGCCGGAAGTCGATTCTAATTTAAATCAAGATTGTAACGCTACCCGTGATACTGGCTTCTCCATATCAAGCTCTTTGTATTTAACTCATTTATATAAGTAAACTATCTGCGCTTTCTAACTACCTTGGTCGATGTATTGTATATCGCTAGCTTGAATGGACGATTCCCATTGTTAAAACTTTTAGGGCCTTCGGGATCTTTGGTATCTGGAATCTTTGGAGATTCTAGACACATTTCAGAACATTATTTTTCATGGAAACCAATTTCATTGTCGATTTCCATAAGAATATATCTTAATAAGTCTGTTCTTGCCGCGTCAATGGCCATCGACTAGCTTTCACTACTGAGCCATAGGTTTCTAAGTCATGGATGGAAATATTGTCGTGATCAGATAGGTCTTACACAAATTCATTCTCAAGGTGCATTTCTTTCTACCACCCTTGTATGTTTCTTAACATTATTCTATCTGATGATTTATAGTATTATATTCTAAATACTATAAAAGAACCTATTCTTTTGAAATATAATTTAACGCTAAAGGTAGAAAAATTGTTAGAAAATATATCAATATCTATTTAAGCTTGAAACCAATTTATTTTTTTCCAACGAACTAAAAATATGAAAATATAGCTTAAAAATGAAATTTTCACTGTCTTATATATGTTACTAATATATTTGGAACAATAAAAATTCAATGAATAGCTAATATTTGTTCCGACAGATGGGGCAAGCAATCAGCAACTTTTAGTTGCATGATCAGAATCTTTTTTATTAATATATGAACCATAAATGAGAAATTTTTAACTTTTGTATTATCGTTTGGTATGATTTGCGTTCTCGCTTACTTATATTCTTATATACCCATCCCTTTATTTTTAATGAAGCCTCTAGATCTTTTTGTCGTTGAGTTACAGCCTGTACCACTATGGATTGTTGAACTCTTTTTATTAATCAAGAGAGGATATTCGGTCAATATTCTGGACTAAAGAATATATTTTATAAATATATAGATGGTAAGTTATTTCTTTGTGTTAATTTATGCCTTACTGGCCTTGTCCTTATTGCTTGCGGAAGAGCATTGCTCGATGTAAATATTTATATGTAATTCGACTGTCCTATAAGCTTATGTCCATAGTTTTCTTGAAAACCATTTCTGATATTCTACCCTTCAGTGCTGCGTATATAAGCAGAATCGCCAATACAGTATTAGAGCTCCAAAGAAACGGTCAGATGGATTAAATTGGCAAAACCGCTGGAGTGTTTCACGACTGATGAACCAAGCCCTCCCAATATATTTTTTCATCGCAGTAAGGACAGTAGAAGTTTGCATTGTATATTGAAGAAACATTCGTGCTTGCATCCTTTCATTTTATATACTAATAAAAGAATCAACCATTAATTAATATTTATTCTAACGAATAACACAAGCCATCAGCAAACTTCAGTCACGCGATAAGGAAAAACTTTATTCTAAACTAAGAACTGTTGAAAATAACTCGTGTATATAAATGTCCAATGAAGATCCTCAGATGTCCTCATGCATCTCTATCACAGCAGTCGCAATGTCCACTATCTAGGGTGTGTATATGAATGGAAGTGAAGAAAGATTACAATCAGAAAGGAGAAACCTTTATTATGAACAGAGAACTGTTCAAAACAACTCGCGTATATGAATGTTGTTGTCCAATGAAGATCCTCAGATGTCCCCATACATCTCTATGACAGCAGTCGTAATGTCCGCTATCTAGAGTGTGTATATGGATGGAAGTGAAGAAAGGTTACAATCAGAAAGGAGAAGCTTTATTATGAACAGAGAACTGTTCAAAACAACTCGCGTATATGAATGTTGTTGTCGTGTACAATGAAGAGCCTCAGATGTCCCCTTGCATCTCTATCACAGCAGTCGCAATGTCCACTATCTTGGGTGTGTATATGAATGGAAGTGAAGAAAGGTTACAATCAGAACTGTTCAAAGCAACTCGCGTATATGAATGTTGTTGTCGTGTACAATGAAGAGCCTCAGATGTCCCCTTGCATCTCTATCACAGCAGTTGCAATGTACACTATCTTGGATGTGTATATGAATGGAAGTGAAGAAAAGTTACAATCAGAAAGGAGAAACCTTTATTATGAACAGAGAACTGTTCAAAACAACTCGCGTATATGAATGTTGTTGTCCAATAAAGAGCCTCAGATGTCTCCATGCATCTCTATCACAGCAGTTGCAATGTACACTATCTTGGATGTGTATATGAATGGAAGTGAAGAAAGATTACAATCAGAAAGGAGAAACCTTTATTATGACCAGAGAACTGTTCAAAACAACTCGCGTATATGAATGTTGTTGTGTCCAATGAAGAACCTCGAATATCTCGATTCATCTCTATCACAGCAGTCGCAATGTCCACTATCTAGGGTGTGTATATGAATGGAAGTGAAGAAAAGTTACAATCAGAAAGGGGAAACCTTTATTATGAACAGAGAACTGTTCAAAACAACTCGCGTACATGAATGTTGTTGTGTCCAATGAAGAACCTCGAATATCTCGATACATCTCTATCACAGCAGTCGCAATGTCCACTATCTTGGGTGTGTATATGAATGGAAGTGAAGAAAGGTTACAATCAGCGAGTAACGGCTCAGTACGACCGATACCATCTCCACCAATGAAGCGAACAGCCCATGGCGTCACGCGACCTTCTTCCCCAACAAATTATACCTCACAAACCGACACGCTTCTTGTGTTTTTATCACAAAAACTCAGTTCCTCAATTTAAATTTTGAATAAGACCTTTTGAGGGTATCTGATTGATTATATAACAGAAATGTGTTTAACTGTTGTGAAGCAATTTTCAATAGAGATTCTCATAGATTCGATTGTTATGCTGAAGAAGGGGCGTAACAAGATGAGAAATATGAAAAAATAGTACAAATGTAAAATTGTACTGGGATAAGGTGAATAAATTAAGAAAAAATAAAGGCATATGAAAGTTGCTGATGGCTTGCGCAATACAGTAATCCCTCGTTAAGACGAACTCAACGGGAGAACGAAATACCCTTTTCGTCTTAAAAGAATATATACCGAATTCGTATAAACCGAATTCGTATTAGACGAATTGAATTCGTGGTATCCGGGGGTTGTACTTATGTACTACTGATGAGTAAGAAAACTACATTTCTGAGAAATAACGAATAAATTTATTTGAAAACAATATTAATGAAAATATTTTATAATTTTAAGGAACAACAATTATGTATATGTATGTACATAAAGTATTTTATTTTAAAAGACAATATCAACATATATAGTCACGACCGTCATGGGCGGGCGGGCGGGCGGGCGGGCCGGCCGGCCGGCCGGTTCTGTCACGGATGCGCGCGCATCATCATTATGATCATTATCATTATCCAAATAATTTGGATTATAGATTAGAAGGTAATAAGACCAAATCTACTGATAAGGTACAATTTGGAATATAGATTAGAAGCAGAAGGTAATAAGACCAAATCTAATGATAAGGTACAATTTGGATTATCAACATACTAGACGCCGACCCGGGCTTCGCCCCGGGATTGACCCGTGTGCATATCTACCCGAGTGATATATATTTAGATAAGATTTTTTTTTAAATAATTGTTTTTACTCGAGGGAATGTTTGTAGTCTAGTACGTTGATATAATCAATCTATCTGAATATTAGGAAAGGTCAGGTAATTTTTTTGTAGGGTGATGCTCTGAAAAAGAACGCTATACCACTTTATCACTAAACAAATTGGCGAGTCAAAAATAAGCAACCTAAACAATCCATTAGCTTTGCAAGATAAGAACAGAAATAGAGAAATGCATGCAAAATTTTCAACACAAATCAAAATCTTTAATCCTCATTATTTTTTTTTTTTATTTTTTTGCTTATCCCTAGTACACGTGGTACAGGCCATGATAAGCATGGTGGGTAGTTAGCGACTGCTTTTTACTGTAAGCGCACCACATGTCTACACATGTGAAAGCAGTTCGACTTTGCACTTACAAATGTGCCAGAGCCCCGTTTGGTTACTTGCACTCGCTGGTGGGGGTTGGACTTTTGCAAGAATAGGGGGGGCCATTGGAGCATTTTTTTTTTAAACAGAAAAAAGTGTCCAATGCGGTGATCGAACCCGGGTCGTAGTGGTCGTAAACCAAACGGTTTAACCAGCCTTCCACCGACCCCCCTTCCTCATCATTAATGTATATTAGGTAGGATGAGGTTTATTTTGTTTCTATTACATTACATGGAATAGTTTTTTTTTTTCTAATAAAATTTACTGACCTCTTTGTTCACTGAAACCTAAACAATGTGTATGTTAGACCACTCTTTGTTCAACCTTACACATTGTTTAGGTCTCTTATTAGGTGCAAGATGTATACTTATGCTAAAATGGTAATTTGGGTAAACATAGGTAAATTCATGTTGGGCCAGTATTGTTCAGCAAGCCAACACAGATATAACATTACGGTATGAAGCAAGTTGTGCTAAAACTAATATTTCCAATCAAATTATCAAAAAAATAACACATACTATGTAATATAAACACATGTATGTAAAATAAACACAATAATAACCAATAATTAAAAACCATAAATTTTTCTAACACAGTATACTTCTTAAGTAAGAATACCTTACCATGAAGGTTTAAAACCCTACACATTGAAACATGTGAAAAATGTAGCATGTGTGTATGATGGGCTTGAAGAGAAAATATTTAAAAAATATATTTATTGAAACTTTTGTAATACCACACAAAATATGCATATTTACAGTTACAACTTGTCTAGCACCAAAAGATGTCATTTGGAATATAGAGTTATATCTACGGATATGCAGCAAGAAGGACTTCGATAGAGGATGTAGGCCAGAGAGCAAAGAGAAAATAGGTTCTGGAGGGGACTCAATAGCAGGTAGAGAAACTCTACCTTGTTTACAACAGAGGCCAAAGGGTTCATCTCTAAATCTCAAAGCAGAGCAAAAACTGGCATACCCGAGACATTTGGCCTATATCGACAGATGAATCAGCTTTATAATCAATATGGGTATTATACTGCAAACCTGAAAACGGCTTATGAGTCCAAAGCTGAATACGCTGAACAGGAACTTGCATAGTTTGTGCAGCTGCGACGCGGGGCTTCAGAATACCTAAGACGGCGAAGCGCACGACGCGTCTCACTTTGAAGTGGTGTCTCAATAGCTATAGCATTCCTATATCTCCTGGAAGCAGCCGTATTCCTACCAATTAAAGGTCGGCTGCGGCGAGGCATATTCTGAAAAAAAATATTGAGATTAATAACAAAAGCTTAAAAACCAGCAATTTATAAACAAAGCATAAAAAAATACCTGTCTTTTTGAGGTAAAAATCAAAATTCCTAAATTTTTTCTTCAAAATAACCTTCCAGATATGTTAAAAAGATTATAAAAAACTAAAACCATAATATTAAAAAAAAAAAGCTAAAAAATTAATGTACAAAACCATTTATCATTAAAAAGCCTCAAAAATAGACCAACCGCAGGACACGGCAATGAAAAAGCATGCTTTTTTGAGGAAAAAAATAGAAATAAGAAAAATAAGAAATAAGAAATAAGTAAAAAGCATGCTTTTTCTTCAAAATAACCTTCCAGATATGTTAAAAAGATTACAAAAAACTAAAAGCATAATATTAAAAAAAGCTAAAAAATTAATGTACAAAACCATTTATCATTAAAAAGCCTCAAAATAGACCAACCGCAGGACACGGCAATGAAAAAGCATGCTTTTTTGAGGAAAAAAATAGAAATAATTTTCTAAAATACAAAATACAAGCCCTATATGTTAAAAAAAAAAACTATAAATAATCTAAATATAAAATACTTAATCAAATAAATTAAAATATCTTAAATAAAATTTTGAAAAAGGACCTCAAAAAGACAAATAAATGAATCTGTTAAAGAAATCCCTCGCTTATTTAAAAATATAAATAACCTATTTTTTAGATACAACCCATATATGTAGAAAATATAATAAATAAACTGTATTTAAAAGATAAAAGCAATAATTAAAAAACTCCATAAGAAAATTTAAAAAAGGACTTCAATAAATAAATACCAAATATTTCGAATTAGAGCAGTTATTTTAAACGGCGAATTAGATCAGTTATATCTAAAAATGAAAATATATATAAATAAATAAAACATACAAAATATTTCAAGAGCAGTTATTAAGCTACGCTTGGCATCATAAATGTTCGCATGTAAAGCTATTTCAGGCCTTACATATTTCTAACAACCTTTTTGAAATAGGTTTTTGAAACATGGAAATTATAATACTTCAAATAAATAGAAATAGAGTGAACACAAATAAAACATACCAAATATTTCGAATTAGAGCAGTTATTTTAAACGGCGAATTAGATCAGTTATATCTAAAAATGAAAATATATATAAATAAATAAAACATACCAAATATTTCAAGAGAAGTTATTTTAAACGACGAATTAGATCAGTTATATCTAAAAATGAAAATATATAAATAAATAAAACCTACCAAATATTTCAAATTAGAGCAGTTAGCAAGAAGCTGAAAGTAAACACTTTTGAAAGTATAAATACTTTTACTCTGTTGAATTTTTTTGTATTTTATCGATAACAGCAAAGTTATGTATTTTAAAGTTAGGAAAAATATTTTGATGTTAAGCAAAACCTGCTCCATCTCGTTTTACATAAATGTTGAAAATTTGGTTGATATTGATGCATTGTAACGAAAGTTTATAGTGATGTACTCTTATGAAATTTGCATTTTATTAATATAGATATAGTCACGACCGTCTTTCCTCAATTCCTCATCGCTGTCACGGATGCGCGCGCATCATCATTAGTATAATATAAAAAGCCAACAATGAAGAATGAATGTAAGATAAAAAGCCAACAATGAAGAGTAAATATGATATAAAAAGCCAACAATGAAGATTGAATGTAAGATAAAAAGCCAACAATGAAGAGTGAATGTAATATAAAAAGCCAACAATGAAGAATAAATGTAAGATAAAAAGCCAACAATGAAGAATGAATGTAAGATAAAAAGCCAACAATAAAGAGTAAATGTAATATAAAAAGCCAACAATGAAGAATAAATGTAAGATAAAAAGCCAACAATGAAGAGTAAATATAATATAAAAAGCCAACAATGAAGAATAAATGTAAGATACAAAGCCAACAATGAAGAGTAAATATAATATAAAAAGCCAACAATGAAGAATGAATGTAAGATAAAAAGCCAACAATGAAGAGTAAATATGATATAAAAAGCCAACAATGAAGAATGAATGTAAGATAAAAAGCCAACAATGAAGAGTAAATGTAATATAAAAAGCCAACAATGAAGAATAAATGTAAGATAAAAAGCCAACAATGAAGAGTAAATATAATATAAAAAGCCAACAATGAAGAGTGAATGTAAGATAAAAAGCCAACAATGAAGAGTAAATGTAATATAAAAAGCCAACAGAGTGAATGTAAGATAAAAAGCCAACAATGAATAGTAAATGTAATATAAAAAGCCAACAATGAAGAATGAATGTAAGATAAAAAGCCAACAATGAAGAGTAAATATAATATAAAAAGCCAACAATGAAGAATGAATGTAAGATAAAAAGCCAACAATGAAGAGTAAATATAATAAAAAAGCCAACAATGAAGAGTAAATCTCTATATATATAAAAATGAATGTTTGTATGTTTGTCTGTTTGTATGTCCGGTATACAAATTCGCAGTAGTTCACTAATTCAAACCAAAATGTCCATACATAGGTAAAAAAATACGGGGAAGACGATAGGCTATTTTAAAAAATATATAAATCAATTATTAAAACTATATATTTTTAGTCAGAAAATGATGATGGCGATATTGCTGTATCATGTTTGATTATCAGATACAAAATTATATCGGGAAAAATTCCAAAAAGCAGAGACCACGGGTGAAACCAGTTCATTATTTTGTACGCAGGAACAAAATTCTAACAGAAAAGCATTCATTCGAGCAGAAAACAAAAGCCAGATCATCTTTCTATAAAAATATCGCTTCTCAGACACAAAGTTTGCAGCGGGACGTTTCACAAGTGTGACATCCACGGCGCCAATTTATAATTGTAACGAATAGTATTTGAATAAAAACATTTAATCGGGTAAAACCCGGGCGTTGCCCGGTCATTCGTCATTAATATATAGTCACGACCGTCTTTCCTCAATTCCTCATCGCTGTCACGGATGCGCGCGCATCATCATTATGATCATTATCTTCTATAGAAGCTTCTATCTTTATAATTATGTATATTTACAAAAAGTCAATTCGCTCGCGCCTCTAGCGGTGAAAATGAGGGGTAATACCAGCTGACCTAATGTACATGTAAAGTTTGGAGCGGGACGTTTCACAAGAGTGACATCCACGGTTCCAATTTATAATTGTAACAAATAGTATTTGAATAAAAACATTCAATCGGGTAAAACACGGGCGTTGCCCGGGTCATTCGTCTAGTGGATAATATAATCACAATGTAAGGCAATAACATGAGAATATAAGTTTATTTTAAAACACAAATAAAAAAGAACAACAAAAGAAACAACTTACATAATATACTTGGTACATACAATGTTTATGTGTATGCAGCATATGCAGTATGCATAGAGTATCCTATATCTGGGTTTTCTCTGCAGGCTTCAGAAAGTCTGTTATAGTTTTTTGGCGGTATTTGATTGGGCACTGTTTCAGACACTCCCTTCTTATTTTATCCAGGTCATCTTCAAAATGAACATCAATATCCGCAGAGGTTATGGACAGCTTCTGGAGGGTTTCGAGGGCCGCGATTACTTCCCCTCTAGTAGGCATCATTATCTCTTCTTTCACCTCATCGTCTTCTGTTTCTTCTTCTTCTTTCTTATTGTGAAAGCGTGCGCTCCTTGGCTGCTGGCTGGCAGGGGTCACCATGGCCCCTACATTTATCAGTCGAGAAAAACAGCAATACTGGCACAATAGAGTCGAAATTTTCCACTGATTGAGTACATGGAACGACACCAAGGGGATGGTTTTCATAGAAAATGAGTCATCATAACAAACAAAGGACGAATGTTTACACAAAAGACAAAGAGAGCCAATACTTGATATCAACGGCGTTTTTGTTGTTTTAATAGTTTATTGTTTTACTTATAACTCGCCTTTAAAAACATATTAGAATTCGTTTTAACCGATTGATTAGTTCTGCTGGGGGCTAAATTTAATTCGTATTTCGTCATAACCGAATATTTCGTCTTAACCAGCAAAATCTCTTTGAAAAGCATTGAAATTTAAACGGGGAAAAGAAACGGTTCGCGCAAACCGAGAGTTCGTATAATCCGAGTTCGTGATAACGAGGTATTACTGTATATCGTAATAAACCTCAACTATCCTTTGTCGAGGGCCAACAGCCCGAAACGCGTACGTGGTTAGCTTTTCTTGATTAATCTAGAATAGGTAATAACGTTTATAAATGAAAGAAACTCTTCTCCTCTTCTTGTAATTTGAATATACTTTCAGAGCACCTAGAAGGCTGAAATTTGGTACACTTGTTCAAACTTGATGATAATTCAAGTTGACAAAATTTCAGACTTCTGGGTGGTCGGAGTGGTCAAAAGGTGCCCTTTCTCCCATTATAAATGGCATACAAAGGTCTTTTTTTTTATTACCAACACTGGTGTTATGGCCTTTTTCTATCACCACCATTACGTTTTGTAATGTGTGGGAAGATGGACAAAATACGTATTTAAATGAAGAGTTGCCATTTTTGGTACATGGATACCATCCTTCCACAAATGTATGGCTTTCGTATTTTTTATTAATTTTTGTTCTGGTCTTTGTTTTTTTTATCTCTTTAAAAAAATAGTTTAAAATGCAGTCGCAGTCATTAGTAAACACATATATTTGCCTAATTTTCATGTGCTCCTTTATTTTTTACAGAAAAATATTTACATGCCAGTATTTTGGATTAATTTTTTTATAAATCTATTTTTTCCTTCCTTACTGAGAAGATGGGCATCACACTCAAGATCCATCGCAGTCATTCACTCAACTCAGGCAATTTCAAGGGTTAATGCGCTTGGGCGGGTACCTCGGGGGTTGGGTGGAAAAGCTGCCATCTATTTAAACTATATTGATTTTGAAACAACTAAATGGAGATTGCAAAAAAAATATTCAAATCAAATACCTAAACACTAATATAATACAATTTTTGCCATCACACACACACGTTTGCCTGTGGTTTATGTGTTACTTCTGTATTGCTATTCTATGGAGCTTCTACTATTTATTATTGATGTACTTTCAGTATGAAAGAAATAGCACTCGGGGGAATTCTCGGGCGAAGCCGGGTCATTCGTCTAGTATGTTATAATACCTTGATAAAGGTTGGTGTTCAGCCAACTGATATATTGGTAAAATAAATGATATTTTGATCCAATATATGCCTTTTTAATTAAAAATATACATTTGTGTTATTTATTTATATTATTCACGATATCAAGGTTAGGCTAACCTTTCCTCCTGCAAGTTGTACCTAGAATTAGTGTGTAAAAGGAAAACAGACAAAGGTACCTGAATGTAGTGGAGGGTACAACTTCCTTCTCTTGTACTTAATGGAACTCTCGTGGTTCAATAACCTACTGATTGACTATTGACCGTTGTTTTTATATCATTTGTCTCTACACATGTTACACAGGTTTTATTCACACTCTATAAAGTATCATTTTTCCTTGGAAAAATCGGGATGACATGAAAACACGAAACTTAATATTAAAAGTGTAATTTATAGGTTTTTCAAATATTGCATATATAGACTAAAAAATAAACTGTATTAGATTGGGGTAAACAAATTCAGGAGATTTCAGTATTCAATTTAATATTTATATTCATGTTCTATTTTATCTCCTCTACAGATACACTAGCTTAAATAGAAAGTGTTACATCCTTAGTGTTGGAAAAAAATAATAGAATTTGTGGGACTCGAATTCATTTTTGTGTGTGTAATAAAAGATGAAAATAATGGATGCAATACGTATTTAAAAGATAGCTAAATGCGGGAATATTAGCATTTATTAATCAATCATGCCAAGTTTCATTATATTTTAAGAGTTCCTTCTGGATGTAAAATTTTATTTCCAGTAGTTGATACTCATATCTCCAATCGGATAAAAAAATAGAACATTTTGTTTTGTATTTCCTTTTTCAAGATTTGCAGTTGCATAAAATTTGAATGAGAGTTGAGCTCTATATACTAGCTTACTTATAAATGTTTTTAAGATTGTTTCTCCAGCTCGGATAAAATATCTGAAATGGCTTTTATTCTGTCTGCTACATTCTCTTCAAATGAAAGGCCAGAACACAATAAGCAGAAACGAAATCTTCATATAAGACAAAATTGTTTGTAGCTTTATTAAAGACTGATAATAAAAAAATAACAAAAATCATTTTTAATGTTAAAAAAGCTAGATTTCGATAAAATATCTCTTCTACTGTCTTATCAAAGCTATAGGAAGAAATAATTGAACTAATTATAACTTCGATACGACAGTAGAAGAGCTTCTTTGCTCGAAAGCTTGCTTTTAACAATAAAAAAGATACTTTTTGTGTGGATTTCTTATTTTAAGTCTCTGTGAAAACAAAATAGGTTCTGAGAAGAATAGTACAAAAGTGAAATTATATACTGATATCAAGTTGAAGAATTATGAAAAATACATCTCCTGATCATTGATTTTTAATTATTCCAAGAATTATTCAAATACGTTTTCAGCTTTTCTTTATTAATGAAGAAAGGGTATTTAGCCAATTCTGGAAATAAATAAAAATCAACGATTAGTTTAAATTCATTCTGATAGATGGCGAAAGCCATCAGTAACTTTTTTGAACGATCAGAAGATGCCATTCTCTTTAAATCTAATCTGTTATTTTAAATACATTGCTTACAGAAGGATAGGAAATAGCGAAAGGAAATATGCAAAGTGAAGATTTAGAGCTTACCATAAAGACGTTATTGCTCTTGCTTCCTATTCCTTTCACAATACACGTTCATCCCTGACTTCTAATTTGATAGAATTAACAAGCAATCCAGGGTTAGGTTTCTTGTATCATTTTATCTCTCTAGCTTTCAGGAACATGCCCTTCAACGGGGGCACCTATAAGCATAACTTCAAGACAACTATACACGCCGACAGTTAGTTGGAAGTTATACATCAAGTTGCTTCTGTTGAAGGGCTTGTTAGCCTATAAATTAGAGAAATAAAAATGGTTCAAGAAACTTAACACTGAATTACTTGTAGATATTGTAGCAAAGTATTTATTTATAATACAATATAATGCGGCTTATGATTGTAGAACGACATTTGAAAATTATCTCGCATGTGTTTCTTTTGAACGAAAAATCGAAATTTATTTTAAGGAGAAATAACGATTATTTCTAACTTTAAGGATGAAGTATAAAAGGATGAATTGTGAAGAGTAATGATAAACGGAAAAATAAAGTGTTCAGAGATGGGAAACATTACTCTTCACAATTCATCCTTTCATACTTCATCCTTAAGGTTAGAAATAATCGTTATTTCTCCTTAGAATAAATTTCGATTTTTCGTTCAAAAGAAACACATGCGGGATAATTTTCAAATGTCGTTCTACAAAGTATTTATTATTTTAGTAACAAAGTACCATTTTTTATGTTTATATTTTGTTACACTGTAAACTTCCCTCATTTATTGTATTTTGTTTATCATTCATAGTTTTGGTTCTTGCCTTAAATAAATTGCTGTGTCATCCTGAAGTTTGTCTTTCCTAATTTTACACGGGACAATATTATTAAATTGCTTTCACAACTACACTGACAATACCAATCATTAAGTAACTTTTTTGAACGATCAGAAGATGCCGTTCTCTTTAAATCTAATCTGTTATTTTAAATACATTGCTTACAGAAGGATAGGAAATAGCGAAAGGAAATATGCAAAGTGAAGATTTAGAGCTTACCATAAAGACGTTATTGCTCTTGCTTCCTATTCCTTTCACAATACACGTTCATCCCTGACTTCTAATTTGATAGAATTTGATAGAAAAAAAAAGCCCGAAAGCTTCCTTAACCGCTATAATAATAAAAAGAGTTGCGGCGATATATGATTCCTTCTTTCTAATACCAATCAAGTTTCAAGAGTAGTTTTACTTACCTAGACAATTCACTGGATTATGAAGAGGAATAATATTTACATATTTTACTAAATGTTTATTCAAATATGGCAATATAAGAGTACTAGCCGAATGACCCGGGCAACGCCCGTGTTTTACCCGATTGAATGTTTTGATTCAAATACTATTTGTTACAATTATAATTTGGCGCCTTAAATAAATGCATATATTAGTTAATAACTATAGCCTATGTGCTTTATCTGTCTATGTACTGTTGGCTTCCGTAGGCGTCTCTTACTGGGAAAAAGAAAGAGAGGATTCCATTCGGTTATTAACAAATATATGCATTATTTTAAGGAGCGACCCGCTCCAACACAATAGTTACAGAAATGGGGGGGGGGGGGCAAAGGTGGCGTGATCGT
>CP092867.1:51093643-51221165 GCA_030710605.1 Cordylochernes scorpioides
TTTTAATAGAGTTTCTTTTGGTTTTCAGACTTGACGTAGTGCATTGGATTGGAACACATGGCGCGCTAGTGTATCGTAATATAATAGTTCGAATAAAAGACACAAATGGATATTTGCGGAAGAGCGATTGCTCGAAGCATATTATATATTTATAATTATACTAGCGGACGTACCCGGCTTCGCCCGGGTTTTACCCGAGTAAAGGTTTGTCTAACGAATCTCTCGATAAAGTGAACATTTTTTCCCGGTCGCTTGAAAAATACTCGATAAGTTGAATAAAATCAAAATTAATTGGTTCCCTCGGTGATTGGAAGTTAAAGGAATAGTATCTTGTCTTGGAACTGTATCATTATTCTTGTATGGACGTACCCGGCTTCGCCCGGGTTTTACCCCGGTCCCTTGAAAAATACTCGATAAGTTGAATAAAATCATTATTAATTGGTTCCCTCGGTAATTGGAAGTTAAAGGAATAGTATCTTGCCTTGGAATTGTATCATTATTCTTGTCTCAAATAAATTGCCGTGTCATCCTGAATTTTGTCTTTCCTAATTTTCTACATTACAAAATCATCGTATCATCATGATAATATTTAGAGCAGATTGTTGAATTATAACAGATAAATTAGAATATTTATCTTGATTATTTTAAAGCGAAAAGTTATTTCAAAATTTTTATTTGCTAGAAACCTTCCCAGTACTATACTAAATAACTTCCCAAAGTTTCATGGCGATCCAATGAGTGGTTTGGTCAGGCATAAAGGACAAACAAACAAACAAACAAACAGACACACATACATTCATTTTTATATATAGATATAGATAGATAAATGAGTTTTAAAATTGTAAAAAAAAAATGCATCGGCCGAGAATCGAACCCCGGCCGCCCGCGTGGCAGGCGAGCATTCTACCACTGAACCACCGATGGTTTTGAGAAATGGCCATATTTGGGTATTTATTCCATTCACAAAAGCAAACGGTGACAGAATTGATTAAGAAAGGGCAATGCCCGGGTTTTACCCGATTAAAGGCTTTTATTCAAATACTATTCGTTACAATTATAAATTGGCGCCGCGGATGTCATTCTTGTGAAACGTCCCGCTACAAACTTTGTGTCTGAGAAGCGATATTTTTTATAAAGAGATGATCTGGCTTTGTGTCTTCTGCTCGAATGAATGTTTTTATGTTAGAATTTTGTTCCTGCATACTAAAAATGAACTGGCTTCACCCGTGGTCTCTGCTTTTTGGAATTTTTCCGGATATAATTTTGTATCTGATAATCAAATATGATACAGCAAAATTGTCATCATCATTTTCTGAATAAAAAACAACTACTTTTTTCCCAGAACCTGTCAATTTATTTTTCTTGACTAAAAATCTGAAAAATATATTTTCCAGATTTTTCTCTATGTCCTGTTAAAACACGTTTTACATGTCCATTAGGTCAGCTGATATTACCTCCCATCTTCACCGCTAGAGGCACTGCTTGCGAGCGAAAGGGCAAATTTGCCACGCAATTTGCAAATAACTTGTATACATTCTTGTATACTTGTGTACATAGACCATGAATCTGTACATAAACAGGAAAAGCACATATATTTTGATAATATAAATGAGTTTAAAAATTGTAAAAAAAAATGCATCGGCCGGGAATCGAACCCGGGGCGCCCGCGTGGCAGGCGAGCATTCTACCACTGAACCAAAAGCAAACGGTGACAGAATTAAGAAAGAATGCATGACGCTGATAACTGTATATATTAAAAAATATATGCGTGATGATTTTGAAATCAGATTACTGAACTATAACAGATACATTATTATATGGATTGACTTTTGACAGCTTTTTGCTTGTAATTCCAAGGCGGTTTTAAATAGAAAACTGAATATTCGGATTTATAACTCGTTTGGAGGGCCTTGAACAATCACTGAAAAAATCAATTCGTAAATCTCAACAATTTCCGACTTGACTTCGTTCCACACATAAGATAGAAAAATAAATATAGAAATTTGTTCATTCCCGGCCACTCCGACCACCCAGAAGTCTGAAAATTTGTACACTTGCATTGTTCATTGGACTGTGCGAGTGTTAAAAATTTCATACTTCTAGGTAATCTGGAAGCATATTAAAATTGTATTTAAAATTTTAAAAGACAATTTTCGAAATTTGTACATTCCTGGCCATTCTGACAACCCCGATATCTGAAAATTTGTCAACCTGTGTTGTCATCAGGTTCTAACAAGTGAAAAAATTCAGATTCCTACGTACTCTGGAAGTATGTTAAAAAATTGAGATATATATAAAACTAGCGGACGTACCCGGCTTCGCCCGGGTTTTACCCGAGTAAAGGTTTGTCTAACGAATCTCTCAATAAAGTGAACATTTTTTCCCGGTCCCTTGAAAAATACTCGATAAGTTGAATAAAATCAATATTAATTGGTTCCCTCGGTAATTGGAAGTTAAAGGAATAGTATATTGCCTTGGAATTGTATCATTATTCTTGTCTCAAATAGATTGCCGTGTCATCCTGAATTTTGTCTTTCCTAATTTTCTACATTACAAAATCATCGTATCATCATGATAATATTTAGAGCAGATGGTTGAATTATAACAGATAAATTAGAATATTTATCTTGATTATTTTAAAGCGAAAAGTTATTTCAAAAATTTTATTTGCTAGAAACCTTCCCAGTACTATACTAAATAACTTCCCAAAGTTTCATGGCGTTCCAATTAGTGGTTTGGTCCCGCATAAAGGACAGACAGACACACACATACATTCATTATATATATAGTCACGACCGTCATGGGCCGGCCGGTTCTGTCACGGATGCGCGCGCACAGGGAGGTCACGTGCTCGCTGGCAGCCAACGGGCGCGCGCCGCCGGCATTACGTCATAGATTATTAACACAAGGTTTTTTTTTTTTTTTTTTTCTTTTTCGCTTATCCCTAGTACACGTGGTACAGGCCATGATAATCATTGTGGGTAGTTAGCGACTGCTTTTTACTGTAAGCGCACCACATGTCTACACATGTGTAAAGCAGTTCGACTTTGCACTTACAAATATGCCAGAGCCCCGTTTGGTTACTCGCACTCGCTGGTGGGGTTGGACTTTTGCAAGAATCGGGGGCCATTGGAGCATTTTTTTTTTTATTTTAAACAGAAAAAAGTGTCCAATGCGGGACTCGAACCCGGGTCATAGTGGTCGAAAACCAAACGGTTTACCAGCCTTCCACCGACCCCCCCTTTTTTTTTTTCATAAAAGTGCCCAATGTGGGAGTCAAACCCAGGTTGTGGTTGTCAAAAATCGACCTTTAATATTATTCCTCCCCCCATGTAGACATGTGCTGCAGTTCAAATAAAGTGGTGTCTATACCATTTTGGTGGGTTGGAGCAATGGTTAGTCATAGCATAGGCATGCCACTATGAAATCTGATGATAAACTCTTACACTCATGGACTAAACTTAAGGAAGTGGAAAATCTTTGATGTTGCCAATTATCTATTTTTTTTTTTTAAGGAGACAGAGACAATTTTGTCCACACTTGGTTACCTCTTGTGTCTTCAATAAAGGTCACTGTGAATCAAATATCTTTCAGAGTTATAGTCTGAATCCTGATATACACTTCTGGCAAAGGCTGGAGCTCTTGGCCTACCTGAAGCCAGAGAATCTACCACCCAACTAGATGAAAGAGACCTCCTTCGTACCATCAAAACCCAATGCCTGCAGGAATGGAATTCTAATGCTGCACATGACTGGTACAGAGCAGGAGGGACAAGCACCGGTTCTGTCCTCCCAAGAGAACAACCGTCTTTGATTTCCAGACTTAAGTCTGGTCATCTACAGACAATGACTTTCCAGAATGGTTGCAAGGTTTTCCCACTATGTACTAAGTGCAATTCTCAACCTGCAACCCCAAAACACATTATTGACTGTATTAACTCATCCATTGATGAGCTCTACTCTTCCCCGGCAGACACCATCAAAAGTCTCAAAAGTGTGATTGAGTGGAGATAAGAAAGAAGAAGATCCTGATATACACGCTAAAAGGTACATATTCTTTAAGTTTTATCCATGAGTGTAAGTGAGACCTTTTATAAATACAGTTAAACCTGTCTATAGCGCCCCCTCTTGGGACTCACCAAAATAGGGTGCTATAGACAGGTCACTTTAAATGTAAATCGCATCGTACTACATATTTAAAATCGGGCGCTATATAGAGGGAGGCACTATTTAGAGGGGGTGCTATAGACAGGTTTAACTGTATATATTTTAATACTTAAAAATAATACATTCACACATACAAACAAACACATGAGAAAAGCTCCATGCGACAGGTTGGCTGTTAGATTATCATATGTGGGACTTGACAGAGAGAAACATGCACCAGTGAGGATAGATTGAGAGATATTGCCTTCACATTTTTACCTTGAAGGAGATAACTAAGGCATCTGGAACCCACTGGCGGACCAGAGGCTTGAGAATCTTGGGAACAAGGTTCATGGTGAGGGTTAGAGGCTTGTCGGAGGAAATTATGTGTGATAAGGCACAATTATTATTATATTATTATTATTATCCATCCATCAACTTATATAGTCACGACCGTCATGGGCCGGCCGGCCGGCCGGATCTGTCACGGATGCGCGCGCATCATCATTATGATCATTATCATTATCTAATGATAATAATAATAATAATAATAATTAAACGATAAGAACTCTTAAAATTTGGTTAAAGGAATAAGCATAAAAGGCTAAGAGGAGCTTCTTTCAAAAAAAAAATTGAAAGAAGCTCCTCTTAGCCTTTTATGCTTATTCCTATAATAATAATTATTATTTTATTATTATATATATATTATTATTATTATCCATCCAGTATATATATAGTCACGACCGTCATGGGCCGGCCGGTTCTGTCACGGATGCGCGCGCACAGGGAGGTCACGTGCTCGCTGGCAGCCAACGGGCGCGCGCCGCCGGCATTACGTCATAGATTTTAAACACAAGGTAATAAGGCCAAATAAAAAAATAGTGTGTGATAAGGCACAATTTGGATTATCTACTTATATAATTGCCTTCTTCTCTCTGTGTGAAGTTCACTGTGTGAAGTTC
Organism: Cordylochernes scorpioides; assembly: GCA_030710605.1. NCBI lineage: Eukaryota > Metazoa > Arthropoda > Arachnida > Pseudoscorpiones > Chernetidae > Cordylochernes > Cordylochernes scorpioides. The sequence continues at coordinate 51,098,751 of CP092867.1, forward strand.
ACGGATAGATTTTGGTCAGAATGGATAAAATAAAAAAAGTGTCAAGGGATGGGAATCGAACCCACGACCTTCCGCTTACCGGGCAGATGCCATGACCACTAGGCTACCCTGGACATATTTTTCCGTTCACATTTTTATTTTTATATTTTCAAGTCACACAGTTTGGGGCGGGACGTTTCACAAGAGAGACATCCACGGCGCCAATTTATAATTGTAACGAATAGTATTTTAATTAAAACATTTTTGAAATATATACGCACTCGGGTAAAACCCGGGCGTTGCCCGGGCCATTCGTCTAGTTTTTATATATATAGATAAGTGATTTATAATTTTTTATAGTTATAAACCTGTCTATAGCGCCCCCTCTAAATAGTGCCTCCCTGTCTATAGCGCCCGATTTTAAATACGTAGTACGATTCGATTTACATTAAAGGTTACCTGTCTATAGCACCCTATTTTGGTGATCACGTGACAAAGAGAGCCAATGAGGTGTGATTTTGCGCAAGTAAGGTATAAAAGACACCAAGGCATGGCCGGCGGAGGGAATGTTTATGAGGATAGGAGATCCTGAGCGAAGGAGATAAAGAACTCAAGCAATTATAGCAATATATTAAATGAAATGAAATTTAATTAAAAATTTACTTGGAAATAAAATCGAGATGAAACAAGTTGTGAGTTTTCGAGGTGAAAATATGAAAATTTTAAAACCTCACATATGATGTAACTCAGTCCGGAAACTTGATCTTGGGTTGTCGACCTGCTGACGTGGAGAGGCTCGGTGTAGATCTTGTGGGAGCTTGTAGCTTCTGTGTAGAGTTGATTGCGAAATGTCGCCTGGAGGATTGTCTCGTTGTAAGGTGGGGAGCTTCTCGTCGGGTTTACGATAATTCATTTCCTTGGTTTCCATGTCTTGCGGGATCTTCGACAGGTAATCCTGTCGACTCCACTTATTGCAATGCGTTGAGCCGACAACACGTCGCTGAGGGCTTCTCATCCAACATGCAGTCACGGGCCATAGTGGAAGATAAAGGAAGACCACACGTATAAGAACATGGTTACCTCAGTTTAGCACCCAGGGAGGTGGAGTGGACTATGGGAGTCCTGGGATCGCTGGTTAATCTGGCAGCATGGCGGCCTGGCTGCTGTCTATACTATGTCTGTGGGCTCAGAATGAACCCAGCTTATATGATAATGGTGACGTCAGAGGGGGCGGAGCTTTTTGGGTGTCCGTGTCCAATCAAGGACTGGCTTTGATCGATTTTTTATGTTCTCTAAGCTTCTTTAACAATTCCAATGGCTTTTTATTCGACCTTTCTGGGTGGCGCGTCTTTCTTTTCCGGTAGTAGATTTTATTGAACGCCATTTCGAATTCTATGTAGAACATTCCTATGTACAACATTGTATATGTTCAACAAATATAATACGACATATAATATATATTAAAAATAAAGAGGGCATCTCCTGACCACGAGCCCATGTGTTTTTCAGATGGCAGAGCGCCATCTAGTGGGGCAAAAATAAGCTAAACGTTTTTCAAGTCCCAAATCCCAGCAGTTTCCTAGTTGAATAAATTCAGAACACCATAAAATATGTGAATTCATTAAACGTTAAGAAAAGGTACAGCTTTCGTCAAAAAATGGCGTATATATATGTAAAAAGGTTATAATATTCACATGAATTCTCCTCTATTTTCTCTCTTATGTACTCTTGGATTCAGCAAGAGTCAAGATGTAACAAAAGTAATTACTTTATTTGTCCAAGTCACAACAATGCGTGCGTCCAATTTATATGCAATTTATAAGACAAACGCTTATGCAAAACAACAATGCAGAAAACATGCACTATATATGACTACACATATATACACACAAACACTATATCAATATTATAGAATAAAATAATATATAATTATTCCATAGACTTAGAAAGAGCATAGAAAGATCGATACACATTGTAAATTTCTCCATACCACCTTGCTGGCCCTGGAATCCGATGTTAAACGATTGTTCTTGCGGTCGTCTAATATAGACACGGAAGTGAGCAATAGGAGCATTGAACTCTAAAACCCTCCACTCTCATGAGCTCTGTATCCAGGGCAGGCAGACAATAAAAGAGACGTCCATTATAGCACCCCTCGGGCTGGTATTACGTCAGGCTGGAAGTATTGGTTCGCATAGATTCACTTGGAATCCTACTTCCACGTACAGTTCTTCATCTTTTCCCGGCCTTTGTTCTAGTTTTAATTCTTCAATCTCCGTTACACATCCAAGTTCTTCAATAACTCACCGCAACTGAGATCGCTCATCAAATATTCAGTCAACAGATTCTTAATGAAGTAGGTCGTTAGTCTCATCTCTTCATCACCCCACAGGACGGTCTGGGAATCGTACGTCCACGTACAGTTCTTCATCTTTTACCGGCCTTTATTCTAGTTTTAATCCTTTGATCTCCATTACACATCCAAGTTCTTCAATAACTCACCACGACTGAGATCGCTCATCAAATATTCAGTCAACAGATTCTTCATAAAGAGAGTCTTCAGTCTCACCTCTTCATCACCGCATCACCCCAACAGGGCGGTATGGGCATCCTCAGATATTTTATCGACAGCACGGAGCACACGGTAACAATAACAACCTGATATATCCATTCATCTATGTAGCTCATCATCATATATGCACAACATATATCGACCATCATTTCAATAAATGAATTTCAGGTCATGCCACTACATCAGGTTTAGAAAATTGCGAAAACTCACTGGAATGCCAGATTTTCGGGCAATAGCCCTGGTTGGTCCAGAGTGTATTCACGAGGTTTCCCAATACTCCGCCTTTGCCGGTCCCAAGCCCAGATGAAAAAGGAGGAGGCAGAGCAGTAACAAGCTCGCTAAAAAACCTGGGTTCATCTGGCCCTGCTGATAGTACCCTGTAAGGGCTCCTAATCCAGGGATACAGGATGAGCAGCGTTTGTACTCCATGTTAGGAGCGACTGCACATGGCGTCTGTTCCTCATGTCAGAGGCGGCCATTTATATTGGAGCTGAGTCGGACTGCCATTGAGTAGTGCTTCCAGTCTTAATGACAAAGGCAGACGCCTTCTACTTCACACAGTCATGGTGGTTGTCAAACAGACACCATCAATGGTCACAACTTGATGCCCTAATATGATTGAGTGGAGATAAGAAAGAAGAAAGACGAGGTTTCCCAAGTGGGGACTCATGAAATCTCCGAATTTAATAACAACAAAAAGGCGTTTTTTTTTTTAATATTGACTATACGACAAATTTAAATCAAGAATACAGTCATTTGACGAGAGAGAAAGGGGGTATTTTTAATAGTTTTTATTAAATATATTCACATACATGCACACATTCACACATATACCGTTAAAATTACATCACTCAAAGGAATCTCTTTAACTCTAAATAAAAGTACAAAAAGGTATAATAAGAATGTATAGTGTTGACCGTAATGGTGCCAGTGCAGTAACTAGACGTAGAATGGAAGGCGTTACCAGAACGTAACTTTATTGCTGGAGCTAGGCCGTCTCGGCCAAGTGGGTGAGGGCGTAATGATACGCCAGCTCCGGGCGGCGATCCCGGCCCGACGCCATAGCGGGCACGTTCTCGGAGTCCACCACCACGCCGTGCCGCTCCCGGATGGTGCTTCGCATGGCCGCCATGTCCTCGTGCGTCACCCCGCGCGACGCGTCGTGCACGAGCGTGGTGCGGTATCCCAGCTCCAGGGCGTGGCGTGCCGTCGACCCCACGCACACGTCGTACGCCAGCCCGCACACGAAGAGATCAGTGATGCCACGCTCCTGCAGGAGGTCATTCATCGGCGTGGCCGAGCGCTTGGCGTTGTCCCAGAAGGCACTGTAGCTGTCGATGTCGGGGTTGGTGCCCTTGTAGACCCGCAGGGCCCCGGGGGAGACCGTCATGTCGGGGTGTAGCTCGGCTCCCCATGTCCCCTGACACACATCCACTGTTCAAGCTCTAATAGTTCACCTCAACACAATTTAATCATAGACTTCATTAATGACTCTTCAACAGAACAGTAACTATGTGGATTCTAAAAACATGAATATCATAAGTTACCTAGTGGCTTGATATAAAAAGTCGGTGGATGAGAGGGTGACACGCTCGATTCCCGACAGTCATGAACCGGGATTGAATCCAGCGTTAAAATTTGTTTAATATATGAATAACCTTCACATATTATTCACTGTTTCAATTATCATGAACTAGGTCGCTCTTGCTGAGCGGTACCTATTAATGTGATTTGAACCAGGCTTGTTGAAGAACCAATGATCGAAATCATAAAAAGAATGAAATGCTTCGCGTCTTAGTTCAATCGGAATCTTTTAATGAGCGATTATTAACACTTGTCTCAACACTATTCATGATGAAATTGTGAAAAACGTTTAAAATTACAAAATATTTTCTCACAATGAGTTTCTTTTTAAATGATAGCTTTCACACAAGCGATAATCGCTCTTCAACGGGCTTAATAAAATTTCAGTTGTAAATATCCACGCTGCGCGCATATGTATTTGTAAATATTTCTTGTAAGATATAATCGATGTTTTTTTTAAGCCCGTTGAAGAGCGATTATCTCTTGAAAGCTAGTAATTAAAAATAAAAATAAACTCATTGTGAGAAAATATTTTGTTACTTGTAGTTTATCGAACTTAACACCAATGCAAATATATTGTATTATGTCAAAAGGCGGTGTATATACGCGTATGATGTATCTACTGGGTGAATCAATCCATCGACAAGAATAGGTTCTACACGTAAAAACAACAAAAAAATGTTCAAAGAATATTATTCGTTTTTAGATATTTAAAGGAGCTAGTTGAAAAAGGAACTAATTTAGTAACATTACGCGTTATAAAATCCTTAAATTGAATAGATACTAAGTGTTGGAAAAGAAGGAGTTCGAAGCAGCCATTGGGGAGGTCGACGGAGGGGGCTACGGAGATGCAGCGGCTGAAATCAGAAGAAAAATAACAGAAGAACTTGTAAACAACTTTCGAACGCGAGAATTTGCCCTGATCCCCGATTCTTTTAGTGTAAATATTTAAATATATAATTAATTAAATAATACTTTACTTATTTTCTTAATTTATAATAAATATAATTTTCCCTCCTGTTTTCGTCGTATATTTTAAAAGTGTTATAAACAGCGACACCACAATTTTGAACCTTCAACCCCGCCGACCTCTGGTGAGCGACTCCCTCTATAGAACTTAGATCGTCGTCACAACACAGAGTGGCGGTGAAATCGCAATACTAAGTATTGTCTTTATCAAAAGGTCATACACGTTTTAAAGTGAAACTGAATATTTAATTTTTGGGTTGAATGCAAGAAAAAAGCTGACAATATGATCGAGAATACTGTTAGAAAAAGAAACAAAAGGTTCTACTAACCAATGTTCAACATTATTAAAAAAAACAATCAAAAGATTTTTTGCAGACTTCAGAGGTAATGTGTTTTTTTATTATTGAATAGCGCTATATATCTATAGATCTATCAATAGATCTTCAACGGGATTTTAAGCACATTTTGTAAATCCCGATTTTTATATATTTTTTGGTTATGAGAATAAAATTTTTCAAATTAATGCATTCTCAAGTAATTTTCAGTAAGCCACTGAATCCAAGAATTAGAGAATCGATAGACGTTGAGAAAAGTCTTCACCAGAGTCAGGTGATAATGCAGTCCAGATGTTGAGAACATATGTTTCTCTTCACATCCTTTCTGTTCTGCCACGGGTTGGCCTGGTACTTCCAGGAACGTTGCACTCTCCCTGTACATAGCCTAGCGCTCACCTTTACTTGACACGGGAGGCTTCTTTTACACTTCAGCCATCTGAGGAACGGTCAGACCTTTGACTAGGATGAAATGGTCTTCGTACACACAACATATATAGGACACAAGCACTCTTACAGAAAATGACTAGACGAAACCCCACATCTTATATATATAAGTTGCAGTATCACCAATTTCTTTTTGTTATCGTCAAACCCCACAAACCTCATGATCCTGAAAAACCACCCTTATTTTGTTGGAACCTCGGCTTTTATAAGCATTTCCATACTTCAAATATTGTGCTGTTCCATTCAGTCACTTACAGACATAAGGAATCAGTCTGAACTAGTAGCTGAAGGCCAGCCATTAAATGACACAAGAAGAAGAGTTGTAAAAGGGCGTATTTATGATATTCGCCAAGAGCTGACGCCAAAATGTTTAATAATACGATGGCTGTCGTTGACCATTGTTTAGAACAAAGTAAGATTCCGTTAAAAGAGAAAATGCTATAAAGTATAAACGGTAGAAATGCATTTCTTTATTCATGAAAAGTGCAATCTTTTGGATCTTTATCTCTATGGAAGGATTATAAAGATCCGAAAACTTGCACTTTTCATGAATAAAGAAACGCATTGCTACCGTTTATATTTTTTAGAACAAAGTTCTAAGCATCAAGAGGAAAAGATACATCACACATTGGGGATCCATTTGGGAATGTACCTTCACCAATCTGTAAAAGCTTGCGAGCGAAATTCTGTGCAGAGTGATCTCCTAAAACTTGTACTCTCAAATTGGTTCTTAATGTAATTTTTTAATGTGCTTCCAAAGAACTGAAGCTTTAAGGCAAGCATTGATTTCATCAGCAGGAGTTGATGTTGCACAAGGTCCTTGAAACAAACGTACAGTCCAACTATCATTTCTTCTGTCTCCGGAACCTGCTGATAAAGACCATCCGGGAAGACTTAATCTTCCTGACACTGTGAGGTAATTTATCTATCAGAAATTTGATCGTCGCGGGAATTATGTAAATTTAGAATAGAGCTGCAACTGGAAGCTGAAAAGGAAGAGGGAGAGCAGTAACAAGCTCACTAAAAAACGTGGGCTCAGCTGGCCCGACTGATAGTACCTTGTAAGGGCTCTTAATCCAGGGATACAGGATGAGCAGCGTTTGTACTCCATGTTAGGAGCGGCTGCACATGGCGTCTGTTCCTCATGTCAGAGGCGGCCATTTCTTTTGGATCCAAGTCGGCCTGCCACTGAGTAGTGCTCCCAGTCTTAATGACAAAGGCAGACGCATTATACTTCACCCAGTCATGATGGTTCCAAGTTTTACGAGCTTGATACCCTAATATGATTGAGTGGAGATAAGAAAGAAGAGAATATATCTGCTAGCGAAATATGCGACCTGCGTCCAGGTATTCGTCGACGTTAGATTACTGACGTGTACTATCTTTTCATATATTGTGTGATATTCGTCTAGTAAGGTATAAAGGCCTCCGTAGCAAAGACAGAAACTACCGACGGAGTAAAGTTTATTTAAGAGTGGCAGATGTCTTACTTATTATGTGTCCCAACCAAGAACCTATAAAACTCCCTTGCGTCATTACAAATATTTCGTAACTGCGAAAGTCGTTAAGTTAGGCAAAGCGTTATGTCTTGTTACTTTGAACCTATGAAACCAAAAAGCAATATTCTTACAGAAAAAATAATTTCATGCTAAGTTTCTAGCGTACGAATTCGAAATGGATGTTAAAGGCAAAGTGCGAAATTCAAACATTTCATATAATGTCTAGTCCCTATATGTAGTTAAAACTCATTTAATACTTTGCCTGAAACTGACAGAACTTCTATAGAATGCTTGAATTCAGTACCCTCCCTCTAACCTATATAAATATATATTTGTAGATAACATATAAAATATTTGCAATTAAATTCAGAAAGCTCATATTTGAAAAAATAGTTTGGACTTGATTCGTGCAGAAGTTATTTCATTATTATCAAACGGTGTAGGAGGTATTTTACATACACCTCTATATATATTGTAGGAATTTGTGAAACAATTGGCCTGATGATGAGCTAACACTTGAAAGCTTACCACTTTTATTGAATAAAGAAACTTTTTGCAAGTATTTCGATTGATATATGGTTTTATGTAGTCTTTAAAATTATTTCACAATCTATTTCATTATTAAATCTTCGCTTAGAATATGTGAATATAGTGACTATATCACAATCACTTTACATAAAGATGTTGGGATTGATATACACATATACACATAGTGTATAGAGAGAGAGAATGGCTTCTCAGTAACCAGTACACTAGCGGATAGCTCTTGCAACGGTGAATCCAAAATGCCTTGGGATGGCCACCACTACCATTCTTACCGGTCACGGCCACGTTCTGGCAGATCTAGCGCTCTGGCATAGAGATCTAGATCCAACATGTCCTCACTGCCGGGAAGAGTCACAGACTGTGGATCACCTCCTCTTCTCCCGTCCAGCTTTTATGCTACACAGGCTACAGACAGCCCTTCTGCTTGGAGTACAAGACTTCAGTCCGACTGCCCTGCCCCTACTTCCTGACTCCCTGCCGGCCTGGAACTACCTGGTTACCTGGTTCACCTCAGTAATTTGCCCCCCCCCCCCCCCCCCCCCCCCCCCCATGACTAGACTTCTCCTCTAGTCTGCTGTACAGCCCGGGTAGTTGGCGATTTACGCTCCAGGAGCCCGGGTTACCTCTATTCTCTCTCTCCAAAATACATCAGAAGACTTCAAGAATAGATTCTATACATAAAAACAACAGAAAAATTATTTATGATTATTTTTCTAAATTTGACTCATTTTCGAGATAAATTCCTTTTTTTTTAATATTTTAAAGCTAAATGTTTCTATGCACATTTTACTAAAGATTTGATGCTCATTATATTTCTATCCGTCACTTAAAATAATCCTTTTGTCATTTTCGAAATAATATATAATTTTAAAATTGCAATATCCTCTTTGAAATATTCATTTGAATAATTAGGTCTACTGGGGAATATTATCATCATCTTTATACATCATTATATATTGTGTGGGGTCGGTGGAAGGATGGTCTAAACCGTTGGTTTTCGACCGCTACGACCCGAGTTCAATTCCCGCATTGGACACTTTTTTTTTTTCTGATAAAAAAAAATGCTACAATGGACCCCGATTCTTGCAAAAGTCCAACCCCACCAGCGAGTTCAAGTAACCAAACGGGGCTCAAGCACATTTGCAACTGCAAAGTCGAACTGCTTTTTACCTGTGTATACATGTGGTGCACATATATTAAAAGCAGTCTCTAACTTCTACCCACAATGATTATCATGGCCTGTATCACGTGTACTAGGGATAAGAAAAAAAAGTATATATTTTCTTAGCGCTTTTTCATATATTCATCCTAAGAATACAAATATTCGAATTCACTTTAAAACGTGTGTGTATTATTCTTTAATAAATACTTTATATATATATATATATACGTCTTAAGGGGTCTATTTAATATCAATCTTTTTATAAATTGTAATAATAATTTTGAAATATTTTTGACGCGTATGATTCTTTTTAAAATAAAACAATTTTCTAATGACCTTACTGCAATGATAAAATACAACAACAACAACAAAAACATTTATTACGACACTATTGTCTTACAAGGGGATTCCCCTAAAAGGTTATATATGTACATGAGTGAAGAGGAAAAGCAATTTAGAGGGGAAGGGGAGCAATCAGCCATTGTCTGTGGAGTTGAGCACTTCTTCCCTCATTTTATCAATCGCCTTGAAAAATTTTAAATATGCAATGATAAAATAATGGGGGGGGGGGGCTGGCTCATCAGTGGTGAACTCTCCCAGCGGTCCCTCATACGCGTCAAAAATAGTTTGGATATATTATAAACAGATGGGGCGCATTATATTTATAAATGTTAATTAGAGTTCCCCTTTTCGGAAATGCTTTATCACATTAAATATTCAAAAATGATAGAAAGTGTATAGAACATTTGTTTATCGTGTAGCACCCCATTCCTGTCGGTGTATTCCACTCTGTGCAGGCCGGCTGTGATATGTGAACCCAACCAACGACGATCCGGCATCACGTTACATAGTTTCACAGTACCCATGTGAATGCTTGAACCATTTCTAGTTTCCCAAGTAGAGACATTCATGCGGTGAAACTGTTTTAACCAACCTAATTAGTTATCAAGTGATGTGTGTGGAATTTCTATGTCACGAGATCTGTTTATTAGATTGATAAAAATGGTGTCTCACAATTTTTATATTTAAATGTTGATATAATTGCAATCTCAAAATGATATACAGTTAAACCTGTCTATAGCGCCCCCTCTTGGGACTCACCAAAATAGAGTGCTATAGAGAGGGGGTACTATAGACAGGTTACTTTTAATGTAAAATGTTCACATTTTAATATTTAAAATTGGGCGCTTTAAATAGGAAGGCGCTATTTAGAGGGGGCGCTATAGACAGGTTTTTTTTATGCATATATTTTGTAAATTTGCTTGGTTGTATAATAGATGGAAATTCTGCAAGGAGGATATTGAACTACAAAATTAAAGGTCGCCTCTCCGGTAGAAACAAACGCTGAAACTATGCAAAATCTTTAGTTTAGTTTTAGCGTTCATTTTGATGGGGGAGTTGATTTTATAAAATGTGATGAAAATGTGCAAAAAACACCGATTTGATAAAAGAAAATCCTCGAACCACTTTGCTGGAGCTAGAGCAAGACACAGGCATCTCTAAAACAACGATTGGAAGGATCGTAACCGAAGATTTAAAGCTCAAAAAGATTCCTGCAGAATTCATCCCAAGATTCCTCACTAATTAGCAAAAACTGTGTCGGCTTGCAACCTGTGAGGACATGTTGGAAATGACAAGAATGGATCCAGAATGGAAAGACAAGATAATCACAGGCGACGCGACATGGGTCTATGGCTTTGACCCTGAAACCAAGCGTCAATCTGCCGAGTGGAGAGGTCAGGGTGAGTCTAGACCCAAAAAACCCAGGATATTGAAATCCAGAAACAAGGTGTTGCTGGTCGCTTTTTTGGATAACAAGGCCATTGTTCATCACGAGTATCTTCCTGCAGGCCAAACAGTTATTAAGGAAATGTATTTGGGTATTCTTCACCGTCTAAGGGAAGCGATTCGAAAAAAAGGCCATAAAAATGGACTAATGGGGACTGGATTCTACACCATGACAATGCCCGCCCTCACACAGCGCACTTGGTGAAGAGTTTTTTGGCGAAAAACGGGACACAAATCCTACCTTAACCACACTATTCCCCAGACATCGCCCCAAATGACTTTTTCCTGTTCACCAAACTCAAAGCAGTTCTGAAAGGAAGACATTTTGACACCAGGGATGACATAATAGAAAAATCGATGTTGGCATTGAAGAGCGTTCAAAAAGAGGCCTATAAAAACTGTTTCGACAATTGGGAGAAACGATGGCGCTGTTGCGTTGAAGCAAGGGGGGATTACTTTGAAAGGTTTTAATAATAAAAAATATATATATCTTACCTTTTTTTTATGGACCCAGTCCGGGAACTTATGGGACATACCTTGTGTGTATATATAGAACGTCACCTATGAAAAATATTTTTTCTTGATTTATCAAGAAATTGGGTTGGCCAAATATCAGGGAACAGGCTAAATCAATGTTTAGTTGATTTCTGTTCCACCAGATGGCGCTTTGCCTTCTGTAAAGCACATGTGCTTCTGGTCAGGATATGGCATTTTTATTTTTGATTTCAACACCTGACCTTTTTATCTTTTTTTTTTTCGTTTTTTTCATATATATTGTTGCATCATGGCTAATGAACCTATTTTATTTTAATTTGTAATATTATTTTTCATATATTTTAAATTCAAAATTATATTTATATATTTATTTATTTTATTAAACAGAATATATGTATTACTAGACGTATGACCCGGCTTCGCCCGAGAATTCCCCCGATTGCAATTTCCTTCATACTGAAAGTACATCAATAATAAATATTAGAAGTGTCATAGAATAGCAATACAGAAGTAACACATAAACTACAGGAAAAAAATGTGTGTGATGGCAAAAAGTGTATTATATTAGTGTTTAGGTATTTAATTTAATTAATATAGTTGATATAATAATATATATTTATATTATATAGACGTATGACCCGGCTTCGCCCGAGAATTCCCCCGATTGCAATTTCCTTCATACTGAAAATACATCAATATTAATTATTAATGTGATAGTTCAGCTAGTCCCAAGATTTTTTTTTTTTTAGATTCATATATACTGAGTATATGAAACTTTGGATTAGGAATCAAATGCCACATTATTACCTTTTTTTGTGTTTAACAAATTTTAAGGGTTATCTTAAATACCACATTGTGATATAGAATTAGATCTCGTATTATACATAATATAAATGAGTTTTAAAAATTGTAAAAAAAAATGCATCGGCCGGGAATCGAACCCGGGCCGCACGCCTGGCAGGCGAGCATTCTACCACTGAACCACCGATGCTTATAAAAAATGGCCATATTTGGGTATTCATTCCATTCTGGATTACTCCGCGTAAAAAAAAAAAGTTCTTCAAATGAAAAAAAGAAATAGCCAAAAATACTAATCAAAATGTAGCCGAAATTTTTCCTCAGGTTTATAAAAAGCGACATGCAAAATTTGGTAACAATTGGTTCAGTAGTTTTTGAGTTTATCGCGAAACAGACAGACAGATAAAAAGAATATATGTATTATAGAATCACCATTTGTATTTAGATACACGTGTGACTTTACTGCTCTCTTTGATGGGAGAAATAAATAAATTATTCTGGAGGCTACTTAAAGTAGAGTTATCTCATTATTCCCTTATATAAATTTGTAGGAAGGTCGAAACACGTTCTGGTAAGATGCAAGACCCGGCACAGGATAAGACCAAGTTTGAAGAGTCTGCCAAGCCGCAACATGGTGCAACAATATACATATGTCATAACTTGCCTAAAGCCCAATATGTATAATTTATTTTCGCCATTAGAATGTTAAAATGTAAATACAAATTAATCCATCTATAAATCTTTACAAAATAAACGTGGGGGCCAGCGCGCGCGGGTGAAGGCTACACCTCCTCCGCGTGCGCGCGCGCTCACGAGTGTGGGACAAGTTCTTTTTCGAAGCATACATGCACAACGGTTGCGCCCATCCATTCGACCACGACACATACGGCATATATATAACTATTTATTTTTAAAAAATGGAGAGGCATACTCCTTATCATGCAACTGAAAGAGAAAATGATTGTTTCACTTTTTTGGGGGGGTTCATTGTGACTCGCCATTTTTTACACCAAATCGTGGAAAAGATACCAGGCCTCTTGGAGTTTCATGTGAAGTGTGTCGAAGGTGTATGTGAAGAAAGCAATAAACATCGCTATGACGCTCATCACAGAAATATAATTTACAGGCCTGGAGATCTCGTATGGATCTTTATCCCGATACGTAAAGTGGGATATTCGGAAAAACTAATGAGACGTTAAATCGGTCCATATAAAGTAACCCGAAAAAATTCCGATGTGACCTATGAAGTTGAGACATTCGGAAACCAGCAAGGTCGTCGTAAAACAAAAAAATTGGTTCACATTTGTAGGATGAAGCCTTATTTAAAACCAGAGGACCAGGAGGACCACCTAGAAGAGGACCCAGAAGATGACTATCCAAACTTCCAGGAAGAAGACATTCCACCTGAACGAACACAACCACAGACCCGCGAAGAGATCTCAGGCCCTATCACCCGTTCTCGAGCCTTGAGACTGAGGATGTGAGTCTTCTTCTGAGCATCGGGTCGATGCTCTTTATAGGAGGAGGCTATGTGGTGAAGAAATAATTTATATTTTATCATTTAATTTAATTTTAAATTTTATTTAATTATTTAATTTAATATAATTATTCAATGAAAATATTTAACAGATTATAAAATTATATTACTTTTTTTGTAAAATCATCTTAAAATAATATTTTGCTTGCTCGTTCAAGATTCCCTAGCTGTAGATAGTTTTGTTAATAATTGTCGACTAGTCGTGCTGACGTCATCAATTAATACTTTCACATATTCAGATATACAAAGTCTTGATTTCTACGCTACAATATTTTAGAATTATTATTAGTGCTACAAAATGGGTCGCTACTACAGAAGCAAAGTCTACCACGGAAAAGAGAACGAGAAACGAAACAGAAAACGACGTCGGTCAAGTTCCAGTTCTTCTTCAGAGGATTCAGAAAAATATTCCCGCAGCTCATCTGGGTCTTCATGTGGATCAAGACATTCTAGAAGGTCCAGAGGCAGTTATTCCAGGTCCGCTTCAAAGAATTCTAAAGCTAGTGTTTCAAGCCATTCTGGATCTTCCAGTAGGTCAGAAAGTTCATCTCGGAGTTCTTCCGAGAGGAGATACGACCGCTACGGTCCACGCGTCAAGAGACCTCGTTACGACGAGACCGTTCACCGAGAACAAGTTTATGGTAGACGAGGACGAAGAGGATTTGGCCGCAGACCTTTCAACAGAGCAGAATATCAGCCTCGCTATACAAATAGCTATGAACGGGGACCGTATCGGCAGAACCCCCGCTTCCGCAACCACCCAGGATGGAATGATCCTTATCGATACAACCAATTTCCCCCTGTACAACAAAACATCCCTCATCAAAGATTTCCGACATTTCAAAATCAATCAAATATGCGCCCAAATCCAATCCCTTCATTAATGTCTTTTGAGAATTATTTGAATTATCATTCTGGTCACCAAAATATGGAGAAAATTATTCAAGACTATGATATATACAAAGAAGAAACTATGCGAAAAATTACCATTGCGTTTTTCCTTGGCAACAAAGATCGGGATTGGTTTAAAGACCGCTATTTACCAGAAGCCATTGAAGCAAGCAGAAAAGTTCAAAGTGAGCGTGCTCTGAAAAGGCTCGATATTTTTATGGCATTGGTAGAAGAAGGACAAGTTGATGATCTCGTTCTCGAAGAGGAAGAAAAGAAGGAAATTAAAAAATTTGCTAAAAGCGTATGTTCTCTTCTAGAAAATATAGATAGCAATGATAAAATGGAATACGACGATCAAGAAGAAAATGTAAAAAAGAACACAGCTAAGAACAAGCATATTTATTTAGATGGACTACGGCATTATATAACTAAAAAAGATTTGGAAGACTTAATGAAGACATATCCTGGCTTTATTCGCCTTCATCTGACGGATCCTGATCCAAGTAGCCAGTTTGGTCGAAGAGCCTGGGCGACCTTCCACAACTCCACAGATATAGAAGCCGTATGCCAAAGGCTAAGACAAACTAAACTTAAAGAACATCCATTGCGTTGTTCTGTTGGTAAGTCAGAATGTATACAGATCCTACCAGCAGGACCCGATAGGAAAGAAGACCTTGACGTTGCACTTCAACTGGCTCAAAGATTGGATACAGAGGTTAACATAACCCGACCTGAAATCCTACAGAATCCTCCACTAGACGTGATCCTTGCATATCTGCGTGTCGTACATAGCCTTGACTTCTACATTGGGAAGATCTATCAGGACGAAGATGTAATGCCCTTGCGTCTTGGCACATGGCACGTTCGGGGTCCTAGCGGGGATGAACGACGCCAAGACTTACCATCACCTCTCACCGAAGAAGAACTCGATGCACTAGGCAGGAAATCTCTATCTAACGAAGTTATGAAATTTGTTAATTGTAATGTGAAGGAAATATCTAAGGGCAGTTATCAATGCAATCTATGTGACAAGAAGTTTGTAGGACACCACTATGTAGAAATTCATATTAAAAAGAAACATACAGATGAGGTGGATAAGATAAAAGTGGATGTTGAACTCTTCAATAACTACCTACAAGATAGGAACAGGCCGATACGATTGAATGCCGATTCATCAAGGCCTTCCTACACTAGACCTATTGTCAGCTATTGCGATCTGGACGCTCCTGAGAGCTATGCTTGATTGTAAATAATTCATCTCTCTTGAGTGAACGTTATTAGGCATTATCAACAGGAACATTTTTTACTTTTAAATCATTGTAAATAAACATTTACGTGAGATATTTCTTATTAATAAAACATCTTTATAATTTCTTTTAAAATATGCAATTTGAATATACGAAATAAAATAAAAAATATAATTAAAATATACAAGTATCAGAGTCATCAATCAACAATTCTGTCACCGTTTGCTTTTGTGAATGGAATAAATACCCAAATATATAAAGAATAGACGAATGGCCCGGGCAACGCCCGGGATTTACCCGAGTGCGTATATATTTTTAAAACGTTTTAATTCAAATACTATTCGTTACAATTATAAAGGATAAAAGGATAAAAGACCAAATTGGAATGTAGATTAGAAACAAAAGGCAATAAGACCAAACCTAAATTGGATTATAGATTAGAAATATAAGGATAAAAGACCAAATTGAAATATATATTAGAAACATTAAAATATACAAGTATCAGAGTCATCAATCAACAATTCTGTCACCGTTTGCTTTTGTAAATGGAATAAATTCCCAAATATGGCCATTTTTATAAGCATCGGTGGTTCAGTGGTAGAATGCTCGCCTGCCACGTGGGCGGCCCGGGTTCGATTCCCGGCCATTGCATTTTTTTTTCACAATTTTTAAAAATCATTTATATTATTATTAAAATATACAAGTATCAGAGTCATCAATTCTGTCATCGTTTGCTTTTGTGAATGGAATGCTTTTACGTAAAATACGTAACTAATATGACTGAAATTTTAGCAGTATGTATAGTAGAATCTGGAAAAAACTTATATTGAATATTTCAGGTCTCTATCCCGAATATTCTTCGAGTTATTTGCAAATTTGCTCTTTCGCTCGCAAGCAGCGCCTCTAGCGGAGAAGATGGGAGGTAATATCAGCTGACCTAATGGACATGTAAAACGTGTTTTAACAGGACATAGAAAAAAATATGGAAGAGATATTTGTTGCATTTTTAGCCAAGAAAAATTGAAATTGACAGGTTCTGGGCAAAAATAGTTGTTGTTTTTTTTTTTAGTCAGAAAATGATTATGACAATATTGCTGTATCATATTTGATTATCAGATACAAAATTATATCCGGAAAAATTCCAAAAAGGACCACGGGTGAAGCCAGTTCATTTTTAGTATGTAGGAACAAAATTCTAACAGAAAAACATTCATTCGAGCAGAAGACACAAAAAGCCAGATCATCTCTCTATAAAAATATCGCATCTCAGACACAAGTTTGGAGCGGAACGTTTCACAAGAGTGACATCCACGGCGCCAATTTATAATTGTAACGAATAGTATTTGAATAAAAGCATTTAATCAGGTAAAACCCGGGCGTTGCCCGGGTCATTCTGCTAGTATTATATATTAACCAATGTTTTCTGACTCCTTCCTTATCCTTATATTCCTTTCCTTATATATCTATAAAAATGAAATCCAAAATCGATGTTTGTTATCGCGTTGTGCAAAATCTACAGAATCAATCATTATGAAATTTCGCATGTAGGTAGCTGAAGATTTCATTTAACATATAGGCTATTCAAAAAATTAAAAAGGTTAATGTGATTTTTTTATGTGAAATCAAAAAGCGTTAGTTCCAGCCTTTTACCGCTTGGCGCAGCACTGGTCGCGACGATAAATGAATTTGATTGATTAATAAACCACGTGGTTTGTTCACACGATGAATGTTTTTAAAAGGTAAGATTATCCACTCGCCGTGAAACTTCAGGAAGTTATTTACTATAATACTGGGAAGGTTTCTGGTTTGAATTTGATTTGAAATAAATATTTGTTGCAATTTTATTTGCAAATTTTCTACTTTTACTCGCAAGCAGCGCCTCTCGCGGTATATAGTGAAATTACATTTATAAATTGTAAAAATGCTAAAATGTGTTCCAAGTATAATAAATTTAATATTTAATTTGAGGATTTAGTAATATAATATTCAAGTGACGTTGTAAAAAAAACTTGGCATTTCAATATTAATATATATTTTAAATATATATCTTATTTAAAATTTAATAAATGTTTTCAAAAAATATTATGTGTTTCAAAAATATATTTAAAAGCATATAACAATATTTAAATACGTTTATAAATCTATATATTAGTGGATTGGATGTTTTCTAGAATCGTTTTAACAAATGTTCGTTAGGCAAACTTTTACTCGGGTAAAAACCGGGCGAAGCCGGGTACATTCGCTAAATACATTTATTTACAAATGTTCGTTTGTGGCAAGATACTATTCCTTCAACATCAAATCACCGAGTGGACCAATTAATATTGATTTTATTCAACTTATCGAGTATTTTTCAAGGGACCGGGAAAAAATTTAAAATTATCGAGAGTATAGACAAGTATAGATTCAGTAGGGATTTGATGTTTGCCTGAATCGTTTTAACAAATGTTCGTTAGGCAAACCTTTACTCGGGTAAAAGCCGGTTGTCGGCTATGCACGCCCTCAATATGTAACTAATCTCGCTGAAACTTGAACAGGACAGAGAGTTAAATCTGGAAGTTTTTTGTCGCACTTTTAACCAAGAAAAAATATAATTAACCAGGTACTGAGCAACAATATTTTTTTAGTCAGAAATGATGATGACAATATTGCTTTATCATGATTGATTGACAAAAACAAAATTCTTTAGGGGAATATTCACTAAAGCAGACCACGGGCGAAGCCAGATAATAATTTTTAGTAGGCAGGAACGAAATTCTACCATCGAAACATTGACTTGAGCAGAAGACACACGAAGCCAGGTCATCTCTATATACACTGCGTGACATTGAAAATGGAACACCAAGAAATAGTGGCCAGAAAGTGATGAAACTCGGCAGACAGAGAGAGACAGGGACGAACAATAAGTGATCTTTATTTCAAAATGATAGTCATAATACAGAGCGAGAACGGCGTCGGCATAGTAGCAAGTAGGACCACCGCGGACGGCGATGCACGCAGCAACACGTCTAGGTAGAGAGTCAATCAGAGTACATATGGCGTCCTGAGGGATGGCTCTCCATTCCCTCTCAACCATTTGCCACAGTTCGTCTTCTGAACGCGGCTGTGGCAAGGCATGCAAACGGCGTCCAATGTTGTCCCAGACGTGCTCGATTGGTGAGAGATCAGGAGAGTACGGTGGCCAGGGAAGCATCTGTACATCTTGCAGAGCTTGTTGGCTAATGCGAGCAGTGTGCGGTCGGGCGTTATCCTGCTGATAAAGGGCATTGGGTACCCCCTGAAGGTAGGGGAGTGTCACCGGTCGCAGCACATCATCAACGTATCGTTGGGCCGTCATAGTGCCCTGAATACGAAGTAAAGGTGACCTGGAATCATACGCGATTGCGCCCCAAACCATGATTCCACGTTGTCGCACGGTGGGGCGTTCCACAATTGCTGCCGGATTGGACCTTTCTCCACGTCGTCGACGCCACACGCGTACACGGCGACTATCACTGGACAAGCAGAAACGCGACTCATCTGAGAACACGACCCTGTGCCATTCCGTCATCAACGTCGATCTAGCCCGGCACCATTCCAAACGTTGGCGCCTATTCGGTGGGGTCAATGACAGTCTTCTTAGCGGACGGCATGAGTGCAAGCCATTAGCAACCAATCGACGGGAAATGGTTCTGGTCGAGATGGAATGATCTAGGGTGTCTTGCACATGTTGCAGGATGGCGGTACAAGTGGCTTGTGGGGCCGCCACTGCTTGTCGAAGGATACGCCGATCCACACGTGCTGACGTCACTCTGGTTGCACCGCCATTCCTATAAATTGCCACATTTCCTTGTTCCAAACATCTTCTCCACAGTCGGTGCACCGTGGACGCACCAAGGTGTGTATCAGCTGCGATTTGACGTATGGACCAACCTGCCCTTTTCAGTCCGATCACCATGCCCCTCGTAAAAGCGTCTGTCTGCTTGAACTGCCTCCGTTTACGATGACCTGGCATTCTCTGTTATTACACGTGTCTTTTGACACAAGAACAAAATTTCTACAATGATTTTCCTTGAAGAAATAACGACACGAATACTGTCCTTTCTGCAAGTTCCTTCCCTTATATCTTACTCCATGTGCGCACGAGAGCTGCGCATTTTACATCATTTGCATAACTCGGTTAGGCGCGTCTACCCTGAAATTTGCATAATTTTCTGGCCACTATTTCTTGGTGTTCCATTTTCAATGTCATGCAGTGTATAAAATATCGTTTCTCGGCCTTTTGGCTAAGATCATGTAGTATATCTCTAGATATTTTCATTTATATATATATATATTTTTAAAATCTATTCAGTAGAGAGAGTGGATATGTTTGCTCGAAAAATATATTTTATATCTCTATATATATAAAAATGAATGTTTGTATGTTTGTTTGTCTGTATGTCCGGTATACAAATTCGCTGTAGTTCACTAATTCAAACCAAAATTTCCATACATAGGTAAAAAAATACGGGGAAGACGATAGGCTATTTAAAAATATATATAAATTAATTATTAAAACTATATATTTTTAGTCAGAAAATGATGATGACGATATTGCTGTATCATGTTTGATTATCAGATACAAAATCATATCGGGAAAAATTCCAAAAAGCAGAGACCACGGGTGAAACCAGTTCATTATTTTGTACGCAGGAACAAAATTCTAACAGAAAAACATTCATTCGAGCAGAAAACAAAAGCCAGATCATCTTTCTATAAAAATATCGCTTCTCAGACACAAAGTTTGGAGCGGGACGTTTCACAAAAGTGACATCCATGACGCCAATTTATAATTGTAACGAATAGTATTTGAATAAAAACATTTAATCGGGTAAAACCCGGGCGTTGCCCGGGTCATTCGGCTAGTATTATATAAAATATATAATGTAACGAATATTATTATAATATTCTGTGTGTTCCGGAATATTATTATCAATAATATTCGTTAGGCAAACTTTCACTCGGATAAAACCCGGGCTAAGCCGGATACACATCCGCTAGTGTATAATATATATGGATATTTTAAAAGCTTTTATTTAACTTTCATCCATGTCTGTCTGTCCAAATATCTTGTAACCGATTTTTAGTATACGTCTAGAATACGTGATAATGTGTACGCTTGTTAAAACCTAATGACAATGCATGTTGACAAATTTTCTGAATTCGGGTTTGTCAGAGAGAGAGAGAGAGAGAGAGAGAGAGTGGCCAGAAACAGATAAATTTCAAATTGCCTTTCAAATTTTTTATATTCTTCCAGATAACATACAAGTATGAAAGTTTTAACACTGACTCAGTCTGAAGCACAATGCAAGTGTACACATTTCCAGACTTCTGGGTGGTCGGAGTGGCCGAGATTGAACAAAATTCTATATTTCTTTTTATATCCTTATATGTGGAACGAAGTCAAGTCGGAGACTGTTGGGAATTACGAATTGTTTTTTCAATGATTGCTCAAGACCCCAAACGAGTTATAAATCCGAATATTCAGGTTTCTATTTGAAACCGCCTTGAAATTACAAGCAAAAAGCTGCCAAAAGTCAATCAATATAATAATTTATCTGTTATAGTTCAGTAATCTGATTTCAATATCATCACGCATATATTTATAATCATTATGAGGTTCGATTGTACAGTTAAATATAGCGCCCCCTCTTGGGACTCACAAAAATAGGGTGCTATAGAGAGGGGGTGCTATAGACAGGTCACTTTTAATGTAAATCGCATCGTACTATGTATTTAAAATCAGGCGCTATAGAGAGGGAGGCGCTATTTAGAGGGGGCGCTATAGACAGGTTTAACTGTATCTTGAATTGATTTTGAATAATAATTAATCATTTATACATAGATTCAATTTAGATATAGTTAGGACTATTTGGCTTTGATTTTAACCACAGCATTTCACCTAAATTGATTGAATTCAGGCCTATTTCATAGATTGAATATACAGTTAAACCTGTCTATAGCGTCCCCTCTTGGGACTCACCAAAATAGGATATTATAGAGAGGGGGTGCTATAGACAGGTCACTTTTAATGTAAATCGCATCGAACTATGTATTTAAAATCAGGCGCTATAGAGAGGGAGGCGCTGTTTAGAGGGAGCGCTATAGACAGGTTTAACTGTATCTTGAAATGATTTTGAATAATAATTAATCATTTATACATAGATTGAATTTAGATATAGTTAGGACTATTTGGCTTTGATTTTAACCACAGCATTTCACCTACATTGATTGAATTCAGGCCTATTTCATATATTGAATATACAGTTAAACCTGTCTATAGCGCACCTCTTGATACTCATAAAAATAGGATGCTCTAGAGAGGGAGTGCTATAGACAGGTCACTCTTAATGTAAATCGCATCGTACTACGTTTTTAAAATCGGGCGCTATAGAGAGGGAGGCGCTATTTAAAGGGGGGGGGGGCGTTATAGACAGGTTTAACTGTAGTATGTATAAATGGAACAAGCTAATTATGAAAAATTATCGTAATAAATATGTAACTTAGAAAAACTGAAAAAAATTATAGGTGAGAAATTAATCTCAGAAGCTATCATTGCAATCCATGCCACTCACCTGGACACAGTGCCGCGGCCAGAGCCTCTGCGGCGGAGTGTCTCCCTTGAAGATGACCGTGTCGAAGACCTTGGCGTCCTCGGCCGGCCAGACAGGACTGGAGGGGTCCAGCTCCCGCAGCGTGACATTCTCCACGAAGGAGACGTGGTCCTCGGGATGCCAGTCCAGAGAATATACCACGTGATTGAAGGCCGCTTCCTCCAGCATCTTGTTGATGACGGGCACCACCTGTCGCAAGGATGGCTGTGAGTCGATTGCAAATTGTACAGTTAAACCTGTCTATAGCGCCCCCTCTAAATAGCGCCTCCCTCTCTATAGCACCCGATTTTAAATAAGTAGCACGATGCGATTTACATTAAAAGTGACCTGTCTATAGCACCCCCTCTCTATAGCACCCTATTTTGGTGAGTCCCAAGAGGGGGCGCTATAGACAGGTTTAACTGTATATAGTTCACCCATATAAATTATTGTTCACCTCTCTTCATGTGAAGTTCCTACATATACAAGGTGTGTCCAATAAATAATGAGACTGGTCAAAAATAAAGAAAAAATAGAATGATTAAAAATATTTTTATTAGTATTTTTCAAATAGTCCCCTCCCGAATCTATACATAATTTCCATCTCTTCTCCCATGATTTAAAACATTTAGAAAGGGCATCTTTCGGGAAGTTCTTCAAGACCTTTTTCGAATCCGCTAAGATGGACTCTCTAGTGTCAAATCTCCTTCCTTTTAGAGCCATTTTGAGTTTTGCAAAGAGAAAAAAAGCATTTGGAGCTAGGTCTGGGGAATATGGAGGTTGTTGAAGTATTTGGATGTATCACAGGATGTATACAGTATGTATCAAATATCTTTCAGTTATTATGTTCCGATATACATTTTAAAAGGAACAACTTCCTTAAGTTTTGTCCATGAGTGTAGACATGAGAGAAAATGGATAAACGAACGATTCAGTCATTGTTGTGAGATCCCCATGGAGGTGGCAAAAACATCCCTGTGTGAGTGAAATTGACGTGTGTGCCATAAATCCATAAATACCAACAGCTAACAACACCCGGAATCGTTGCAATACGGACGGCAATGGAGTTGGCATTCCCAGGAAACTTGCAGCAACTTCCAATGTGGGAAATGTTCACTCCTAACAAACCTACTCAATTTCGATTGGAAAATGCTTTCTTTTATGTCATTTTGAAAAGTCTTAAACTTATCGTAATTGTTATTAAATTCAACTGCTAATCTAATGGCGATATCTACAGTATTGAGAAAAAATTAAAGATTTATTTAATAAATGGAAGTTATTCGAGATCATTTTGACGAAAGACAAAGAATCGAAACAAAAAAATATATTTTAAAAAAGACAGATTTTAAATGTTAAATGGAAATAAACAAATTTGAAAGTACTCAACATGAATCTTTACAAAAAAAAAAATACACTAACTATCTGGAGCATTTCAAGACAAAGGTACATGATCTCCAGTAGTGAAACTTTAGTAGTGAAGATAACCACAGCATGCAGGGATGTACCGATATTTTTTTACTGTGAAAAGAAGAGAAAAAAATGAATTTAAAAAGCATATGTTGAGATCATGACGACAAATAAGGTCCCATCACACAGATTTGATATCTATTGTTCTCTTGTATAAATGACACCATCTTTTGATTTTGAAATATAGGATACCTCTTTTTTTAAAATGGACACAACCACTCTGCATCATTTTCTCTATAATCTACAGACCTGTAGCAGACTCAGATGAGACAAAGCCACAACACCAGCTTTGGCAAATAAAGAACGCCCACCTGGTAACCATAGTTTTTGGCTATTGCCCTCGTGAGTCCAGAGTTTCTTTATTCCAATGCATTACCTTTACAAGGGGATTAATAATAAAATCATCCGAATTGGACAAAGAGATGGGTGAGGTAGCTAAGCCATGGCAGAATAAAGGGGGAATTTTTCTGGGAGGAAGTTGATTGTAAAGACACCGTCAAAACAGACACAACTATGCACCATCTGTGAACAATTCCTGTAATATAGCCGACTTATTTTTGCGTCCATTTTGACAAGAAATATATATTTATTTTACTTATTTCTTATCGATAAAATTACCATAGATATAAAATTTGATTACTTTTTATTATCGAATGTCAATATTTACCCAAAACTTCTATTGATAAACAAACAACGACAACAAAAAATCAAACCACACGCGTTTAGACTGCTAGCTCTCGTTAGCATGGTACATCATAAGAGAATGATAGAGATTTCAAGTTCAGAATGGTAAGAACCAAAACCAGAAGAGTTATCAGCCGAGCAGTCGGTGGTGGAATGTAACGATCTGTCGCCCCGCGCGACGGCCCCAACAACCAATACTGGCCAACCAATCACAGGGTGGGATAACTTCAACTGAAACAATATAAAACAATGCATCAATGCTAATAAACTTATTGATACAGGTAATCAAAACATATTTACAATGAATTCCAAAAATGAATCTAATCCCCAACTATACAAAGTATTCTTCAAAATAAAAGAGATATCAATCAACGACGACCTGACACTTAGTTAGGAGCTCCAACAGCTGCAAGGTCTGTCACCTCTACTCCACCAACTCGCCATTTAGCCAGGACAATTTGACTCGAATGTAACACCTGTAAACTGAGACGAAATAAATAAATAACGAGTTTATCTCGGATCAAATATTTTCAGACGAGGCTTGATCACGCCTCTCATATTCTAGAGACCTGCTTTTCTCTCTTGATGATGTAACCCGGATTCCTGGAGCGTATTAAAGTCGCCAACTAACTATCCGGAAGAAATTCCTCGTTGAAATACTGAAGGATATTGATAAAATATTTGACCCAATATAAACCATTCATTATCAACATACTTCTCTATATTGAGAGAATGAGCAGAAAATAACTCGTAATCTATGTGAGGGGGGGGACTCGAGTGCCAAAGCGCTTAATTAGAAAAAAAAAGATAAAATTAATGTTCTCTATTATATTTTTTAATTATATTTGACCATTAAATAGTACCCGAAATAACAAGACGCTTCGGTCAGAAGAATTTTTATTTTTCTCGTCGAGGACGAAATATTTTTTATCGAAATGTCGAAAAATAAAAACTCTTCAGGCCGTGAAGTGTGTGTTATTTCGGGAACTATAAATGGCAAACTCTATCTTCAAGATCAACCAGGAAAGTATATAAAGTACTAGCGGATGTACCCGGCTTCGCCCGGTTTTTACCCGAGTAAAGGTTTGTCTAACGAACATTTGTTAAAACAACTCTAGAAAACATCCAATCCCTACTGAATCTATACTTGGCAAGATAACTTTATGTTTGATTATCTGCCCCACCTAGCTGTACCCGTTCAAACGTTGCTGTCTTTGAACAAAAAGGCAGTTTTAATACCTAAATAATAATTTATTAATGATCAAATGTATACAATACATCAAAATGAAAATTAACAAAAAATTATCCCTACGTAAATGTCATTTGAATATAACATATGTAAAAAATAATAGATATATTTAGATAATATTTGAAACTCGTAAATTTGAATCTCTCGATAAAGTGAACATTTTTTCCCGGTCCCTTGAAAAATACTCGATAAGTTGAATAAAATCAATATTAATTGGTTCCCTCGGTAATTGGAAGTTAAAGGAATAGTATATTGCCTTGGAATTGTATCATTATTCTTGTCTCAAATAAATTTCCGTGTCATCCTGGATTTTGTCTTTCCTAATTTTCTACATTACAAAATCATAATTTTATCTATTCTCCCAATATATATGTTGTAGATAAATGAGAGAGAGAAAATAGAGGTAACCCGGGCTCCTGGAGCGTAAATCGCCAACTACCCGGGTAGATAAATGATAAAACTAACTTTGACTTGTGCGCAATTAATAGGTAGAAAATCTTACTTTTGATAAATAATCTTTAAAACCTAGTGATAATAAAACTTATAGATAAAAAAACTTGTTGGTAATCAAACTTATAGATTATAAAACTTGTTATCTCCGTCGCAATGGAGGCGCTGCTTGCGAGTTAAATCTACAAATAACTCTAAGGATATTCAAGATATTCAAGAAATTATTTTTCAAAAACCTTCTCGGGGATATACCTAATAATATCCCAAAATTTCACGGCGATTGAATGTTTGGTTTTTGAATATATAGAGTACAAACATACAGACATTCAATTTTATATATATATATAAATAGATTTACCTAAGCGAGTAGGCTCAGAAAAAAAAAAGATATTATTTATGACGGTGTATAGTTATTTCATTGAGAGCGACAAACCACAATATATAGTGGAGACACGCTTTGGAAGGTCAAGGTAGCCGATGACATCTCTTTGTTGCTCAGCTCATCGAAGAGGATGACAAGCGACATCTGTCAAGTGTCAGAGGTGACACAACGGTCCAAGACATCTAAGAATCCCACCTCTCTAGAAAGCCGCAGATATACCTGAGTCTATTTCCGTCCCGGTCTATATTTGACTCTAGTCAAAGTAGGGACGCCCCATTGTAAGGCGGACTAAACAGAAGCTATGGCCGACCATCAACTTGAATCTTTCTTTCACAAAAAGGCAGCTCTTTATCGTGCAAGCTGCTGATGGCTTGGGCCATCTATCGGAATAAATATCAACTATACCTTGATTCTACAGAATATGGGCCCAAAAGAAAAACTTTTTTGACAAATCAAAATAATATGAAAAAATAGTACGAATTGAAATTGGACTGGGATCATGTTGATAGTTTAAGAAAAAAGAGCTTCTGACAGTGCAACTGAAATTTCCGAAATTCCACAATATTGGCCAAAACACCTTTCTTGATTAATCAAGAAAAGTCAACCACGTAGGTCCTTAAGGCTGTTGGTTTTCGTTAGCGGGGCGCAAGCTTTCTTTCAGGAAGACTCAAGAAAACCAAGTTTTTTGTTTAGGCCGTTGATGCACAGCCTACACCAGTAAGAGTAGGGCACTATCACCTTGTTCCTGTTTGAAGGAACAATCTGCTAACATGGACAAACAGACGCCATAATTATTGAATTGTTCAATTTGGATACAGACAATGTTTGCAGTCGCCCTTCTGAACAAAAAATACCGCTGGTGTGAAGAAGAGACAATTAACCTATTGGTTTCCTTTACATCCGTAATCCTTGGTAGAGGAGTCCCTTGCTGGATGGCCGGTTGAACCTAGGTTTTGTAGAGGTTTACTCCTCTTGTAATCGCCAAACTCACTATTCGTCTCTGCTGGGATCAATGTTTCCTAGTAATATGTTTTTAAAATCAAAAGCATTAATGTCTAGCGATAAATTTATCGTTCTAAACCATACATAAAAGGGTGCAGTTTTCCGAGAAAACCGAGTTAGAGAAGTTCATTGAAAGTATCAATAATATGTTTTAGGTAGCCATCCTTAACGACAAATCCTTGCCTGAAGTTAACTCCCAATCAAAATTGATGAAACAACATCTCATAAACTTGGCATGTTGGAACCTGTTTTGCAATTCAACAATTCAGATGCCTAAATATTCTCTGAAACCTAAATTGTTCTTGTCTATTAAAAATCAATGTTTTGTCATGCAAACACTTTTCAATCTGCAAAATCACGAAAAGTGTAGAAAAGAGGAAGTAGAAAAGGTTGACCTGAATTGATCAGGGTAAATAATAACAGGTTGTTTTGCTCTAGTGACTGCTCAGTTAGCACGATCCTGTTTAACAAGGATGTGTTGATCGTCGAGAGAAATATTGTTTCCTACAATATAGAAGGTCTCCAGAGTTGAGATATTGGCAGATTATGTTTGTTCTACAATACTGTCTCGTGCCTGAGCCATATTTAGGAAGACTGCTATATTACACTCGCAGCCTGAAATCGCGAACATGTGTTAAAATTCTGGGAAGATTTGTATTCATCTGATGATTCTCAAATAACTCAGTATTCCTTTCTCATCGTGTGACATTCAATGTAACAATCACAGAACTGTTTTTATCCATTTCTATGAACGGGTCTAGAATGACAGCCAGTGCTTAGCTTTATTAAAGTTGCTACCCCAATTAATCTCTAAAAATAAAGTGGAGAATATGTTTCACTCTACTTAAGGTAAGTAAATGATAAAAACGGATTATCAAGATATGGTGCTTCATATAGTTCTTTTATCTATTCTATAACTTTATATGATGACATTGCCCCGACTACAACCTGGTTTTTATTTAAAACATATAGAAGCCTTTTTTGATTTGAATTAGTATTTTTCATCATCATCAACTTGAGTCCTATCTTGTTCCAAAATCAACAACAACAACAAAAGGCCTTTATTTAGGGTCACTGACTCTATACAGGATTCACCAGAGGTATGCATAAGAACAAAACAGTGAGACAAAGGAAACAACAATAAAAACAGAAGAAGAAAAAAAGAAAGAGAAAGAGGGAAGCACGAAAAACAACACAAAAAGAGTAGCAGTAAGAAAGTGAGGATTGAGTGTCACTTGGCCTTCTTCTGAGATATGGACTTGTGGAAACCATAAAACGCCGTAGCAATATACTTATTCTGGGTCATATTGTTAATTATTGATGGGAGTGAAGCACAGAGTTGCCCATCTTGTTCCAAAATCACTTTATTAGGTACTGCTTAAAAAGAGCAACCTATTTTATGATAATTGTAACAATGAATAATATATGAAGGTTATTCACATATTAAACAAAATGTTAACGCGGGATTCGATCACGGTTCATGACTGTCGGGAATCGAGGGTGTTATCCACTCGCCCACCGACTTATTATTGGGTCCTCTTTTAAATAATAGAGCCATATCCTAACTTATTAAAATATTTAATGTATATCAGAGAGAGAGGTTATTTTAAAACAATAAAACTTGGATTTTGAGTAAATATTTTATAGATAATTATAGTTGATATAATAAATATTTGCATAAGAGAGATTTTTTATATTTGAAATTTTATATTTTATTTTAAAACAATAAAACTTGGATTTTGAGTTAATATTTTATAGATAATTATAGTTGATATAATAAATATTTGCATAAGAGAGATTTTTTATATTTGAAATTTTATATTTTATTTTAAAACAATAAAACTTGGATTTTGAGGACTTGTAAATATTTTATAGATAATTATAGTTGATATAATAAATATTTGCATAAGAGAGATTATATTTGAAGAAGATTACTTAATTATTACTTTTTTTTTTCGGGTTTTGCTTACAATTCCACGGAAGTTTAAGATAGAAGCCTGAGAGAGAATTTCTCGACTTCTTCCTCCTTTCAAGTCATGAACAATCGCTATAGAATCAACTCCCAGCAGTTTCCGAGTTTAAATCGTGTATCACAGTTCATCAGATGGAAGATGGATATCGTATTTGAATAGATGATATGTGAAATGTTTAATTTAAATGCATAAAAACGGTATATGGATAAACTGCCATCTCAAAACGTTCTCTTTTAATGGAGACAATTGACACAAAAGTATAACACGTATGAATCAACTTGTGTATCTAGTTGTATGGCCTGCCAACAACAACAAAGAGGGAAACATATGTAATACTAAAAGACGTGACTGAGTCAGTGTTAAGAGAAACATGTTTCAGCATGTTTGACAAGTAATAGCGCGCACACACGTAATTTTCATCTAAAAGACCTACTCATAAAGAACACAAGCTAGTGACTTTCAAGGTGCACAGCGGGGCGACAGAAGGGAAACGGTACTCACCTCAGCTCCGTCTTGACCGGCTGGACAGTCCGAGATGGCCAGCGAACCGCTGATGAAGTCATTCTGAACGTCCACCACCACGAGAGCTGATACTGGACGTAGACACGGCCTCAGCCAGCGATCCCAGGACTTGGCGAACTCCGCGTGATCCAGGCGCCCATCGCGGTCCCGATCTAACAGGAAAAATATCTCCAGGAGCTGCACCACCGGCAGGCTGTACGGCCTGAAGAGAGCCTGACACAGGCTCTGGAACTCGCCAACACTCAGTGCTCCGTCGCCATCTCTATCAAACTCGGCCAGGCAGGAGAGCATAGCGTCGGGACCCAGCGGGTCATCCTCCGCTAGCTCGTCGAACCAGCTCGGCTCGGCGGGGTCCGCCATGCTTCTACCGTCTTGCGCATGCGCCGCGCCTACCACGTGGTTCACTATTGACCGCAAACTTTTCGTCTGCTCTTGAAATTCCCCAGCTTCAGACTGATTGTCGCATGGCATTTTTTAGTTAATTTTAGATATCTAAATAGATTGTGAATTTCAACTAGAAAGTAAATTAAGCAATCGGTATGTTTACAACGTCTTAGCACCGGATATAGTGACAGTAATTACGTGAAAAAAGTAAACAAGATAAAGGGCAATATAATGACCAGAACAAAAAAACGAAAATTCAAAGAACATATGTGTTTTCTAATGATGCGACTTCATTTTAAACGATTTTTTTAAAGAGATAAAAAAAACAAAGGCCAGAACAAAAATTAATAAGAAATACGAAAGCCATTATTTACATACAGTACACTAATTTTGTAAAGTTTTTTAAAATTGCATTGTGTGCACTTACTGTAACTTAGTAATATAAATTTCTCTCTCAATACTCAATACTTTTGTAAAAAAAAGTAACACTCGTATAAAAAGATATTTAAAAAAAAATAGGCAAGCAACTTGAAAAAAAAATGCAGAACGCTTATTGGTCGCTTAATTGGCCTGGTGTTGTTAATTCGCCTCGTATTTACTCTGCATAAAAAAAAGTTCTTCAAATGAAAAAAATAAATAGCCAAAAATACTAATCAAAATGTAGCCGAAAATTTTCCTCAGGTTTATAAAAAGCGACATGCAAAATTTGGTACCAATTGGTTCAGTAATTTTTGAGTTAATCGCGAAACAGACATTGACTTTTATATATAAGAAAAATAGCTCATTTTTAAAATCTCATCTATATAAATACGCCAATCTGTGTCATATATATACACGAATTTAACTACGAACTGCTGGGAGTGGAGATTTGTTCATGACCTAAAAGGAGGTTTACAGGCAGAAACTAGCAAAAATCAAAATAAATATTGATTTATATGAATTCGAAATTATTTTAAAGGCGTAAGATTCTTTTTGAAAATAAATAATTTCTACTGCCCTTACTGCAATGGAAAAATTAATTGGAGGGCCTGGATCATCAGTGGTGAACCCTCCCAGCGGTTTCGCCAGTTTAATCTACCATACCGCTGTTATATTGCATATTCCAAAAATGTAAACGAACGCTCATCTACAGGAGAAAACATGGTATAATGACGATACCCTGTTGTCTCCTGTAGAAGGGCGTTCGTGCCTGAAAGCTTGAGATTATAAATGTTTTGAAAAGATATTTTTTCCCTGGATGCCTGATGTTTTCACTCGATACCAGGGGTTGTTTTATTGAATTAAGTAAATTTGTTAAATGTATAATTTAAAAGAGTAAAAAGCTAAAATAAGTCGGTGGATGAGAGGGTAACACGCTCGATTCCCGACAATAAGTCGGTGGATGAGAGGGTAACACGCTCGATTCCCGACAATAAGTCGGTGGATGAGAGGGTAACACGCTCGATTCCCGACAATAAGTCGGTGGATGATAGGATAACACGCTCGATTCCCGACAATAAGTCGGTGGATGAGAGGGTAACACGCTCGATTCCCGACAATAAGTTCGGTGGATGAGAGGGTAACACGCTCGATTCCCGACAGTCATGAACCGGGATTGAATCCCGCTTTAAAAATTGTTTAATATGTGAATGGCCTTCACATATTATTCATTGTTCAATTATCATGAACTAGGTTGCTCTTGCTGAGCGGTACCTATTAATGTGATTTGAACCAGTAAAAAGCTGAACGGATATACCAAACAATTATACTATTTTAGTTTAGATGATAAGGTACATTTTGGTTTATAGATTAGAAACATTAGGTAATACGACTAAATCCTATTTAATGAAATGTTTGTGACGCTTCGGTAACAGCGTAAATAATTAGTTGAGTTTTGTAAAAGCAAAGTTCGCCTTTCCAGTCAAAATAGACGCCATATATTGACCGTCGCCACAAACTAGCGGTCTCAGGTCGGTGACAAAGCCACAACACCAGCTTTGGCAAACTGAGAAGCGTCCACCTGGAGACCATGGTTTCGGGCTAATGGTCCTTTGGCCTAGGGCGGACTTTAATTCCATGATATCTACAAGGGATCAAATAGAACCTTCATAATCTGCTAATTAGCTGTCAGAGTGGCTAGGCCAAATCTATGGACAAAATATAGGTGGGAATTTTTCCGGTAGGATAATGTAACGTAGAAAATTAGGAAAAACAAACTTCAGAATGACACAGCAATTTATTTAAGGCAAAAACAACCTTTATAAGATACAAGATAAGCAATGAGGGAAGTTGTAGAAATTAAACTCTTAAAATCACGATCATTAAAACAACGTTTTATTTTTAACGTATTATATTAAAACGTACGTTTTTACTATCCACGCCCGTTGAAGAACGTTCTGTTCGAAAGCTTGCGGTAATAAAGAAATTTACACAAGAAGCTCCTCTTATTGTTTATTGTTGTTTTAATGAATGAGGGAAGTTTCGAGAGTAGCAAAATTTAAATAATATAAATATCAAAATTAATAATATTTAAATAAAATATAATAAATACTTGTCTAATATATTGATCTATAAACCAAATGTCACTTCTTCCGTCAAAATAGACGTCAAAACTAGACGCCATCTATTGACCGTCGCTGCAAACTAGCGGCTGCGGGTCAATGAAATAGCGGCCTAAAAATGTCATTTCGGACAAAAGCGATTATATTAAATACACAGAATTGATAGATCTAGAACTACAGTTAGTCCTGAAGATACATTATAAAGTAATGTGAAAATAATGGGTTACTCATAAATTTAGAGAGATCTAATACAGTTAAACCTGTCTATAACGCCTCCTCTAAATAGCGCCTTCCTCTCTATAGCATCCTATTTTGGTGAGTCCCAAGAGGGGGGCGCTATAGACAGGTTTAAATGTATCTACTTATATATTTGCCTTATTCTGTCTGTTTGTCTGAAGCTCACGGATGGGATTTTTCATAACCATCGGTGGTTCAGTGGTAGAATGCTCGCCTGCCACGCGGGCGGCCCGGGTTCGATTCCCGGCCGATGCATTTTTTTTTTTTTTACAATTTTTAAAACTCATTTATATATATATTATACAAGAATGACATCCACGGCGCCAATTTATAATTGTAAAGAATAGTATTTGAATAAAAGCATTTAATCGGGTAAAACCCGGGCGTTGCCCGGGTCATTCGTATATAATAATTGTATAAACGAATGCAAGACAAAATCACCGCGAATGTTTCTTTTTTTTTAAGGCAATTTCTTTTTAAGGCAATTATCGTTATTTATCGTTAATTTTTGTTTCGATTTTATTGAAAAAAAAAACGATATGGTGCCTTTAAAAAATGATCTTTATTACTATGCAGTTTTCTATTTAGTCAATATACCTAAGTTCATGTTGCAAATGTAATTATCTCTATCGATTTAGTAGGTGAAATGCAAAAAAAATTCAACATGATATAATCTTTATGAAAATTCACATTTTTATTTTTATATTTTCAAGACACACACAGTTTGGGGCGGGACGTTTCACAAGAGAGACATCCACGGCGCCAATTTATAATTGTAACGAATAGTATTTTAATTAAAACATTTTAAAAACACACAGTTTGGAACGGGACGTTTCACAAGAGTGACATCCATGGCGCCAATTTATAATTGTAACGAATAGTATTTGAATTAAAACGTTTTTAAAATATATGCGCACTCGGGTAAAACCCGGGCGTTGCCCGGGCCATTCGTCTAGTATATAAATAAACGTACAGAAACTAATCATCAAGTTATTATTAATTGCATAGAATTTTTCCCTATTACTCAATATATTTATATTGGCTGAAGCCTGTGTGTGTTGTAGAGTGAAGCTCCTCTCCTGCCTTTTTTTATTTACACATAAATAAAATTTCCATTAAAATCATTTTTCATTGTATAAAAATTGTATGATTTTGGTATTTGATTCCACTCACGATTATATTGCATTTATTTGGAACTAGACGAATGGCCCGGGCAACGCCCAGGTTTTACCCGAGTGCGTATATATTTTAAAAACGTTTTAATTCAAATACTATTCGTTGCAATTATAAATTGGCGCCATGGATGTCACTCTTGTGAAACGTCCCGTTCCAAACTGTGTGTTTTTAAAATGTTTTAATTAAAATACTATTTGTTACAATTATAAATTGGCGCCGTGGATGTCTCTCTTGTGAAACGTCCCGCCCCAAACTGTGTGTCTTGAAAATATAAAAATTAAAATGTGAATTTTCATAAAGATTTCATCATGTCGATTTTTTTTTTTTCATTTCACCTACTAAATCGATAGAGATAATTACATTTGCAACATGAACTTAGGTATATTGACTAAATAGAAAACTGCATAGTAATAAAGATCATTTTTTAAAGGCACCATATCGTTTTTTTTTCAATAAAATCGAAACAAAAATTAACGATAAATAACGATAATTGCCTTAAAAAGAAATTGCCTTAAAAAAAAGAAACATTCGCGGTGATTATGTCTTGCATTCATTTTTACAATTATTATATACGAATGACCCGGGCAACGCCCGGGTTTAACCCGATTAAATGCTTTTATTCAAATACTATTCGTTACAATTATAAATTGGCGCCGTGGATGTCATTCTTGTATCTACTTATATATTTGCCTTATTCTGTCTGTTTGTTTGTTTGTCTGAAGCTCACGGATGGGATTTTTCATAACCATCGGTGGTTCAGTGGTAGAATGCTCGCCTGCCACGCGGGCGGCCCGGGTTCGATTCCCGGCCGATGCATTTTTTTTTTTTTTACAATTTTTAAAACTCATTTATATATTATACAAGAATGACATCCACGGCGCCAATTTATAATTGTAACGAATAGTATTTGAATAAAAGCATTTAATCGGGTAAAACCCGGGCGTTGCCCGGGTCATTCGTATATAATAATTGTATAAACGAATGCAAGACAAAATCACCGCGAATGTTTCTTTTTTTTAAGGCAATTTCTTTTTAAGGCAATTATCGTTATTTATCGTTAATTTTTGTTTCGATTTTATTGAAAAAAAAACGATATGGTACCTTTAAAAAATGATCTTTATTACTATGCAGTTTTCTATTTAGTCAATATACCTAAGTTCATGTTGCAAATGTAATTATCTCTATCGATTTAGTAGGTGAAATGCAAAAAAAAAAAAAAGAAAAAATGAAATCTTTATGAAAATTCACATTTTTATTTTTATATTTTCAAGACTCACACAGTTTGGGGCGGGACGTTTCACAAGAGAGACATCCACGGCGCCAATTTATAATTGTAACGAATAGTATTTTAATTAAAACATTTTAAAAACACACAGTTTGGAACGGGACGTTTCACAAGAGTGACATCCATGGCGCCAATTTATAATTGTAACGAATAGTATTTGAATTAAAACGTTTTTAAAATATATTGCGCACTCGGGTAAAACCCGGGCGTTGCCCGGGCCATTCGTCTAGTAATATATAAATGAGTTTTAAAAATGGTAAAAAAAAAAAAAATGCATCGGCCGGGAATCGAACCCGGGCCGCCCGCGTGGCAGGCGAGCATTCTACCACTGAACCACCGATGGTTATGAAAAATCCCATCCGTGAGCTTCAGACAGACAAACAAACAGACAGAATAAGGCAAATATATAAGTAGATACCTTTGGTTCATTTTAAAGGATGCTAGATTTGATTACAAAAAGGGTGTATAATTTTATGTGAATCAGAGCACATTATAATAAATGTTAAATTTAAATAAGATTACTCATATTCATACTCATTCCATTGCAGTAAGGGCAGCAGAAATTGTTTTATTTTGGAAAGAATCATACGCGTCTATAATAGTTTCGAATTTTGATAACAGATGACGAGCTAATGCATCTTAATATAATTGTTCCAATAAAAGACACAAATTTATGTTTGCGAAAGAGCGATTGCTCGAAGCATATTATATATTTATAATTATATGTAATTCTGCTGTCCTCAAAGCTTATGTCCATAGTTAATCTAAAATACCCATTCAAAGAGTCTAGCATCAGTATCACTATAAAAGAAAGTTCCAAAATGCAATATAACAGCGGTATGGTAGATTAAACTGGCGAAACCGCTAGGAGGATTCACCACTGATGAGCCAGGCCCTCGCATTATTTTTTCCATTGCAGTAAGAGCAGTAGAAATTATTTTATTTTGAAAAGAATCATACGGGTCTATAATAGTTTCGTATTTTGATAACAGATGGCGCGCTAATGAATCTTAAATAAGATTCAATATATGCATGTGAGAGAGAGATTTATAACCCAGGTTACTGAAGCACCAACTCCCCGGTATATATCCGTGTATTGTCGTTGTCGTGTCCAATGAAGAGCCTCAGATGTCTCCATGCATCTCTATCACAGCAGCAGAAAAGTCCACTATCTACATATCCGTGTATTAAAAGCATATAAAGAAAATACAGACATAATTATATTTTAAACAGAATAATATTATTACAGATAAAATAATATTTATTTTGATTTTTTTTTTTTAAACAGTTAAACCTGTCTATAGCGCCCCCTCTAAATAGTGCCTCCCTCTCTATAGCGCCCGATTTTAAATATGTAGTACGATGCGATGTACATGCGCCAAGCGGTAAAAGGCTGGATCTGACGATTTTTGGTTTTACATTTCGAAAAAAAAAGCACATTAACCTTTTTAGTTTATTGAATAGCCTATATGTTAAACGAAATCTCCAGTTACCTACATGCGAAATTTCATAAGGATTGATTCTATAGATTATGCGCAACGCGATAACAAACATCGATTTTGGATTTTATTTTTATAGATATAAAATCTACTTATATATTTGCCTTATTCTGTCTGTTTGTCTGTTTGAAGCTCACGGATGGGATTTTTAATAACCATCGGTGGTTCAGTGGTAGAATGCTCGCCTGCCACGCGGGCGGCCCGGGTTCGATTCCCGGCCGATGCATTTTTTTTTTTTTTTTACAATTTTTAAAACTCATTTATATATTATACAAGAATGACATCCACGGCGCCAATTTATAATTGTAACGAATAGTATTTGAATAAAAGCATTTAATCGGGTAAAACCCGGGCGTTGCCCGGGTCATTCGTATATAATAATTGTATAAACGAATGCAAGACAAAATCACCGCGAATGTTTCTTTTTTTTAAGGCAATTATCGTTATTTATCGTTAATTTTTGTTTCGATTTTATTGAAAAAAAAAAACGATATGGTGTCTTTAAAAAATGATCTTTATTACTATGCAGTTTTTTTTATTTAGTCAATATACATAAGTTCATGTTGCAAATGTAATTATCTCTATCGATTTAGTAGGTGAAATGCAAAAAAAAAAAATCGACATGATGAAATCTTTATGAAATTATATATTTGCCTTATTCTGTCTGTTTGAAGCTCACGGATGGGATTTTTCATAACCATCGGTGGTTCAGTGGTAGAATGCTTGCCTGCCATGCGGGCGGCCCGGGTTCGATTCCCGGCCGATGCAGTTTTTTTTTTTTTTTTACAATTTTTAAAACTCATTTATATATTACTAGCGGATGTGTACCCGGCTTCGCCCGGGTTTTATCCGAGTGAAAGTTTGCCTAACGAATATTATATATTATGAAGTATAATAAACAATGTTAAAGATTAGTTTTAATTATTAATCAAGATTGTGTGTGAATATGTGCGAAAGGTGTAATATCGTTGTTGTTTTCTTGGCCGACTGTTTTACATATGGTGTTATCTTAAAATTGCTTGTTTTGAATATTTTTTTAGATGGAGATTATTAGCTAGTATGTAAAAAAATTAACTCTGTTGAATTTTTTTTTTGTATTATATATAAATAAAATTAACTCTGTTGATTTTTTTTGTATTTAATCGATAACACCGAAGTTACGCATGTTAATGTTAGGAAAAATATTTTGATGTTAAGCAAAACCTTCTCCATCTCGTTTTACATAAATGTTGAAAATTTGGTCGAAATTGATGCATTGTAACGAAAGTTTTTAGCGAACACCACTTATGAAATTTGCATTTTATTGATATAGATACAAGAATGACATCCACGGCGCCAATTTATAATTGTAACGAATAGTATTTGAATAAAAGCATTTAATCGGGTAAAACCCGGGCGTTGCCCGGGTCATTCGTATATAATAATTGTATAAACGAATACAAGACAAAATCACCGCGAATGTTTCTTTTTTTTAAGGCAATTATCGTTATTTATCGTTAATTTTTGTTTCGATTTTATTGAAAAAAAAACGATATGGTGCCTTTAAAAATGATCTTTATTACTATGCAGTTTTCTATTTAGTCAATATACATAAGTTCATGTTGCAAATGTAATTATCTCTATCGATTTTGTAGGTGAAATGCAAAAAAAAAATCGACATGATGAAATCTTTATGAAAATTCACATTTTTATTTTTATATTTTCAAGACACACACAGTTTGGGGCGGGACGTTTCACAAGAGAGACATCCACGGCGCCAATTTATAATTGTAACAAATAGTATTTTAATTAAAACATTTTAAAAACACACAGTTTGGAACGGGACGTTTCACAAGAGTGACATCCATGGCGCCAATTTATAATTGTAACGAATAGTATTTGAATTAAAACGTTTTTAAAATATATACGCACTCGGGTAAAACCCGGGCGTTGCCCGGGCCATTCGTCTAGTGAAAGGATAAAGGGTAAGAATGTAACGAATATTATTATCATAATATTCTGTGTTCGGAATATTATTACCAATAATATTCGTTAGGCAAACTTTCACTCGGATAAAACCCGGGCGAAGCTGCGTACACATCCGTTAGTAAATAATATTTCCAATTAATTTAATTTGAAAAATATTACTAAATAACTAAATAAATTCTTACCTTCTAAAAAGGAAAAAAAAAGTTATTCGAAATGCAATTTTTGCACTTTTAGTCTAAATGCTAAACCAAAACCTCAGCTACCTACGTGCAAAATTTCACAATACAGTTTTAATTACCCAGGTTCCGGGGGCGTATAAATTTGATAACGATCGATTAATATTATTTCCAAAGAGTTTAAATAAATATTTTTCCACGTTTGTGAATTTTAAAATTAATTATTTCTTTTTTTTTTCAATGAATTTTGTATATTAATTTAAAAAGTCATTTTTGTTATCATCATCACATACAATGTATATTTTTTATAAACAAACGATAATAAACAACAACAACAATGTAATTTGCATCTTCATTTTTATAAAACAACAACAAATTAAATTAATAATTTAAAAATATATTTTAACATTACAACATTTAACACAAAAACGTTACAATATATATAATCTTACCTTTTAAAAATCATCGCGTAAACAAACTACGTGTAAAATTATTAACCAATCAAATTCATTTATCGTCGCGACCAATGCGGCGCCCAGAGGTAAAGGCTGGAATTAACGCTTTTTGGTTTTACATTAAAAAAAGCACATTAACCTTTTTTTATTTTTTTAATAGCTTATATGTTAAAGGAAATCCTCAGTAATCTACATGCGAAATTTCATAATGATTGATTCTGTAGATTTTACGCAACGCGATAGCAAACATCGATTTTGGATTTCATTTTTTATAGATATAGCTAGCGGATGTACCCGGCTTCGCCCGGGTTTTACCCGAGTAAAGGTTTGTCTAACGAACATTTGTTAAAACAATTTTTAAAACTCATTTATATATTATACAAGAATGACATCCACGGCGCCAATTTATAATTGTAACGAATAGTATTTGAATAAAAGCATTTAATCGGGTAAAACCCGGGCGTTGCCCGGGTCATTCGTATATAATAATTGTATAAATGAATGCAAGACATAATCACCGCGAATGTTTCTTTTTTTTAAGGCAATTTCTTTTTAAGGCAATTATCGTTATTTATCGTTAATTTTTGTTTCGATTTTATTGAAAAAAAAAACGATATGGTGCCTTTAAAAAATGATCTTTATTACTATGCAGTTTTCTATTTAGTCAATATACCTAAGTTCATGTTGCAAATGTAATTATCTCTATCGATTTAGTAGGTGAAATGCAAAAAAAAAATCGACATGATGAAATCTTTATGAAAATTCACATTTTTATTTTTATATTTTCAAGACACACACAGTTTGGGGCGGGACGTTTCACAAGAGAGACATCCACGGCGCCAATTTATAATTGTAACGAATAGTATTTTAATTAAAACATTTTAAAAACACACAGTTTGGAACGGGACGTTTCACAAGAGTGACATCCATGGCGGCAATTTATAATTGTAACGAATAGTATTTGAATTAAAACGTTTTTAAAATATATACGCACTCGGGTAAAACCCGGGCGTTGCCCGGGCCATTCGTCTAGTAAACTTATATAAAAAAAGATATATTTTGATAATTTGAAACTCGTAAATTTGAATCTTTCGATAAAGTGAACATTTTTTCCCGGTGCCTGTGTGGCGTGTCATTCTGAATTTTGTCTTTCCTAATTTTCTACATTACAAAATCATCGTTTACCTAGTGAACATTTTTTCCCGGTCCCTTGAAAAATACTCGATGAGTTGAATAAAATCAATATTAATTGGTTCCCTCGGTAATTGGAAGTTAAAGGAATAGTATCTTTGCCTTGGAATTGTATCATTATTCTTGTCTCAAAAAAATTGCCGTGTCATCCTGAGATAATCTTACTTTTGATAAATAATCTTCAAGATAATAAACTTAGTGATAATAAAACTTATAGATAAAAAAAACTTGTTTTCATCGTCGCAATGGTGGCGCTGCTTGCGAGTTAAATCTACAAATAACTCTAAGGATATTCAAGAAATTATTTTTCAGAAACCTTCCCAGTACTATACTAAATAACTTCCCAAAGTTTCATGGCGTTCCAATGAGTGGTTTGGTCAGGCATAAAGGACACACACGCACACATACATTCATTTATATATATATAGATAAAATAAAGGAATATAAAGAAGGATTTAGAAAACATTGGTTAATATATTAGATTATATTTTTTATTCCATATATTTAAATTGCATATTTTAAAATGTTTTATTAATAAGAAATATCCCACATAAATGTTTATTTACAATGATTTAAAAGTTAAAAATGTTCCTGTTGATAATGCCAAATACGTTCACTCAAGAGAGATGAATTATTTACAATCAAGCATAGCTCTCAGGAGCGTCCAGATCGCAATAGCTGACAATAGGTCTAGTGTAGGAAGGCCTTGATGAATCGGCATTCAATCGTATCGGCCTGTTCCTATCTTGTAGGTAGTTATTGAAGAGTTCAACATCCACTTTTATCTTATCCACCTCATCTGTGTGTTTCTTTTTAATATGAATTTCTACATAGTGGTGTCCTACAAATTTCTTGTCACATAGATTGCATTGATAACTGCCCTTAGATATTTCCTTCACATTACAATTAACAAATTTCATAACTTCGTTAGATAGAGATTTCCTGCCTAGTGCATCGAGTTCTTCTTCGGTGAGAGGTGATGGTAAGTCTTGGCGTCGTTCATCCCCGCTAGGACCCCGAACGTGCCACGTGCCAAGACGCAAGGGCATTACATCTTCGTCCTGATAGATCTTCCCAATGTAGAAGTCAAGGCTATGGACGACACGCAGATATGCAAGGATCACGTCTAGTGGAGGATTCTGTAGGATTTCAGGTCGGGTTATGTTAACCTCTGTATCCAATCTTTGAGCCAGTTGAAGTGCAACGTCAAGGTCTTCTTTCCTATCGGGTCCTGCTGGTAGGATCTGTATACATTCTGACTTACCAACAGAACAACGCAATGGATGTTCTTTAAGTTTAGTTTGTCTTAGCCTTTGGCATACGGCTTCTATATCTGTGGAGTTGTGGAAGGTCGCCCAGGCTCTTCGACCAAATTGGCTATTTGGATCAGGATCCGTCAGATGAAGGCGAATAAAGCCAGGATATGTCTTCATTAAGTCTTCCAAATCTTTTTTAGTTATATAATGCCGTAATCCATCTAAATAAATATGCCTGTTCTTAGCTGTGTTCTTTTTTACATTTTCTTCTTGATCGTCGTATTCCATTTTATCATTGCTATCTCTATTTTCTAGAAGAGAACATACGCTTCTAGCAAATTTTTTAATTTCCTTCTTTTCTTCCTCTACGAGAACGAGATCATCAACTTGTCCTTCTTCTACCAATGCCATAAAAATATCGAGCCTTTTCAGAGCACGCTCACTTTTAACTTTTCTGCTTGCTTCAATAGCTTCTGGTAAATAGCGGTCTTTAAACCAATCCCGATCTTTGTTGCTAAGGAAAAACGCAATGGTAATTTTTCGCATAGTTTCTTCTTTGTATATATCATAGTCTTG
Source organism: Cordylochernes scorpioides (assembly GCA_030710605.1). NCBI lineage: Eukaryota > Metazoa > Arthropoda > Arachnida > Pseudoscorpiones > Chernetidae > Cordylochernes > Cordylochernes scorpioides. The sequence goes on from CP092867.1 coordinate 51,141,683, forward strand.
AATAATTTTCTCCATATTTTGGTGACCAGAATGATAATTCAAATAATTCTCAAAAGACATTAATGAAGGGATTGGATTTGGGCGCATATTTGATTGATTTTGAAATGTCGGAAATCTTTGATGAGGGATGTTTTGTTGTACAGGGGGAAATTGGTTGTTTCGATAAGGATCATTCCATCCTGGGTGGTTGTGGAAGCGTGGGTTCTGCCGATACGGTCCCCGTTCATAGCTATTTGTATAGCGAGGCTGATATTCTGCTCTGTTGAAAGGTCTGCGGCCAAATCCTCTTCGTCCTCGTCTACCATAAACTTGTTCTCGGGGAACGGTCTCGTCGTAACGAGGTCTCTTGACGCGTGGTCCGTAGCGGTCGTATCTCCTCTCGGAAGAACTCCGAGATGAACTTTCTGACCTACTGGAAGATCCAGAATGGCTTGAAACACTAGATTTAGAATTCTTGGAAGCGGACCTGGAATAACTGCCTCTGGACCTTCTAGAATGTCTTGATCCACGTGAAGACCCAGATGAGCTGCGGGAATATTTTCCTGAATCCTCTGAAGAAGAACTAGAACTTGAACGACGTCGTTTTCTGTTCTCGTTCTCTTTTTCGTGGTAGGCTTTGCTTCTGTAGTAGCGACCCATTTTGTAGCACTAATAATAATTCTAAAATATTGTAGCGTAGAAATCAAGACTTTGTATATCTGAAGATGTGAAAGTATTAATTGATGACGTCAGCACGACTAGTCGACAATTATTAACAAAACTATCTACAGCTAGAGAATCTTGAACGAGCAAGCAAAATATTATTTTAAGATGATTTTACAAATACAAAGTAATATATAATATATAATCTGTTAAATATTTTCATTGATTAATTAAATTAAATTAAATAATTAAATAAAATTTAAAAATTAGATTAAATAATATAATATAAATTATTTCTTCACACCACATAGCCTCCTCCTATAAAGAGCATCGACCCGATTCTCAGAAGAAGACTTACATCCTCAGTCTCAAGGCTCGAGAACGGGTGATAGGGCCTGGGATCTCTTCTTGAGTCTGTGGTTGTGTTCGTTCAGTCGGGATGTCTTCTTCCTGAAAGTTTGGAGAGTCATCTTCTGGGTCCTCTTCTAGGTGCTTCTCCTGGTCCTCTGGGTTTAAATAAGGCTTCATCCTACAAATGTGAACTAATTTTTTTGTTTTACGACGACCTTGCTGGTTTCCGAATGTCTCAACTTCATAGGTCACATCGGAAATTTTATGGTTACTTTATATGGACCGAAGTAACGTCTCATTAGTTTTTCCGAATATCCCACTTTACGTATCGGGATAAAGATCCATACGAGATCTCCAGGCTGGTAAATTATTTTTCTGTGATGAGCGTCATAGCGATGTTTATCGCTTTCTTCACATACACCTTCGAAACACTCCACATGAAACTCCAAGAGGCCTGTATCTTTTCCACGATTTGGTGTAAAATATGGCGAGTCACAATGAATCCCCCCAAAAAAGAAGCAATCATTTTCTCTTTCAGTTACATGATAAGGAGTATGCCTCTCCATTTTTCATAAATAGTTATATATATATATATGTCGTATGTGTCGAATGGATGGGCGCAACCGTTGTGCATGTATGCTTCGAAAAAGAACTTGTCCCACACTCGTGAGCGCGCGCGCACGCGGCGGAGGCGTAGCCTTCACGTTTTGTACAGATTTATAGATGGATTAATTTGTATTTACATTTTAACATTTTAATGGCGAAAAAATATTATACATATTGGGCTTTATGCAAGTTATGACATATGTATATATATGAAAAAACGAAAGAAAAAATAAAAGATAAAAAGGTCAGGTGTTGAAATCAAAAATTAAAATGGCATATCCTGACCAGGAGCACATGTGCTTTACAGAAGGCAGAGCGCCATCTGGTGGAACAGAAACCAACTAAACATTGATTTAGCCTGTTTCCTGATATTTGGCCAATCCAATTTCTTAATAAATCAAGAAAAAAATGTTTTTCATAGGTGGCGTTCTATATATATACAACAAGGTATGTCCCATAAGTTCCCGGACTGGGTCCATAAAAAAAAGGTAAGATATTTTTTTTAACTATTAAAACTTAAAAGTAGTCCCCCCTTGCTTCAACGCACCAGCGCCATCGTTTCTCCCAATTGTCGAAACAGTTTTTATAGGCCTCTTTTGGAATGCTCTTCAATGCCAACAGCGATTTTTCTATTATGTCATCCCTGGTGTCAAAATGCCTTCCTTTTAGAACTGCTTTAAGTTTGGTGAACAGGAAAAAGTTATTTGGTGCGATGTCTGGGGAATAGGGTGGTTGAGGTAGGATTTGTGTCCCGTTTTTCGCCAAAAAACTCGTCAACAAGTGCGCTGTGTGAGGCCGGGCATTGTCATGGTGTAGGATCCAGTCACCATTTGTCCATTTTTCTGGCCTTTTTTCGAATCGCTTCCCTTAGACGGCGAAGAATGCCCAAATACATTTCCTTAATAACTGTTTGGCCTGCAGGAAGATACTCTTGATGAACAATGACCTTGTTATCCAAAAAAGCGACCAGCAACACCTTGTTTCTGGATATCAATATCCTGGGTTTTTTGGGTCTAGGCTCACCCTGACCTCTCCACTCGGTAGATTGACGCTTGGTTTCAGGGTCATAGCCATAGACCCGTGTCTCGTCGCCTGTGATTATTTTGTCTTTCCATTCCGGATCCGTTCTTGTCTTTTCCAACATGTCCTCACAGGTTGCAAGCCGACACAGTTTTTTCTCATTCGTGAGGAATCTTGGGATGAATTTTGCAGGAGTCTTTTTGAGCTTCAAATCTTCGGTTACGATCCTTCCAACCGTTGTTTTAGAGATGCCTGTGTCTTGCTCTAGCTCCAGCAAAGTGGTTCGAGGATTTTCTTTTATCAAATCGGTGATTTTTTGCACATTTTCATCAGTCCTTTGAAATTTTGGGCGTTCTTGACGAGGATCAACTTCAATAGAAATTCTGCCACCTTTAAATCTAGAATGCCATTCAAAAACAGTTGTTATCTTTGGGGCGTCATTGGGGAATGCTTTATTAAGCATTTCAAAAGTTTCAGTTGCTCATATTTGAAGCTTCACACAAAATTCTATGCAAATCCTCTGCTTCAATTTTTGTTCCATCGTAAAATCGCCGCAGCGCTAGGTGTAAACTTTAAATAAATTAGAATGACCTTGGCGCGTGCGTACGTACCGCCTCGATATTGGTACCACCGTGTTGCCAGATATTTTTCTATAATAAACAGTCAAATTTTTTTACATTTTTCATTTATTTATTTTTTATGGACCTAGTCCGGGAACTTATGGGACATACCTTGCATATATATACTAGATGAATGACCCGGCTTCGCCCGAGAATTCCCCCGAGTGCAATTCCCTTCATACTGAAAGTACATCAATAATAAATAGTAGAAGTGCAATAGAATAGCAATACAGAATTAACACATAAACCACAGGCAAAAAGTGTGTGTGATGGCAAAAATTGTATTATATTAGTGTTTAGATATTTGATTTAATTATTTTTTGCAATCCATTTAGTTGTTTCAAAATCAATATTGTTTAAATAGATGGCAGCTTTTCCACCCAACCTCCGAGGTACCCGCCCCAGCACATTAACCCTTGAAATTACCTGAGTTGAGTGAGTGACTGCGATGGACCTTGACGGCGATGCCCATCTTCTCAGTAAGAATAAGAAAAAATAGTTTTATAAAAAAATTAATCCAAAATAGTGGCATGTAAATATTTTTCTGTAAAAAAATAAAAGAGCACATGGAAATTAGGCAAACCTATGTGTTCACTTACCGTAACTTCTTTTCCTTTATTTTTTCTATAAAAATGAAATCCAAAATCGATGTTTGTTATCGCGTTGCGCATAATCTACAGAATAAATCATTATGAAATTTCGCATGTTGATAGCTGAAGATTTCGTTTAACATATAGGCTATTCAAAAAACTAAAAAGGTTAATGTGCTTTTTTTTTTATTGTAAAATCAAAAATATTTAGTTCCAGCCGTTTACCGCTTGGGCGCAGCACTGGTCGCGAAGATAAATGAATTTGATTGGTTAATAATTTACACGTGGTTTGTTTACACGATGAATGTTTTTAAAAGGTAAGATTATCCAATCGCCGTGAAACTTTAGGAAGTTCTTTACTATACTACTGGGAAGGTTTCTGGTTTGAATTTGATTTGAAATAAATATTCTTTGCAATTTTATTTGCAAATTTTCTACTTTTACTCGCAAGCAGCGCCTCTAGCGGTATCTGGTGAAATTATATTTATAAATTGTAACAATGCTTAAAATGTGTTCCAAGTATAATAAATTTAATTTGAGAATTTAGTAATATAATATTCCAATGACGTAAAAAGAACTTGGCATTTCAATATTAATATATATTTAAAGAAAATATTGTAACGTTTTTGAGTTAAATGTTAAAATGTAATGTTAAAATATATTTTTACATTGTTAATTTATTATCGTTTGTTTATATAAAAAATTTACATTGTATGTGATGATGATAACAAAAATGATTTTTTAAACCTATCTATCAACATATATAGTCACGACCGTCTTTCCACCGTCAATCAATTCCTCAATTCCTCATGTCACGGATGCGCGCGCATCATCATTAGTATAATATAAAAAGCCAACAATGAAGAATGAATGTAAGATAAAAAGCCAACAATGAAGAATAAATATGATATAAAAAGCCAACAATGAAGAATGAATGTAAGATAAAAAGCCAACAATGAAGAGTAAATGTAATATAAAAAGCCAACAATGAAGAATAAATGTAAGATAAAAAGCCAACAATGAAGAGTAAATATAATACAAAAAGCCAACAATGAAGAGTGAATGTAAGATAAAAAGCCAACAATGAAGAGTAAATGTAATATAAAAAGCCAACAATGAAGAATGAATGTAAGATATAAAGCCAACAATAAAGAGTGAATGTAAGATAAAAAGCCAACAATGAATAGTAAATGTAATATAAAAAGCCAACAATGAAGAATGAATGTAAGATAAAAAGCCAACAATGAAGAGTAAATATAATATAAAAAGCCAACAATGAAGAGTGAATGTAAGATAAAAGCCAACAATGAAGAGTAAATATAATATAAAAAGCCAACAATGAAGAGTGAATGTAAGATAAAAAGCCAACAATGAAGAGTAAATGTAATATAAAAAGCCAACAATGAAGAGTAAATCTCTATATATATAAAAATGAATGTTTGTCTGTTTGTATGTTTGTTTGTATGTCCGGTATACAAATTCGCAGTAGTTCACTAATTCAAACCAAAATTTCCATACATAGGTAAAAAATACGGGGAAGACGATAGGCTATTTAAAAATATATATAAATCAATTATTAAAACTACTAGACGAATGGCCCGGGCAACGCCCGGGTTTTACCCGAGTGCGTATATATTTTAAAAACGTTTTAATTCAAATACTATTCGTTACAATTATAAATTGGCGCCATGGATGTCACTCTTGTGAAACGTCCCGTTCCAAACTGTGTGTGTCTTGAAAATATAAAAATAAAAATGTGAATTTTCATAAAGATTTCATCATGTCGATTTTTTTTTTTTGCATTTCACCTACTAAATCGATAGAGATAATTACATTTGCAACATGAACTTAGGTATATTGACTAAATAGAAAACTGCATAGTAATAAAGATCATTTTTTAAAGGCACCATATCGTTTTTTTTTCAATAAAATCGAAACAAAAATTAACGATAAATAACGATAATTGCCTTAAAAAGAAATTGCCTTAAAAAAAAAGAAACATTCGCGGTGATTTTGTCTTGCATTCGTTTATACAATTATTATATACGAATGACCCGGGCAACGCCCGGGTTTTACCCGATTAAATGCTTTTATTCAAATACTATTCGTTACAATTATAAATTGGCGCCGTGGATGTCATTCTTGTATAATATATAAATGAGTTTTAAAAATTGTAAAAAAAAAAAAATGCATCTGCCGGGAATCGAACCCGGGCCGCCCGCGTGGCAGGCGAGCACTCTACCACTGAACCACCGATGGTTATGAAAATTCACATCCGTGAGCTTCAGACAAACAAACAGACAGAATAAGGCAAATATATAAGTAAATACGAATGACCCGGGCAACGCCCGGGTTTTACCTGATTAAATGCTTTTATTCAAATACTATTTGTTACAATTATAAATTGGCGCCGTGGATGTCATTCTTGTATAATATATAAATAAGTTTTAAAAATTGTAAAAAAAAAAAAAAGTGCATCGGCCGGGAATCGAACCCGGGCCGCCCGCGTGGCAGGCGAGCATTCTACCACTGAACCACCGATGGTTATGAAAAATCCCATCCGTGAGCTTCAGACAAACAAACAGACAAACAGAATAAGGCAAATATATAAGTAGATATATTTTTAGTCAGAAAATGATGATGACGATATTGCTGTATCATGTTTGATTATCAGATACAAAATTATATCGGGAAAAATTCCAAAAAGCAGAGACCACGGGTGAAACCAGTTCATTATTTTGTATGCAGGAACAAAATTCTAACAGGAAAACATTCATTCGAGCAGAAAACAAAAGCCAGATCATCTTTCTATAAAAATATCGCTTCTCAGACACAAAGTTTGGAGCGGGACGTTTCACAAGTGTGACATCCACGGCGCCAATTTATAATTGTAACGAATAGTATTTGAATAAAAACATTTAATCGGGTAAAACACGGGCGTTGCCCGGGTCATTCGTCATTAATATATAGTCACGACCATCTTTCCTCAATTCCTCATCGCTGTCACGGATGCGCGCGCATCATCATTATGATTATTATCTTCTATAGAAGCTTCTATCTTTATAATTATGTATATTTACAAAAAGTCAATTCGATCGCGCCTCTAGCGGTGAAAATGAGGGGTAATACCAGCTGACCTAATGTACATGTAAAGTTTGGAGCGGGACGTTTCACAAGAGTGACATCCACGGCTCCAATTTATAATTGTAACAAATAGTATTTGAATAAAAACATTCAATCGGGTAAAACACGGGCGTTGCCCGGGTCATTCGTCTAGTCAATATATATAGTCACGACCGTCTTTCCACTGTCAATCAATTCCTCAATTCCTCATGTCACGGATGCGCGCGCATCATCATTAGTATAATATAAAAAGCCAACAATGAAGAATGAATGTAAGATAAAAAGCCAACAATGAAGAGTAAATGTAATATAAAAAGCCAACAATGAAGAATGAATGTGAGATATAAAGCCAACAATAAAGAGTGAATGTAAGATAAAAAGCCAACAATGAATAGTAAATGTAATATAAAAAGCCAACAATGAAGAATGAATGTAAGATAAAAAGCCAACAATGAAGAGTAAATATAATATAAAAAGCCAACAATGAAGAGTGAATGTAAGATAAAAGCCAACAATGAAGAGTAAATATAATATAAAAAGCCAACAATGAAGAGTGAATGTAAGATAAAAAGCCAACAATGAAGAGTAAATGTAATATAAAAAGCCAACAATGAAGAGTAAATCTCTATATATATAAAAATGAATGTTTGTCTGTTTGTATGTTTGTTTGTATGTCCGGTATACAAATTCGCAGTAGTTCACTAATTCAAACCAAAATTTCCATACATAGGTAAAAAATACGGGGAAGACGATAGGCTATTTAAAAATATATATAAATCAATTATTAAAACTACTAGACGAATGGCCCGGGCAACGCCCGGGTTTTACCCGAGTGCGTATATATTTTAAAAACGTTTTAATTCAAATACTATTCGTTACAATTATAAATTGGCGCCATGGATGTCACTCTTGTGAAACGTCCCGTTCCAAACTGTGTGTGTCTTGAAAATATAAAAATAAAAATGTGAATTTTCATAAAGATTTCATCATGTCGATTTTTTTTTTTGCATTTCACCTACTAAATCGATAGAGATAATTACATTTGCAACATGAACTTAGGTATATTGACTAAATAGAAAACTGCATAGTAATAAAGATCATTTTTTAAAGGCACCATATCGTTTTTTTTTTTTCAATAAAATCGAAACAAAAATTAACGATAAATAACGATAATTGCCTTAAAAAGAAATTGCCTTAAAAAAAAGAAACATTCGCGGTGATTTTGTCTTGCATTCGTTTATACAATTATTATATACGAATGACCCGGGCAACGCCCGGGTTTTACCCGATTAAATGCTTTTATTCAAATACTATTCGTTACAATTATAAATTGGCGCCGTGGATGTCATTCTTGTATAATATATAAATGAGTTTTAAAAATTGTAAAAAAAAAAAAAAAATGCATCGGCCGGGAATCGAACCCGGGCCGCCCGCGTGGCAGGCGAGCATTCTACCACTGAACCACCGATGGTTATGAAAAATCCCATCCGTGAGCTACAGACAAACAGAATAAGGCAAATATATAAGTAGATATATTTTTATTCAGAAAATGATGATGACGATATTGCTGTATCATGTTTGATTATCAGATACAAAATTATATCGGGAAAAATTCCAAAAAGCAGAGACCACGGGTGAAACCAGTTCATTATTTTGTACGCAGGAACAAAATTCTAACAGGAAAACATTCATTCGAGCAGAAAACAAAAGCCAGATCATCTTTCTATAAAAATATCGCTTCTCAGACACAAAGTTTGGAGCGGGACGTTTCACAAGTGTGACATCCACGGCGCCAATTTATAATTGTAACGAATAGTATTTGAATAAAAACATTTAATCGGGTAAAACACGGGCGTTGCCCGGGTCATTCGTCATTAATATATAGTCACGACCGTCTTTCCTCAATTCCTCATCGCTGTCACGGATGCGCGCGCATCATCATTATGATTATTATCTTCTATAGAAGCTTCTATCTTTATAATTATGTATATTTACAAAAAGTCAATTCGATCGCGCCTCTAGCGGTGAAAATGAGGGGTAATACCAGCTGACCTAATGTACATGTAAAGTTTGGAGCGGGACGTTTCACAAGAGTGACATCCACGGCTCCAATTTATAATTGTAACAAATAGTATTTGAATAAAAACATTCAATCGGGTAAAACACGGGCGTTGCCCGGGTCATTCGTCTAGTCAATATATATAGTCACGACCGTCTTTCCACTGTCAATCAATTCCTCAATTCCTCATGTCACGGATGCGCGCGCATCATCATTAGTATAATATAAAAAGCCAACAATGAAGAATGAATGTAAGATAAAAAGCCAACAATGAAGAGTAAATGTAATATAAAAAGCCAACAATGAAGAATGAATGTGAGATATAAAGCCAACAATAAAGAGTGAATGTAAGATAAAAAGCCAACAATGAATAGTAAATGTAATATAAAAAGCCAACAATGAAGAATGAATGTAAGATAAAAAGCCAACAATGAAGAGTAAATATAATATAAAAAGCCAACAATGAAGAGTGAATGTAAGATAAAAGCCAACAATGAAGAGTAAATATAATATAAAAAGCCAACAATGAAGAGTGAATGTAAGATAAAAAGCCAACAATGAAGAGTAAATGTAATATAAAAAGCCAACAATGAAGAGTAAATCTCTATATATATAAAAATGAATGTTTGTCTGTTTGTATGTTTGTTTGTATGTCCGGTATACAAATTCGCAGTAGTTCACTAATTCAAACCAAAATTTCCATACATAGGTAAAAAATACGGGGAAGACGATAGGCTATTTAAAAATATATATAAATCAATTATTAAAACTACTAGACGAATGGCCCGGGCAACGCCCGGGTTTTACCCGAGTGCGTATATATTTTAAAAATGTTTTAATTCAAATACTATTCGTTACAATTATAAATTGGCGCCATGGATGTCACTCTTGTGAAACGTCCCGTTCCAAACTGTGTGTGTCTTGAAAATATAAAAATAAAAATGTGAATTTTCATAAAGATTTCATCATGTCGATTTTTTTTTTTGCATTTCACCTACTAAATCGATAGAGATAATTACATTTGCAACATGAACTTAGGTATATTGACTAAATAGAAAACTGCATAGTAATAAAGATCATTTTTTAAAGGCACCATATCGTTTTTTTTTTTTTCAATAAAATCGAAACAAAAATTAACGATAAATAACGATAATTGCCTTAAAAAGAAATTGCCTTAAAAAAAAAGAAACATTCGCGGTGATTTTGTCTTGCATTCGTTTATACAATTATTATATACGAATGACCCGGGCAACGCCCGGGTTTTACCCGATTAAATGCTTTTATTCAAATACTATTCGTTACAATTATAAATTGGCGCCGTGGATGTCATTCTTGTATAATATATAAATGAGTTTTAAAAATTGTAAAAAAAAAAAAAAAAATGCATCGGCCGGGAATCGAACCCGGGCCGCCCGCGTGGCAGGCGAGCATTCTACCACTGAACCACCGATGGTTATGAAAAATCCCATCCGTGAGCTACAGACAAACAGAATAAGGCAAATATATAAGTAGATATATTTTTATTCAGAAAATGATGATGACGATATTGCTGTATCATGTTTGATTATCAGATACAAAATTATATCGGGAAAAATTCCAAAAAGCAGAGACCACGGGTGAAACCAGTTCATTATTTTGTACGCAGGAACAAAATTCTAACAGGAAAACATTCATTCGAGCAGAAAACAAAAGCCAGATCATCTTTCTATAAAAATATCGCTTCTCAGACACAAAGTTTGGAGCGGGACGTTTCACAAGTGTGACATCCACGGCGCCAATTTATAATTGTAACGAATAGTATTTGAATAAAAACATTTAATCGGGTAAAACACGGGCGTTGCCCGGGTCATTCGTCATTAATATATAGTCACGACCGTCTTTCCTCAATTCCTCATCGCTGTCACGGATGCGCGCGCATCATCATTATGATTATTATCTTCTATAGAAGCTTCTATCTTTATAATTATGTATATTTACAAAAAGTCAATTCGCTCGCGCCTCTAGCGGTGAAAATGAGGGGTAATACCAGCTGATCTAATGTACATGTAAAGTTTGGAGCGGGACGTTTCACAAGAGTGACATCCACGGCTCCAATTTATAATTGTAACAAATTAACTTTATTAACTTTATTAACATCATGAAACGCGATATCCCAAACTCAGGGATATTTGCGCCAATACATTTCACTGCATTACAGCAATACGGCTATATACAATCCTGTTCAATTCATTATTTTACATAAATTAACTAAAGAAAATTGTCCAAAGAGAAAAAAAAACAACAAAGCAAAACACACAGAGCAAGCATCGCAGTTCTTTTTTTTTTCTAAGATTCCTTCTCTTTTTTCCAATTCAAGAGAAAGTTGTATATGTATTTACAAAATTGATCAAAATTTTTATACTTTTCTTTTTTGTCTACAAATTCATCAAGCTGTCCAATACGACCAAATCTATTTTCCCTAAAATCCCGGAAAATTGGGCACTCCAGAAGTAGATGTCTCGCGTCTTGAATTTCACCTCCGCAGAAGCATCCTGGTTCCTTCACGGCGCCGATAGTTGCCAAAAATTTCCCAAAATTGCCATGATCTGTAATGAATTGGATATTATAAAAATTTGGACGGAAAAATCTTGGAATTCCTAATACGAAAAAGCTTCTGAAAATTTCATTAGTGTTCTCAAAAATTTCATTCATTTTTGCGTGTAAGAATGATTTGACTATACTTGGAGCATGGGGTTCGTAAGTAATTAGATCTTCAATGGACATTTGAGCTAGATCAAATTTGATTATTCTGGATTCTATATAATCTGTTAGGAGTGGAATTTTTGCCAAGCTATGCACACAGTTTGATGAAGTGGTTTTGTATGCTCTAACTGCCCATAAAATGATCTGGTACTGCATGGAGTTCAGTTTTTGTTTACAGCGATTGTTTAAATAATTGAACCAAATTTCAGAACCGTATGTAAGTACAGGCCTAATGATTGTTTTGAATAAAGTTAACCTCTTTTCAGTGTCTAAACCCCACATATTGCCACTTAGTGAACATAATAAATTTTTCATACGTCCTGCCTTACACAGAATATCATTAACATGCGGTGTAAAGTTAACTTTGTTTTTCCATTTGTGATTAGAAAATTTCATTCCCAGAATTTTTACTTGCTTGACCGGCATTATTATATTGTTATTAACCTTAATAGGTATTTTTTGTCTGTTATGTAGGTATAGCATATTAGTCTTCTCTGTACTGATCGTTAATTTATTTCTATTACACCATTGGATCACATAATTTAAGGTGTATTCACTTGCGGTTTTTAGTCCTTCAATAGTCTTATTCCAGCAAATTATTGTAACGTCGTCTGCATAACATATAATATCTGCATTCATTGAATCAAAATTTATCAACAAATCATTTAGCAAAATATTCCATAGAAGTGGAGATAAAGGTCCACCCTGTGGACATCCTTTAGTTAGTTTCTTATAAAAAGTTTCTGATTCGTATGTAAATTTCACCTCCCTTTCATTATTCAAATAAGATTTTATGATCCGTATTAAATCTGAAGGAACATCATCATTATCCATTCTTTTTATAATAGCAGGCCACCATGCATTGTCGAATGCACCCGCAATATCTATAGCTATCAAGGAAGTCAATTCTTTTTGTTTATGTTTCAATATAGTTTCTATAATTTTATCCATTCCAGTAATTGTTGATCTAGATTTCATAAAACCATGCTGCCTTGAGCTCATTAAATTATTCTCTAAATAATAGTTACTTAATTTATTTTTTATTATATTCTCAAATGTTTTAGATAGATTAGATGTCAATGATATAGGTCTATAACTTTTATTTATTTCAAAATTCGTTTTGCCTGGTTTTGGAATTATTTTTAAGAATGATTTTTTCCATTCATCCGGATAATATCCCATTTCTATACATTTATTGAATAATTTATGCAGAATTGGGATTATTTTTATTTTAGCCTGTCTAATCATATTGTTACTAATGTAATCAGGGCCCGGTGCTTTTTTAATATTTGTTTTTAAAATTGTTTCCTCTATTTCCTTAGATTCGATATAAACACTACTTTTATTTTTATATTTAGGCGTATAATTTCTAATCAAAATATGATCATCTTTATCCAAACCTCCAATATCATCCTGAAAAAGATCGTTCATTAAACTTTTTATTTTGTCGGTCTTTAAATGATCTGGTAAATTATCTATTAGTGGTAATCCTAAATTTCTATTTTTCGATCTCAATGACTTGAATATCCTATAAGCATTACCAAATGAGTTATTTGAATGACTTTCTTCTATAAAAATTCTCCAACTCGCTCTTTTTGCCTTTTTACTTTTATTTAAATATTTATTTCTCATTGATTTATAGGTCTTTTCAAGGACCTTTCCATGTCGGTAATACAAATTTCTAATATAGTGGAAATCGTTTTTCATTTTCTCCAGCTTCCCATCCCACCAGTATGTATTTGTTTTATGATTTCCGCTTCTTGTCTTGACATTTAGTGACAGATAAGCTGCCTCTTTAATTATTTGTGTGAGAGTCTTTACAATGTTGTCAATATCTTTGATGTTTGACGCGTGGTTTATCATGGTGATAATATTATCTACGTCTTGTATTGCTATTTTTTCGGTAAATGTTTTCCAATCAGCATCTTTTTCTATAAATTTCCATGTTGAGTTTTGAACTGTCCTTTGCCTGTTAAAATTGTGATAAATGTCAAAGGTTATTGCTACGTGATCTGAAATGTGCGTCAATATAGTCGTCTTCCAGTTTTGTACCAAACCTATTGATTTTTTGTTTGAAATCGTAAGATCTATAAAGCTAGAATTTCGGCAGGTGGGTATCTTAAGATTATGAATAAATAGGTTATGTTCATCTATGATGGAGTGGAATTTGAAACCATTGGAGTTTGTTGTCGGATCAAACCAGACTGGGTGTCTAGAATTAAAGTCACCACATAGTATAATAGGTTGTTGATTGTAGGTCTCCAGAAGCTCTTGGATAAATTTTCTATGAGTGTCATTAAATCTATGTGGATGTATATAAAAGTTTGCGATAATAGTATTTGATTTTGCTGAATTTAAAGAAGTGGTTGTACAAAAGGAGTTTGTGAATTTATTGATTTTATTAAATTTTAAACTCTTATTCATAAAGATCGTTGCAGTATAAATTTGTTCATCTGTCGTTGAATGCACTATTTGAGATTCCAAATCGAAAATTACATCTCTATCAATCAGATAAGGTTCCTGTATTAGGATGATATCTGGTGGGTTGTCTTTTATAGAAGCTTGAAGCTCATTCAGTGCCAAGATACTTTTTCTTACATTTTGTTGTAAACATTTAATTCCTTTTCCCTGCATGATATTCAAACTAAATAAACAAAAATCTTAGCTGCGAAATTTGCCTAATTGTCGGTTGGATCATATCTCGTTCGTTGGATAATTCTGTCTATCTGTATTTTGTATAGAGGACAGTCCGAGGAATTAGCTCTATGATTCGGCGAGTTTCTAAATTTAGGATGTTTTAGACAGTTATAACAATTGCAAATTTTTGAACAGTCATGAATTCCTTGCGCGCCGCATAATTTGCATATCTCGACGTTAGTACAATCGGCCAATTTATGGTTGGGATTAAATTGAAGGCATTTCTAACATTGTTTTACCAGAATCTTATCTTCCACAAAACAGCGTTCAAAGTCAGTATATAATTTATTATTCATATTTTTAAGGATTCGGTAAACCTTTGGAGAAACCCTAAGAACTATGTTGTGGTGGGGCTTATTCGATTTCATGCTAAACAAAACATGGATATCATTTTCCATTTCGTTCAATTCAGGGTTCATACTGCAGATTATTTTAGTAAAATTAGCGGTTTCTGTAAGTTTATTAACATTTTTGACTATTACTGTAGGATCTCTTGGTTTGGGGATAAAAATTTTGCTGATATTTGCGAGTTCCTCTGCCCTGCCTAACTCATCATTTAGAGATTCCATGTCTGATTCTGTAGGGGTCTTTATTATTACAGATTTCCTAGCATTTATAATTTTGTTAATCTTTATTTTTTTTCCTTCGTCCCTAAGCTTTTTAACTTTGCCTGATATAGTTTGATACATTTTTGTATTATCTTCCACATTTATAGGTGTTGCCACTATTGTGAACTCCTTATGTAAATTTTGTTTTTTTTTTATGTAATCTTGTGATGTTTCTGTACGAGCTACTTGAGCATATGTTGGAGTTGTTTTGACTAATTCATCTTGGATCCCTTTCAGTTTTTGGTCCATAACATCTGTAATTGTTGTTTTCATTAGTTCCAATATATCTTGGTTATTTATTTCTTTTAAAGTTGAAATACCATCCTTGGTTTGCCTAACCATAGTTGACAAAAATGTAATATCATTTTTAGTTAGATTTTTTTGATTTTGTTGAACCTTTTTGTCAAAATAGTTATAAATTTCATCCAACTTATCATTTAATGTTTGAATAATTATTTCCATATTCTATTTTTGCATATTTGTGCGAAAACAACAATTGAAAAGGCTTTCAAAAATGACTAACAAATAGTATTTGAATAAAAACATTCAATCGGGTAAAACACGGGCGTTGCCCGGGTCATTCGTCTAGTCAATATATATAGTCACGACCGTCTTTCCACTGTCAATCAATTCCTCAATTCCTCATGTCACGGATGCGCGCGCATCATCATTAGTATAATATAAAAAGCCAACAATGAAGAATGAATGTAAGATAAAAAGCCAACAATGAAGAGTAAATATGATATAAAAAGCCAACAATGAAGAATGAATGTAAGATAAAAAGCCAACAATAAAGAGTAAATGTAATATAAAAAGCCAACAATGAAGAATAAATGTAAGATAAAAAGCCAACAATGAAGAGTAAATATAATATAAAAAGCCAACAATGAAGAATAAATGTAAGATAAAAAGCCAACAATGAAGAGTAAATATAATATAAAAAGCCAACAATGAAGAATGAATGTAAGATAAAAAGCCAACAATGAAGAGTAAATATGATATAAAAAGCCAACAATGAAGAATGAATGTAAGATAAAAAGCCAACAATGAAGAGTAAATGTAATATAAAAAGCCAACAATGAAGAATAAATGTAAGATAAAAAGCCAACAATGAAGAGTAAATATAATATAAAAAGCCAACAATGAAGAGTGAATGTAAGATAAAAAGCCAACAATGAAGAGTAAATGTAATATAAAAAGCCAACAATGAAGAATGAATGTAAGATAAAAAGCCAACAATGTTGAGTGAATGTAATATAAAAAGCCAACAATGAAGAATGAATGTAAGATATAAAGCCAACAATGAAGAGTGAATGTAATATAAAAAGCCAACAATGAATAGTAAATGTAATATAAAAAGCCAACAATGAAGAATGAATGTAAGATAAAAAGCCAACAATGAAGAGTAAATATAATATAAAAAGCCAACAATGAAGAGTGAATGTAAGATAAAAAGCCAAAAATGAAGTGTAAATGTAATATAAAAAGCCAACAGAGTGAATGTAAGATAAAAAGCCAACAATGAAGAGTGAATGTAATATAAAAAGCCAACCTTGAAGAATGAATGTAAGATAAAAAGCCAACAATGAAGAGTAAATATAATATAAAAAGCCAACAATGAAGAGTGAATGTAAGATAAAAAGCCAACAATGAAGAGTAAATGTAATATAAAAACCAACAGAGTGAATGTAAGATAAAAAGCCAACAATGAAGAGTAAATATAATATAAAAAGCCAACAATGAAGAGTAAATCTCTATATATATAAAAATGAATGTTTGTCTGTTTGTATGTTTGTTTGTATGTCCGGTATACAAATTCGCAGTAGTTCACTAATTCAAACCAAAATTTCCATACATAGGTAAAAAATACGGGGAAGACGATAGGCTATTTAAAAATATACAGGGTGATCCAAAAGTCCCGCACAACTTTAAAAATTAATAACTCCGCGAATATTTGCGCTAGAGCAATGCGGTAAAGACCATTGTGTTCAGGATGCAATGGGATTTTTTATGGCAAATAATGAAAAATTCGAAATTGATTTTAGTTACAACTTTATTCGCTAGATGGCGCCCTACCAGAATCAGCGATTCAGCGGCCAAATTGTTTGATAAATTGGAAAATATAACTGAACGATACGTATTTTTACTTTTTGAATACCAGGAAAGAACCCTAATAATATCAAATGATAAATTAATAAAACACCATTTCGCCAAAAGTTAGAAGAAATGGTTAACGATTTTTAAATACAATCTGAGATATGTAAAATAGGTATATGCAAATTAAAACATGTAGCAAAAAAAAAACCTGATATTTTAGATGCGGTTTGCTGGTATCCTCTCAGCTATTTATATTTCGAAAATAATAATTTTCTATTTTTTTAAATTAAACTCTCTCTCAGTATCGATTATATTTATTTTAATTCATTTGAAAAATATTTATCTATCTCTGATGATTTATTTTACTCTGGAATGCCGTTGTTGTTTTTGTCGTGTCCAATAAAGAGCCTCAGATTCTTTTCGTTTGGCCAACAAAAAATGTCCAATTTATATACACATATATTCTTACATAATGAGACTTTAAAGAATGCAAATAATCTTCATCTATTTACATACACAACACATCTCCCCCCTTAATAATACTCCAGTCGGTCTAGGGGTTTCCTGGCTCTCTGAGGTCTAGGACTGCGGACGGGCACTTGCACAGCGGCAGCCTCCGGTTTAGGAGTGCAAGAGGGCACGTGCACAGCAACAGGCCCTGGTATAGGAGTGCAAGAGGGTACGTGCACAGAAGCAGTCTCCTCCTTGTTTCCTGATGTAACCTCTGGAACCTCCTCTTCACTTTATTTCTGACTTCCACCTACAGGCTTCTCTCCTGATGTTCGAGGAAGTATCAAATTTCTTGTCTCCACTTGTTTCTTTCTCACAGGTCGCAATTTATTGATATGCCTCTTATATACGAGGCCCTCGCAACCTATAAGGTAGTGACGGTAGCTCAATAATTTCAAAATGGTACCTTTTTACCGTTTAGGTCCAGTTGCATAGTTGCGGAAATAAACCTCGCAACCTGTAGTAAACTGCTCCTGCCTTCTTACGGCCTCGTGAAATACCTCTCGCGGATTTCCCATCTTGGTATTAAATTCGAAAATCTTGATCTTAAACTTCTCTTCATTAGCAGTTCCGCCGGGGAATTCCTTTATTACAGTTTGGGGGAATGCTCTATGAGAAAATAAGAAACTTTGTAGATTCGTCTCTAAATCATCCTTCCCATTATTATTTCTCAAAAGGTTTTTAAACTCTCTTACATATCTCTCAGCTAAACCATTTGTACTAGGATTATACGGACTGGTCTTAGTGTGCCGTATACCATTCATTTTGGTAAATTGCTCGAATTCACCGGAGACAAACTGTCTTCCGTTATCTGTAACAAAAAATTAGAGCAATCCAATTCTGGCGAGAATTTCTCTAAGATGACTTATAATCGATTTTCTGGTAATATCTTTGATGATAAAATTTCTATCCACTTTGAGTATGCGTCCACGAGAACCAAAAACATTCTTCCCATGAACGGACCCGCTAGATCAAGATGAAGTCGATGCCACGGTTTTCGGGCCAAGTCCATTCCGAGATGGTAGCTGGGGGCATGTTTGCCGATTCTTGGCATACTCTACATTCTCTAGTTAACTCCTCGATGTTACTGTCTATGCCTGGCCACCAGAAAATACCGTCTGGCAACCATCTTCATTTTAACAATCCCCATGTGTATTTCATGCAAGTCTTTTAAAATTAAAGATCTTAATTTTTGGGGAATTGCCACTCTTTCACGCCATTGAA
Source organism: Cordylochernes scorpioides (assembly GCA_030710605.1). Lineage (NCBI taxonomy): Eukaryota > Metazoa > Arthropoda > Arachnida > Pseudoscorpiones > Chernetidae > Cordylochernes > Cordylochernes scorpioides. The sequence continues at coordinate 51,160,572 of CP092867.1, forward strand.
GACAACCAAACTCCAAACTTAATTCCTCATTGATCTTATAATGAGGAGCTAGTGGGTTTTCTCTCGGTACCCTTGTGAATTTCCACACACACACAGTTGGCTTCTCTAACATTCCTTTATACTATAGACAGTATTTTATCTTGGGGCGTCTCATATGCCACCTCCATAAAAGAGAACGGTACCTCATTCGACTTCCTAAGAAGAAGTACCTGGTCTTCATCAAGAGACTCCCTGACACTCGATTCTAAAGGAAGACGTGACAATGCGTCAACATTGGAATTATCACTAGTTTTCGAAATTCCACAGTATAATTAAATGCAGCTAATTTTAAGGACCATATTTCAATTCTGGATGATGCACATATGGGAATTGGTTTATGAGGTGAAAATATATGAATTAAGGGTCGGTTGTCTGTGACCAATACAAAATTTCGTCCCAGTAAGTATTGTATGAATTTCTCAACGCCAAAAGTTATGCTCAACGCTTTCTTTTCTAGTTGAGAGAAACGTTTTTCCGCTTCAGTTAATGTTCTAGAAGCAAAAGCTATAGGGCATTCTTCCTTTCTATCATTTCTATGACTCAGAATTACGCCTATTCCATATTCCATTGATAATGATTTACATTTTTAAAATAACATTCGATATTTTTTCGTCCAATTCCATCTACAATTTTTATTCAAAAGTTGATAGAATAGCGCTAAAATGTTTGCTATATTCTTTATGAATCTATAATAATAAATTAAGAGTCCTATGAAAGATCTCAATTGCGAAACATTCTTTAGGTTCAAGCGCCTCTATCACTGCTTTAATTTTTTTTTATAAGGGATGCAGTCCATATTTATCCATTTCAAACCCTAAATATTCCACCGATTTCTTTCTAAATTTACATTTATATCTGTTTAACTTTAAACCTTTTTCTAGCAATCATTTAAACACTAGATCCAACTTTTGTTCATGATCTTCAAAGTCTTTTCCTGCAACCAAAATATCATCTATGTAGCAGGCCACACCTGGCAAATCAAAAAATAGGCCTTCCATAATCCTCAGAAATTTTTTTGGTGCTACCGCTACGTCATATGGTAGTCTTTTATAAGAAAACAACCTCTTTGTTGTGTTTATATCAACAACAGCTTTGGCTTCTTCCGCTAATATTACTTGTAAGTAAGCCTGTGATAGGTCTAGAGTCGAAAGTACGGTGCTTGTAGATAATTTTGAAAAGATCTCATCGATCGATGGAATGGGATACCTATATAATTCTATTGCTTTATTAGCTGTACATCTAAAATCACCACATATCCTTACACTACCATCCTTTTTTGATGCCGGTACTATTGGAGCGGTCCAATATGCATGAACTATAGGTTATAAAATGCAAGAATTCACTAAACGATCAATTTCATTCTCTACTTTGTTTTTTAGAGAGAAAGGTAAACTTCTGGCCTTACAAAACACAGGAGTCACATCCTTTTTTAAATTAAAATTTATTTAACGTCCTTTAGAGACAGCCCAAATCTTTGTTAAACAAATCTGCATACCTATCCATCAAATTTTTATATATTTAAATATATTTCTATTATATTTATTATTTAAAATTTTAATGCTAAACAATATAGAATAATCAAGTTTCAACTGTTTAAGCCATTCTCTTCCTAATAAAATTACCTGGATTTTTTCATTTACAACTATTAATCGTAAATATTGGTTGGCTTCTTTTACAAAAACATTTCTTTGATCTATAATCTCTATTGATTTACCACAAAAGGATTTTAATCTTAAATTTGTTGGAAATAATCTTTGATCTTGCCAATAATTCTTATAAATATCTTTAGGTATTAACGTAACTGGACTTCCTGTATCTATTGTAAAGCACAGAGAATAATCATCTACTGTTAAATTTATTGTGGCATCAGTTTCGCCCTGTACAGAATATAGAGAGTCCTCTTGTACAAATTTACATCCCCACAATCTTTTACTAGCTTTGCAGACCCTACTTAAATGACCCAGTTTTTTACATTTTAAAACAAGTCTTTGTTCTATGAGGTAAAACAGATGCCACGTGTGAATGTCTTTCACCACATCTATAACACACTATTTTGCCTTTGCCACTTTGCCTGAAAGGTCTATACTGCGCCGTACGATTATTGTACTCACCCTTTTTATCCTTTCAATTCACAGGGGATATCTTGGCCACTAATTTATCTTGTAATTCTCTTGTATTTATCTCCGCCAATTCGAACGTGTTCGCCACTGCAAAAACTTCATCCAGGGTGACATCGTCGTCCTCTTGTAGTAGCTTCTTTTGCAGGATATTCGACTTGATTCCAGCCACAAAACGGTCTCGCATCATGGCTCCCAACATATGGACGAAATTACAATTTATTGCCAAATGTTTCAATTCTCTAAGATATTCCGAAATTGATTCTCCTTCCTGTTGAATTCTCTTTAAAAATCTGCATCGCTGTGGTATCACTTTCTTCTTTGGATCCAAATGCAGCTTAATTCTTTGAATGATAGTATCATAGGGTTGATCTTTCATTAGACCAGGAAGAAAATGTCGTTTCCCTGCTTCAAAGTTTCAGAATCTGGTAGCGAGGTAAAAATCAGCACTTTAATCTCCTCCTTCAGATGCCAAAAAGAAAGCCTCAAATTTTTGTACAAAAAGATCGAAGTGTCCTCCACTGGGCTATAGCATCTAAAAGGTACTATTAACTTTGAACTTGTCATGCTGATCTTTCTACTCCTTTGTTTTCTTGATCCAGATAGTTTAAAAGATGTAATCTTAACCCATTTTCCTATTTTTCCTCTCCATAATCCGAGTGTCAGATTTTTTAAAAGATGTAGTTGTTATACTTGCATAGACACCGTTTTCCTCAGTCTTTTACTGGCTCTGTAGATCGCGCATCCTCGTCGCCACTTTTGTTGTGTCGTAATTAGACGTACAAGAGCTCAAACTTGACCATGGCCAACAACAAATGTCCAATTTATATATACATATATTTTTACATAATGAGGCTTTAAATAATACAAATAATATTCATCTATTTACATAAACAACGGTTAATATATAGCGAGAAGAGTAGAGGACTGAGCACAGATCCCTGAAGTACACCGGCCCATGATCTTCGGTCCTTGGAAAATGTTCCATTGACCCGAACCTTTATCCTTCTTCCCCTTAAGAAGTCTGCAATCCAGATTAAGGTTTTTCCCCTTACTCCGATGTTGTGCAGCCTTTCAAATAATTTCTACACTCGATCAAAAGCTGAGGTCATATCCAGGAATACGGCCGTTGTCTTCTTTGGCGGTTTTTCCTAGAAATCTATTATTGATTGACAGAAGTAGAACAGTTTATCAGTTGTACAGTGTCTGGATCTTTAGGCAGTTTGGTAGAAGTTTATTTTATTATTGTTAGTAAGCCAGACTATGAGCCTAGAGTGGATAATTCATTCTGTTATTTTCCAAAGTATGCTGGTAAGAGCAATTGGCCGATAGTTCTTGCATTCCTTAGCATATTTGTTAGGTTTCAGTATTGGCACTATAATTGATATCTTCCAATTCTTTGATAGTTTACCAGTTTTCCATGAAATGTTCAGTATTCATAGGAGTTGATTTTTAGCTTCGTCTCCAAAGTGTTTAATCATTCGACCAAAGATTAGAGCATCTCCAGGTGACATCTTGGATTTAACTTTCCAATTGATGAATTTAGCTCATTCAGTGTGAAGTCTCTCGAGTAAATATCTTGTTGATGGTAATTTCTTGCTTGTTTAACTAACTTGTTTATATTATTTTTTAAAGTCCTGCCTTCATTCGTATAGCTGAGTCTGGAAGTGCTTGAAAGATATTCAGCAATTATGTCAGCCATCTGTTTGTTCGTTCTCGCTGTTCATATCGGTTTGAGTATTGGAGGATTAGTGTTGGTTTTGATTGTTTTATAACACTAATTATATTCCAGTGATGGCTTTCCTTTTTGGATCCATTTTTTTTCGCAGAATTCTGCCCATTTTTCTTGTTTGAATATCCAAATTTCTTGTTCTATTTTGTGACTAATTTCAATGAGTTCCTTTATGATTTCTTCTGTTTTATTTGTTTTAAGAAGTTCATTTTTATTGTCTCTCTCTGCAATCATTACCTCGATATTGTGGTCCTTCCAGTAAAGTATTCACAGGTCTTTACTACGTCTACCTCCAGGTATCGATACTTTTGCAGCTTTGGATATGTTCAAAGATAATTTTTCCAATTTTTTGTCAATCGTTCTGTGATTTAATTCTTCGTTGCACAGTTCTCCAAGCTTTTCTGTAAATATTTTTCCAGTGTTCTTTTATTCTGTTGAAAATTCTCAATTTTGAATTTTAGGGTTTTTCAAATTGGTCTGTGGGCACTGATTGCACTTTTCAGAATTTTCCATTGTGTTGTGGGTGCGATGTTGTAATTTATCGCTGTGATGTCTATTGCGGATTCTGTGCCTGTGGACTTGGATAGATAGGTGTTCTTTTCGTTATTTAACGGCGTAAGGTCGAGGTCGGTTAGCATGTCCTCAACCTGCTGACCTTTGTTATCCTGGACAGGTGATCCCCAAGTTGGTCTTTCGGCGTTAAAATCACCAAGTATGATTGCGATATCCGAAGACGCTTCACTTAATGTCTCTATCAGGCCTGTATTGATGCTAGTATTATCGTGGTGATAAACATTTATGATTGGAATTGTTTTATCTGTAAGATAGATTTCTATTGCCTGAGTTTCTGTCGTGCTTTCTCTAGGCTTACTCTGATTATAGGCGATTTCCTTAAATTTGATTTCTAGAGTTTTAATCAAAACGGCAAGTCCTCCTCCGAATTTTCCCGGTCTGTCCATTCGTAGTGTTGTATAATCTTTGATATTGAATCTCAGATTCTGATTCAATTTTGTCTCCCGGGGACAATTAATATGTACATTGTTGTCACAGAGAAGACAAGTCAGCTCTTTATTTTCCTCTGGGTACCATTTATATTGAGTTGTAGTAGATTGAATTGTGTCCTCGTAGTAGATTTCTCATCATGAGCTCGAGCTGCAGCTCCTGACGCGGCGGTTACCCCGGACGCGGTAGCATTACTGGAGATATCAATGTGGTGTGGTCGAACTTCTCCCCTTCCCCCTGGAATGCCGTCACTACAGGATAAAGCACTCTTGGTGAATTTTTTCAATTGTGATTCAGAATCTGCCACTGAAGCTTTACGAGCGTTTCGTTCCTTTAAAGATATTCGAAGCGGTAAAGGACCAATGAGTTGCTACTCTCTAAAGCGATTGATTAGAAGTTTTGAGGAAACTGGATCTCTGGAAGCAAAACCTCGGAGTGGAAGACCATCGACATGCAAGTCAGTGGCTGTTACGGTTTTGCAGAATGCTGAAGCTATTGAAACGTTATCCACGTATGGAGAAGTAAGTGCTAGACAAGTTTATCGACAAACGGGGATTTCGTATGGAACAGTTTGGAGAGAACACACATTTATAATTTTTCTATAAAAATATCCTAACAAAATTCAAAGTTTTCACAAGTTGAAAGTCAGCGATTTTGAGAAGCGTCAAGAATTCGCTGCATGGGTTTTCCGGCAAATTGATATTGAAGAAAACTGGCTGTCAAATGTTCTAAGAACAGATGATGCTTACTTTTATCTAAAGGGAGAATTTAACATTCAAAACTGCCTCATTTTGGCAACAGAAAACCCTAGGATTTTTAAAGAAATACCACTTCATCAGCCCAGAGTTACAGTTTTGTGTGGGTTCACTTCTTCTTTTATTATTGGGCCATTTTTCTTCGAAAAAATCAATGGAAGAACTTTTAAAACCGTTTTTGTAACTGGTGAACGTTATGTTCAACTTTTGAGAGAAAAGGTTATTCCCATATTGCAGGATAGACAAGCACTAAGCGAAATACGAGTAACATTCATGCAAGATGGAGGACCTCCTCATATCTCCCGCGGTGCCAAACAATTGCTGAAGGATACGTTCGGTGAAATTCGTTGATAAGTCGCCACTTTATATGCCAGTGGCCTCCAATATCACCAGACTTGACGCCTTACAATTTCGGTTATGGGGGTACATTAAGTCGCGTTTTTATCGATGACGGCCTACCACATTGGCCATGTTGAAGGCTTCTATCAGATGGCACGTTTTATAAATTTCAACTATTTAATTGTTACCATTCTGTCATCTATCGTCTGCAGGCGGTGTTTGAGAATGAAGGGCGCCACATTGAGCAAGGATTGTGACCTAATACAAGAGAGAAGGCAGTTACCTCATGTGTTATATTTTGCAGCTCTTTGTTTTGGGTTATGGGAATAATAAATGCTGTCCTCACATCTTGACTCTTTTTTTTTCTGTGAACAGTAATTTTTTGTTTGTCATTTGCCCACATCATTTTATATTATGTCGTGCAGGCCAAAGTGTTATCATTTCTCGAATAACACTGGTATACACAATTTTACCCCTTATGTTTAGTTTGTCGCTTTTCGCTCATTAGAAGAAATAGCATAAGGAATAATCTCTGTATCCCCCCCCCCCAACTTTAGATATCTTGCGCAAAAAATAATACAAAACGATTTTACTACCACTCTTTTCAACGCAAAAGGTCGATTTGAAAATGATTTTTTTTAGGGGATACATTTTAAAAATTATGTACAGTATAATAACAAATGATAACATTTGACAAACCCATTGGATATTTGGAATAAAGTACGACAAATATATTTTGTCACTCCCCTCTATATTTCATTTTTGGATCATGACAAATATCCAGTTAAATAGTCAAGTGTCGACAATTAGTCAAGAAACTATACATTCCTTATAGCACGAAATCCTATTAGTAGTGCCATCATAATTTTTGGTACTATATTAACATTTCAAAAATCGTGTATTGATATCAGTAGTTATTTTCAAACATTCAATTTATTTCACAAAACTCCATCTAAAATATAAATATTTTTTGCTACATGTTTTAATTTGCATATACCTATTTTACATATCTCAGATTGTATTTAAAAATCGTTAACCATTTCTTCTATCTTTTGGCGAAATGGTGTTTTATTAATTTATCATTTGATATTATTAGGATTCTTTCCTGGTATTCAAAAAGTAAAAATACGTGTCGTTCAGTTATATTTTCCAATTTATCAAACAATTTGGCCGCTGAATATCTGATTCTGGTAGAGCGCCATCTAGCGAATAAAGTTGTAACTAAAATCAATTTCGAATTTTTCATTATTTGCCATAAAAAATCCCATTGCATCCTGAACACAATGGTGTTTACCGCATTGCTCTAGCGCAAATATTCGCGGAGTTATTAATTTTTAAAGTTGTGCGGGACTTTTGGATCACCCTGTATATAAATCAATTATTAAAACTATATATTTTTAGTCAGAAAATGATGATGACGATATTGCTGTATCATGTTTGATTATCAGATACAAAATTATATCGGGAAAAATTCCAAAAAGCAGAGACCACGGGTGAAACCAGTTCATTATTTTGTACGCAGGAACAAAATTCTAACAGGAAAACATTCATTCGATCAGAAAACAAAAGCCAGATCATCTTTCTATAAAAATATCGCTTCTCAGACACAAAGTTTGCAGCGGGACGTTTCACAAGTGTGACATCCACGGCGCCAATTTATAATTGTAACAAATAGTATTGGAATAAAAACATTCAATCGGGTAAAACACGGGCGTTGCCCGGGTCATTCGTCTAGTATATATATAAAATTGAATGTCTGTCTGTCTGTCTGTACTCTATAGATTCAAAAACCATACATCCAATCGCCGTGAAATTTTGGGATATTATTAGGTATATCACCGGGAAGGTTTTTGAAAAATAATTTCATGAATATCCTTAGAGTTATTTGCAGATTTGTATATTTAACTCGCAAGCAGCGCCCCCATTGTGACGATGATAACAAGTTTTCTTATCACTAAGTTTGTTATCTTAAATATTATTTATCAAAAGTAAGATTATCTCAGGATGACACGGCAATTTATTTGAGACAAGAATAATGATACAATTCCAAAGGGAAAGATACTATTCCTTTAACTTCCAATTACCGAGGGAACCAATTAATATTGATTTTATTCAACTTATCGAGTATTTTTCAAGGGACCGGGAAAAAATGTTCACTAGATAAAACTATGATTTTCTAATGTAGAAAATTAGGAAAGACAAAATTCAGGATGAAACGGCACACAGGGACCGGGAAAAAATGTTCACTTTATCGAGAGATTCAAATTTACGAGTTTCAAATTATCAAAATATATATCTTTTTTTATATAAGTTTTTAGAGAATTGTTTTAACAAATGTTCGCTAGACAAACCTTTACTCGGGTAAAACCCCGGGCGAAGCCGGGTATATCCGCTAGTATATATGTAATATATCCGAAGTTATTACACTGCAATATTTGATGTATTACACTGTTGTAGAATCCTGTCGACTTAACCGTTCTGTGACAATATCGTTGCGGAATTTCTTGTTGTTTGGTTTGAGTGGTGAGGATTGGTTGAAACGCAGTCGTTGAGTGGCAAGTGAAGCATACAGTTAGGAATAATCAGGACACGTGATGGGGTTTGAAAATAAAAGGCAATTGGGTTGGAGGAAAGAAAGCTTGAGAAGGCGGAGCGAGTTTTGATTGTTAATTATCTGATCACATGGTGGTGATTGTACTTAGCTGCGGGATGAGCAGAAGGAGAGAGGTCCAGAGCCGATGTCACCTTGTTGGAAGCCAAATCACTTCTGATCCGAACTCGGTGGGAGCCAAGTCGCTACTCTAGGTGTTGTTCCTATGAGAGCCAAAACGTACTGACTATTCTTGCTTTTCGATTTAACACCACGAGTTGTCTTCCTTCCCATTGGTCGAAGGCTGGAACGTGCCCGTTTTTCTATTGGTTGACCTACTTAGTTATTCCTTCCTAATTGGACCGGCGGCTTTCTTTGGTGAAAGATATGCCCGGCCTGATAGGAAGTATCGGGTGTTAGTTCGACTCTATTTACTTCCGCGTTATCAAATACGTCCGGTCTTGTCCGGAAATATTGGGCGTCTCTATACTAATATAACTTCTGCGGATACTAGATACGTCCGGGCTTGCCAGGAAGTATTGACTGTACAAGTTATTTATACTTGTGCCCGCTTTTAGCCTGCTTCCTATGTCTTGTTGCCACTTTCTTTCCTCCAGTTACCTTATTCTTTATTAAATCTTTGAAAATCATACATTGTACATGCATAGTGGGTCGGGGGGCATACAATTATATACAAATTATGACAGATGCGCCCCCTACATGTGAAGAATTCAAGAAGGGGTTAGCCTGAGAGAATTCTGTAAGGTGAAAAATAATTTTGTGGGAAAATTAGTTGTGGGTATTGAGAGTCTATATACAAGCATTGGTGGCGATATAAGAAGTAAAATAGAATGGTGTTGATGATATAAGTTGAGTATAATTAATAGAAATCAAAAATTTTTTAATTGTAAGAAATCAAAATGAATGCTATGGTACATAGTGGATTAAAAAGAAAAGAAAATGCGCCTAACTAATTTCTACTCGAAATTGGAAAAAAATCGAGGGAGTTCTATTAGGGCTTTTGAGAAATCAAAAATAATAATAAAAATAAAAAGTTGGAAGAAATCAAAGTGAGTGCTTGGTTGCATGGTGAGGAAAAAAAATGTTTTGTTGCATGGTGAAAAAAGAAAAGTGCTTGTTGCATGGTAAAAAGAAATGCCTAATTATATTTCTGCTCGAAATTGGGAATGGAAATCGAGGGATTTTTATTAGGTCTTTTGAGAAATCAAAAAATAAAAATAAAAATAAAAAGTTGGAAGAAATCAAAGTGAATGCTTGGTTGCATGGTGGGAAAAAAAAGGAAAAATGCCTAACTAATTTTTGCTCGAATTTTGGGAAAAGAAAACGAGGAAATTTCATAAGGTGTTTTGAAGAAATCAAAGTAAAATAAAAAGTTGGAAGAAATCAAAAAATAATATAAAAGTTGGAAGACATCAAAGTAAATGTTTGGTTGCATGGTGAGAAAAAGGAAAAATGGTTTGTTGCATGGTGGAAAAAGAAATAAAAAAAAAAGAATGTTTTTGTAAATCAAAGTAAAATATAATATCCAATTTTAAAAGAAAACCAATGAGTTTTCGTTGATTTGCAACTATGATGATATAAACTAATTGGTAAAAAAAAATGATAATTAATGATTAAAAGTGATAATAAGTTGAATAAATTGATAAATTGATTATATATTTAAATTTTAATTGAGAGAAAATGATGAAAATGATTAATATGAACAATAAGGTGTATTGTTTTGAACCCTTTTGTATCTACATGCCCTGATCTAAATGTTTTAATTGATCAATTATGCCCTATAAATTTTTGTCTTTGTGTGTGTTGTGAAAAATGTTAGAAGTATGTAAAGTAATTGATTTGTTATAATAGGGATGGGAACTCATTTAGAATGTTTGTGACGTCTTGTGCGTGCGGAATTGTAAGGTAAAAATCGATACGCCGACTAGAACAGGAATCCAAAATCGGTGGCATAGAGAGGTTCCCAGTTGACCTCAATAGGGGACCTTCTCATTGTAATTAGAGATACGGAAGTGGGGGGAACTACGTTTCCTGTCCGCCTAATTGATTTTTGTAAGCGACTTGAATCTTCTACTTGGCATTGGTTTTGTCAATTTTCTGGCCTCCTTTATCTGGGAAGAATGATGTAAAATCGTTTTTGTTTGTCGTAGGTGGTGTAATTTCGACGTTATTTGTATTTTGAAAATCCGGATATTGTATCCATTTATTAAATCGAATGGTCGTTGTGACTTTAGTAAAAAATGCTATTCAGTGATATTAGGGTGGAATTGAGTGAAAAATGAGGCTAACGACGTGAACACGTGTTGAGTGGAGACGTGTCACAGGCGTGGTGAAAGGCGTCTGTGGCCTGAAATGAAAAGTTTTGTGGGGTGACCTGTGACACGAATCGAAAAAAAAAAATTGTGAATGAAAAGGTGTCACGCGAAGTCCTTGTTTGTACAAAATCTAACCTGTTCTCACTATGAACAACAAATTTATTAAAGTCATATATCGAAATTTCTATTGTTAGTGTATATGGCACCTTTTAAGGTGAACATTTTTTTGTGTGTTTTGGGTAGACGAGATGATTGTTACTAACGACGGTGCATGCGTTTGTTGGTTGTTGTCGTCTTTTGGCGCGAGTGTCGCGCTTGTTGGGCGGGTTGTGCGTGTGTGACGACGTATGGTCATGTATGGATTTTGTGTGGTAAGTGGTTGAGCTGTGTCGGTGTACGGACACTTTTTTGGGTATTATTGGAATTGTAGGTTGAAGTCGTGGTGGCTTTATATGTTGTGGGCATGAAAAGTTGCGTGGTGTGAGATCAGAATGGTGGTATGTAAATATTTGAGGTTTGGGCAATGAATGCAGGCAAGGGTTTCCATGTGTGAAAGCTTTGTGTGCTGTACGAGTCCTTTGGGACAGGTTTTGGTCTAGCCCGTGCTTGCATTCATTTGGTACATGTTTAGATACATGGTTAAAGGGGTAGGTAGGGTTAGATAAGAGTTCAAAGTCAATTCTTGACGCCATAGGGGGGGGGGTGCCTACCTTAGTTTCGAAAGGGCTGCTCGGCTGGGACGTCTTGGCTTGAGTTGGTTGGCTTGGGGCTCGGGACTGCTCGATGTCGGCATTCGCTGTGCCAGTGCCTCGCGCCGCAGAACTTGCAGTTGGACGGCGGAAGAGGTGCATTCCATGCACCTGGGCGTCGGGGTGTGCTGTGATACGGGTACGGCATGGCGGTGGATGACTCCTCGGTGGTCGGTGTCCGGTCTCGGTGACACTTGCCTGGGGTGGTGGCACGTGCGTCGGCTGCCGCGCTCATCTCGCCTTTCGGTCGGCGGGGGGTGTGGGCTGCTCCGGGGGTGGCGCTACGGAACGTCGTTTGTAGTTGAGTGGACCTTGCTCCTTGAAGTGCGGCGGTCAGCTGCAAAATTATTGTCGCCAGGGTGTGTTTTGTCGCTTCGCTCGTTGCCAGTTTCTTCCCTCTTTCTTTCGTAGGGTTGTCCGTTTTTACGCCTATGGGATCCTGATTAAGCTCCATAATATCTTTTTCCTGTCGACTCTATGTAATATAATCCAAAGTTATTACACTGCAATATTTGATGTATTACACTGTTGTAGAATCCTGTCGACTTAACCGTTCTGTGACAATATCGTTGCGGAATTTCTTGTTGTTTGGTTTGAGTGGTGAGGATTGGTTGAAACGCAGTCGTTGAGTGGCAAGTGAAGCATACAGTTAGGAATAATCAGGACACGTGATGGGGTTTGAAAATAAAAGGCAATTGGGTTGGAGGAAAGAAAGCTTGAGAAGGCGGAGCGAGTTTTGATTGTTAATTATCTGATCACATGGTGGTGATTGTACTTAGCTGCGGGATGAGCAGAGGGAGAGGGGTCCAGAGCCGATGTCACCTTGTTGGAAGCCAAATCACTTCTGATCCGAACTCGGTGGGAGCCAAGTCGCTACTCTAGGTGTTGTTCCTATGAGAGCCAAAACGTACTGACTATTCTTGCTTTTCGATTTAACACCACGAGTTGTCTTCCTTCCCATTGGTCGAAGGCTGGAACGTGCCCGTTTTTCTATTGGTTGACCTACTTAGTTATTCCTTCCTAATTGGACCGGCGGCTTTCTTTGGTGAAAGATATGCCCGGCCTGATAGGAAGTATCGGGTGTTAGTTCGACTCTATTTACTTCCGCGTTATCAAATACGTCCGGTCTTGTCCGGAAATATTGGGCGTCTCTATACTAATATAACTTCTGCGGATACTAGATACGTCCGGGCTTGCCAGGAAGTATTGACTGTACAAGTTATTTATACTTGTGCCCGCTTTTAGCCTGCTTCCTATGTCTTGTTGCCACTTTCTTTCCTCCAGTTACCTTATTCTTTATTAAATCTTTGAAAATCATACATTGTACATGCATAGTGGGTCGGGGGGCATACAATTATATACAAATTATGACATATATATAAACTGAATGTATGTGTGTGTGTGTGTCCTTTATGCCTGACCAAATCACTCATTGGAACGCCATGAAACTTTGGGAAGTTATTTAGTCTAGTACTGTAAAGGTTTCTAGCAAATAAAATTTTTGAAATAACTTTTCGCCTAAAAATAATCAAGATAAATATTCTAATTTATCTGTTATAATTCAACAATCTGCTCTAAATATTATCATGATGATACGATGATTTTGTGATAATGATTTAGGAACGACAAAATTCAGGATGACACGGCAATTTATTTGAGACAAGAATAATGATACAATTCCAAGGCAAGATGCTATTCCTTTAACTTCCAATTACCGAGGGAACCAATTAATATTGATTTTATTCAACTTATCGAGTATTTTTCAAGGGACCGGGAAAAAATGTTCACTTTATCGAGAGATTCGTTAGACAAACCTTTACTTGGGTAAAACCCGGGCGAAGCCGGGTACATCCGCTAGTTAATATATATAATTCATTGAGAAAAAAAGAAATAGTTAATTATCAAATTCACAAAAGTGACAATATCTTATTTAAAATATAATAAATGTTTTCAAAAAATTATGTGTTTCAAAAATATATTTAAACGCATATAACAATTATTATATTTATATACGTTTATAAATCAATATATAGGTGGATTGGATGTTTTCTAGAATCGTTTTAACAAATGTTCGTTAGGCAAACTTTTATTCGGATAAAAACCGGGCGAAGCCGGGTACATTCGCTAAATACAGTTATTTACAAATCTTCGTTTGTGGCAAGATACTATTCCTTCAACTTCAAAATACCGAGTGGACCAATTAATACTGATTTTTTTTCAACCTATCGAGTATTTTTCAAGGGACCGGGAAAATTTTCAAATTATAGAGAGTATAGACACGTATAGATTCAATAGGGATTGGTTGTTTGCTAGAATCGTTTTAACCAATGTTTGTAAGGCAAACTTTTACTCGGGTAAAAACCGGGCGAAGCCGGGAACATATATATATATATGTTTGTCGGCTATGCACGCCCTGAATATGTAACTAATCTCGCTGAAATTTGAACAGGACAGAGAGTAAAATCTGAAAGAGTTTTTTGTCGCACTTTTAACCAAGAACAATTATAATTAACCAAGTACTGAGCAACAATATTTTTTTAGTCAGAAATGATAATGACAATATTGCTGTATCATGCTCGATTGACATAAACAAAATTCTTTAGGGGAATATTCACTAAAGCAGTCCACAGGCGGAGCCAGATAATAATTTTAGTAGGCAGGAACAAAATTCTACCAGCGAAACATTCACTCGAGCAGAAGACACACGAAGCCAGGTCATCTCTATATATAAAACTAGACGAATGACCCGGGCAACGCCCGGGTTTACCCGATTAAATGTTCTATTCAAACACTATACAAAACTGTGCGCGCACACAGGGAAGTCACGTGCTCGCCGGCGGCGCACAGGGAAGTCACGTGCTCGCCGGCAGCCAAGGTCGGTGGGAACTTGGACTGTCCAACCGGCCGGCAGCCGGACGATTACATTTTCTCGGAGGGGGGGGGGGGCAGGGAAGTCACGTGCTCGCCGGCAGCCAATGGGCGCGCGCCGCCGTCAGATCGCCCGCGTTCTAGAGGGCGCTGCTCGTGAGCTAAGTTGAATAATTTGAATATATAGTTTTAATAATTGATTTATATATTTTTTAAAATAGCCTATCTTCATCCCCGTTATTTTTGACCTATGTATGGAAATTTTGGTTTGAATTAGTGAACTACTGGGAATTTGTATACAGATCATACAAACAGACAGACAAACATACAAACATTCATTTTTATATATATAGATATCGTTTCTCGGCCTTTTGGCTAAGATCATATAGTATATCTCTAGATATATTTTTTTATATATATATTTTAAAAATCTATTCAGTAGAGAGAGAGGATATGTTTGCTCGAAAATATATTTTATATCTTCTATCTTCTTCTATATATATATAAAAATGAATGTATGTGTGTGTGTCTGTTTGTTTGTCCTTTATGCCTGACCAAACCACTCATTGGAACGCCATGAAACTTTGGGAAGTTATTTAGTATAGTACTGGGAAGGTTTCTACCAAATAAAATTTTTGAAATAACTTTTCGCTTTAAATTAATCAAGATAAATATTCTAATTTATCTGTTATAATTCAACAATCTGCTCTAAATATTATCATGATGATACGATGATTTTGTAATGTAGAAAATTAGGAAAGACAAAATTCAGGATGACACGGCAATTTATTTGAGACAAGAATAATGATACAATTCCAAGGCAAGATACTATTCCTTTAACTTCCAATTACCGAGGGAACCAATTAATAATGATTTTATTCAACTTATCGAGTATTTTTCAAGGGACCGGGAAAAAATGTTCACTTTATCGAGAGATTCGTTAGACAAACCTTTACTCAGGTAAAACCCGGGCGAAGCCGGGTACGTCCATACAAGAATAATGATACAGTTCCAAGGCAAGATACTATTCCTTTAACTTCCAATCACCGAGGGAACCAATTAATATTGATTTTATTCAACTTATCGAGTATTTTTAAAGGGACGGGGAAAAAATGTTCACTTTATCGAGAGATTCGTTAGACAAACCTTTACTCGGGTAAAACCCGGGCGAAGCCGGGTACGTCCGCTAGTATTATATAAATATATAATGTAACGAATATTATTATCATTATTATCATAATATTCTGTGTGTTTCGGAATATTATTATCAATAATATTCGTTAGGCAAACTTTCACTCGGATAAAACCCGGGCGAAGCCGGGTACACATTCGCTAGTATAGTAATATAAATTTCTCTCAATACTCAAAACTTTTGTAAAAAAAAAGTAACAATCCTATAAAAAGATATTTTAAAAAAGTACGCAAGCAACTTGAAAAAAATGCAGAACGCTCATTGGTCTCTTAATTGACCTGGTGTTTTTACTTCGCCTCGTATTTACTTCGCGTAAAAAAAAGTTCTTCAAATGAAAAAAATAAATAGCCAAAAATACTAATCAAAATGTAGCCGAAAATTTTCCTCAGGTTTATAAAAAGCGACATGCAAAATTTGGTACCAATTGGTTCAGTAGTTTTTGAGTTTATCGCCAAACAGACAACAGGTTGAGATTTATAATTCACTAGCCGAATTACCCGGGTTTTACCCGATAACACTCTCCCCGAGTGCGTATATATATACTAGCCGAATGACCCGGGCAACGCCCGTGTTTTACCCGATTGAATGTTTTGATTCAAATACTATTTGTTACAATTATAAATTGGCGCCTTAAATCAAGCATGTCAAACTCGCGGCCCGCGGGCCTCATGCGGCCCACAACGAATAAATTTGCGGCCCACCAGACAATATATTTTAATTTAAAAAAATTTATAATTTAAAAAAATAATAAGAAGAAGAATTTGTAGCCTTATATATATTTTTAAAAATTGTAATTATACACTAGACGAATGGCCCGGGCAACGCCCGGGTTTTACCCGAGTGCGTATATATTTTTAAAATGTTTTAATTAAAATACTATTCGTTACAATTATAAATTGGCGCCGTGGATGCCTCTCTTGTGAAACGTCCCGCCCCAAACTGTGTGTGTCTTGAAAATATAAAAATAAAAATGTGAACGGAAAAAATATGTCCAGGGTAGCCTAGTGGTCATGGCATCTGCCCGGTAAGCGGAAGGTCGTGGGTTCGGATCCCATCCCTTGACACTTTTTTATTTTATCCATTCTGACCAAAATCTATCCGTGAACTTCACACAGTGAACTTCACACAGAGAGAATAAGGCAATTATATAAGTAGATAATCCAAATTGTGCCTTATCACACACTATTTTTTTATTTGGCCTTATTACCTTGTGTTTATAATCTATGACGTAATGCCGGCGGCGCGCGCCCGTTGGCTGCCGGCGAACACGTGACCTCCCTGTGCGCGCGCATCCGTGACAGAACCGGCCGCCCATGACGGTCGTGACTATATATGTTGATAATAATAATAATATAATAATAATAATAATTATTATTATTATTATCATTAGATAATGATAATGATCATGATGATGATGCGCGCGCATCCGTGACAGAACCGGCCGGCCCATGACGGTCGTGACTATATATGTTGACGAATGACCCGGGCAACGCCCGTGTTTTACCCGAATGAATGTTTTTTATTCCAATACTATTTGTTACAATTATAAATTGGAGCCGTGGATGTCACTCTTGTGAAACGTCCCGCTCCAAACTTTACATGTACATTAGGTCAGCTGGTATTACCCCTCATTTTCACCGCTAGAGGCGCGAGCGAATTGACTTTTTGTAAATATACATAATTATAAAGATAGAAGCTTCTATAGAAGATAATGATCATAATGATGATGCGCGCGCATCCGTGACAGCGATGAGGAATTGAGGAAAGACGGTCGTGACTATATATGTTGACGAATGACCCGGGCAACGCCCGGGTTTTACCCGATTAAATGTTTTTATTCAAATACTATTTGTTACAATTATAAATTGGCGCCGTGGATGTCACACTAGTGAAACGTCCCGCTGCAAACTTTGTGTCTGAGAAGCGATATTTTTATAGAAAGATGATCTGGCTTTTGTTTTCTGCTCGAATGAATCTTTTTCTGTTAGAATTTTGTTCCTGCGTACAAAATAATGAACTGGTTTCACCCGTGGTCTCTGCTTTTTGGAATTTTTCCCGATATAATTTTGTATCTGATAATCAAACATGATACAGCAATATCGTCATAATCATTTTCTGACTAAAAATATATAGTCTTAATAATTGATTTATATATATTTTTAAATAGCCTATCGTCTTCCCCGTATTTTTTACCTATGTATGGAAATTTTGGTTTGAATTAGTGAACTACTGCGAATTTGTATATCGGACATACAAACAAACATACGAACAGACAAACATACAAACATTTATTTTTATATATATAGAGATTTACTCTTCATTGTTGGCTTTTTATATTATATTTACTCTTCATTGTTGGCTTTTTATCTTACATTCACTCTGTTGGCTTTTTATATTACATTTACTCTTCATTGTTGGCTTTTTATCTTACATTCACTCTTCATTGTTGGCTTTTTATATTATATTTACTCTTCATTGTTGGCTTTTTATCTTACATTCATTCTTCATTGTTGGCTTTTTATATTACATTCACTCTTCATTGTTGGGTTTTTTCTTACATTCACTCTGTTGGCTTTTTATATTACATTTACTCTTCATTGTTGACTTTTTATCTTACATTCACTCTTCATTGTTGGCTTTTTATATTATATTTACTCTTCATTGTTGGCTTTTTATCTTACATTCATTCTTCATTGTTGGCTTTTTATATTACATTTACTATTCATTGTTGGCTTTTTATCTAACAATTCACTCTTCATTGTTGGCTTTTTACCTTACATTCATTCTTCATTGTTGGCTTTTTATATTACATTTACTCTTCATTGTTGGCTTTTTATCTTACATTCACTCTTCATTGTTGGCTTTTTATATTATATTTAAAATTTTACACAAATAAATTTACCGGCAATGCGTTTCTTTTTTAAATCTCTACAGACCTTACTGCAATGATATGATTTAATGAATGAGAGGGCTTGGCTCATCAGTAGTGAACCCTCTCAGCGGTTTCGCCAAATTAATCTCTAGACCGCTCTACTATTGTATTGGACTGGTTTTGTTATATACCCTGCATTTTCTATGGAAGGCAGCTAAATGGTGTTTAGTGAACTATGGACATAAGCTTATAGGTCTGTAGAGGTACATACATATAAATTTCAAGGTATTGCATCGAGCAAAGCTCTTCCGCGCAAAACATGTTTTCATAACCATTATATATTAGTAATGAATGAGAGGGCTTGGCTCATCAGTAGTGAACCCTCTCAGCGGTTTCGCCAAATTAATCTCTAGACCGCTCTACTATTGTATTGGACTGGTTTTGTTATATACCCTGCATTTTCTATGGAAGGCAGCTAAATGGTGTTTAGTGAACTATGGACATAAGCTTATAGGTCTGTAGAGGTACATACATATAAATTTCAAGGTATAGCAAGAGAATATGCAGCAATAATTGCAGTGTATATTAGTGCAGCGTTTGATAATGCATGGTGGCCGGCCCTGATGAAAAGACTAGATGAAGATGGTGTGCAGGCTTCAATGATAAAACTTCTACAATCATACTTTGATAATAGAAGAATAAGATTAAGATATTCCTCAACTGAAATTAATAAGAAACTAAGTAAAGGATGTCCACAGGGAGGACCACTGTCTCCCACATTATGGAATATTCTTATTAATGAGATACTGAATAATAATCTGGATGATAATTGTGAAACAATAGGATATGCAGATGATATTACGTTAATATGTTGGAATAAAACTCCTGAACAACTAAGAAAGACAATAGATAATGTATTAAGAAAAATCAATAAGTGGTGTGAAAGTCGTAAATTAAAATTGTCAGATGAAAAAACAAAAATATTATATTTATATAAATGCAATAGCGATATAATAGTCTCAGGTAGCAAGTTAATTAAACCGGTTGAAGAACTTAAGATTCTAGGAGTAACTATTAAAAATCACCGAGTCAGAAGCAAACTGGACTTTACGCCTCATGTTAATGAAATGATCATAAAGGTAACTAGAGCTAGTGGATACCTATTTGGCCTGACAAAGAAAGCATGGGGTCTGGACTTTAGACGAAGACTGATATTGTATAAGACATTATATCGAAGTACAATTACTTATGGTTATCCAATATGGTATCCATTCATAAACAAAAAGTCTAAAGACAAACTTAATTCTCTTCAATATAGTATTTTAAAACATTGTATACAGGCATACAGTACAACATCATCGGATTGTACACACATACTTGCACAAGTCCCCAAACTTACTGATTATATTGAATCTAACATGTTGAAAACCGAAATAAATTACAACCGATTTGACTCTTCAAGTAGGAATATAATTTCTAATTACATAAGGGAAAAATTGCAGAAATACTATGAGAAGACTAATACCATTTTCAAGTCCTTCTTCACTGATTCCCAAATACCCAAATATGTCAAGCCAAACTTTTACAATGTCCAATTTTTTACTGGACACGGTAACTTTAGATCATATTTGTACAAAGTCAGAAAGACGGATTCACCTAAATGCTCATGTGGTGCAGAAGAAGAAAATCCTGTACATATTTTAACGGACTGTCGACTTGTAGAGGACTTGAGAGTCAAAAATCAAATAAATATAAATTGTCTAAATCAAATAGTTAATAATAGATATATGTATATAAATTTTAATAGATTTTGTAGAATGTTTTTTAGTAATAGATAGCCTGGGCTGTAATATAGTTATATGCTGTAAATAGCTCTAAATTTCTGTTCTTATGTGATGTTCACTAATATTCATTATAGTGTAATTAAATCGTTAACTAACTGACAAATATGTTAATAATTTCTATTATAATAACTAATTTCCTATTAATAATCACTGTAAATAAGCTCCCAAACTTGTGTATGCATGCAAATATCCAAGACGGATATCGCGTGCTTTGTAAATGATAATAAATAAATATATTAGTAAATTAAATTTTATTGCCCTCTATCGTTAAAATTTTACACAAATAAATTTACCAGCAATGCGTTTCTTTTTTAAATCTCTACAGACCTTACAATAAAATTTAATTTACTAATATATTATATTTACTCTTCATTTTGTTGGCTTTTTATCTTACATTTATTCTTCATTGTTGGCTTTTTATATTACATTTACTCTTCATTGTTGGCTTTTTATCTTACATTCATTCTTCATTGTTGGCTTTTTATATCATATTTACTCTTCATTGTTGGCTTTTTATCTTACATTCATTCTTCATTTTTGGCTTTTTATATTATATTTACTCTTCATTGTTGGCTTTTTATCTTACATTTATTCTTCATTGTTGGCTTTTTATATTATATTTACTCTTCATTGTTGGCTTTTTATCTTACATTTATTCTTCATTGTTGGCTTTTTATATTACATTTACTCTTTATTGTTGGCTTTTTATCTTACATTCATTCTTCATTGTTGGCTTTTTATATCATATTTACTCTTCATTGTTTGCTTTTTATCTTACATTCATTCTTCATTGTTGGCTTTTTATATTATACTAATGATGATGCACGCGCATCCGTGACAGAACCGGCCCATGGCGGTCGTGACTATATATAGGGATAATAATAATAATAATATAATAATAATAATAATTATTATTATTATTATTATTATTATTATTTAAACAAAATAAACAAGACAGAAGAGGAGCTTCTTAAATTTAATAATCGCGAGCTTTCGGACCGTGACGTCCTTCAACTGGCTATAGAATGAAAGTGTGAACGACTATATATATATATAGAGCTAAGAAATACTAATTTACATATTGGAATTTAAAAGTATACAACTGAATTAACATACTGCAGAGATCAACCAAGATTGCATATTTACATGTGAATTAAAATATAACGACGTATACTATTGTGATTATGAGGGATAAGAAAGAAAGAAAGTAACTATGAATTTTTGATGTTGAAGGCATGATGACGGGAAGGATTTGGATAAGGTACTATTTCAACAGAATATGGTATGAGTCAGGTATATCGATATGTCTGTTGATACTATTGCATTGTAATGATATCATGGCCTCCAGGATCAATCTTTGATATTTGCTATTGATGTTCTTATAATGGATGGTTGGATTGGATAAATCAAACGAGTGACCTGTATTTGAGATATGGGTATATATTTGGGATGTTATGTTCTTATTGGTTATGTTCCTGTTGTGTTCATTCATTCTGATGGCCGCAGATCTACCCGTTTCCCCCACGTAAATGGCGGAGCATTGACGACATGGGACGGCATAGACCGCGCCTTCAGAATTAAAATTGTTGGTGGGTTTGTTAGATCGGGTTATAGGGTTTCTGGTTATGGATGCGATGTTAGGGTTATTGTAGTAGAATGTATTGATGCCGTATGGTTTCAGTACTGAAGCTATAGCAACTGACTGTGGACTGTAGGGGAGAGTGCAGTGACCTTTGTTTATTTGTGCCGGTTTTGTATAATTTGGGTTGTAAAAGTGTCTGTTGATGGCGAGCATTCTACCACTGAACCACCGATGCTTATAAGAAATGGCCCTATTTGGGTATTTATCCTATTCAAAAAAACAAACGATGGCAGAATTGTTGATGACTCTGATACTTGTATTTATAATTATGTTAGCATAATGAATTAGTCAGTATTCCCATGGTCTCCAGCGAAGAGGTGTGAATTGACCTTTTGAAAATATACATAATTATAAAGATAGAAGCTTCTATAGAAATAACTACAATAAGCCGAAATAGCTCAGTTGGGGGAGCGTTAGACTGAAGATCTAAAGGTCCCTGGTTCGATCCCGGGTTTCGGCATCTTTTTTTAATTTTTACTTACCGTAACTTGACACGTGACCAAAATCTATCCGTGAACTTCACACAGACAGAATAAGGCAATTATATAAGTAGATTAATGATTCATTATCGCTCCATAATAATAACACTGATAAACAAAAAAATAATATGTTTTTTTTTTTGCCCAAGAGAACCTGATGGTGCTTCTATTGTAACTTTTCATGCTGAACTCAAAAATCTAATCAGAAAATTTCCATCGCCCATGTTTTTTGCGTGACAGCAATTTATTGGTATAAATACAGTAAAAATGCATTGTTACGTTAGCATTTTGCATAAACCGTATTACTGGTTTAATCAAATGGTTTATCAAAAATATTTTCTTTGTCCCAAAAGAAACAGCATCTTATCTAAATGTAACTCTTTGTGCCGATTCCAAATATACCATTAGTTTTTTCTATCACGCAAGATTTTTGAGATACACCTATTTGAAATTTGGAAATATTTTTAATATATAGGCCTACTAGCCGAATGACCCGGGCAACGCCCGGGTTTTACCCTATTAAATGTACCCTATTCAAATACTATTGTTACAATTATAAATTGGCGCCGTGGATGTCACTCTTGTGAAACGTCCCGCTCCAAACTTTGTGTCTGAGAAGCGATATTTTTATAGAAAGATGATCTGGCTTTTGTTTTCTGCTCGAATGAATGTTTTTCTGTTAGAATTTTGTTCCTGCATACAAAATAATGAACTGGTTTCACCCGTGGTCTCTGCTTTTTGGAATTTTTCCCGATATAATTTTGTATCTGATAATCAAACATGATACAGCAATATCGTCATCATCATTTTCTGACTAAAAATATATAGTTTTAATAATTGATTTATATATTTTTTTAAAATAGCCTATCGTCTTCCCCGTATTCTTTTACCTATGTATGGAAATTTTGGTTTGAATTAGTGAACTACTGCGAATTTGTATACCGGACATACAAACAGACAGACAAACATACAAACATTCATTTTTATATATATAGAGATATGAACGAAATATATTTATTTTATTTAAAAGTAGTGACAGTGGATTTTCTTCTATACTCCAGTAGTCAGCAAGCATACCGGGACTCCATTTACCTTGGTACCGCTTCTCCATGCTTGATATATCTTGATGAAACCTCTCACCATGCTCATCGCTAACTGCACCAAGATTGTCTGGAAATAAATCTAAATGTGAATGCAGGAAATGGATCTTGAGAGACACGTTACATCCCAGTGCCTTGTAGGAAAGTAAGAGTTCATTAAGTAAGTCACTGTAGTTTTCGGCCTTTACTCCAATTGAGTATTTGCCGCACATGACCCAAATGCGTCGAGCTGTGGCAGAAAGAAGAAGAGCAAAAAAAAAAAAAACACTTGTAGCCGATCTATAGTTGAATTGACTAATGTCATTTGTCTGATTTCATTTATTCTGCACCATGATTTGACTTCTCGATAAGATAAAATACCATCTGAGCATTTATATCGTTCATGATTGTGTTTGCTTGTTTTTTTTTTTTGTTTTTTTTTTATTCAGGTTAGGTGTGGTTGCATCTTTGGGTTATTAATGAGGGACGGATTCTATTTATCTGCCATATCAACTTTCGTTATAAAAAAAAGAGAGATTTTATATATTAAAATTGTTAACAATTACCTATATAAAAGGGCGTACCTGGATCTGTAAAGAGAAAAAAAAAACAATTGGGGGAGCAATCTCTCGAAATATTTTGAGAAAAATTTTGTTTTTGTTTTTTTTTCTCTTTACAGATCCAAGTACGCCCTTTTATATAATCTTAATTAATGGATCGCCTTTTGACTCAAATTACCAATATCTTCTAGAGGCTAGAGTAATAAAAAGAACAGTAGGTGTATAGAGAAAATAATCAACTCTCTCTGTAGCCAGATATTACAACAATAAGGATCAACCTGGCATTGGAGACTCGAGCGCTGGCCCACGTTACGCTCTACTTCTAATCAACCAACTCCAGGCTTCTCTCTACTGATCCCAATTCACTGCAACATATCAGGTGCCGATTTTAAGCCTTTGAACATCAGCGATTACTCTTATTCAGCGATGACCAAGTTGGGAAGAAAAAAAAAAAGAACATTCGAATCATCCAATTTCACTTTTTGTGACGCTTTTATTTATCGGTAGACAATCAGCAACGCATATAGCCTCCGTTAAAACGGACTTCAAATATCAGTCACAATGATAGAGCGCTTCTGAGGAATATAATCGCTCTATAATTGACGAATAGTTCAAGTACGTCTATCCTCCAGACTGTTTAGCTTATACCCATGAAACTGCCATTCACCATGACCCGAACTTCACCAGGACCCTCACAAGACAACCTGGATACCGTTTTAATGATGAAACGCCTGGTTTCTAAAACAGATCTGACGTCAGTCTGAGAAAATCAAAATATCAGCTATTAGAAACTATTTAAAGCCAAAATTTTCTTAAGTGGCTTATGCTTGGTTCAGCTTTTGGTCCACGTACCTTCAACAGTGGCCATATAGCAATGAACGATTCTCTCCTATCGCTTTAAATAGTATTACATCGCTGAGATTCGATTACTTGATAAACTGAATTGCAATTCATTTGATAACAGTCAACGAAATAGAAACAAGAAAGCTCAGATAGAGCATCTCAAGTTGATCGACTATGACGATGTTCAGAATGTGTTTCAAGATAGACACGGTCGATGTTTTTCTGAGGAAAGCAAGAATGATCTCAAGCTGAAGTGTTTCTGTAACATGACAAAGATATATTTCCCTATATGGAGAATGGCCAGTATTGCAACTTTGGTTGAACTATAGTCGATCATATCTCAGACGTTCCAAAGTGGATAAAATTATCCCTTTGCTATTTACTCTCTGTATATATGTTCTATACACGTGGCCCGAATATTCCAGCGGCTTACCTTTTCTGGCCAACTGCGTTGTGTGATTCAAGACTTACATTATTAATGGAACTTTTGAAGACTGGTGAGTTTTTACTTTATTTATTATCCATAATTTATCAAACATTGATGTCACTGTATGCTCTATAGAACCATTTCTATAAATGAAAAAAAAAACAGCTTTTGCCTGAATTTTTTTTTATTTTGAATTTTTTTATGAATTGCTTCATATCCTATTTGTATCATATGCTGACGATAATAAACCCTTTTTGGTTTTTGTGTAACGTCACGCAATGGAATAAAAAACCTATGGCCGAAGAGAAAGAAAGATATTTTTTCGAGAAATGTGGTCGCCGGCTATCTTTATCTGATAGAACAGTGTGTCTCTAGTAGAGTGCTAGCCACGTTCTATATGCCAAGAGGGGTATAAACTGTCCTTAGTATTATATATATGTCCCTAGCTATTGTGCATACGTCTACCTGCATCCACTGTTCAGAAGAGCCACAGACAGTCGATCATTTTCTCTTCAGCTGTCCAGCATTCCTGAGACATAGGATGCAAACAGCTATCCTGCTTGGACTGATCCATCTCAATCCTAGATCTATGACCAGCCATACAGACTCAATCTCAGCATGGAAATTTCTGGTCAACTGGTTCAACTCAGCAATCAAAACAGGACGCGAGTAAAAGCGCTTAGCACTAGTCCATACTAGTGAGCTGGACTCCCCGGGTAGTTGGCGTTCTGCGCTCCAAGAGAACCTGGGTTATAAATATCTCTCTCTATTGTGCATATTAAAATTATTGGATTAAATTTTTAAAAAATTGAGTTAATGATATAAATTGTTTCAATAATAAAAAATAATCTCCGAGGATAAGTTTCATAGCAGTACGGTTTGTAACTTCTGGCGTTGTGTCATCGGCAATTATATTCATCAATAGAATTACTAACATAGAAGAGAAAGAATAATGATAATTCTATATTTCTAGAATATATATAAAGCTTTCGCGATGAAATCCTTACATCAAATAACCGTCGAGAGATGGTCGAATACAGTAAAGGTTGAATCGTTAAAACGTTTTGAATCAAGAACACTCAGTTGCTAGATGATATGTTTCCTTTATATAGCTAAGTATAAGATGATGTTCCGGGGTAATAGCTCATTAAAAGTTTGTTGTAAGTGTCCATCAAGTCGACTTTTGGTGACTATATGGATGAATATTCTCAAATTTGATCTGTTAGTGACCATCACTCGCAGCTCATTTAGTGACCTTCCAGTAGTTTTCTTGACCTCTTCTAGCCAAATCATTGCAAGTCTTCCTTCAATTTTTCCTAACATCAACATTTGCTCTTATTATGTGTCTGAATTAGGTCAGTCTTTCTTTACATATGTGTGATTTTAGGGGTTTACCAGGATTAATTACTAACTTTACAACTCCTAAAAGCTCCTTAGGTCTGAAAGAAGGTTCTGATTCTATTTTTCTTTGATTCTTGGGTTATGTGTTCATTTACAGGTGGATGCAGCCCTCTCTTCCTTCAATTTTTCCTAAAACATCAACATCTCTTATAATCCATTTTCAAAGGACTTAACGATAACAATAGATAGTGTTACAGGTAATGTCTCGCATTTATTATCAGGCCTGTTGTATAACCAAAGGTTCAAATCTAATACTCGGCTGAACGATAAAACGTATCGTTTGGCAACTGGGTGTTCTTGATTCGAGACTACATTTGAAGAGAGATTTGAGCTAAATAGATGATGTCTAAAGTCTTCTTCAAATATACCTATATTCGAAGAGGGTCGGTGGAAGGATGGTCCAAACCAGGGGTCGGAAAACTTTTGAGTCGGAAGAGTCAAAAATTACAATTTACAAAATTTCAAAGTTTCTGAAGAATCACAATTTTTTTTTATTACCAACAATAAATAGTATTGCATAAATAATATTTACGTATGGAACTATATAAAGAGCTTCACATCCAAAGAGCCGCATGTGCCTCGCAAGCCGCAGTTTGCCGACCCCTGATCTAAACCGTTGGTTTTCGACTTCTACGACCCGGGTTCGAATCCCGCATTGGGCACTTTTTTTTTTTTTCTGATAAAAAAAAATGCTCCAATGGCCCCCGATTCTTGCAAAAGTCCAATCCCACCAGCGAGTGCAAGTAACCAAACGGGGATCGATCTGGCACATTTGTAAGAGCAAAGTCTTACTGATTTTTACATGTGTAGATATGTGGTGCACTTACAGTAAAAGCAGTCGCCTAATTCTACCCACCATGATTATCATGGCCTGTACCACGTGTAGTAGGGATAAGCAAAAAAAAAAAAACTATAATCGATTTATTGAAATTTATTTAAAAAATATTTTTTGATCCAATATATGGCTTTTTAAATACTATAGAATAAAGCGTTAGGGGAGAAAAAATTTTTTTATAATCGACTACACGAGCTTTCGGGCAGTCACGCCCTTCAACTGGTAATGATACATGATGGCAATAGGCCTTAAATAGGATTCCGTTTTTTAAGATATATTTACATATGAGAAAAATAATATAGGACGGCTAAAAAACAATTTAGTTAAAAAATATTTGCAAATAAAGCGTTAGGAGAAAATAATTTTTAATAATTTTCTCCTAACGCTTTATTTTTCTCATATATAAATATATCTTAAAAAACGGAATCATATTTAAGGCCTATTGCCATCATGTATCATTACCAGTTGAAGGGCGTGACTGCCCGAAAGCTCGTGTAGTCGATTATAAAAAATTTTTTTCTCCTAACGCTTTATTCTATAGTATTTATAATCCAAGGAGAAAGTTTCCATGTTTTAAAAAAAATATGGCTTTTTAATTAAAAATTAAATACATATATACATATTATATAGTACATGTACAGATGTATATGAGATAGAGGAAATTACAATTGCTGTGATAGAGATGTGTGGAGACATCTGAGGCTCTTCATTAGACACGACAACAACAACAAATACATATTTGTGCGAAAAACAACCTCTTACTACACAAAATAAATGTTTCCAACATAGATAAAGGCTGTGCATTGAGCGAATCAACATATTTGAAAATAAATCATCATTATGACCTAATATATGCTTTTTATTATCTAAATACAGTAAAACCTGTCTTTGTAGTTTCCATTCCAAGCAAAAATACACTTGCAAAACAGGTTGAGTTCTGATATAAATCGAATAAAATTGGTTGCAATAAACATAAAACTATACTTTCTTATACAAATTTGATGATTTCTTTTAATATAGGGTGTATTCAACACATTTAGTCTTTAGGGGCTTAAACAATTTAGAAGGGGGGTCGGTGGAAGGCTCGTTAAACCGTTTGGTTTTCGACCACTAGGACCCGGGTTCGATTCCCGCATTGGACACTTTTTTCTGTTTAAAAAAAAATTGCTCCAATGGCCCCCGATTCTTGCAAAAGTCCAACCCCACCAGCGAGTGCAAGTAACCAAACGGCGCTCTGGCACATTTGTAAGTGCAAAGTCGAACTGCTTTTCACATGTGTAGACATGTGGTGCACTTACAGTAAAAGCAGTCGCTAACTACCCACCATGATTATCATGGCCTGTACCACGTGTACTAGGAATAAGCAAAAAAAAAGAAGTGAACCAGACTTAAGTCTGGTCACCTACGGTCAATGACTTTCCAGAATGGTTGCAAGGTTTTCCCACTGTGTACTAAGTCCAATTCTCAACCTGCGACCCCAAACCACATTATTGACTGCATTCACTCATCCATTGATGAGCTCTACTCATCCCCAGCAGACACCATCAACAAGCTTGATACCTTAATATGATTGAGTGGATATAAGAAAGAAAGAAAAAGAGAAGTGAACAAGTTCTACAGAGTCAGATGTCTAAGAAACCTATAAATTGACGAACAAACAGTTCCCATTAGAAATCAACTACAGTAAAACCTCTCTATAAAGGACACTTAGTTGCAGAGCCAAAGTGTCCTTTAGGAAGAGGTGCTTTCTTACCGGAGAGCTGCTAAATAAGTGAACATGGCAATTTTATGATGAAATCTGTCCTTTATAGAGAGGTAGTCTTCTAGTGAGAGTGTCCTCTAACAGAGGTTCTACTGTACTATGACAGAAAAAATCCTAAGATTTATATAATACATTTTAAGGGAATAAGACAAAATCCTAATAAATACGTGTGACATTTCAATAACAGCGTTGTTACCATCTTCAGACAAAAGTATTGAATGAGAAAATATATTACAGCATGTTTTAAATAGTTACTGTTATTAGGTGTGTAAACAAGATTCAGTACTTTTGTCTGAAGATGGTAACAACGCTGTTACTGAAACGTCATACACATATATTTGGTCTTATTACCTTAAAAGCTCTATAATCCAAATTGTGCCTTATCATCTATATAATAGATGTGTGTGGCGTTTTATATAGAGTTTTAAAACAATTAAAATGTTATCACAGTGGATTCTGCCATAATGTGGTTTGCAGTCTTAGTTACTGAATGTCGCATGATGAGAGTTGTTATAACATTATAGACTTGAAAGAGTGGGTAGTGGATTGGGTATATAACACATAGTATCAAGATCAAATATTGAAGCATTGCTGCTTACTTGTATGGATTAAACAGCAATGCTTCAATATCTAATAATTGTTACTTTTTGTTCTATTCAAGAAAAACAAAGTAATAAGACCAAATCCAAATAAATAAATACAGTTAAACCTGTCAATAGTGCCCCCTCTAAATAGCGCTTCCCTCTCTATAGCGCCCAATTTTAAATATGTAGTAAGAAGCGATTTACATTAAAAGTGACCTGTCTATAGCACCCTATTTTGGTGAGTTCCAAGAGCTATAGGCAGGTTTAACTGTAATTTATTATTATTTTTTTTTAATTTGGTCCTATTACCCCTTGTAGTTCAAATCCAAAATCCAATTTAAGCCTTATCATATTTAAGAAAAAAAAAACTAAGATAATTTTATTTTTTTACAATAGAACCCTGCTAAAACGAACCTGGGATATAGCAAACCTTCCCTTATAATGAACCTAAAATAATCCCCATTTTTATTTTATAATATAGTGAAATATGGCAAACCATGGCTATGGTGAACCACAGGTTCAGTCCCGTTAGGGTTCATTATAGAAGGGTTTTACTGTTTTGGCATCTTTATGTTCCTTAGTATGTCAATCATCAAAACTACCTCTACAGAACTTACCGAGATGATAGGAAACTTTAGAAGATAAATCTTGGTTTATCAGAGGTGAACCCTCTCAGTGCTTTTGCAAACTTATTAACCAGACTGTGCTCTATTCTCTGTATTGTACTGGCTTCTTATATTATGATAAGGCACAGTTTGGATTATAAACACAAGGTAATAGGACCAAATAAATAAATAGTGGGTGACCTTTCTGTAACAGCGTTGTTACCATCTTCAGACAATGAATTCAGCACTTTTGTCTGAAGATGGTAACAACACTGTTACAGAAACTTCACACACTATTTATTTATTTGGATTTAGTCTTATTACCTTGTGTTTATATAGTCTGTAATTTTATTGGAGAAGCTATATCAGAGGGAACCTATGAACATAAGCTTATAGGTCTGCAGAAGTGCTAATACATATACAGTAGAACCTCCCTATAAAAGACACCTAATTGCAGAGTGTTGGAGAGTAACTTCGCACATCAGCTGTTGCCTGGCAACGACACCATCCTACCAGACATCACGTGACCTGGCGCCACACTGTCTTTACCTGTAGTTTAAGTTTTGGTTTTCTTCCTGCTACTGCGCTTGCCTTTTGTGACTCTTTTTGTTCCTTGTCATCTTAATATAATATTATTGTTAATTAAACAATGCTTTTGAGATCCAGCCTCTGATTCTCTTACACAGAGCCAAAGTGTCCTTTAGAGAGAGGTGTCCTCTTACCGGAGAGTTTGTGCTAAATAGTAAAAATGATAATTTTACAGATAAAAACTGTCCTTTGTAGAGAGGTTTCCTCTAGCGTGAGTGTCCTTTCAAGGAGGTTCTACTGTAATATAGTAAGTAAATGCATCACTCACAAGTAACCCTCTTACACAAACAGTATTTCAACACACACCCATATACAGTAAAACCCTGCTAAAATGAACCTGGGATATAGCAAACCTTCCCTTATAACAAACCTGAAATATTCCCCAATTTTAATTTTATAAAACAGTGAATTATGGCTATAACAAACCATGGCTATAATGAACCACAGATTCAATCCCATTGAGGTGTTCGATATAGAGGGGTTTTACTGTATAAGGAAAAAATTAAATACATTAAAAGTTTGTCATCTATCAAATAAATTTAACACATTTTTAGCATTGTTTCTTATTATTAAAAATTCTCTACCATTGCAGTAAGGTCTGCATAGGTAGTATTGATATCATTTATATATACAGTGGTACCTCGACATACGAGTTTAATTCGTTCCGCAACCTTGCTCGTATCTTGAATTACTCGTATCTCGAAGCAAATTTCCCCATACAAAATTCCCATTTAAAAATCACAGATTAATATCTTCAACACTACCGAACCTTGAATTTCCGAATTACCGTATCTTGAATTTCGCTCACTTGCTCGTGGGCTCGTAACTCGAAAAACTCGTATGTTGGGGCGCTCATATGTCGAGGTACCACTGTACAGTAGAACCTCCATGAGAGGACACCTCTCTACAAATGACGATTTTTATTTACAAAATTACCATTTTTACAATTTAGAAACTCTCCAGTAAGAGGACACCTCTCCCTAAAAGACACTTTGGCTCTGCAATTAGGTGTTGTCCTTTACAGGGAGGTTCTACTTTATAAGAAACATTTAGTGCCAAAAAAAGTATAAAATGTATTCAAATGATACCATCTCTTTGTGTATACAAAATATAAATTCATCTTTACAGTACAAGTTTTTATAAATGTATCCAGGTAACATAGAAGAAAGAAACCAGACTACAAATCTATATTTTAAATCCATTTATTTGTGCATGCCATACCATAAAACACAATTTTTATTTTGCTTTTCAAAAATTTTTTCAAGTTTTTTTGGTTTTTAAATTTTACCCCATGCAAACATTAAAAGACAAACCTTATTGAGGGATTAATATATATATATATATGTATGTATGTATAGAAGGGGGATATATGTAGGTATGTGTGGAGATATATATATATATAGAGAGAGAGAGATAAGATGTGTGTAGAGGATAAGTTGATGTCGGCAACACTAAATGTTGGTTATCACAGTGGGGGGGGGAAGGGAGCAGGCTTTGACGGTCATACCAATACTGAGGGTTGGTTGGGGGAGCAGTGCACACTTACTGGGCGTGTGCAATATGCAAATGCACAATGTAAAACTATGCAAATGCACCCAGATAAAATCTGCAAATGCGCTCACACATGTGCAATTATACATGCGCAATATGCATTCAAATGCACACCTGTATGTGTGCAATATGCAAAATGCATGCATATGCAAATTAATAAAGAACAAAGCTTCCCTCTCCCTAGTTTTTCTTTGCATGATTTCTCTAAATTCAAAGGGAATTTCATACTATACTAGGGCTATACCACAATAGAGCTCAGAGGAAAAAAAAAGGGTAAAATTGCAACATAAAATAAGACATCAACAATAAATATCGTATATTATAATGTTTTCTCTTTTATTCAATATATATTATATCTAAGGTAATACTTGTAGAGAAGATATAATGTTTATTCTTACAATAAAAAGATTTAATAAATAATCAATAAGGTTTTTACTTCAAAACATATTGTTATAAAGGGATGGGCATATTTATAAACAAAAACAAAAAAAAAGGTTTTAGTATTTTGTGCTGCATGTGTGTGTAATCAAAATATGTTAAAACATTTATCCAATATCACTTTAAAAAAAAAAAAGATTTCAAAGATGGGGGGGATAAAAAAAAATCAAAAAACCCCCCCAAAGGTAGGCTCATATTTCTTTTCAACCATCTCCGCATAATTCTCTGCAAGCGTTAATATCAGAAAACAGTGTATCGTCTCATATAACAAAAGCTGCAATCTACGCAGCAATCAAACACCACTTATCTAGTGACTACCAGAGAAAAATTTCTTTGAGAGAAGAAAAAATTATAGTGAGAAAAAAAAAAGAAAAACTCACTAAGTTAAAGTAGGGAGGGAACCAATGATAAAAACTGGAGAAGCCAAACACACACAACACAAAATAATGCCATCTAACTAACCTCCACTCACTTGACAAAATATTTGGCAGAGATTCCTTTTTTTATAAAAACTTCCTTATTTACATAATTTAAAATGGTTGTCAGAGTAATAATAACCATAGAAGTGGGAGAGATAAATAAATATGATGGGAAGGTGTGGGGAACAAAGAGACGGGTGTGATGGATTTAGAAGGAGTCACGTTCACATTCTCTCATAAGAAAGCCACTACCACTTTTTTTTTTTTTGCTTTTTTTTTCTTTTTTTTTAGCAAGAACATCGAAGAACTTCACAGCTGTTAAAAGACAAAAAAAAAAAAAAATTTGCGAACGAGCCATATATTAAAAAAACCAAAACGTCTATCAAAAAGTCCTGCAATCTCACAGCAGGTCTTCTAAAGAGGCCTTTTGCTCTAAAAAGAGAGAGAGAGAGAAAAAAAAAAGTGTAACTACAAATCGCACAAGAACAAAGTGTTTGTTTCCACTTTGGAAGAAAGTGTAAAGAAAAAGGCTTTGTACTCTTTGAGGTGCCAGAAATTTTTGTTGTTGTAATGTTTTGTAAAATCCAAACAGTCCAATTTAGAGGTTCGTCGACCGGGAGAAAAAAGGTCGAAGAAGAGAAGTTTGTTTATGTACACAAGGGGATGATCTCCTTCTGAATCCATCACATTTGTTGGGTCATGTCGGCCAGCCGAGACAGCTCAAGGCACTGGGAGGGAAATGCGGCAAAACTACGGGATGTTATGTACAGGTGATGCAAACCATCCAACCAGGAAGGATGTGTCTTAAGAAGCGAGTTATTCTATGTGTTAGAACGGTGGTAAAGAACACTTCCAGAGGAAAGTGTAGAGATAAGAAGAGGATCTGAGGTAGAGCTCAGGTATGATATGGATTCAGCAAAGTTGTGCCAAAAGATGGAAGTCAATCCAGAAAACATGCTGTCAGAGAGATGCTGGAAATTACCGCAAAACTAACTACTTGATAACAAGCGGGGTCGGTCAACAGAGTGGTATCAAAAACACTACATAACACACAGAGATGCTCACGTCGACCCTGCTACCTAGCTAGTATTTCTTTAAAAGATAATCAACATGATGCTAACAGAATTTTCTTTTAGAGGAAAAATAATCTCAAACATTACCCTTTTTAAATGAAATAAGATTTTGTCTTTTATGTAATAAACTTTTTAAGATACAGAAAAAAAAAAGTCTTTTCACAAAATCCTTTTTTGAAAAATCAGTTCCTGAAAGGTAGCTCTTTCTAATTATGTTGAGATGGAAAGAGAGTTCAGTTTTTTATTTAAAAAATTCTTATTGGTAAAAGAAAAGATGGTAAGTTAAAAATCCAACGTATAAGGTGAAGGATACTGTTTGAATGGATGCTGCTGTCTAAGATAAGTATATCTAGATCCCTCTCTTCCGCAGAAATGATTCTTCCAGACATTAATTGAGGAGCTATTGCATTCTATGAGGCTTCCATACAGTGACTGGCCGGCCGACATGGTCTTTTGAGGGGGGGGGGAGACGAGAGAGAGAGAGTTTGTGCGTCGTGAGATATTCCACTGGCTTGGCCACACTGCTATTTACATACAAGAGGCTGCCAAGAAGCCATCATTACAAACATTTGCGTGTCTTAACACACAATGTGAAAAATTAATCTTTTTTAAAATTTCTTTCGAGGTAAACAAAAAAAAAAAAGGTTTTATATCTAATGGTGGAAATGTTTACCCCGCATTATACAGTAGAACCTCCCTGTAAAGGACACCTAATTGCAGAGTCAAACTGTCCTTTAGGGAGAGGTATCCTCTTACCAGAGAGTTGCTAAATTGTAAAAATGGTAATTTTGCAAATGAAAACTGTCCTTTGTGGAGAGGTATCCTCTTACCAGAGAGTTGCTAAATTGTAAAAATGGTAATTTTGCAAATGAAAACTGTCCTTTGTGGAGAGGTGTCCTCTTAGCAGAGAGTTGCTAAATTGTAAAAATGGTAATTTTGCAAATGAAAACTGTCCTTTGTGGAGAGGTATCCTCTTACCTGATAGTTGCTAAATTGTAAAAATGGTAATTTTGCAAATGAAAACTGTCTTTTGTAGAGAGGTGTCCGCTAAAGGGAGGTTCTACTGTAGTTCCTATTTAGAGCGGAGTAGCTGCAAAAATGAGAGTTTGACAGAGTTTGAATGGGTTGAATTAGGGTTAGTAAAACCTACTGAATAAACAACGTAAGTTATATGGATGGTTGAGATATTTCACGCAGCCAACATAAGAGAAATTTTCCACAGAAAAATAATAATTCTACTCTAATTTTTAACAATTTAGAATAGCCTGTGCACACCAAATTTAGACAGGAAAAAGTACATTCTGTGTTTGAAGCATATAAAACAAGAATGTTTATTTAAAAAAAAAACTAATTTGTCAACTTAGGTGCAAACAAACCACTTTAAAATGTTAAAAATTAGAGCAGATATAACTATATTTTGTTGTTCTCATCGGAGAAACAAAAAAAAAAGCCAATTTTTACATATAGATAAAAAGGTGAAGAGAATAAATCTACATGAAAAAAGAGAGGATTAGAGGGAGAAAAAAATCTTTTAAATTAAAATATATTTTAAGAAAAAAATATATATATAAAAACAAAAAACAAGAGCTGTGAGTGGTATGTTATTGCACTTTCTGTGTCAACTTTTCTAAAAAGGATTAAAAAAAAGGTATGCAAATTTTTCTCCCATGGGTATTATGGAAATACAGCCGGAGGTGTATGTATATATAAGACTAGATTGGAGATGTTGCACACTAGGTTATATGCATAGCGAATGAGGTAGGGGGAGGGAAGAAAAAAAAAAAACAAAAGTTTTTGCTGCAATCAACTTCTCTAGAAAAAGTTCTCTAGAAAGTATCTAAGCTAGAGAGAGATAGAGTAACAACTGGTCAATTATAACAACACGGCAGCAGCAGCAGGCCACTGGCTACGGCTTGGTGAACACACACTTTACTTGGTGGCTAGAGAAATAAATTATCATCATCTGTACTCACACACAATTTCCTCTTTTTTTTTTAAATTAAAACTAAGGTCCACACACACATTTTCACAAAAATAATAATAAAATAACAACACCACACTAGCAAGGCCTACTTTGGTTACTTTTCATATATATATATAGTATATATATGTATATTACTCAGAGAGAGAAAGTAACAAAACATTAAAAGATATATTATGAATATATTTTATCTCTATATATATATTGAGAGAGAATATAGGCCTGAATATTACCCACACTTAAATATATATATATATACAGTAGAACCTCCCTGTAAAGGACAACACCTAATTGCAGAGCCAAGGTGTCTTTTAGGGAGAGGTGTCCTCTTATTGGAGAGTAGCTAAATATTAAAAATGGTAATTTTGGTAATGAAAACTGTCCTTTATAGAGAGGTGTCCTCTAGCATAAGTGTCCTCTCAAGGAGGTTCTACTGTATATAATTTTTAGCACAAGTGACTATAATAATAATAATAAAATGTGGGGGTGGGCAAACTTTGGTATATATAGAACGGATGGAATGTGGACACTATATTGGATTAGTGGGGAAAAACCAAAGAAACCTGGTTTGAGAGGATTCCATAAAAATATTGCAACTATAGCACAACAAAAAATATAAATATATAGAGCAGAGGGACAGGGGGGGAGGTAGGAAATATAAGAACCCACTCTCTCATCTAACAGAAAGCAAAATTTCGGACCGAAAGAAAAGAAGAAAACCTAAAAACAATCAGCGTAGTTAATAAAATAAAAGAGAAGGGTAAAAAAAAAATATGATACACATTGTAATAATAAAATATATATAAAACATGGTTATCACAGACGGAGGTAGGAACAACGGTTGTTGTTGGCCCCAGACTGCCGACGCCAGTGCCGGTCCTTGCGGTGGGGTCGCTTGGCAGTCTTCTGGTAGCCTCGGTTCTGGGCCTGGGAGCAGGAGGCCTTGAGCCTGCGCTGGTCACGTTGCCAGCGGGCCTGCTGCGCCGCGGGGGCCGTCTCTCTGGCCTTCTGTACTTCTGCTCCCCACACAGCTGACATGTGACACATCCTAGTATTTGGGGGGATGCTACAATTTAGTAAGTACAAGTGGAGTGTAGTAAGTAGAACAAATGATATCTAGGGGAGTAAGATGCTAAAACCTTCTATGTGTGGACCCATCTGATGAACATTGGTGTCTAACACAGTGAAACCTATCTTAGGGGTCCACTTGTTTAGGTATTTTCCCTGTCTTGGGAGTCTATTTTAAGTGGGAACCATTTGTTTTTCCATTAATTAGTAGGCATAAATACTTCAAAAACAAGCAAACTAATTGAAATTTTATTTTGAAAAAAAAAAAAAGCCTCATCATTATATAGGTGAAAAAATAAGAAAAGTGGTCAGGTATTGATATTAAAAATAAAAAGGGTATAAGCCTGACCATTCACATAAGCATTTTAGATGTCAGAGTGCCTGCACCTAGTGGAACACAATCAACTAAACATTGATTTAGTTTGTTCCATCATATTTGGCCAATCCATTTTCTTGTTAAATCAAGAAAAGCCAACAACCTATGCGTTTTGGTCTGTTGGCCCTTAAGCATGATACAGGCTGTACCTCAACAACCAAAAATTTGGTTCAAGATGCTTCCTAAGAGAAATCAAGAAATGGATATTTTAGGCCACAAATTTGTGTAATTACACTGAACATGTAAAAAATAAGGGGACAATTTAAACAGAAAGCTATATATATACACTCATGGACAAAATTTAAGGAAGTGAAAAGTCTTTGATGTCCCCGGTTGTCATTTTTTTGGTTATCTCATGTGTCTTCAATAAAGGTCACTGTAATATCTTCCAGAGTTATTATCAGAATCCCGCTATACATGCTAAAAGATACAACTTCCTTATGTTTTGTAAGTATATATATATGTTATATTGAAATATTTTATTTAAAAATGTTATATGTTAAAATGTTATTTTATTTAAAGTTATAATTTCATAGATAGAAATACTCTGTTTTAATCGACCGCCAGAGGTCACGCTTCTACTATATAAACTGATTGTTGGATTGTTGTTCTTCCCGGTTGGATCGGCTCAAACATGTTTGTAATTATGTAAATAATATTTTGTTTTAATTATTCTTACGCCTTAAGCCAGGCAGTACCTTTCTCAAATTATGTTTTTATATATCTCATAAGCTCAATTAAAGCTATTTTTAATATTCATATTTTGATTATCATATTTTCAAGATTTTTGCCACGACTGCATCACCATTACAATAATCCTCAACATGATCCAAAATATCAAGCAGAAACTCAAAAAACATTTTTTTAAATTAATATAATATATATATACTCTATCCCCCTCAGAATGACTTGACCTACATTTAACCTAATCTCCCTAATGATAGACAGCCCCCTCCCTCCCTCCCCCCATTGGATAATTGAGGAGCCAGCAACTATCAGTCATTACTTCTACCCCAGATAAACAGCAATTATTTTACAAATCTGGAATATATCATTGCTTTGTCCATAATGTGCATTTTTTTCTCCAACTTTTTTCAGCATATTTACAATAGGATTTCTAAAGACGAATAAACAAATTATGAAGAGAGGATTTACAACATTTACACAGAGATGTTCTACTGACTCTACTGGAGATGTTCTACTGACTCTACTGGAGATGTTCTACTGACTCTACTGGAGATGTTCTACTGACTCTACTGGAGATGTTCTACTGACTCTACTGGAGATGTTCTACTGACTCTACTGGAGATGTTCTACTGACTCTACTGGAGATGTTCTACTGACTCTACTGGAGATGTTCTACTGATTCTACTGGAGATGTTCTACTGACTCTACTGGAGATGTTCTACTGACTCTACTGGAGATGTTCTACTGAATCCTTGTTTGCAACTATCAAAATATTCCATCACAACTTACCAGTCAGAGCTCGGGCATTTGAAGCCACCAGAGTGCATCGTGAGGTGGCTGCAGGAGTTGCTACACACAACCACATCCCAGTTACACACTTCATCTAGTACAAAGCTTTGTGTGAGCATGAACTTGCTCAAA
Organism: Cordylochernes scorpioides; assembly: GCA_030710605.1. Classification (NCBI taxonomy): domain Eukaryota; kingdom Metazoa; phylum Arthropoda; class Arachnida; order Pseudoscorpiones; family Chernetidae; genus Cordylochernes; species Cordylochernes scorpioides. Next base: position 51,200,326 of record CP092867.1, read on the forward strand.
CTATATTTTAGTAAAGAATTTAGTGGTGTAAAGAGGATTACATTGTTGCTACCTACTGAAGATAAATATGAGAAAAGAGGAATGTGTGCACAAGTTGATGAGCACAGAACAAGAATTTATGAGGTGGCTAATAATCATATGAAATGAATCTAAAATGGTATGTTAAAGGAAAAAGAGTGTAAAATAAAAAATTTCATTAATGATGATGGTCTTGTAAAACCTATTGAAGGCTTCATGTTTTCGATTATCATAGTCCTATCACAGCATCTATACATTGATTATATTCTGTAGAATGCTAAAAACATTATATAGACTTACTATCTTACAGGGGGGTCGGTGGAAGGCTGGTTAAACCGTTTGGTTTACGACCACTACGACCCGGGTTCGATCCCCGCATTGGACACTTTTTTCTGTTTAAAAAAAAAAAAAAAATGCTCCAATGGCCCCCGATTCTTGCAAAAGTCCAACCCCACCAGCGAGTGCAAGTAACCAAACGAGGCTCTGGCACATTTGTAAGTGCAAAGTCGAACTGCTTTCACATGTGTAGACATGTGGTGCGCTTACAGTAAAAAGCAGTCGCTAACTACCCACCATGATTATCATGGCCTGTACCACGTGTACTAAGGATAAGCAAAAAAAAAAAAAACTATCTTACAAATAGCTGATCTTTTAGACAAGTTCTTTTCAATCCAAGCCAAGTACATTTCTCTTTACAAATGATATGGTACAGTTTGGATTATAGAACATAAATTAAAGGTGATAAGACCAAATCCAAATAAATAAATAGTGTGTGACCTTTCAGCATTGTTACTGATTTGGTTAACAATGCTGTAGAGGAGACAATATTTATGATTCTTGCTATGATTCTGCACCTTACTTTGAATATTTCCCTTCTAATACAGGAGAATTACTGCTCAGTTTTTGGTAAAGATGAAACCTTCGAGACAAACACTACTTGTTACTAATTACTCCAAATATCCACCACTAAACATATTTATTTCAGTATAGACACCTAGTACAGAGGTACAAGGGGGCAAGAAAAATATATACTTTAAACAATAGATTGAAACCCACACAAAGAGAGAGAAAATTGAATTTCAATTCAACTAGAGTTATTTATAATGTTTGTCCACTGTTCTGGGAGTTATAAAAAAATCTAATTACTGTGCCACAACTTTGGCTTCAAGTCAAAACTCTTGGCATACCCTTGACACCTTTGTTCACCTGGAGACAATTAACAAAAGGCCAAGTATAGGAAGGGATTGATTGTCTAGGTTGGAATATAGATTTTACATCTAGTTATTGGGCTGGAATATCGAATTTTACATCTAGTTATTGGGCTGGGTTTCATCTAGTTATTGGGCTGGGGAATATGGATTCTATATCATTTATTACGCTGGAACATAGATTTTTACATCATTTATTGAGCTGTAGAATATAGATTTTACATCTATTTATTGGGTTGTGTGAAATATAGAATTTTCATTGAATTGTTGAGCTGGGATTGAATTTTTACATTTCATTGTTAAGTGAGGATATAGATTTTTTGCATCCAATTATTGAGGTGGAAAATAAGATTTAAAAAAAAAAATTAGTTTCTAGGCCAGTGATTCTCAACCAATGTGCCGCGGTAATTTTGTGTGCCGCGAAATTCTAAAAATGTGCCGCCGAATTTTAGTCATATGATTATGTTCACGTTTGTATTAATTTTTCTTTTTCATTTTTTTACTTTTTAAAATAACGAAATTAGCAAATTGAATGTTAGAGATGTATATTACTTATATTTTGCATAGAAATATTGATACATAATTTGAATTTTCTTGCATTCAAGTTAGCAAAAGTGTGCCGCGAAATTCTAAAATTGTGCCGCCAAATTTTCAAATCTTTAAAATAATGCCGCAACAAAAAAAAGGTTGAGAATCACTGTTCTAGGCTGAAATATATAGAAGAAAATGAGACATAATCCAAATAATTTAATAGTGTGTGTGACGTTTCAGCAACAGAATTGTTACCATCATCATTATTATTGATTCATCATTATTACCATCACCATTATACTTTTGTCTGATGTATAGGCTGGAATATATAAATGATATTCAAGTTGGAGTATGGATTATTACAAGAGTCTTTTATTATAATGTAGGTATTGGGCTAATAACTGGCTGGTAGAAAGGCATTGGATTTTAGCTCCTTTCATCTGCCAACTTGAAAGGAGCATCTGCAGCTCCTCTACACAACTGTTTGTATGACCATAACCCTCTATAGTGGGGCTTGTTCATAGTGTTCCAGTCACATGTTAACACCTGTTGTAGAATAACAGTTACTACATAAATGTTAGCTCTCTATGCTCTAGGTTTAATGTTTGTTATTGTAATCTATACATTCTCCATTATTGTAAAAAAAAAAGGTTCCCTTTAATCTATATTGTGGTGTGAAGAAATAATTTATATTTTATTATTTAATAAAAATATTTAAAACAGATTTTTATTACTTTATATTTGTAAAATCATCATATATGTTGCCCAGCTTGCTTGCTCGGTATTCTCTAGCTGTAGATAGTTGGGTTGGTTGGTTGATAATTGTCGACTAGTGTCGCGGTGATGTCGTCAATAAATACTTTTACATCTTAAGATATTCCAAGACTTGATTTCTATGCTACAATACAGTTAAACCTGTCTATAGTGCCCCCTCTAAATAGCACCTCCCTCTCTATAGCGCCCGATTATAAATACATAGTACGATGCGATTTACATTAAAAGTGACCTGTCTATAGCACCCCCTCTCTATAGCATCCTATTTTGGCGAGTCCCAAGAGGGAACACTATAGACAGGTTTAACTGTATATTCAATCTATGAAATAGGCCTGAATTCAATCAATGTAGGTGAAATGCTGTGGTTAAAATCAAAGCCAAATAGTCCTAACTATATCTAAATTCAATCTATGTATAAATAATTAATTATTATTCAAAATCAATTCAAGATACAGTTAAACCTGTCTATAGCGCCCCCTCTAAATAGCGCCCAATTTTAAATACATAGTATAATGCGATTTACATTAAAGGTGACCTGTCTATAGCACCCCCTCTCTATAGCACCCTATTTTGGTGAGTCCCAAGAGGATGTGCTATAGACAGGTTTAACTGTATAATCGAACCTCACTATAACAACACCACTTGGGACCATTCTTTTCTATTGTTATCACCATGGTTAAAACACTTTGAGGCTTTAGAATTATGAAGTGGTAACCATTGTTGCTGTTATAATGATTTTTCACAGTATAAAGAAAATATTTGTGGAATATTGTATAGAGAAAATATTTTTAATGGAATAAAATACACTAGTAAACTGTAGTAGTAAATTTTTAATAGATTTTATCATTTTGGGACCGAAAATAAGTTTGTTATAGGGGTAGTTTGTTATTTTAAAAATCGCAAAGTTCGTTATAACGATGGTATTTTCAATAGAATGGAATTGGAAATCGCCGTGGGTTCATTATAAGGGAAGGTTCGCTATATCCAGGGTTCGTATTAGCGGGGTTTTACTGTATTTAGGTGTTAATTTTATAAAACTTCCCAAGATTGTCTTTATAGCTTGCTTGCCTCACTAGTCTATTGAACTGCAGAGTGAGTAACACTCATAGAGGTCTGTGCAACCATAATTTTCCCTACACATAGAGCACATTTACAGTACACAGCCTGGCTTAGTGAGACTCACAACTAAACAGACACAGTAGAACAGAAAGAGAGATTTGAGCTAACTATATACAGTCGAACTTCCATGAGAGGACACCTCTCTGTAAAGGACAGTTTTGATTTGCAAAATTACCATTTTTACTATATAGCAACTATCTGGTAAGAGAACAACTATTAGGTGTTGTACTTTACAGGGAGGTTCTACTGTATATATATCGGTGCGGCATGAAGACTGCGGCAATGAGGAAGTTGATGAGTGGCGGTAACTTCCAAAGGTCAAATTAATATGTGAGCCGGGCTCAGCCAAGGCAACAGTAAACTTCCCTGGGTCCACAGGATTGTAACAAAAGCTTTCATGAGTTTGGAATATGCCATGATTTACTTTTGTTGAGCAACAAAATTGCATTACTACACATTTTTTGAACATTTCAAAAATTGTTTTGAGCAACCCATAAATAGATCTTTAATTAAAAAGGCATATATTGGATCAAAAAATAAATATCAGAATATTACAAATACTATATTAATCTAAGCCAATAATTGAACTAGGAAGAAAGTGAATAAATTTGGAAAATAAAGCTAAAAATTGTATTTAAAAAAAAAATCATGATCTTTTAAAGAAATCTTTTATGGTTGTTTGCTTTTGGGCTAGAAACTTATTCATTGTGTATTCTACTTGATAAAGCTTCAAAAGGCATACATTGTCATTCCTCTATAAGTTCTTTCAAATAACACAATGTTTCTCTTCAAAGCTCCTGATTGTTTACATTGGAGGGTTGCAGAAGCTTAGAATAGGTTATTGCGTCAATCATGCCCTAATTGTCTGCTAGAAGGTGAAAATTGCGCGTAACATACAGCGAATATTAGCGTTTACATTTGTGGTGACGCATTGCAAAACTTTTAGCTACTATGTGCATGAGCTAACTATGGCCACCGATGGTGCAGTAATGCATTTTTGGTGATAAATTTGTATTTAAACAACAATTAATTAATATTGCTGTTTAAAATTTGATTTAAGAAATGGTCAAATTATCATTGATAGGCTGGGGGGGGGGGTCAGGACATGAAAACATGCTCGAAATTATCACAAGTGTTGAGTTATGTTGTTGTTGTTTCTTATTCCCTTGTGTAAAGATTACACGAATTCCATGAGTTCATGCTCCTCAAGCCTGATCTCATGGAATGGGGTGTAGGGGTGCAGCTTTCGTTGATTATGGAACTATGATCTAGGCACACTTTGGTGAAAGTCTGACTTTGCCTGTAGTTTGAGGCCGTTCCTAACATGGAAGCAGACGCCTTTGCTGCCGACTCTAACATGAGTAAAGATGCAGCTCCTCCGTATACCTAGTCAAATTAACGAGGGATTGGAGTGTATATAATTACATGTTTAGTGTCAGTTTCACAATTATTTTCTTGCAACGGGTGCAACATATGTCACAGGGAGTCAGCCAGGTGGCAGTTATAAAAAAGGCCATCAGCTGGTGGCAAACTTCCAGGTAACCCAATAGGTAGGTGACATCACAGCCAGGCTGTCTCTGGGAGTACCTTTCTACACAACTACAAGGAACACCAAATACTGTGTTACCAGACACTGAATGATTTCATATTAATTAGTGTAGAATCTCCATGAGAGGACACTCACTGTATATGTGTGTGTGTTGAAATACTATTTGTGTAAGAGGGTTGCTTGTGTGTGATGCATTTACTTGTAATATTACAGTAGAACCTCCTTAAAAGGACACTCACGCTAGAGGACACCTCTCTACAAAGAATAGTTTTCATCCTCAAAATTACCGGTTTTACTATTTAGCAACTCTCCCTAAAGGACACTTTGGCTGTGCAATTAGGTGTCCTTTATACAGGGAGGTTCTACTGTACTGATTTTATTTATTTGGATTTGGTCTTATTACCATGTAGTTCTAATCTAAAATCCAACAATAGTGCCATATGATCCTTCTACATAGAAATTCATGAATTTTGTTCTTATCAAGTAAAACATCTCAATGTCTTTAATGAGTATTAAGAGACCTTCATAAAAAAAGGGTCTTTGTGAGGAAGTTTGGATTATAGATAAAAATCACGAGGTCATTTTTAATGAAGAGTAAAAAAAAAAAAAAGTGAAACCTGAGATGGAATAAACATGGCTGTATCAGAGTGATTAGTGGTTCCCAAATCGGTTTCACTCAACTACAATGGAATCTCATTATAACAGCTTCTTTACAACAGTGCCTTGGTTATAACATCATAATTCTCAAGTTACAATTGTGTTTTAGCTGTGTTTATAACAACATTAAAGTTTGGGCCCAAGGTTCAACTACAATGGAATCTCATTATAACAACCTCCTTTAAAACAGCGCCTTGGTTATAACATCAATTCTCAAGTTACAATTGTTCATATTATCTGTGGTTATAACAACCTTGAAGTTTGGACCCGAAGTTTAACTACAATTGGATGAAATCTGTCCTAAATGACTAAAAGAAATCAAGGTTAATATCATCCTCAACATACATGTCTTCTGTGGCCAACTCACCAGTGGTGGGGACGGGGGGAGCCTCCTTGGTCCTCTGCTGCTGCCCCCGGAGCCTCTCCAACACCCTGGTGAGGTGTTCGGGGTAGCGGTGGTAGTACCAGTTGGAGCTGTGGCCCCAGTGGCTGTAGATGCTCATGCTGGGATGTTCAATGAGCAGGTTCTCCCTGGGGGAAATGACCACTTCCTCCGGCCGCCCTGGCATCAGGAAGCAGGGGGGAGGCTCCATCAACCAGCAGCTGGTCCTCAGGTCCTCTGTGGAGCCCCTCCACTCTGGGGAACCTGTCATATCACATAGATGGTGTTAGGCTGATAGTGGGCAACATACTCTATACAATGTTCTATGAACGAGAGACCAGATATATGATGACTTGTGGTATTGTTCAAGGTAAGAAACAATACACTAAGGATATATGAGAAATAAACACAAGGTAATGAGACCAAATACAAATAAATAAATAGTGTGTGACATTTCGGTAACAACACTGTTACCGAAATGTTGCACACTATTTATTTATTTGGATTTGGTCTTATTAGCTTGTGTTTATAATCCAAATTGTGCCTTATCAGGTATATGAGAAAGTAGATGTCTGCTAATATGTATCGAGCTTCTAGTGTCAGAATTACCTTAAATTCTGTGGTCTACATTGTTTATAGGTCACAAATGAACAATTCTACCAAGTGGTGATATAAAATTACATCACATATTGATTCCAAGTTAATCTCTTGAAACTAGTACTGATTATATAACCCTGTTTTACTTTACCCATCAAGTGACATTTCATGTGCATATGCATAAATGGACATGCTGTAACATTAAATATGAAAATGACAAAACATTGGTGTGAGAGATTATTTCCCAGCCTGAGAAGGTACTAACTGCAGTTTGCTATGTTATACTTTCAACTAATGAAATATTAGCCCATTATTGAGTTTTGATGTAATTTTTTTTTTGTTTAACTCTCTGCAATAATTTTGTACCGACTCAATATATATTTCCTCAAGATCATCATAATAAACCAATAGCAGTCGCCTGGTGCTTACATTTTAAAGTTGGGCCACCAACCTACCAAGAAGCAGATACCATTCAAACAAGCTACAGGGAGGGGGGATTGCTTACCCTTATGCCTGGTGTTGGGTTTGGAAGGCACCACAATGTCCACCATGATCCACTCGTCGTTCATATCTGTTTCTTGGAGGAGAGGCTTGTCTTCCTTGCCCTCATCCTCGTCAGACAATCGATCAGAGACCAGCTCTGGCTTGGAGCCCGCTCCCAACCTCTGCCACCACACACACACCATGTCAGTTTTGGGGTCTCCAACAATGGCTTTACCATCTCACATCTATTTCTTGGGAGGGGGCAGTTTCCTCCTGAGGAGGGGGGGAGGAGGACTCAGAGTCCCCGAAGAAGAAGCTGGAAACCTTCTGCAGCATCTGCACAGACCAGGCTGTTACACCGACAGATATTCACAACCCATGTATAAAGAATAAAGCTTAGATACAGAACTATTTTTCATCTTCTTCTTTCTTATCTCAGTACCTAAACATTAAGTAACTTCAATATGGGAGCTTCGTGATAGATAAATGTATTCAAAGAAACTGAAGCCTTCTATACTTAGCCACAGTTGAGAAGCTCCTAACATGGAGAACAGACACTTTTACTGCCAACCCTAATGAACACAGCTGTTGGCTGGAAGTGCTTATTTTTAATGGCGCCACAAAATTTCACCCAGTATCCTCATTGAGGTTTTTGATAGTCCAGCCACAGGATAGCTTATCACACTGTTGATGACTGGGGCATTTTTTACAACCTCCAATCTTGCCAAACATTAGCTGTACACCAAAGTTTTACTGTATTAGCTTTCATTTGAACATCCGCAGTATGTTCAGGCTATTTACCCAAACCTGTATCATATGGTTTACAAAGGAAACCACCACTACCAAGGACCAATACATAGAGTCAATAGAAGGTAAACATTCTTTGTTCCCAACCCTCCTTGAGGACTTTGTCTCCAATCTCACAAACACTTCTTCTTGTGACCATCCTTCTTTATAAGTGAAAATTTTATCTACAGTTTTCTCTCAGATTTTGAAACATTTAATTACTAGCTGGAATCACCTCAGCACACAATGCCATCAGTATTCCCCAGATTGTATAGGTTTGAAATGACTCACAACTTTTCACCTTAATAATACTACAGGAAAATAAGACCAAATCCAAATAAATTAAATAGTGTGCCACATTTCAGTAACAACGCTGTTACCGAAATGTCACACACTATTTAATTTATTTGGATTAGGTCTTTTCATGTAGCTATAATCACAAGGTAATAATAAAGGATTAGGTCTTATCATTAACTTGTGTTTATAATCTATGATCCAAATTGTGCCTTATCATTTTTGTAGCTATACTCTATAATTCAAATTGTGCTTTATCACCTTAAAATAATGAAGTTTATTTTATTAGTGTCACACACCATTATTATTTGACTGATGAGCAGGCAAATTGTCAAGACAACAACACATACAATATAAAATTAGGGGAAAAGTTTTAAGTTACATTTTTTAAAAAGCTTCGGGAGTATTAGGTGCAGCTTTGAAGGAATTTTGTATTACAAACTTGTGCCAAATAGTAAGTTGCCATCAATGCAGAATTTTCATCTCTTTTTTTTTTTCCCCCAGTTTAAAATGATAAAGCACAATTTGGATTATAGATTATAATAAAAGAAAATAATCCCGAAACGTTACACACTAATAAATTATTTGGATTAGGTCTTATTTTCTTTTATTTCAGTTTAAAAATAAATTTTAAAAAACTTTCTATTTTTAAGGGTGACTCATAACACTTTTTAGTCCTACCTTGTATAATAGGATAGATATAACCTTGAAACAAAATCTATTTTTAAAAAGATACAAATAGAAGGTAAAAAAAAATTTTTTTTTTTTGAAGGTGGAAATTCCAAGTTTCTAACCCATGTCTCAAAATTCGAAACTATTTTAGAAGCGTAAGATTCTTTTTGAAATTAAACAATATCTACTGCCCTTACTACAATGGAAAAATTAATGGGAGGGCTATTAATGGCATGCATCATAACCCATGTCTATTTATTTAACCCACACACCACAATTTAGCACCTCATTTTAACCACTAACAAAAAATAATGCTCGCTACCCCAACACTGATTGGCTGATTACGGTCATGTGACAGTAGGGAACCAATCAACTGCAGAATATGGCCTTTAGACTGATAGAGAGATAAATTGTTAAGACAACTGTTATTGGTAGCAGCATCTGTAAAACTTTCAAGATAATTTCCCATAGTAAACCCAGTGAAGAGATAACATGGCAAATATTGGCTGCAGGAATATTTCCATAACTTTCTAGTTATATAGTAGGGGAGACAAACCAAAGTCAAAAACATGTTTAAGTCAAGAGGTAAAACTACGGACAGTTTATTTATGGATATAGAGAGATGAGAAAAATGGTAAACACCAATGTTAGAGATTGTGTTATCCCCCCTAGCAAGATTTGATAAAAACTTGAGAGAGGAGAGAAATCCTATTACTACAGATATTACAATGAGTTAAACCATCCCTTCTATACAATTAACCACCATCTCGTGTTTTCCTCAAGCCTCAATATTTCTTTTGGCGACTTTATTTTTCATTTTAATTAAATAATACTCGTCAAATTACAAAACTATTTTAGACGCGTAATATTCTTTTTAAAATAAAACAATTTCTACTGCCCTTACTGCAATGGAAAATTTAAAGGGAGGGCCTGGCTCATCAGTGGTGAACCCTCCCAGCGGTTTCGCCAGTTTAATCTGGGAGGGTTCACCACTGATGAGCCAGAACCTCCCTTTAATTTTTCATTGCAGTAAGGGCAGTAGAAATTGTTTTATTTTAAAAAGAATATTACGCGTCTAAAATAGTTTTGTAATTTGATAACAGATGGCGTGCTAGTGCATCGTAAAATAATACTTGTGGAAACACACCTTGTTATATAGAAGCCTCTTTTATAACGGCAAGATGGTTATAACATCATAATTCTAAGGTCCCAATGATAAGTCTGAAATGTTTCAACCACACACAAACAGTTATACTAACTACATAAAAGACCCAAGTGATGTTGTGTTCATACATTTTATTGCAACTACAATCTTTTTGTGGATTTCTAGAGAGGAGGAGCGGAGGCAAATTTCAACCACAAAAATAGGTTCCTATAGTCCAAAGAGAAGTTTATCAACCCCCTACCTTATTTATTCCATAATAGGTCTACAACTAAAAAAATTAAACAAACACAACTACCAGTAAAACTTGCCTTAGAAGTCATCAGTCTTGAGAGTTTTCCTGTCTTAGGAGTCAATTTTTAGTGTGGAAACTTTGTTTCTCCATTAATTTAGTTTTATTCTGACTCTCTCTGTCCAATGCATCCATGCTTGAAATGTCTAAGCCACTAGAGGCTAAATGTAGTGAATATCTTATATTAAGGGTATCGATGAATTTGCCTAAGAAATTATATAGTTCAGTTTTATTGTCACCGATTTTATTCAACCTGTCTTGCGAGTACATTTTTACTTGGAACTAAATGAAAACTCCCGAGTCAGATTTTATCATATACTATACATATTCATCTCTGTAAAGGACACCTAGTTGCAGAGCTGAAGTTTTCTTTAGGGAGAGTTATTAAATAGTAAAACTTTGATAAGGCACAATTTGGATTATAGATTATAAATACAAGGTAATAAGATATTTATTTGGATTTGGTCTTATTACCTTGTGTTTATAGTAAAACTTTGTAATTTTACAAATGAAAACTGTCCTTTATAGAGAGGTGTTCTCTAGTGTGAGTGTCCTCTCATGGAGGTTATACTGTATATAGTGTTGGTGTTATGAGAAATCTAATGGTTTACTACCAAGATAGGATGTAACCAAGATGAGAAGATTCTGTACATCTCTATATATATATATAAATCATTGTTTGTATGTTTATATGTCCGGTAAACAAATTTGCAGTAGTTCACTAATTCAAACAAAAATTTCCATACATAGGTAAAAAATACGGGGAAGACGATAGGCTATTTAAAAATATATATAAATCAATTATTAAAACTATATATTCAAATTATTCTACTTAGCTCACGAACAGCGCCCTCTATCAAAGATTAGATTAAATTATGCTGATGCAAACAAATAGATAATGCTAATAACAAACAATTATAAAAAAAATCTTATCTAAATATATATCACTCGGGTAGATATGCACACGAGTCAATCCCGGGGCGAAGCCCGGGTCACCCGTCTAGTATAAAATAAAATTAGGATTTTATAAAAGAATAAAAATCTCACCACTAAATGGAAAAATGATGGTCATTCCTAAGAAACAAGAACTACCTTAACAACCATCCTGGATCACTCCCACTATATAGTGCAGCATTCTAAGTGAGGTGGCCACCTCCACTACACTCATGATTACTCAGCTGTGGAAGTATTTAGTAAAGGCTGATGAGTCAACACTACCGTGATAGAGAGCAAAGGAAGGAGTGTTATCTTGAGATGAAAGAGCCTTGGGAGATAGATAAATGGTGCTATTTTAAGGACTGTGTGTTAATGAAGGTATTTCCCTCAGTACTTCTTCCGGGTCTTTCAATTTGATAACTGGAAATACAAAAAAAAGAGAGAATTTATCAAAGAACAGGGTGAAATAGTATTTTCTATTTCTTGGAGATGGTCACTACATGACGATGATGAAGAGATTGTATCAAAAATTGAGCAATCCAGGTAAAAACATGTTGTATACACAAGGCCATACTATCTAGTATAAATATATTTTCCTCACAGATAAAATATTATATGATAAATATAATACAGTAGAGATGATCCTGGTCATTCCTGGAGGTGGTCTCTGATTGGAGGTTAGGTTGTTCATAGATGTCTGCAATATTGGCAGACTTTCCTCTCAGCCCTCCCAGCTGTTCAGATGGCAGGCTCCCACAAACCTTGGACAGCTTCCAGCAACACTGTGTTGTAATTGACTGTGGTAAACCTAAGGTCTGATTGAAGGCATGTTTCAAACACCTGGTTGCCCAGCTATATATTTCACTAACATTACATCACATAGCAGTCTTCTATTGCCAGGAGGATAAACTCGTGCAAATCTCACTATAACTACATCACTTGGTATATAACCAAGATTTTCTGTTACAGTATAACCTTCCTGTAAAGGACACAAAGACAAAGTATCCTTTAGGGAGAGGTGTCCTCTTACCAGTTACTAAATAGCAAAAATGGTAATTTTTCAAATGAAAACTGTCCTTTGTAGAGAGGCGTCCTCTAGTGTGAGTGTCCTCTCATGGAGGTTCTACTGTAATATTTAGTAACATGTGTAAAACTATTGTGACTTGGGAATCATAGAATTATGATGTAATAACTAAGTTGCTGTGTTATAAGAGAGCCTGTACCTGGGATTGGTCCATCATAAGGACTGTAATGGATCCTGGTGGTTGAATAATAGAGTGGGTGGGGACTGATGCAATCCAACCTGATGAATGCCAGACATTAGTCCAGACTCACTTCCATGGGCTCGCCATGAATAAAATGGCTGAAATGTGTTCCATTTCCTGGGGTATCCCACTTCAGTTCACATCACACAGGGAAGGTGTGTCATTGAAATATATATAATACAGTATAATCTCCTTAATTTAACCAACTATAATTCAACAGGAAGCACCTTTCAACATTGGGGATGTTGAATTAAAGATATGTTTGACTGTGTATTATTTATAAACTAGCCGAATGACCCGGGCAACGCCCGTGTTACACGATTGAATGTTTTTATTCAAATACTTACATCCACTACCATACCATGTACAATATTGGTATGTATGCGGTATATATAGTATAGGTAAGTCATAATATATATGTCAATAGAGTATATAGTATTATATCTACATTTATGTAGATGTGACATATATATCCCTAATGATAATAGTACTTACATATGTACATAAGTATGTGTATATATATAATACACCTTAATAGTACAAAAGCTACATACCTATACTTTCGATATTTGCGGACCTATAATGAGGTATGGTTAACAATAGATTATTTAAGGAGCGACCTGCTCCAACACAATAGTTACAAAAAACAAAAAGCGAGTGGGGGGGGGGGGGCAAAGGTGGCGTGATCGTAGCCAACCAATAGGAGAGCGCCATTCCAAAAAAAAAGCAAACGGTGACAGAGATGAAGAATTATTAAGAACGCATGACGCTCGTAACTGTATATAGAATTATACTAGTAATATAGTGGGTTTGTGTGTGTATAAATACAAGGTAATAAGACCAAATCCAAATAAATAAATAGTGTGTGACATTTTGGTAACAGCATTGTTACCATCTTCCAACAAATTCAGCACTTTTGTCTGAAGATGGTAACAACGCTGTTACCAAAATGTCACACACTATTTATTTATTTGGATTTGGTCTCATTACCTTGTATTTATTAATCTATAATCCAAACTGTGTCTTATCATGTGTGTAAAAATGTTTGTGAAACTCTGGTATGAAGGAAAAAAAGATGGATGAAATAACAAGGTATTTATTTTATTTTGAGCGAATCAGCCCCCCCCCCAGACTGGTGTGCCTTTTCAATAAAGCCAAACCCAAGTCATCAAAACCCTGCGTCAGTTTGACATATTGACCATCAAGTGTCAGTTCAAGGGATTGTGGGATAATTGCTATACACACAGGGTCTCTGTAGTATGTTAATCGTCTTAATTCCATTGCTGGTGATTTGGTCAACTTTTAGAGTCATCCAATTACAAGACTTTCTTCCAATATTTTCCTATTTTATAGATGGAATCCCCATCAGAATCAAAATATCAAGGGCAAGCAAATAGATAATTATTTCCCCCTGGGCAAGCAGTTCTATTGTGGGTGCTATTTTGGAATTCAAATTTCTCTCAGCTAAAGATAACTGTCCTAAAAATATGGGTTTCTCTCATAAATATTACATGTCTTGACTTAATTCATGGCAGGAGTATACCCTTGGTCCTTGACTCTGGAGAAGAAAGGGGGAGTAAACACCACACATAGAGGATTCAATTTGGATTGTAAATCACAAGGTGAGAGAAAAGGTCATACAGTGGAACCTCCATGAGAGGTCACTCGCACTCGAGGACACCTCTCTGTAAAGGACAGTTTTTATATTTGCAAAATTACTATTTTTACTATTTAGCAACTCTCCAGTAAGAGGACACTTCTCCCTAAAGAACACTTTGGCTCTGCAATTAGGTGTCCTTTACAGGGAGGTTCTACTGTATAAGTATTCTATATGTGGCGTTTTGGTTAGAGCATTGTCTTGTTTGCTAGCTTCTTCAGACATAAGTAATATAATCTATTTTAGTCAAATACACTTTATTACTCAGTCTCTAAGGGGATGGTAGCTATAGTTACTCAATTATAACATACACAAGGTAATAAAACCAAATCCACATAAATATTGTGTGAGGTTTCAGCAACAGTGTTGTTACTTCAAAGTACTTCATTCAGTACTTTTGTCTGATGATGTAACAATGTTGTTGTTGAAACATCACACATTATTTATTTGGATTTAGTTTGTGTTTTCTAATCTATAATCCAAATTGTACCTAATCATGAATTGTAACATAGGAATACTTATTTGGTACTTTTTTTAAGACATCATGGAGTCTTAAAAAGGCCTCTGGGAAAACCCAAGGACTATAATAGAAAAGCTGAGACAATGGGACCTAATGGAGATTGTTTAAACAACTTGAGGAATAAGCAACAACCACACTTTTTTTTAATCTACACCTATTTAGCCCTCTTGAGACAATATTTGTTTTTTTGAAAGTTTGTAACCCCCTATTTAGAATCTCCCTCTCTAGTTATCTCAACTACAGTCTAACCTCACTGCAGCAACCTATCTCTTGGGTCCACGATTCAATGATGTTATACAACCAAGGTTAAAACAATTGGGTCTTAAAACTTGGGAGCTTGGAATTATGATAGCAAAGTTGAGGTTCCACTGTATTGGGTATTTTCTCATGCCTAGCAATGGCTGCATCCTTACAGAAAATTGACATGGACCCAGCTTTACAGACCCAAGATAGTGAACATTGCAACTGCTGTGATATAGATGTATGGAGACATCTGAGGCTCTTCATTGGACAAGACAACAACTATATTGGGTGGCAAAAGGAATCCTATTGTTGTTACAGACAAAAAAAAAAAAGAGATAACAAACTACAGTGGAACCTTGTTTAATACAGCCACTAGGTTATAGCAACATAATTCCAAAGTATTTTAACCATGGTAATGACAACAACAAGGTAAATAAATGGCAATGTGATGAATTGGGTTTCCTGGTTTTTGCACTCTATATTTTGAATCAACATATTATTCTCATATTTTTGGTTCATGTGTCTTCTATTATTCTATCTATCAATTTGATGGGAAAATCTTCGTTGATTAGTTCAGATTTATCGAATTGATAGATAGAATAATAGAAGACAGGAACCAAAAAAATATTAGAATAAAACTTTAATTCAAAATCTAAAGTGCAAAACTAGGAAGAAAATTTCATCACATTATCATTTATAAACCAAAAGTTTCAAAACTATCTATTATAGACGCGTATGATTCTATTTTAAAATAAACAATTTCTACTACCCTTACTGCAATGAAAAATTAATAGGAGGGCCTGGCTCATCAGTGGTGAACCCTCCCAGCAGTAATTATTAGGTAAGTCATATTTTATTGGAATTTGTGTGTGAAAATCTGTTTAAACTGGCGAAACTGCTGGGAGGATTCACCACTGATGAGCCAAGCCCCCCTATTAATTTTTCATTGCAGTAAGGACAGTAGAAATTGTTTATTTTTAGAAGAATCATACGCGTCTATAATAGTTTTGAATTTTCATAACAGATGGCGCTCTAATGCATCATAAACCAAAAGTTTACAAGAAAATTTAACAACATGGTGTTTATATAAACAATAAAATCTTGGTACCATTGATATAGGGTTATATTGAGGTTTGGCTGTGATAAGAATGTTGGTATAAGGTTTAGGGTTAAATATAACCCCATCATTAGGAAGTGTACAGCCATCAATGATAAGGAGGTCAACTATCATGGAACACCATTTCACTCTCAAGGTAATAAATTTGGATTTGGTCTTATTACCTTGTCCTTATAATCTACTAGCTGAATGACCCGGGCAACGCCCGTGTTTAACCCGATTGAATGTTTTGATTCAAATACTATTTGTTACAAATATAAATTGGCGCCTTAAATAAATGCATATTTTAGTTAATAACTATAGCCTATGTGCTTTATCTGTCTATGTACTGTTGGCTTCCGTAGGTGTCTCTTACTGGGAAAAAGAAAGAGAGGATTCCATTTGGTTATTAACTAATATATGCATTTATTTAAGGAGCGACCCGCTCCAACACAATAGTTACAGAAATGGGGGGGCAAAGGTGGCGTGATCGTAGCCGACCAATAGGAGGGCGCCATTCCAAAAAAAAAGCAAACTGTGACAGAGGCCACGCATGACGCTCGTAACTGTATATAGAATATATAATCCAAATTGTGCCTTATCACCATTTCACTCTGTTCTGTATAAAATTCTTAAATACAACATTATTAATCCTACTAAACCCATCAAACAAGAATCTTCCTTAATGCCAAACTTGCTTAAAGCCTCCAAAATGAGCTTTTTCCACACACAAAAATAACAACCTAAAAATAAACGCCAAGGAGATGACAGCAGAATCTGTGGAACGTTTGCCCGTGTGTTCTCAACACAATGGTAATAAAATTATAGTAACTACACATGTCTGTAAACCAGAGTGTTATGCCATGTGTGAGAATAACATGGGCACCACATACATAGGAACAAATTAAGTCTGAATATACAGTCAACCTTTTAATCCAATATTCCAAGGGATAGAGGTTTCCCTGTTGAATTACAGTAGGTTAAATTAGGTAAGTCATTGGGACTTAAAAATCTGTTTGAAATATGGAAAATGTTAAATTGAGGTTTGTTGAATTAAAGAGATTATATTACATCTAACATTAAAAAGGTACAATTTGGAATATAGATTAGAAACATAAAATAACAATATCAAATGAAATTTTTGTGACGTTTCTCTTACAATGCTGTTACTGAAACGTGACAATCATATCATTAATTTGTATTTGCCTTGTTACTTTATGTTTCTAATTAACAATGAGTAATAATCACCCGAGGTAGTGCAAGTTGAGAAGATGAATGGTATTAATTCCTGAGTGTCACAAATTGATGCGTGAGAGATATGAGTTGTTATTCTAATAGTGTTAACAATGTTGTCCAAGCTTTCAAACATTTATTTTCTTTGCTACAAGTTGGAATCATCTACAGAAAAACAGAAATGTTTGAAAACTTGTGTTAACCTAACTATAGAAACGAGTGTGCCTGGATCGTGGTGCCATGATCAACGAAAGCTGAACTTCTACACCCCTTTCCATGAGAACAACAACAACAACATAGACACTCTTTTCAATTTACATTGTATTAAGAAAGAAAAAAAAAGGGCATCTTCTTATCGTGCAACTAAAAGTTGTTGATGGCTTTCGCCATCTATCAGAATAAATATCAACTATTTGTTGATTTTTTTAATTATTCCAGAATTAACCAAATACCCATTCTTGATTAATCAAGAAAAGCTAACCACGGACGCGTTTCAGGCTGTTGGCCCTCATCAGCGTGGTGCAAGCTGTACCTCAACGACCAAAAAACTGGTCGTTCAGGCATCCTGAAAAATCATGGAACGGGTAGTTAAGGGCAGAATTGCATGAGATGGTGCAAAGCCATCAGCAATTTTCAGTTGCACAATAAGGAGATGCCCCTTTTTTTCCTTCTTAATTATGCACCTTATCCCACAGTACAATATCACATTTGTACTATTTTTTTCACATTGTATTAAGAGTTAATAACACACCATCTATATATAAGACATAACATTATTTAAGCACCAATGTTTCTTTTCAAATAAAGCAAATTTCTACTATCCTTACTGCGATGATAATATAGGGAGGGCTTGACTCATCAGTGGTGAACCTTCCTAGCAGTTTCACTAATTTAATTAACCAGACTGGTTCTCAGAGCTCTAATACTGTATTGGATGATTCTGCTTATACATGCTACACTGAAGTGTGGAACCTTAGTTATGGTATACAATCAAACTATGGACATAAGCTTTGAAGACAGTAGAACTACATATAAATCTTTAACACAAATATAAATAATTTATGCCTAACTGGCCTTGTCTTTATTGTTTGCAGAAGAGCATTGCTCGATGCAAATATTTGAATGTAATTCTACTGCCCTATAAGCTTATGTCCATAGTTTTCTTGAAAACCATTTCTGAGATTCCATCCTTCAGTGCTGCGTATATAAGCAGAATCGTCCAATACAGTATTAGAGCTCTGAGAAGCGGTCTGGTGGATTAAATTGGCGAAACCGCTGGGAGGGTTCACCACTGATGAGCCAAGCCCTCCCAATATATTTTTTCATTACAGTAAGGACAGTAGAAGTTTATATTATGTATAAAAGAAACATTCGTGCTTTTAAATCCTTTCATTTTATATAAATCTTTGCAGCGAGCAATGCCCTTCCACAAACAATAAGAAGAGAGCTAGGAACACATGATGCTGTAGTGAGATTCATCCCACACACACACACAATTTAATGACCTTGACTAAATAATGATGATTCATTCTTTAACTAACTTAAATATTACTCACTGAATACATTTGAATCAGATATATTACTGATAATATTATAATCAATAGCTTCTCTTTGTTGCCAAATTATATAAAGAATGAAATGACCATTCTCAAGCTAAAGAATTTTATGAAGGATAACTGAAAGGATAAATGAAATGACCATTCTCAATCTAAAGAATTTTATGAAGGATAACTGGCTATTCATTGAACTACAGAGATTTATAATATAAATATAAAACTCTAGAACACACTCACCTATGAAATGATACAATTATTATTTTGTAGCAGATTATTTGTTATTCTATGAAAAGATTTTCAATTTTGATATTTGTATTTTGATACACTGTAAAATTTTCTCATTGCCTATCTGCTATTTAATTAGTTTTAATTTGCTCTGTGTTCCAAGAACCTGGGTTATAAATATATCTCTATAGTTTTAACTTGGTTTTTCCTTAGATGTCTGTGTCATTCTGAAGTCTTTCCTAATTTTCTATGTTACAATATTAATTGTATATATCTTTAATGTACAAAGTGTAAATAGCAATATTATTGTTTAAAAGTTATTTTTTATTATTCATACTTAATGTTAACTTTGACTTTAAATATACATCTAGATAAGATTTGTGTAGCACTTCAGTGGAGCACAAACCTCTTAAATATTCTCTAATTGCTTCTCTTTGAATAAAATAAATAAAATGTTGATGAAAGGCAAAATTTGAATTATAGATTATAAACATAAGATAAATAGAGCAAATAGATAGTGTGTGACGTTTCAGTAACAGATAAGTACATTCAGTACTTTTGTCTAATGGTAATAACAGAGTTACAGAAAGGTCACACACTATTTATTTGGATTTGGTCTTATTTACCATGTGTAAATAAAATGTAAAAAAAAATCAATAAACCAACAGTGGAACCTCGCTATAACAGCAATTTGGTTATAACACATCCTAATTCTAAGGTCCTAAGTTTTTAAGTCCCAATTATTTTAATTGTGACAACATCTGAGACCTAAATGATGTTATAGCTAAATAACTTGTTTATAACACATCCTAATTCTAAGGATTTTTAAGGAATTCTATTCTAAATTTTAATTGTGACAACATCTGACACCTATGTTGTTATAGCAAGGTTCAACGCCTATATTGTGACCTAGGATTAATGGATACATGTCCATTTGAAAACATAAATTATATAAAGATTATAAATTGTCTTTTTTATTCAGTTTAAAAACAATAAATTGGTCCTTGAACTAAGAGAATTCCAATTGTATAATGTTTAAGAATTTATTATTCCAACAGAATACATAAAGGATTTTTTAAAAATTTAATAGGTTAAATTTAAGTGAAATTATTCATCTTAAAAAATTATAAATATGCATATATAATATAATATATAAATAAAATTGACCTTTTTCTTTAGATGAACTGTGTAATAAAAATAGAATATTTAATTATAGTGAAAGATTACATAACCAAAAGGATTATGTCATAAGATCTTTTTTACTAACCATATATTTTTATATTTTATGAGCTTTACAACATTCAATATAATTTTGTTAGTTTTTCTTATAAAAATAATTAGGAAGTGATTGAATAATTTAGGCAAAATATTTTATTTGGTATATAACATTTTATTCAAGTAAAAATCGAAATTATAATTTAATATATTTTTTATGATTATTTTCTCTTGTAAAAAAAATTTTTTGACTATTAGAAAATAACACTCTTTAACTATTTTTAGCCCCAGTTTCCTTATATTCTTGTTCCTCCATATTGGTTTAATTTATTTTAGTTAAAAAAACTGATCCAAAAATACATTAGATAAA
>CP092867.1:51226078-51236591 GCA_030710605.1 Cordylochernes scorpioides
GGTGATGCAATGACACAGATTAATCATGCGCATAATTATTTATAGATGTGTTTCTATATACAACATGGCAATCTTGTTATAAGTTATCTACACAATATGAGGTTGTTGTTTTAAATTACCATAGATGGGCCCCGGAGTGAAAGGGTTTTATCCGGGTTTAGGTGGGTAAAGCCTCTCTAACACAGGTAAGTAATTAAAAATTTCTTTTAATTAATTTAAACTGTGAGGGTTAAAAAGGCTATAACAAGATGATATTTGTTGGATATATAAAAGTGAAATAAAAATGACATTTTGTTTGATTAACAAAAAAGATGATTAAAATAAAATGATGACATAAAATTCACATTCTAAGAGAATATTGGTGGGCGTTGGACAGGGTTAGTAGTTAAAGAATAAGCAATTGTGAGATTTTACACATGCAATCAAATACTTAGGTCCAGGTGCAAAGCGAGGATATGGACTTGAGCGTCTTCCTAGGCAATGTTTCACCTGTGATCCTGTATAGGGTAACAGTGCTTTGTCACAATTGTAGTGTTATTGGGTTGAAAAGTTGTTGAAGAATATGTAATTGTTAGAAGTGCTCATGTAAACCAAATACTCAGATCCAGGTGCAAAGCGAGGATATAGACTTGAGCTGTCTTCCTTGGCAATGTTTCACTTGCGATCCTATATAAGGGTTACAGTGTTTTGTCACAATTTTAGGATTATTGGGTTAAAAGTTGTTGAAGAAAAGTTGCTTATTAATATGATTGAGAAAGGAGTGAAATAGAGCCATGCGTTAAGTAGAATTGTAGCGACAGTAGGTGATCTGACTTGACTCGAAATCAAAGGTTGAATGTGGTCCGCTAGAGCTGAAAAAAAAAGTTGAAAGTTGAAAAAAGTGAACTCTTTGTGAATGCGTTGGTGATTTGCTCTGCGGATGAAATGAAATTAACTCTTGAAGCTTGTTCAGACCAGAAGTTTGGATTGGTAAGTCTGGGGAACGGTGTTCAAGGAGTTTGTTGAGTTACGAAATCAAAAAATAAATTGTCAAGCAGTGCTGTCGTTTTTCTACTTTGATGTGACGCAATGACTGAAAAGATAGTGATGAAAAATATAGGGGATTGGTTAAAGAATATGATTGTTTGAAAACACGATTGTTGTAGATGCCCGATAGTGGATGATAAACTTTGTCAGATAATAAAGGTATTTAAACAAATAAAATATAGTGAATAGAAATATAGAAATATGATTGCGGGTACAAAAAGTGTAAGTGGACAAAATTAAACCTGTAATATATAAAATATATAATAAATAATAAAATAAAAATAATTTTTGAAACAATTAGATGTTTTACAATACTAAAATAATATCATGAAAAATAAAAGTAAATTTGATTAAAGGTTTTTTTTTTTTTTTTTAATGTTGGATTAAAAAATTTGTTTATATAATTGAAAGGTAAGAATAAGAATAATTATTCAAGATTTTATACAAAATTTTAATATAATTGAAGGTTATTAATGATTGGGTATAATTTTAAGTAGTGTAAAATTGAACAAAAATTGTCTCTTTTGACGAAAAGTTACAGTTGTGGTGTGTGACTAGATTATATCCCTTTGGTAACATCGGTGTTTCTATGACTCTGAAACTGGGAATATGTGAAATGATCTTTTCGTTTGTCCTCAATGCTGGTATGTAGAGAATGATTTCTCTTTCGCGTTAAAAAGTCTATATAAGACTTAACCAAATTGTTTTAATTGGTGTTATCAATTAACATGTAAAATGTTTAATGTATGTGTGTTGTGATATCTCGTTGGTGAGATTTGTGAGATTCTCGAGGAAATCTAAATGAGTAGTGTGACACATGTTTTCAAAATGGCGTCATGAAGCTAGCGGTCAAGATGACTGCTTGAGGGGGAGAGAAGATATTCTCAAAAGATAACAGTGACCAGGGGAGTGACGTCATAAAGAGCGTCCACTTCCTTTTTTTCACGGAAATTCTATTTGTGGGGTGGTCACACGTGCGGGGGTGTTTATTTTCTGTCTTGCTTGAAACTGACTTTCTCTCTCTTCTTTTGTTGAAGTTTGGCAATTTTCTTGCCTATTTGAAAATATAGTTTTCTCGATGTTCGTAAGTGTTGTGTCTCGAAATCAGTTTAGACTTAGAAAAATTGTCATACGATGATTTCAGGCTAGAAGTGAGTGAAAGATATGACTTTCGACGTAGACACGCTTTGAGGTGAGAAGTGTCACAGGCGTGAAGGGCGTCTTTGGCCTGAAAAGTGAGAAAAGTTTTGTTGTGTTGCCTTGTGACACTTGTGAAGTGAATTGAATGGAAAGGTGTCACGTGAAATCATAGTTTGGTACAAATCTAACCTGTTTTCACCATGAATAACAAATTTAATAAAGTCATGGGTGGTTGTTGTATGAAATACATCGAGAGAATATTTGACTGTTAGTGGATGTGGCACGCTTAATGTGAAATTATTTTATTGTGGCGACGATATAGAGCTAAGTGGAGCTTGTGTGGCTCAAGATTTGGATTTGCGTGTTAAGTCGCGCACTAAGAATTGTTTCCAATTGGATTAAAGTGATGTGAGAGTGTTGTAACGTTTGTTGAAAGAAATGTGTTGATGACCAATCATGCATGTAAAAAGGAAAAGACGAGGGAGTGTATTTATCCTCGAATATTAACGATTGTAATCGTTTTGGAAGGCTGTGACTTAAATTAGCTACTGGCGGGTGAAGTGGAGTGAATCTTTATTCCTAACTTGTTTTGGGAAAGATAGTTGTTTTCCCTAGTGGTGTTTTTGAAGATATTGTATCTTCCGATTTTTGCAATTAAAAAAAAATGCGTTTCACCTATGTTAATTTATATTTAAAATTTGAATATACTTTTTAAATTGTTGATTATGATAATTAAAATGATTCTTATAAAAGGGCAATGTCGTGAGAGTTACACATAATTTGAATTGGACGCTTACTTAAAATGGTGAACATTACCAAATTTTAAGAATTGATAAAGATATTGGTCTTTTGATATAAAGATAACTAATAAGTAAAACAAAAATAAGTTGAGAATTAGGATGAATGAGATTTTTTAAAAAATAATAATAATGATTTTTTTTTTCAAGTCGTAGCTTTGGATAGTACCATTTTAGATAAATTTAAGAACGACATGTAAGATTAGTAAAAATGGTAAAAAGCGTGATGGGCGAAATTTTTTTTTTTTTTTTTAACGTAAAATTGAGAGTAATAACTTGAAATTTATAATCTGAATAAAAATTAAAGTAAATTTGATAAAAATGAGAGTGTGAAAGTTTTAAAAATTGAATAAAAATAATATAAAAAAGGTAAAAATTGATTTTAAAATGCGTAAAGTGAAAATATAAGTACAAAATTAATGGTGAATCAAGTTGTGAACTTGAGGATAAGGTTAAGGTAGGTTATTAAGTAGGTAGGTTATTATTAAGGTAGGGGATATCCACACAAAAAACGAAGACACAGTTGCACTAAGAAAGTTCCGTAACAGATAAAAGTTGAGCCAGGAGCGAAAGATGGAGACATAGAAGTTTCTTGCTCGTCTACATGATAGTTGAGATCGACATAAGGTACGACCGACGTGAGCTGACGCTAAGGGTGAACTAAACTCAACTGACTGAACTGTCTGAACTGTCAAGTCCCTGTAAGGTGATGATTTATAGGTTAAAGACGGGGTGACCTTATGTGACAGGGGCGTTTGAGAAAGGGCGCCTTTACCTGTCCAGGTGTGAGAGGGGTCTCTGCATTCCACCACATGTGACAGTGTGGGTGGCCTGTCGTGGGAATTGTGAATCTACCTGATTTATGAGTTTCATCTTTAGACTGTTGTTTGGGTAATACTATGCTCGATCTCTGCTTTAGCTCAACTCTTAAATCTATTGCAGATTTTATTTATTTATCCACTTTGTACAAATTACATTACATAGGTGATGCAATGACACAGATTAATCATGCGCATAATTATTTATAGATGTGTTTCTATATACAACATGGCAATCTTGTTATAAGTTATCTACACAATATGAGGTTGTTGTTTTAAATTACCATATGTACATATTATATAGTACATGTACAGATGTATATGAGATAGAGGAAATTACAATTGCTGTGATAGAGATGTGTGGAGACATCTGAGGCTCTTCATTAGACACGACAACAACAACAAATACATATTTGTGCGAAAAACAACCTCTTACTACACAAAATAAATGTTTCCAACATAGATAAAGGTTGTGCATTGAGCGAATCAACATATTTGAAAATAAATCATCATTATGACCTAATATATGCCTTTATTATCTAAATACAGTAAAACCTGTCTTTGTAGTTTCCATTCCAAGCAAAAATACACTTGTAAAACAGGTTGAGTTCTGATATAAATCGAATAAAATTGGTTGCAATAAACATAAAACTATACTTTCTTATACAAATTTGATGATTTCTTTTAATATAGGGTGTATTCAACACATTTAGTCTTTAGGGGCTTAAACAATTTAGAAGGGGGGTCGGTGGAAGGCTCGTTAAACCGTTTGGTTTTCGACCACTAGGACCCGGGTTCGATTCCCGCATTGGCCACTTTTTTCTTTAAAAAAAAAAAAAATTGCTCCAATGGCCCCCGATTCTTGCAAAAGTCCAACCCCACCAGCGAGTGCAAGTAACCAAACGGGGCTCTGGCACATTTGTAAGTGCAAAGTCGAACTGCTTTTCACATGTGTAGACATGTGGTGCACTTACAGTAAAAGCAGTCGCTAACTACCCACCATGATTATCATGGCCTGTACCACGTGTACTAGGGATAAGCAAAAAAAAAAAAGAAGTGAACCAGACTTAAGTCTGGTCACCTACGGTCAATGACTTTCCAGAATGGTTGCAAGGTTTTGCCACTATGTACTAAGTCCAATTCTCACCTGCAACCCCAAATCACATTATTGACTGCAATCACTCATCCATTGATAGCTCTACTCATCCCCAGCAGACACCATCAACAAGCTCTACAAGCTTGATACCCTGATATGATTGAGTGGAGATAAGAAAGAAAGAAAAAGAGAAGTGAACAAGTTCTACAGTCAGATATCTAAGAAACCTATAAATTGACAAACAAACAGTTCCCATTATAAATCAACTACAGTAAAACCTCTCTATAAAGGACACTTAGTTGCAGAGCCAAAGTGTCCTTTAGGAAGAGGTGCTCTCTTACCGGAGAGCTGCTAAATAAGTGAACATAGCAATTTTATGATGAAATCTGTCCTTTATAGAGGGGTAGTCTTCTAGCGAGTGTCCTCTAACAGAAGTTCTACTGTACTATGACAGGAAAAATCTTAAGATTTATATAATACATTTTAAGGGAATAAGACAAAATCCAAATAAATACGTGTGACATTTCAGTAACAGCGTTGTTACCATCTTCAGACAAAAGTATTGAATGAGAAAATATATTACAGCATGTATTAAATAGTTACTGTTATTAGGTGTGTAAACAAGATTCAGTACTTTTGTCTGAAGATGGTAACAACGCTGTTACTGAAACGTCATACACATATATTTGGTCTTATTACCTTAAAAGCTCTATAATCCAAATTGTGCCTTATCATCTATATAATACATGTGAGTGGCGTTATAGAGTTTTAAAACAATTAAAATGTTATCACAGTGGATTCTACCATAATGTGGTTTGCAGCCTTAGTTACTGAATGTCACATGATGAGAGTTGTTATAACATTATAGACTTGAAAGAGTGGGTAGTGGATTGAGTATATAACACATAGTATCAAGATCAAATATTGAAGCATTGCTGCTTACTTGTATGGATTAAACAGCAATGCTTCAATATCTAATAATTTGTTACTTTGTGTTCTATTAAAAAAAAAAACAAAGTAATAAGACCAAATCCAAATAAATAAATACAGTTAAACCTGTCTATAGCGGCCCCTCTAAATAGCGCCTCCCTCTCTATAGCGCCCAATTTTAAATATGTAGTACGATGCGATTTACATTAAAAGTGACCTGTCTATAGCACCCCCTCTCTATAGCACCCTATTTTGGTGAGTTCCAAGAGGGGGTGCTATAGACAGGTTTAACTGTAATTTATTTTTTTTTTTAATTTGGTCCTATTACCCAGTGTTGGGCATTAAAAAATTATTTTTTCAATTAAATTGAAGTGCAATTAACAATTAATTAATTGTTAATTAGAAAAGTGCAATTAACAATTAATTAATTGTTTTTTTTTTTTTTTTTACTTATCCCTAGTACAACATGGTACAGCCCATGATAATCATGGTGGGTACTTAGCGACTGCTTTTACTGTAAGCGCACCACATGTCTACACATGTGAAAAGCAGTTCGACCTTGCACTTACGTTAATTAATTGTTAATTGTATGAATACAATTAACAATTAATTAATTGTTAATTGTAAAAATACAATTAACAATTGATTAATTGTTAATTGTGAAAATTACAATTAACAATTAATTATTGTTAATCTTTAATAAATCATTTTAATTAATATTTGCCCAACACTGCCTGAGATAAAAAGTGTTTTTATTAATACAACACACCTTTACCATCGTCAGCTGCAGTTGAACGCCTTTTTTCTTTTGCGACAATGACAAATCTGCCAAAGAGTCACAATTTGTCGGACAGCATGTTCGAGAAGAGAGTGGTACTGAAATGCAGTGTTGGGCATTAAAAAATTATTTTTCAATTAAATTGAAGTGCAATTAACAATTAATTAATTATTAATTAGAAAAGTGCAATTAACAATTAATTAATTGTTAATTGTATGAATACAATTAACAATTAATTAATTGTTAATTGTAAAAATACAATTAACAATTGATTAATTGTTAATTGTGAAAATTACAATTAACAATTAATCAATTGTTAATCTTTAATAAATCATTTTAATTAATATTTGCCCAACACTGCTATTACCCCTTGTAGTTCAAATCCAAAATCCAATTTAAGCCTTATCATATTTAAGAAAAAAAAACTAAGATAATTTTGTGTATTTACAGTAAAACCCCAATAAAATGAACCTGGGATATAGCAAACCATCCCTTATAATGAACCTAAAATAATCCCCATTTTAATTTTATAATACAGTGAACTATGGCAAACCATGGCTATGGTGAACCACAGGTTCAGTCCCATTGGGGTTCACTATAGAAGGGTTTTACTGTATTTGGCATCTTTATGTTCCTTAGTATGTCAATCATCAAAACTACCTCTACAGAACTTACAGAGATGATAGGAAACTTTAGAAGATAAATCTTGGTTTATCAGAGGTGAACTCTCTCAGTGCTTTCGCAAACTTAATAACCAGACTGCTCTACTTTCTGTATTGTACTGGTTTCTTATATAGTTTGTATGATAAGTTAGGATTATAAACACAAGGTAATAGGACCAAATCCAAATAAATAGTGTGTGACGTTTCTGTAACAGCGTTGTTACCATCTTCAGACAATGAATTTAGCACTTTTGTCTGAAGATGGTAACAACACTGTTACAGAAACTTCACACACTATTTATTTATTTGGTCTTATTACCTTGTGTTTATATAGTCTGTAATTTTATTGGAGAAGCTATATCAGAGGGAACCTATGGACATAAGCTTATAGGTCTGCAGAAGTGCTAATACATATACAGTAGAACCTCCCTATAAAAGACACCTAATTGCAGAGTGTTGGAGAGTAACTTCGCACATCAGCTGTTTCCTAGCAACGACACCATCCTACCAGACATCACGTGACCTGGCGCCACACTGTCTTTACCTGTAGTTTAAGTTTTGGTTTTCTTCCTGCTACTGCGCTTGCCTTTTGTGACTCTTTTTGTTCCTTGTCATCTTAATATAATATTATTGTTAATTAAACAATGCTTTTGAGATCCAGCCTCTGATTCTCTTACACAGAGCCAAAGTGTCCTTTAGAGAGAGGTGTCCTCTTACCGGAGAGTTTCTAAATAGTAAAAATGCTAATTTTGCAGATGAAAACTGTCCTTTGTATAGAGGTTTCCTCTAGCGTGAGTGTCCATTCAAGGAGGTTCTACTGCAATATTGTAAGTAAATGCATCACTCACAAGTAACCCTCTTACACAAACAGTATTTCAACACACACACATATACACTAAAACCCTGCTAAAATGAACCTGGGATATAGCAAACCTTCCCTTATAACAAACCTGAAATATTCTCCAATTTTTATTTTATAAAACAGTGAATTATGGCTATAACAAACCATGGCTATAATGAACCACAGATTCAATCCCATTGAGATGTTCGATATAGAGGGGTTTTACTGTATAAGGAAAAAATTAAATACATTAAAAGTATGTCATCTATCAAATAAATTTAACACATTTTTAGCATTGTTTCTTCTTATTAAAAATTCTCTAAAATTGCCGTAAGGTCTGCAGAGGTAGTATTGATATCATTTATATATACAGTAGAACCTCCATGAGAGGACACCTCTCTTCAAAGGATGGTTTTTATTTACAAAATTACCATTTTTACAATTTAGAAACTCTCCAGTAAGAGGACACCTCTCCCTAAAGGACACTTTGGCTCTGCAATTAGGTGTTGTCCTTTACAGGGAGGTTCTACTTTATAAGAAACATTTAATGCCAAAAAAAGTATAAAATGTATTCAAATGATACTATCTCTTTGTGTATACAAAATATAAATTCATCTTTACAGTACAAGTTTTTATAAATGTATCCAGGTAACATAGAAGAAAGAAACCAGACTACAAATCTATATTTTAAATCCATTTATTTGTGCATGCCATACCATAAAACACATTTTTTATTTTGCTTTTCAAAAATTTTTTCAAGTTTTTTTGGTTTTTAAATTTTACCCCATGCAAACATTAAAAGACAAACCTTATTGAGGGATTAATATATATATATATATATATGTATGTATAGAAGGGGGATATATGTAGGTATGTGTGGAGATATATATATAGAGAGAGAGAGAGATAAGATGTGTGTAGAGGATAAGTTGATGTCGGCAACACTAAATGTTGGTTATCACAGTGGGGGGGAAGGGAGCAGGCTTTGACGGTCATACCAATACTGAGGGTTGGTTGGGGGAGCAGTGCACACTTACTGGGCGTGTGCAATATGCAAATGCACAATGTAAAACTATGCAAATGCACAATGTAAAACTATGCAAATGCACCCAGATAAAATCTGCAAATGCGCTCACACATGTGCAATTATACATGCGCAATATGCATTCAAATGCACACCTGTATGTGTGCAATATGCCAAATGCATGCATATGCAAATTAATAAAGAACAAAGCTTCCCTCTCCCTAGTTTTTCTTTGCATGATTTCTCTAATTCAAAGGGAATTTCATACTATACTAGGGCTATACCACAATAGAGCTCAGAGAAAAAAAAAAGGGTAAAATTGCAACATAAAATAAGACATCAACAATAAATATCGTATATTATAATGTTTTCTCTTTTATTCAATATATATTATATCTAAGGTAATACTTGTAGAGAAGATATATTGTTTATTCTTACAATAAAAAGATTTAATAAATAATCAATAAGGTTTTTACTTCAAAACATATTGTTATAAAGGGATGGGCATATTTATAAACAAAAACAAAAAAAAAGGTTTTAGTATTTTGTGCTGCATGTGTGTGTAATCAAAATATGTTAACACATTTATCCAATATCACTTTAAAAAAAAAAAAAGATTTCAAAGATGGGGGGGATAAAAAAAAAATCAAAAAAACCCCCCAAAGGTAGGCTCATATTTCTTTTCAACCATCTCCGCATAATTCTCTGCAAGCGTTAATATCATAAAACAGTGTATCCTCTCATATAACAAAAGCTGCAATCTACGCAGCAATCAAACACCACTTATCTAGTGACTACCAGAGAAAAATTTCTTTGAGAGAAGAAAAAAATGTCAAAATTATAGTGAGAAAAAAAAGAAAAACTCACTAAGTTAAAGGAGGGAGGGAACCAATGATAAAAACTGGAGAAGCCAAACACACACAACACAAAATAATGCCATCTAACTAACCTCCACTCACTTGACAAAATATTTGGCAGAGATTCCTTTTTTATAAAAACTTCCTTATTTACATAATTTAAAATGGTGGTCAGAGTAATAATAACCATAGAAGTGGGAGAGATAAATAAATATGATGGGAAGGTGTGGGGAACAAAGAGACGGGTGTGATGGATTTAGAAGGAGTCACGTTCACATTCTCTCATAAGAAAGCCACTACCACTTTTTTTTTTTTACTTTTTTTTTTCTTTTTTTTAGCAAGAACATCGAAGAACTTCACAGCTGTTAAAAGACAAAAAAAAAAAGATTTGCGAACGAGCCATATATTAAAAAAACCAAAACGTCTATCAAAAAGTCCTGCAATCTCACAGCAGGTCTTCTAAAGAGGCCTTTTGCTCTAAAAAGAGAGAGAGAGAAAAAAAAAAGTGTAACTACAAATCGCACAAGAACAAAGTGTTTGTTTC
>CP092867.1:51236691-51267184 GCA_030710605.1 Cordylochernes scorpioides
GATTGAGAATGGTCATTTCATTCTTTATATAATTTAGCAACAAAGAGAAGCTATTGATTGTAATATTATCAGTAATATATCTGATTCAAATGTATTTCAGTGAGTAATAGTTAAGTTAGTTAAAGAATGAATCATCATTATTTAGTCAAGGTCATTAAATTGTGTGTGTGTGTGGGATGAATCTCACTACAGCATCATGTGTTCCTAGCTCTCTTCT
Organism: Cordylochernes scorpioides; assembly: GCA_030710605.1. Taxonomy (NCBI): domain Eukaryota; kingdom Metazoa; phylum Arthropoda; class Arachnida; order Pseudoscorpiones; family Chernetidae; genus Cordylochernes; species Cordylochernes scorpioides. Next base: position 51,236,909 of record CP092867.1, read on the forward strand.
TATTGTTTGTGGAAGGGCATTGCTCACTGCAAAGATTTATATAAAATGAAAGGATTTAAAAGCACGAATGTTTCTTTTATACATAATACAAACTTCTACTGCCCTTACTGCAATGAAAAAATATATTGGGAGGGCTTGGCTCATCAGTGGTGAACCCTCCCAGGACCGCTTCTCAGAGCTCTAATACTGTATTGGACGATTCTGCTTATATACGCAGCACAGAAGGATGGAATCTCAGAAATGGTTTTCAAGAAAACTATGGACATAAGCTTATAGGACAGTAGAATTACTGTCCTCTAAGCTTATGTCCATAGTTTGATTGTATACCATAACTGAGATTCCACCCTTCACTGTAGCATATATATAAGCAGAATCATCCAATACAGTATTAGAGCTGTAAGAAGTGGTCTGGTTAATTAAATTGATGAAACTGCTGGGATGGTTCACCATTGATGAGTCAAGCCCTCCCTATATTATCATCGCAGTAAGGATAGTAGAAATTTGCTTTATTTGGAAAGAAACATTGGTGCTTAAATAATGTTATGTCTTATATATAGATGGTGTGTTATTGCCTCAATATTAACTCTTAATACAATGTGAAAAAAATAGTACAAATGTGATATTGTACTGTGGGATAAGGTGCATAATTAAGAAGGAAAAAAAGGGGCATCTCCTTATTGTGCAACTGAAAATTGCTGATGGTTTGCACCATCTCATGCAATTCTGACCTTAAATACCCCTTTCATGATTTTTCAGGATGCCTGAACGACCAGTTTTTTGGTTGTTGAGGTACAGCCTACACCACGCTGATGAGGGCCAACAGCCTGAAACGCGTATGTGGTTAGCTTTTCTTGCTTAATCAAGAATGGGTATTTGGTCAATTCTGTAATAATTAAAAAATCAATGAATAGTTAAAATTTATTCCAATAGATGGCGAAAGCCATCAGCAACTTTTAGTTGCACGATAAGAAGATGCCCTTTTTTTTTCTTTCTTAATACAATGTAAATTGAAAAGAGTGTCTATGTTGTTGTTGTTGTTCTCATGGAATGGGGTGTAGAGGTTCAGCTTTCGCTGATCATGGCACCATGATCCAGGTACACTCATTTCTATAGTTAGGTTAACACAAGTTTTCAAACATTTCAGTTCTTCTGTAGATGATTCCAACTTGTAGAAAAGAACAGAAATATTTGAAAGCTTGGACAACACACACACACACACCACATTGTTAATACTACTACAACAACCCATCTTTCACGCATCACTTTGTGACACTCAGGAATTAATGCCATTCATCTTCTCAACTTATACTCTACCTCAAGAATAATCTTCTTAGCCATTGTTAGAAACATAAAGCAACACGGTAAATCTAAATTAATGAAATGTTTGTCACGTACATTGTAACACAAATGTCAAAACATTTTCTTTTGGTTTTGATTTTATATTTCAAATCTATATTCCAAATTGTACCTTATCAATGTTAGATATAATATAACCTCTTTAATTCAACCCACTATAATTTAACACTTTCCATATTTCAAACAGATTTTTAAGTCCCAATGACTTACCTAATTTAACCTACAGTAATTCAACAGGTAAACCTCTATCCCTAGGAATATTAGATTAAATAGTTGACTGTATATTCAGGCTTAATTTGTTCCTATGTATGTGGTGCCCATGTTATTCTCACACATGGCATAACACTCTGATAACACATGTGTAGTTACTATAATTTTATTACCATTGTGTTGAGCACACGGACAACAGTTCCACAGATTCTGCTGTCATCTCCTTGGCGTTTATTTTTAGGTTGTTATTTTTGTGTGTGGAAAAAGCTCATTTTGGAGGCTTTAAGCAAGTTTGGCATTAAGGAAGATTCTTGTTTGATGGGTTTATTATGATTAATAATGTTGTATTTAAGATTTTTTTTATACAGAACAGAGTGAAATGGTGATAAAGCACAATTTGGATTATAAGGACAAGGTAATAAGACCAAATCCAAATTTATTACCTTGAGAGTGAAATGGTGTTCCATGATAGTTGACCTCCTTATCATTGATGGCTGTACACTTCCTAATGATGGGGTTATATTTAACCCCAAACATTATACCAACATTCTTATTAAAACCTCACTATATCAATTGGTACCAAGATTTTATTGTTTATATAAACACCATGTTGTTAAATTTTATTGAAAACTTTTGGTTTATGATGCATTAGCATGCCATCTGTTATGAAAATTTGAAACTATTATAGACGTGTATGATTCTTCTAAAAATAAACAATTTCTACTGTCCTTACTGCAATGAAAAATTAATAGGGGGGCTTGGCTCATCAGTGGTGAATCCTCCCAGCGGTTTCGCCAGTTTAAACAGATTTTCACACACAAATTCCAATAAAATATGACTTACCCTAATAATTACTGTTGGGAGGGTTCACCACTGATGAGCCAGGCCCTCCTATTAATTTTTCATTGCAGTAAGGGTAGTAAAAATTGTTTATTTTTAAAAAGAATCATACGCGTCTATAATAAATAGTTTTGAAACTTTTGGTTTATAAATGATAATGTGATGAATTTTTCTTCCTAGTTTTGCACTTTAGATTTTGAATCAAAGTTTTATTCTAATATTTTTTTGGTTCCTGTCTTCTATTATTGTCTTTATCGTAAATCAATTCGATAAATTTGAAATAATCAATGAAGATTTTACCATCAAATTGATAGATAGAATAATAGAAGACACATGAACCAAAAATATGAGAATAATACGTTGATTCAAAATATAGAGTGCAAAAACCAGGAAACCTAATTCATTACATTGCCATTTATTTACCCTGTTGTCATTACCATGGTTAAAATACTTTGGAATTATTTTGCTATAACCAAGTGGCTGTGTTAAACAAGGTTCCACTGTAGTTTGTTATCTCTTTTTTTTTTTTTGTCTGTAACAACAATAGGATTCCTTTTGCCACCCAACACAGTTGTTGCTGTCGTGTCCAATGAGGAGCCTCAGATGTCTCCATACATCTCTATCACAGCAGTTGCAATGTCCACTATCTTGGGCCTCTAAAGCTGGGTCCATGTCAATTTTCTGTAAAGCTGCGGCCATTGCTGGGCATGATAAAATACCCAATATAGTGGAACCTCAACTTTGCTTTCATAATTCTAAGCTCCCAAGTTTTAAGACTCAATTGTTTTAACCTTGGTTGTATAACATCATTGAATTGTGGACCCAAGAGCTAGGTTGCTGCAGTGAGGTTAAACTGTAGTTGAGATAACTAGAGAGGGAGATTCTAAATAGGGGGTTACAAACTTTCAAAAAAAAATAATATTGTCTCGAGGGCTAAATAGGTGTAGATTAAAAAAAGTGTTGTTGTTGCTTATTCCTCAAACCATTTAAACAATCTCCATTAGGTCCCATTGTCTCAGCTTTTCTATTATAGTCCTAGGGTTTTCCCAGAGGTATTTTTAAGACTCCATGATGTCTTAAAAAAAAAGTACCAAATAAGTATTCCTATGTTACAATTCATGATTAGGTACAATTTGTATTATATATAAGAAAACACAAATAAGACTAAATCCAAATAAATAGTGTGTGATGTTTCAGCAACAACATTGTTACATCATCAGACAAAAGTACTGAATGAAGTGCTTTGAAGTAACAACACTGTTGCTGAAACCTCACACAATATTTATGTGGATTTGGTTTTATTACCTTGTGTATGTTATAATTGAGTAACTATAGCTACCATCCCCTTAGAGACTAGAGTAATGTATTTGACTAAAATAGATTATATTACTTATATATGTCTGAAGAAGCTAGCAAACAAGACAATGCTCTCTAACCAAAACGCCACATATAGAATACTTATACAGTAGAACCTCCCTGTAAAGGACACCTAATTGCAGAGCTAAAGTGTTCTTTAGGGAGAAGTGTCCTCTTACTGGAAAGTTGTTAAATAGTAAAAATAGTAATTTTGCAAATAAAAACTGTCCTTTACAGAGAGGTGTCCTCTAGTGCGAGTGTCCTCTCATGGAGGTTCTACTGCATGACCCTTTTCTCTCACCTTGTGATTTACAATCCAAATTGAATCCTCTATGTGTGATGTTTACTCCTCCTTTCTTCTCCAGAGTCAAGGACCAAGGGTATACTGCTGCCATGAATTAAGTCAAGACATGTAATATTTATGAGAGAAACCCATATTTTTAGGACAGTTATCTTTAGCTGAGAGAAATTTGAATTCCAAAATAGCACCCACAATAGAACTGCTTGCCCAGGGGGAAATAATTATCCATTTGCTTGCCCTTGATGTTTTGATTCTGATGGGGATTCCATCTATAAAATGGGAAAATATGGCCATTAAGTCCTGTAATTGGATGACTCTAAAAGTTGACCAAATCACCAGCAATGGAATTATCCCACAATCCCTTGAACTGACACTTGATGGTCAATATGTCAAACTGACGCAGGGTTTTGATGACTTGGGTTTGGCTTTATTGAAGAGACATACCAGCAGTCTAGGGGGGCCTGATTCGCTCAAAATAAAATAAATACCTTGTTATTTCATCCATCTTTTTTTTTTCCCTTCATACCAGAGTTTCACAAACATTTTTACACACATGATAAGACACATTTTGGATTATTCTATATACAGTTACGAGCGTCTTTCCTAATCCGTCATCCTTCTCTGTCACCATTTGCTTTTATTGGTTGGCTACGGTCACGCCACCTTTGGCCCCCCCCCCCCCCCCCCTGCCGGCGGCGCCCGCCCGTTGGCTGCCGGCGAGCACGTGACTTCCCTGTGCACGCGCATGGCGGGCGGTAGGCTATAGTTATTAACTAACATATGCAATTAATTAAAGCGCCAATTTAGAATTGCAACAAATAGTATTTGAATCAAAACATTCAATCGGGTAAAACACGGGCGTTGCCCGGGTCATTCGGCTAGTAGATTATAAATACAAGGTAATGAGACCAAATCCAAATAAATAAATAGTGTGTGACATTTTGGTAACAGCGTTGTTACCATCTTCAGACAAAAGTGATGAATTTGCCTGAAGATGGTAACAATGCTGTTACCAAAATGTCACACACTATTTATTTATTTGGATTTGGTCTTATTACCTTGTATTTATACATACACAAACCCACTATATTACTAGTATAATTTATAAATAATACAGGGGGGGGGGGGGGTCGGTGGAAGGCTGGTTAAACCGTTTGGTTTTCGACCACTACGACCCGGGTTCGATTCCCGCATTGGACACTTTTTTTCTGCTAAAAAAAAAAAAAATGCTCCAATGACCCCCGATTCTTGCAAAAGTCCAACCCCACCAACGAGTGCAAGTAACCAAATGGGGCTCTGGCACATTTGTAAGTGCAAAGTCGAACTGCTTTTCACATGTGTAGACATGTGTACCACGTGTACTAGGGATAAGCAAAAAAATAATAAAAAATAAATAAATAATACACAGTCAAACATCTAGTTAATTCAACACCCCCAATGTGGAAAGGTGCATCGTGTTGAACTATAGTTGTTTAAATTAAGGAGATTATACTGTATTATATATATTTCCATGACACACCTTCCCTGTGTGATGTGAACTGAAGTGGGATACCCCAGGAAATGGAACACATTTCAGCCATTTTATTCTTGGCGAGCCCATGGAAGTGAGTCTGGACTAATGTCTGGCATTCATCAGGTTGAATTGCATCAGTCCCCACTCTATTATTCAACCACCAGGATCCATTACAGTCCTTATGATGGACCAATCCCAGGTACAGCCTCTCTTATAACACAGCAACTTAGTTATTACATCATGATTCCCAAGTCACAATAGTTTTACACATGTTACTAATATTACAGTAGAACCTCCATGAGAGGACACTCACGCTAGATGACACCTCTCTACAAAGGACAGTTTTCATTTGAAAAATTACCATTTTTGCTATTCAGTAACTGGTAAGAGGACACCTCTCCCATAAGGATACTTTGGCTCTTCAATTAGGTGTCCTTTACAGGAAGGTTATACTGTAACAGAAAATCTTGGTTATATACCAAGTGATATAGTTATAGTGAGATTTGCACGAGTTTATCCTCCTGGCAATCGAAGACTGCTATGTGATGTAATGGTAGTGAAATATATAGCTGGGCTACCAGGTGTTTGAAACATGTCTTCAATCAGACCTTAGGTTTACCACAGTCAATTACAACACACAGTGTTGCTGGAAGCTGTCCAAGGTTTGTGGGAGCCTGCCATCTGAACAGCTGGGAGTGCTGAGAGGAAAGTCTGCCAATATTGCAGACATCTATGAACAACCAAACCTCCAATCAGAGACCACCTCCAGGAATGACCAGGATCATCTCTACTGTATTATATTTATCATATAATATTTTATCTGTGAGGAAAATATATTTATACTAGATTGTTTGGCCTTGTATATGCAACATGTTTTTACCTTGGATTGCTCAATTTTTGATACAATCTCTTCATCATCGTCGTGTAGTGACCATCTCCAAGATATAGGAAATATTATTTCACCCTGTTCTTTGATAAATTCTCTCATTTTTTTTTATGTATTTACAGTTATCAAATTGAAAGACCCGGAAGAAGTACTGAGGGAAATACCTTCATTAACACACAGTCCTTAAAATAGCACCATTTATCTATCTCCCAAGGCTCTTTCATTCCAAGATAACACTCCCTTGTGGTACTTTGCACTCTATCACGGTAGTGTTGACTCATCAGCCTTTACTAAATACTTCCACAGCTGAGTAATCATGAGTGTAGTGGAGGTGGCCACCTTGCTGCACTATATAGTGGGAGTGATGGTTGTTAAGGTAGTTCTTGTTTCTTAGGAATAACCATCATTTTTCCATTTAGTGGTGAGATTTTTATTCTTTTATAAAATCCTAATTTTATTTTATATGTACAGAATCTTCTCATCTCTTGGTTACATCCTATCTTGGTAGTAAACCATTAGATTTCTCATAACACCAACACTATATACAGTATAACCTCCATGAGAGGACACTCACACTAGAGAACACCTCTCTATAAAGGACAGTTTTCATTTGTAAAATTACAAAGTTTTACTATAAACACAAGGTAATAAGACCAAATCCAAATAAATATCTTATTACCTTGTATTTATAATCTATAATCCAAATTGTGCCTTATCAAAGTTTTACTATTTAATAACTCTCCCTAAAGAAAACTTCAGCTCTGCAACTAGGTGTCCTTTACAGAAATGAATATGTATAGTATATGATCAAACCTGACTCAGGAGTTTTCATTTAGTTCCAAGTAAAAATGTACTCGCAAGACAGGTTGAATAAAATTGGTTACAATAAAACTGAACTATATAATTTCTTAGGCAAATTCATCGATGCCCTTAATATAAGATATCCAACAAATTTAGCCTCTAGTGGCTTAGACATTTCAGGCATGGATGCATTGGACAGAGAGAGAGTCAGAATAAAACTAAATTAATGGAGAAACAAAGTTTCCACACTAAAAATTGAACTCCTAAGACAGGAAAACTCTCAAGACTGATGACTTCTAAGGCAGTTTTACTGGTAGTTGTGTTAATTTTTTTAGTTGTAGACCTATTATGGAATAAATAAGGTAGGGGGTTGATAAACTTCTCTTTGGACTATAGGAACCTATTTTTGTGGTTGAAATTTGCCTCCGCTCCTCCTCTCTAGAAATCCACAAAAAGATTGTAGTTGCAATAAAATGCATGAACACAACATCACTTGGGTCTAAAATGTTATGTATTTAGTATAACTGTTTGTGTGTGGTTGAAACATTTCAGTCTTATCATTAGGACCTTAGAATTATGATGTTATAACCAACTTTCTGTTATAAAAGAGGCTGTTATATAACAAGGTGTGTTTCCACAAGTATTATTTAATTAAAATGAAAAATAAAGTCGTCAAAAGAAATATTGAGGCTTGAGGAAAACACGAGATGGTGGTTAATTGTATAGAAGGGATGGTTTAACTCATTGTAATATCTGTAGTAATAGGATTTCTCTTCTCTCAAGTTTTTATCAAATCTTGCTAGGGGGGATAACACAATCTCTAACATTGGTGTTTACCATATTTCTCTTCTCTCTATATCCATAAATAAACTGTCCGTAGTTTTACCTCTTGACTTAAACATGTTTTTGACCTTGGTTAGTCTCCCCTACTGTATAACTAGTAAGTTATGGAAATTCCTGCAGCCAATATTTGCCATGTTATCTCTTCACTGGGTTTACTATGGGAAATTATCTTGAAAGTTTTACAGATGCTGCTACCAATAACAGTTGTCTTAACAATTTATCTCTCTATCAGTCTAAAGGCCATATTCTGCAGTTGATTGGTTCCCTACTGTCCGTACTGACCGTATTCAGCCAATCAGTGTTGGGGTAGCCAGCATTATTTTTTGTTAGTGGTTAGAACGAGGTGCTAAATTGTGGTGTGTGTGTTAAATAAATCGACGTGGGTTATGATGCATGCCATTAATAGCCCTCCCATTAATTTTTCCATTGCAGTAAGGCACTAGATAGGGTTTAATTTCAAAAAGAATCTTGCGCGTCTAAAATAGTTTCGAATTTTGAGACCTGGGTTAGAAACTTGGAATTTCCACCTTAAAAAAAAAATTTTTTTTTACCTTCTATTTGTATCTTTTTAAAAATATATTTTATTTCAAGGTTATATTTATCTTATTATACAAGGTAGGACTAAAAAGTGTTATGAGTCACCCTTAAAAATAGAAAGTTTTTTTTTTAAATTTATTTTTAAACTGAAATAAAAGAAAATAAGACCTAATCCAAATAATTTATTAGTGTGTGACGTTTCGGGATTATTTTCTTTTATTATAATCTATAATCCAAATTGTGCTTTATCATTTTAAACTGGGGGAAAAAAAAAAGAGATGAAAATTCTGCATTGATGGCAACTTACTATTTGGCACAAGTTTGTAATACAAAATTCCTTCAAAGCTGCACCTAATACTCCCGAAGCTTTTTAAAAAATGTAACTTAAAACTTTTCCCCCAATTTTATATTGTATGTGTTGTCTTGACAATTTGCCTGCTCATCAGTCAAATAATAATGGTGTGGGACACTAATAAAATAAACTTCATTATTTTAAGGTGATAAAGCACAATTTGAATTATAGAGTATAGCTACAAAAATGATAAGGCACAATTTGGATCATAGATTATAAACACAAGGTAATGATAAGACCTAATCCTTTATTATTACCTTGTGATTATAGCTACATGAAAAGACCTAATCCAAATAAATTAAATGGTGTGTGACATTTCGGTAACAGTGTTGTTACTGAAATGTGGCACACTATTTAATTTATTTGGATTTGGTCTTATTTTCCTGTAGTATTATTAAGGTGAAAAAGTTGTGAGTCATTTCAAACCTATACAATCTGGGGAATACTGATGGCATTGTGTGCTGAGGTGATTCCAGCTAGTAATTAAATGTTTCAAAATCTGAGAGAAAACTGTAGATAAAATTTTCACTTATAAAGAAGGATGGTAACAAGAAGAAGTGTTTGTGAGCTTGGAGACAAAGTCTTCAAGGAGGGTTGTGAACAAAGAATGTTTACCTTCTATTGACTCTATGTCTTCTTGGTGGTGGTTTCCTTTGTAAACCATATGACACAGGTTTGGGTAAATAGCCTGAACATACTGCGGATGTTCAAATGAAAGCTAATACAGTAAAACTCTGGTGTACAGTTAATGTTTGGGAAGATAGTCATCAACAGTGTGATAAGCTATCATGTGGCTGGACTATCAAAAAGCAACAAAAACCTCAATGAGGATACTGGGTGAATGGTGAAATTTTGTGGCGCCATTAAAAATAAGGACTTCCAGACAACAGCTGTGTTCATTAGGGTTGGCAGTAAAAGTGCCTGTTCTCCATGTTAGGAGCTTCTCGACTAAGGATAAGTATAGGAGGCTTCAGTTTCTTTGAATACATTTACCTATTATGATGAAGCTTTCATATTGAAGTTACCTAATATTTAGGCACTGAGATAAGAAAGAAGAAAAAAGTTTTGTTTCTAAGCTTCTTTCTTTATACATGAGTTGTGAATATCTGTCGGTGTAACAGCCTGGTCTGTGCAGATGCTGCAAAAGGTTTCCAGCTTCTTCTTCGGGGACTCTGAGTCCTCCTCCCCCCCTCCTCAGGAGGAAACCGCCCCCTCCCAAGAAATAGATGTGAGATGGTAAAGCCATTGTTGGAGACCCCAAAACTGACATGGTGTGTGTGTGGTGCAGAGGTTGGGAGCGGGCTCCAAGCCAGAGCTGGTCTCTGATCGCTTGTCTGACGAGGATGAGGGCAAGGAAGACAAGCCTCTCCTCCAAGAAACAGATATGAACGACGAGTGGATCATGGTGGACATTGTGGTGCCTTCCAAACCCAACACCAGGCATAAGGGTAAGCAATCCCCCCTCCCCTGTAGCTTGTTTGAATGGTGTCTGCTTCTTGGTAGGTTGGTGGCCCAACTTTAAAATGTAACCACCAGGCAGCTGCTATTGGTTTATTATGATGGTCTTGAGGAAATATTGAATCAGTGCCTAATTATTGCAGAGAGTTAAACAAAAAATTACATCTAAACTCAATAATGAACTAATATTTCATTAGTTGCAAGTATAACTTAAGCCAACTGCAGTCAATACATCCTCAGGCTGGGAAATAAATCTCTCACACCAATGTTGTCACATGTTTTGTCATTTTCATATTTAATGTTACAGCATATCCATTCCTTCATATGCACATGAAGTGTCACATCACTTGAAGGGTAAAGTAACAGGGTTCTTTATATAACCAGCACTAGTTTCAAGAGATTAACTTGGTATTAAGATGATGCTTTTATTCTTTATCACCACTTGGTAGAATTGTTCATTTGTGACCTAGCAACAATGTAGACCAGTATTTAGGGTAATTCTGACACTAGAAGCCTGATACATATTAGCAGACATCTACTTTCTCATAGACCTTTAGTGTATTGTTTCTTACCTTGAGCAATACCACAAGTCATCATATATCTGTTCATAGAACATTGTATAGAGTATGTTGCCCACTAAGCCTAGCTTAACACCATCTATGTGGGGTCACAGGTTCCCCAGAGTGGAGGGGCTCCACGGAGGACCTGAGGACCAGCTGCTGGTTGATGGAGCCTCCCCCCTGCTTCCTGATGCCAGGGCGGCCGGAGGAGGTGGTCATTTCCCCCAGGGAGAACCTGCTCATTGAACATCCCAGCATGAGCATCTACAGCCACTGGGGCCACAGCTCCAACTGGTACCTACCACCGCTACCGGAACACCTCACCAGGGTGTTGGAGAGGCTCCGGGGGCAGCAGCAGAGGACCAAGGAGGCTCCCCCTGTCCCCTACCACTGGTGAGTTGGCCACAGAAGACATGTATGTTGAGGATGATATTAACCTTGATTTCTTTTAGTCATTTAGGACAGATTTCATCCAATTGTAGTTAAACTTCGGGTCTCAACTTCAAGGTTGTTATAACCACAGCTAATACACCATTGTAACTTGAGAATTATGATGTTATAACCAAGGCGCTGTTGTAAAGAAGCTGTTATAATGAGATTCCAATGTAGTTGAGTGAAACCGATTTGGGAACCACTAATCCCTCTGATACAGCCATGTTTATTCCGTCTCAGGTTTCACTTTTTTTTTTCTACTCTTCATTAAAAATGACCTTGTGATTTTTATCTATAATCCAAACTTCCTCACAAAGACCCTTTTTTTTATGAAGGTCTCTCAATACTCATTAAAGACATTGAGATGTTGAATTGATAGGAACAAAATTCATGAATTTCTATGTAGAAGGATGATAAGACACAATTGTTGGACTATAGATTAGAATTACATGTTTTTTTTTTGCTTATCTTTAGTACACGTGGTACAGGCCATGCTAATCATGGTGGGTAGTTAGCGACTGCTTTTTACTGTAAGCGCACCACATGTCTACACATGTGAAAAGCAGTTCGACTTTGCACTTACAAATGTGCCAGAGCCCCGTTTGGTTACTTGCACTCGCTGGTGGGGTTGGACTTTTGCAAGAATCGGGGGCCATTGGAGCATTTTTTTTTTAACAGAAAAAAGTGTCCAATGCGGGAATCGAACCCGGGTCGTAGTGGTCGAAAACCAAATGGTTTAACCAGCCTTCCACCGACCCCCAAACTACATGGTAATAAGACCAAATCCAAATAAATAAAATCAGTACAGTAGAACCTCCCTGTATAAAGGACACCCAATTGCAGAGCCAAAGTCTCCTTTAGGGAGAGATGTCCTCTTACCGGAGAGTTGCTAAATAGTAAAACTGGTAATTTTACAGATGAAAACTGTCCTTTGTAGAGAGGTGTCCTCTAGCGTGAGTGTCCTTTTAAGGAGGTTCTACTGTAATATTGTAAGTAAATGCATCACTCACAAATAACCCTCTTACACAAACAGTATTTCAACACACACACATATACAGTGAGTGTCCTCTCATGGAGATTCTACACTAATTAATATGAAATCATTCGGTGTCTGGTAACACAGTATTTGGTGTTCCTTGTAGTTGTGTAGAAAGGTACTCCCAGAGACAGCCTGGCTGTGATGACACCCACCTATTGGGTTACCTGGAAGTTTGCCACCAGCTGATGGCCTTTTTTATAACTGCCACCTGGCTGACTCTCCCTCCCTTTGACATATGTTGCACCCGTTGCAAGAAAATAATTGTGAAACTGACACTAAACATGTAATTATATACACTCCAATCCCTTGTTAATTTGACCAGGTATACGGAGGAGCTGCATCTGTACTCATGTTAGAGTCGGCAGCAAAGGCGTCTGCTTCCATGTTAGGAACAGCCTCAAACTACAGGCAAAGTCAGACTTTCACCAAAGTGTGCCTAGATCATGGTTCCATAATCAACGAAAGCTGCACCCCTACACCCCATTCCATGAGATCAGGCTTGAGGAGCATGAACTCATGGAATTCGTGTAATCTTTACACAAGGGAATAAGAAACAACAACAACATAACTCAACACTTGTGATAATTTCGAGCATGTTTTCATGTCCTGACCCCCCCAGCCTATCAATGATAATTCGACCATTTCTTAAATCAAATTTTAAACAGCAATAGTAATTAATTGTTGTTTAAATACAAATTTATCACCAAAAATGCATTACTGCACCATCGGTGGCCATAGCTCATGCACATAGTAGCTAAAGGTTTTGCAATGCGTCACCACAAATGTAAACGCTAATATTGGCTGTGTTGGATCCTATAGTTAATAATTTCCTTAAATTCAATTTTATATATGAAAATTAAGCCAAAATATTCTAAATTCAATTGTACAATATAAATCTTTAATATGTAAATTTTAAAGCAATCAACATGTATGTAAATTTCTAGTTTGGTTAATTAATAGCTTTTTTTGTTTTCTCTCTCTCTCTACCACTAGTATCAAAATCTAAGTAAAAATTCATGTGGTAGCTACTCATAACTCTAAAACCAAAGACAATAAAACAATTCAAGACAAGTGGCAAAGTGCCTCTTAGTATCCTTTACTGAACATTCAAGCCACGAACATTAAGGTCCCTCATCGAGCCGGATACTTTAAAAAATTAAGGTAAGCCATTTAAAAAACTTAAAATTCTTAAAATAAAGTCATGCCCAAATCTGAAGTTAAAATTCGGCACAAATTCAACTTTATTATTCAGGAAATAAAGGATCTGGAATCAGAGAAAAAAGCTATTGTAGAATCTAAAAACATACATGGATTAAAGCTATTCCAACAAGAAGTTAATGAAAGGAAAATTAGCCTAAATCAAGTTATCAACACATTATTAGAATCAGAGTTAGATGATACACAATATGACGATTATTCAAAGGCCAAGAAGGATATTTTTAATATGTTGGTGTCTATTGAAGAGGCTTTATCTTTGATTGAAACCAAAGAAAATACTCATAGTGATAAACAACTGCCCGAATCCAATGTTAATTTACCTAAGATAAATTTACCCATTTTCAATGGTGATTCAGCCAATTGGCTTAGTTTTAGAGAAATATTTAACTCCACCATTAATTCAAATCAAACACTAACTGAAATACAAAAATTTCAATATCTAAATGCATCTGTTAAGGGTCCTGCGGAAAAGTTGATTCGGGGTTTTCCCATTTCTGACAAAAACTACCAGCAAGCATGGGATACCTTATGCAATAGATTTAATAACAGAAGAGAATTGGCTTTTTCACAAATCAACAAAATATTCTCCATAAGGCCATTAAAATCTATTTCGGCTGGTTCTCTCTATGAAATCCTTGATGTTTGCAATGAAGGCATTAGAAATCTCTCAGTGCTAGGACTTGAGAAAAACACATTAACAGATCTAATCCTGATCAATTTTTTTGAAAAAAGAATTGGTGAAGCCCTCAGGAAAGAATGGGAATTAACCCTTCAAAATGAAGAATATCCAACATTTGAAAACTTTGTGAATTTTTTAGAAAAACATGCTAGAAGCCTGCAAGGTATGAGAATTCCTTTGTTCCAGAAACAAAAAACCTCTAGCAAAAATATGATGGCTCATGGCCTTTATGTCAACAAAGGTCAAAATTGTATTTTATGTCATCAAATTCATAAACTAAATGACTGCCAGAGATTCATAAATCTTCCCTTGCCTAAAAAATGGGAATTAGTTAAAAAACATAAACTTTGTCAAAATTGCCTTAGAGCAAATCATGAGATATCCAAATGTCTCATCACATCAAGATGTAAAAACTGCAAGCAGAACCATCATACTCTTCTGCATGAATACAACTCTGAACCATCCATTCCACAACCAACAACCTCTCAAGAGATGTTGATTTCAACAAATACCATCTGTAATGCGATGCCTTTGGAAACGGAAACAAATATTCTACTGTCAACAGCCCTTATTAAAGTCAAGGCGAAGGATGGCTCATTTGTGCTATGTAGAGCATTAGTGGACAATGGGTCCCAAATAAGCCTAATTTCAGAACAATGTTGCCACAAGTTGGGACTTGAAAAAAGGAAAAATTCTTATACACTAAAAGGTGTAGGTGACATTGTTGTCAACAGGACAACATCGCAGGTTGAAATAGAGTTCACCCCACATCATAATGATCAATTATTTTCTGCCAGAGCATTTGTGGTTGGAAGGGTAACTGCAGACCTTCCAAACTTCCAAATTCAGTCAGCAGACTTTCCTCATTTAGAAAATTTGCTCTTGGCAGACCCAGAATTCTATGTCACCAAGCCCATAGACCTAATTTTGGGTGCAGATACCTTTGTAGAAATAATTCTAGGTCATAAAACAGATTTAAAGCACCATCCTATAGCACTTAATACCAAGTTAGGTTGGCTTGTTTCTGGGAGAATCCATTCAACTATTAAGTCGAATACTTCGGTAATCAATCACTGTACCACTGAACTTGATTCCAGCATAAGAAAATTCTGGGAACTTGAAGATGTCCCAATTTCTAAGGCCCAGTTGGGTATAAAGAATGCCCCATCTCCAAGTCTACAAGAGTCCATTCAGAACTCTCCAAGTCTAAAGGAGTTCACTCAGAACTTTCCAAGTCTGCCGGGGTCCATTCAGACCTCTCCAAGTCTACCAGACTCTGTTCAAGGGTCACCGTCTCTAACTTTGAGCCTACAGAGCTCCAAACACAACTCTCCAACCCCCTTACAAGTATCAGTTCACAGCCTGAAGGAGGCCATGTCCCCTTTGGTCGAAATGCCATCAAGCCCTGGGTGCTCCAAGCAGATTCCAATTCCTATAGAAGAAGACTCTACAGAGAGCCAGAACCGAGTTGATAATCTGCCATCCTACCCGATGAGCCCAGAGCAGAGTTACACTCTCTCATCGGCTTCTGTTGAAGATTTCAAGGCCCAAAGTGGGCCCAAGTCCCCTACATCTCCCACCAGGGGTTCAGAGAGTTGCCGATGTTCTGGGGATTATACAGAGCCACAGATGTCTCAGAACTCCAATTTTTCATGCTCCTCTATAGAAGAATCTGAAGATAATTCAAGTAAATCTGAAGAAAATCTAAGTAGATCCGAAGATAATCCAAGTAAATCTGAAGAAATTCCAAGTAAATCTAAAAAGTCACGTATCTCTAAGTTAACTCCACAAATTACTACTAAACAAAACCAATTACTTCCTTCTGAATCAAGTCAACCATCCACTCCAGAACAACCTCTCGCTTCTCAGTCAAGTGAACCACTCTCATCTAAGAAAGAAACTTCGATTATTCCTAAGATAAAGCCACCACCCTATTATAGGCGAAAACGTCAACTTCCTGCTGAGAAAACTTCATGGGATGAACCAATTGAATCAGATATAAAGTCAAATTGGAATAAATTCCAAACTCAACTATCGTGCCTAAAGGAAATCAAAATACCAAGATACCTGAACAGTTCATCTTCTCAAATAGAAGAATTACAACTACATGGATTTTGTGATGCATCCCTTAATGCTTATTCAGCAGTTTTTTACTTGAAAACTAGATTCAAAATTCAAAAGATCAAAATCAATCTGATAACCTCAAAAACTAAGGTTGCACCATTAAAGACCATTACAATTCCAAGACTTGAACTAAGTGCAGCATTGCTTTTGGCTCAACTGAATCAAGTCATTCTTGAATCATTTCCTTTTCAACCTGACAAAACCTTTTTGTGGACTGATTCACAAATCTGCATAGATTGGATAAGATCAGATGCCAGCAGATGGAAAGCCTTTGTTTCGAACAGAGTGTCGTCAATTCAAAATTTGACTCAAATCACTGATTGATTCCATGTATCCAGTCAAGATAATCCAGCTGATTGCGCATCAAGAGGAATCATGCCTCAAGACTTGGTCAATCATAGAATTTGGTGGCGGGGTCCTATTTGGCTTCAAGAAAATAATGTTCGATATATTCCTTCTTCACCAACCCAAGTAAATCTCAATATCATTCAAGAAGAAGTCGGTGAGGGTCAAGTTTTGGATAAAACAACCTTAATTCAAAATTCAGAAACTATGTTAAATCTAGAATTCATTGAAAGGTATTCCACAATGACTAAATTGATCCGAATAACAGCTTGGTGTTGGAGATTCTACTACAATTGCCTCCTCTTTGATCCAATTCGTCAGAAAGGACCTTTGACAACAAGAGAATTAACAAAGGCAATTCAAGTCTTAGTCAAATCAATCCAGCAAGTTGAATTCTGCACGGAAATAAAATTACTGAAGTCAAACAAGCAACTACCTCTGTCCAACAAGCTAACTTCTCTAAATCCCTTTTTAGACACTCAAGGACTTCTAAGAGTTGGAGGTAGACTCAAGTATTCCTATTTAAATGAAAATCAAAACTTCCCTCTCTTACAACCGAAACCCCCACGCCAGGAATCACTTATCAAAAATCTCTTAACTCAGAATGCCGACATTCCTGAGGCTATTGATGAGAATCAAGAAGATTCTTCAATTTTAGAAACCACTTTTGTCATTGAAGACGAAGAGTCTAACAAAGATATCGGGACTCCAAAGATTGAAATCTCCGAAGTTTCGGTTATTGATAAATCGGAAGGCAAATATTCGAAAGAACCAGTGGTCAGTGTAGAAGCTCTGGATAAGAAAGAACTGTGCCATGATGACTCAGCTCACCTCAATGTAGATGAAGCTGATCTTAATCGACCTAAAGAGGCTACCAGTGGCATAATCAATGTTTATACAGAAGCTAATGAATCGGCAAGCAAAGAGAAAGCTGTATCTGTTGAAATTGTGGATACATCAACAAAGGATTATCTACAGAGCGGTGAAAAGGCAAAATTATCCCGCTGGAAGCCCATCGATTCTCTATGCTTAGAAGACGTCAAGGAATCTGAAGACTACGATGAAAAGTACAGTTCATCGGCATATATAGAATGGCCAGAAATCTTGAAGAAAGAAGTCTTAAGACCCGAAGCTTTAGAAAAGGCAGTCAGTCTGGAAGATTTTGAGAAGGCGGCAGAAAGTCGACAACTCTCCAAAGAACATTTAGAGGAATCGACCAAACAAGACAATATCCAAATAGGTCAACTAGTCTACCTCAAAGAGGCTCAAATATCTCCACTTTGCTGGCCTTTGGCTAGGATTCAGGAGATATTTCCAGGAGAGGACAAGAATGTCAGGGTAGTCCAGATAAAGACTTCAAAAGGAGTCTTCAAGAGACTCATTACAAAGCTGATTCCATTGCCTTTCAAACAATGAGAATTGTAATCTTAGCTACATAGTCGGAATCAATTAGTCCAGCATCTATACTATTGGAACTCTTTTTTTTATTTTTATTTATTTTTTTTATTTTTTATTTTCTGGTCATCTCTTCCCAGCCGGGGGAGTATGTTGGATCCTATAGTTAATAATTTCCTTAAATTCAATTTTATATATGAAAATTAAGCCAAAATATTCTAAATTCAATTGTACAATATAAATCTTTAATATGTAAATTTTAAAGCAATCAACATGTATGTAAATTTCTAGTTTGGTTAATTAATAGCTTTTTTTGTTTTCTCTCTCTCTCTACCACTAGTATCAAAATCTAAGTCAATTTCATGTATTCTAAATTCATGTGGTAGCTACTCATAACTCTAAAACCAAAGACAATAAAACAATTCAAGACAAGTGGCAAAGTGCCTCTTAGTATCCTTTACTGAACATTCAAGCCACGAACAGGCTGTATGTTACGCGCAATTTTCACCTTCTAGCAGACAATTAGGGCATGATTGACGCAATAACCTAATCTAAGCTTCTGCAACCCTCCAATGTAAACAATCAGGAGCTTTGAAGAGAAACATTGTGTTATTTGAAAGAACTTACAGAGGAATGACAATGTATGCCTTTTGAAGATTTATCACTTAGAATACACAATGAATAAGTTCCTAGCCCAAAAGCAAACAACCATACAATTTTTAGCTTTATTTTCCAAATTTATTCACTTTCTTCCTATTGCAATTATTGGCTTTGATTAATATAGTATTTGTAATATTTTGATATTTATTTTTTTTTATCAATATATATATATATATGCCTTTTTAATTAAAGATCTATTTATGGATTGCTCAAAACAATTTTTAAAATTTTCACAAAACTGTGTAGTGATGCAATTTTGTTTTCTCACTAAAAGTAAATCATGGCATATTCTAAACTCAATGAAAGCTTTCACCACCAGATTCCTGTGGATCCAGGGAAGTTTGCTGTTGCCTTGGCTGAGCCCGGCTCACATATTAATTTGACCTTTGGAAGTTACCGCCACTCATCAACTTCCTCATTGCCGCAGTCTTCATGCTGCAGCGATATATATACAGTAGAACCTCCCTGTAAAGTACAACACCTAATTGTAGAGTTAAAGCATCCTTTAGTTGTCCTCTTACCAGATAGTTGCTAAATAGTAAAAACTAGACGAATGCCCCGGGCAACGCCCGGGGTTTACCCGAGTGCGAATATATTTTAAAAACGTTGTCTTGGGTGGTCGCTATAGACAGGGTGGTCTGTATAGACAGGTGTATGTAACACACAGCCGATAACAGGGTTGTCTAGGGTGGCCGCTATAGACAGGGTGGTCTGTATAGACAGGTGTATGTATCACACTGCTGATAACAGGGTTGCCTGAAGTGACTGCTATAGACAGGGTGGTCTGTATAGACAGGTGGTTGTAACACACTGATGATAACAGGGTTGCCTAAAGTGACCGCTATAGACAGGGTGGTCTGTATAGACAGGTGGATGTATCACACAGCTGATAACAGGGTTGTCTAGAGTGGCCGCTATAGACAGGTGTATGTATCACACAGCCGATAACAGGGTTGTCTAGGGTGGCAGCTATAGACAGGGTGGTCTGTATAGACAGGTGTATGTATCACACTGCTGATAACAGGGTTGTCTAGAGTGGTCGCTATAGACAGGGTGGTCTGTATAGACAGGTGTATGTATCACACTGCTGATAACAGGGTTGCCTAAAGTGACCGCTATAGACAGGGTGGTCTGTATAGACAGGTGAATGTAACACACAGCTGATAACAGGGTTGTCTAGAGTGGTCGCTATTGACAGGGTGGTCTGTATAGACAGGTGGATGTAACACACTGCTGATAACAGGGTTGTCTAGAGTGGCCGCTATAGACAGGTGTATGTATCACACAGCCGATAACAGGGTTGTCTAGGGTGGCCGCTATAGACAGGGTGGTCTGTATAGACAGGTGTATGTATCACACTGCTGATAACAGGGTTGCCTGAAGTAACCGCTATAGACAGGGTGGTCTGTATAGACAGGTGATTGTAACACACTGATGATAACAGGGTTGCCTAGAGTGACCGCTATAGACAGGGTGGTCTGTATAGACAGGTGGATGTATCACACAGCTGATAACAGGGTTGTCTAGAGTGGCCGCTATAGACAGGGTGGTCTGTAAAGTCAGGTGGATGTATCGCACAGCTGATAACAGGGTTGTCTAGAATGGCCGCTATATATAGGGTGGTCTGTTTAGACAGGTGGATGTATCACACAGCTGATAACAGGGTTGCCTAAAGTGACCGCTATTGACAGGGTGGTCTGTATAGACAGGTGGATGTATCACACAGCTGATAACAGGGTTGTCTAGAGTGGCCGCTATAGACAGGTGTATGTATCGCACAGCTGATAACAGGGTTGTCTAGAGGGGGGCAGGGAGGCCACGTGTTCGCTGGCAGCCAATGGGCGCGCATTCTATCCGTGAGCTTCAGACATACAGACAGACAGAATAAGGCAATTATATAAGTAGATGGTAATTTTGCAAATGAAAACTGTCCTTTACAGAGAGGTGTCCTCTAGCGGGAGTGTACTCTCATAGAGGTTTTACTGTATATAGTTATCTCAAATTTCTCTCTCTGTTCTACTGTGTCTGTTTAGTAGTGAGTATCACTAAGTCAGGCCATGTACTGTAAATGTGTTCTATGTGTAGGGAAAATTATGCTTGCACAGACCTCTATGAGTGTTACTCACTCTGCAGTTCAATAGACTAGTGAGGCAAGCAAGCTATAAAGACAAGCTTGGCAAGTTTTTTTAAATTAACACCTAAATACAGTAAAACCCCGCTAATACGAACCCTGGATATAGCGAACCTTCCCTTATAACGAACCCACGGCGATTCCCAATTCCATTCTATTGAAAATACCATCGTTATAACAAACTTTGCGATTTTTAAAATAACAAACTACCCCTATAACAAACCTATTTTCGGTCCCAAAATGATAAAATCTATTAAAAATTTACTACTACAGTTTTACTGGTGTATTTTATTCCATTAAAAATATTTTCTCTATACAATATTCCACAAATATTTTCTTTATACTGTGAAAAATCATTATAACAGCAACAATGGGTACCACTTCATAATTCTAAAGCCTCAAAGTATTTTAACCATGGTGATAACAATATAAAAGAATGGCCCCAAGTGGTGTTGTTATAGTGAGGTTCGATTATACAGTTAAACCTGTCTATAGCACCCCCTCTTGGGACTCACCAAAATAGGGTGCTATAGACAGGTCACTTTTAATGTAAATCATATCGTACTATGTATTTAAAATCAGGCACTATAGAGAGGGAGGCGCTATTTAGAGGGAGCGCTATAGACAGGTTTAACTGTATCTTGAATTGATTTTGAATAATTATAAATTATTTATACATAGATTGAATTTAGATATAGTTAGGACTATTTGGCTTTGATTTTAACCACAGCATTTCACCTACATTGATTGAATTCAGGCCTATTTCATAGATTGAATATACAGTTAAACCTGTCTATAGTGTTCCCTCTTGGGACTCGCCAAAATAGGATGCTATAGAGAGGGGGTGCTATAGACAGGTCACTTTTAATGTAAATCGCATCGTACTATGTATTTATAATCGGGCGCTATAGAGAGGGAGGTGCTATTTAGAGGGGCACTATAGACAGGTTTAACTGTATTGTAGCATAGAAATCAAGTCTTGGAATATCTTAAGATGTAAAAGTATTTATTGACGACATCACCGCGACACTAGTCGACAATTATCAACCAACCAACCCAACTATCTACAGCTAGAGAATACCGAGCAAGCAAGCTGGGCAACATATATGATGATTTTACAAATATAAAGTAATAAAAATCTGTTTTAAAATATTTTTATTAAATAATAAAAGATAAATTATTTCTTCACACCACAATATAGATTAAAGGGAACCTTTTTTTTTTTACAATAATGGAGAATGTATAGATTACAATAACAAACATTAAACCTAGAGCATAGAGAGCTAACATTTATGTAGTAACTGTTATTCTACAACAGGTGTTAACATGTGACTGGAACACTATGAACAAGCCCCACTATAGAGGGTTATGGTCATACAAACAGTTGTGTAGAGGAGCTGCAGATGCTCCTTTCAAGTTGGCAGATGAAAGGAGCTAAAATCCAATGCCTTTCTACCAGCCAGTTATTAGCCCAATACCTACATTATAATAAAAGACTCTTGTAATAATCCATACTCCAACTTGAATATCATTTATATATTCCAGCCTATACATCAGACAAAAGTATAATGGTGATGGTAATAATGATGAATCAATAATAATGATGATGGTAACAATTCTGTTGCTGAAACGTCACACACACTATTAAATTATTTGGATTATGTCTCATTTTCTTCTATATATTTCAGCCTAGAACAGTGATTCTCAACCTTTTTTTTGTTGCGGCATTATTTTAAAGATTTGAAAATTTGGCGGCACAATTTTAGAATTTCGCGGCACACTTTTGCTAACTTGAATGCAAGAAAATTCAAATTATGTATCAATATTTCTATGCAAAATATAAGTAATATACATCTCTAACATTCAATTTGCTAATTTCGTTATTTTAAAAAGTAAAAAAATGAAAAAGAAAAATTAATACAAACGTGAACATAATCATATGACTAAAATTCGGCGGCACATTTTTAGAATTTCGCGGCACACAAAATTACCGCGGCACATTGGTTGAGAATCACTGGCCTAGAAACTAATTTTTTTTTAAATCTTATTTTCCACCTCAATAATTGGATGCAAAAAATCTATATCCTCACTTAACAATGAAATGTAAAAATTCAATCCCAGCTCAACAATTCAATGAAAATTCTATATTTCACACAACCCAATAAATAGATGTAAAATCTATATTCTACAGCTCAATAAATGATGTAAAAATCTATGTTCCAGCGTAATAAATGATATAGAATCCATATTCCCCAGCCCAATAACTAGATGTACCCCAGCCCAATAACTAGATGTACCCCAGCTCAATAACTAGATGTACCCCAGCCCAATAACTAGATGTAACCCAGCCCAATAACTAGATGTAAAATCTATATTCCAACCTAGACAATCAATCCCTTCCTATACTTGGCCTTTTGTTAATTGTCTCCAGGGTGAACAAAGGTGTCAAGGGTATGCCAAGAGTTTTGACTTGAAGCCAAAGTTGTGGCACAGTAATTAGATTTTTTTATAACTCCCAGAACAGTGGACAAACATTATAAATAACTCTAGTTGAATTGAAATTCAATTTTCTCTCTCTTTGTGTGGGTTTTCAATCTATTGTTTAAAGTATATATTTTTCTTGCCCCCTTGTACCTCTGTACTAGGTGTCTATACTGAAATAAATATGTTTAGTGGTGGATATTTGGAGTAATTAGTAACAAGTAGTGTTTGTCTCGAAGGTTTCATCTTTACCAAAAACTGAGCAGTAATTCTCCTGTATTAGAAGGGAAATATTCAAAGTAAGGTGCAGAATCATAGCAAGAATCATAAATATTGTCTCCTCTACAGCATTGTTAACCAAATCAGTAACAATGCTGAAAGGTCACACACTATTTATTTATTTGGATTTGGTCTTATCACCTTTAATTTATGTTCTATAATCCAAACTGTACCATATCATTTGTAAAGAGAAATGTACTTGGCTTGGATTGAAAAGAACTTGTCTAAAAGATCAGCTATTTGTAAGATAGTTTTTTTTTTTTTTTTTTGCTTATCCTTAGTACACGTGGTACAGGCCATGATAATCATGGTGGGTAGTTAGCGACTGCTTTTTACTGTAAGCGCACCACATGTCTACACATGTGAAAGCAGTTCGACTTTGCACTTACAAATGTGCCAGAGCCCCGTTTGGTTACTTGCACTCGCTGGTGGGGTTGGACTTTTGCAAGAATCGGGGGGCCATTGGAGCATTTTTTTTTTTTTTTTTAAACAGAAAAAAGTGTCCAATGCGGGGATCGAACCCGGGTCGTAGTGGTCGTAAACCAAACGGTTTAACCAGCCTTCCACCGACCCCCCTGTAAGATAGTAAGTCTATATAATGTTTTTAGCATTCTACAGAATATAATCAATGTATAGATGCTGTGATAGGACTATGATAATCGAAAACATGAAGCCTTCAATAGGTTTTACAAGACCATCATCATTAATGAAATTTTTATTTTACACTCTTTTTCCTTTAAAATACCATTTTAGATTCATTTCATATGATTATTAGCCACCTCATAAATTCTTGTTCTGTGCTCATCAACTTGTGCACACATTCCTCTTTTCTCATATTTATCTTCAGTAGGTAGCAACAATGTAATCCTCTTTACACCACTAAATTCTTTACTAAAATATAGTTTGAGCAAGTTCATGCTCACACAAAGCTTTGTACTAGATGAAGTGTGTAACTGGGATGTGGTTGTGTGTAGCAACTCCTGCAGCCACCTCACGATGCACTCTGGTGGCTTCAAATGCCCGAGCTCTGACTGGTAAGTTGTGATGGAATATTTTGATAGTTGCAAACAAGGATTCAGTAGAACATCTCCAGTAGAGTCAGTAGAACATCTCCAGTAGAGTCAGTAGAACATCTCCAGTAGAATCAGTAGAACATCTCCAGTAGAGTCAGTAGAACATCTTCAGTAGAGTCAGTAGAACATCTCCAGTAGAGTCAGTAGAACATCTCCAGTAGAGTCAGTAGAACATCTCCAGTAGAGTCAGTAGAACATCTCCAGTAGAGTCAGTAGAACATCTCCAGTAGAGTCAGTAGAACATCTCCAGTAGAGTCAGTAGAACATCTCCAGTAGAGTCAGTAGAACATCTCTGTGTAAATGTTGTAAATCCTCTCTTCATAATTTGTTTATTCGTCTTTAGAAATCCTATTGTAAATATGCTGAAAAAAGTTGGAGAAAAAAAATGCACATTATGGACAAAGCAATGATATATTCCAGATTTGTAAAATAATTGCTGTTTATCTGGGGTAGAAGTAATGACTGATAGTTGCTGGCTCCTCAATTATCCAATGGGGGGAGGGAGGGAGGGGGCTGTCTATCATTAGGGAGATTAGGTTAAATGTAGGTCAAGTCATTCTGAGGGGGATAGAGTATATATATATTATATTAATTTTAAAAAATGTTTTTTGAGTTTCTGCTTGATATTTTGGATCATGTTGAGGATTATTGTAATGGTGATGCAGTCGTGGCAAAAATCTTGAAAATATGATAATCAAAATATGAATATTAAAAATAGCTTTAATTGAGCTTATGAGATATATAAAAACATAATTTGAGAAAGGTACTGCCTGGCTTAAGGCGTAAGAATAATTAAAACAAAATATTATTTACATAATTACAAACATGTTTGAGCCGATCCAACCGGGAAGAACAACAATCAGTTTATATAGTAGAAGCGTGACCTCTGGCGGTCGATTAAAACAGAGTATTTCTATCTATGAAATTATAACTTTAAATAAAATAACATTTTAACATATAACATTTTTAAATAAAATATTTCAATATAACATATATATATACTTACAAAACATAAGGAAGTTGTATCTTTTAGCATGTATAGCGGGATTCTGATAATAACTCTGGAAGATATTACAGTGACCTTTATTGAAGACACATGAGATAACCAAAAAAATGACAACCGGGGACATCAAAGACTTTTCACTTCCTTATATTTTGTCCATGAGTGTATATATATAGCTTTCTGTTTAAATTGTCCCCTTATTTTTTACATGTTCAGTGTAATTACACAAATTTGTGGCCTAAAATATCCATTTCTTGATTTCTCTTAGGAAGCATCTTGAACCAAATTTTTGGTTGTTGAGGTACAGCCTGTATCATGCTTAAGGGCCAACAGACCAAAACGCATAGGTTGTTGGCTTTTCTTGATTTAACAAGAAAATGGATTGGCCAAATATGATGGAACAAACTAAATCAATGTTTAGTTGATTGTGTTCCACTAGGTGCAGGCACTCTGACATCTAAAAATGCTTATGTGAATGGTCAGGCTTATACCCTTTTTATTTTTAATATCAATACCTGACCACTTTTCTTATTTTTTCACCTATATAATGATGAGGCATTTTTTTTTTCAAAATAAAATTTCAATTAGTTTGCTTGTTTTTGAAGTATTTATGCCTACTAATTAATGGAAAAACAAATGGTTCCCACTTAAAATAGACTCCCAAGACAGGGAAAATACCTAAACAAGTGGACCCCTAAGATAGGTTTCACTGTGTTAGACACCAATGTTCATCAGATGGGTCCACACATAGAAGGTTTTAGCATCTTACTCCCCTAGATATCATTTGTTCTACTTACTACACTCCACTTGTACTTACTAAATTGTAGCATCCCCCCAAATACTAGGATGTGTCACATGTCAGCTGTGTGGGGAGCAGAAGTACAGAAGGCCAGAGAGACGGCCCCCGCGGCGCAGCAGGCCCGCTGGCAACGTGACCAGCGCAGGCTCAAGGCCTCCTGCTCCCAGGCCCAGAACCGGGGCTACCAGAAGACTGCCAAGCGACCCCACCGCAAGGACCGGCACTGGCGTCGGCAGTCTGGGGCCAACAACAACCGTTGTTCCTACCTCCGTCTGTGATAACCATGTTTTATATATATTTTATTATTACAATGTGTATCATAATTTTTTTTTACCCTTCTCTTTTATTTTATTAACTACGCTGATTGTTTTTAGGTTTTCTTCTTTTCTTTCTGTCCGAAATTTTGCTTTCTGTTAGATGAGAGAGTGGGTTCTTATATTTCCTACCTCCCCCCCTGTCCCTCTGCTCTATATATTTATATTTTTGTTGTGCTATAGTTGCAATATTTTTATGGAATCCTCTCAAACCAGGTTTCTTTGGTTTTTCCCCACTAATCCAATATAGTGTCCACATTCCATCCGTTCTATATATACCAAAGTTTGCCCACCCCTCACACTCTTACATTTTATTATTATTATTATAGTCACTTGTGCTAAAAATTATATACAGTAGAACCTCCTTGAGAGGACACTTATGCTAGAGGACACCTCTCTATAAAGGGACAGTTTTCATTACCAAAATTACCATTTTTAATATTTAGCTACTCTCCAATAAGAGGACACCTCTCCCTAAAAGACACCTTGGCTCTGCAATTAGGTGTTATCCTTTACAGGGAGGTTCTACTGTATATATATATATATTTAAGTGTGGGTAATATTCAGGCCTATATTCTCTCTCAATATATATATAGAGATAAAATATATTCATAATATATCTTTTAATGTTTTGTTACTTTCTCTCTCTGAGTAATATACATATATATACTATATATATATATGAAAAGTAACCAAAGTAGGCCTTGCTAGTGTGGTGTTGTTATTTTATTATTATTTTTGTGAAAATGTGTGTGTGGACCTTAGTTTTAATTTTAAAAAAAAGAGGAAATTGTGTGTGAGTACAGATGATGATAATTTATTTCTCTAGCCACCAAGTAAAGTGTGTGTTCACCAAGCCGTAGCCAGTGGCCTGCTGCTGCTGCCGTGTTGTTATAATTGACCAGTTGTTACTCTATCTCTCTCTAGCTTAGATACTTTCTAGAGAACTTTTTCTAGAGAAGTTGATTGCAGCAAAAACTTTTGTTTTTTTTTTTCTTCCCTCCCCCTACCTCATTCGCTATGCATATAACCTAGTGTGCAACATCTCCAATCTAGTCTTATATATACATACACCTCCGGCTGTATTTCCATAATACCCATGGGAGAAAAATTTGCATACCTTTTTTTTAATCCTTTTTAGAAAAGTTGACACAGAAAGTGCAATAACATACCACTCACAGCTCTTGTTTTTTGTTTTTATATATATATTTTTTTCTTAAAATATATTTTAATTTAAAAGATTTTTTTCTCCCTCTAATCCTCTCTTTTTTCATGTAGATTTATTCTCTTCACCTTTTTATCTATATGTAAAAATTGGCTTTTTTTTTGTTTCTCCGATGAGAACAACAAAATATAGTTATATCTGCTCTAATTTTTAACATTTTAAAGTGGTTTGTTTGCACCTAAGTTGACAAATTAGTTTTTTTTTTAAATAAACATTCTTGTTTTATATGCTTCAAACACAGAATGTACTTTTTCCTGTCTAAATTTGGTGTGCACAGCCTATTCTAAATTGTTAAAAATTAGAGTAGAATTATTATTTTTCTGTGGAAAATTTCTCTTATGTTGGCTGCGTGAAATATCTCAACCATCCATATAACTTACGTTGTTTATTCAGTAGGTTTTACTAACCCTAATTCAACCCATTCAAACTCTGTCAAACTCTCATTTTTGCAGCTACTCCGCTCTAAATAGGAACTACAGTAGAACCTCCCTTTAGCGGACACCTCTCTACAAAAGACAGTTTTCATTTGCAAAATTACCATTTTTACAATTTAGCAACTATCAGGTAAGAGGATACCTCTCTACAAAGGACAGTTTTCATTTGCAAAATTACCATTTTTACAATTTAGCAACTCTCTGCTAAGAGGACACCTCTCCACAAAGGACAGTTTTCATTTGCAAAATTACCATTTTTACAATTTAGCAACTCTCTGGTAAGAGGATACCTCTCCACAAAGGACAGTTTTCATTTGCAAAATTACCATTTTTACAATTTAGCAACTCTCTGGTAAGAGGATACCTCTCCCTAAAGGACAGTTTGACTCTGCAATTAGGTGTCCTTTACAGGGAGGTTCTACTGTATAATGCGGGGTAAACATTTCCACCATTAGATATAAAACCTTTTTTTTTTTTTGTTTACCTCGAAAGAAATTTAAAAAAAGATTAATTTTTCACATTGTGTGTTAAGACACGCAAATGTTTGTAATGATGGCTTCTTGGCAGCCTCTTGTATGTAAATAGCAGTGTGGCCAAGCCAGTGGAATATCTCACGACGCACAAACTCTCTCTCTCTCGTCTCCCCCCCCCCCCCTCAAAAGACCATGTCGGCCGGCCAGTCACTGTATGGAAGCCTCATAGAATGCAATAGCTCCTCAATTAATGTCTGGAAGAATCATTTCTGCGGAAGAGAGGGATCTAGATATACTCATCTTAGACAGCAGCATCCATTCAAACAGTATCCTTCACCTTATACGTTGGATTTTTAACTTTTCCATCTCAACATAATTAGAAAGAGCTACCTTTCAGGAACTGATTTTTCAAAAAAGGATTTTGTGAAAATACTTTTTTTTTTTTCTGTATCTTAAAAAGTTTATTACATAAAAGACAAAATCTTATTTCATTTAAAAAGGGTAATGTTTGAGATTATTTTTCCTCTAAAAGAAAATTCTGTTAGCATCATGTTGATTATCTTTTAAAGAATACTAGCTAGGTAGCAGGGTCGACGTGAGCATCTCTGTGTGTTATGTAGTGTTTTTGATACCACTCTGTTGACCGACCCCGCTTGTTATCAAGTAGTTAGTTTTGCGGTAATTTCCAGCATCTCTCTGACAGCATGTTTTCTGGATTGACTTCCATCTTTTGGCACAACTTTGCTGAATCCATATCATACCTGAGCTCTACCTCAGATCCTCTTCTTATCTCTACACTTTCCTCTGGAAGTGTTCTTTACCACCGTTCTAACACATAGAATAACTCGCTTCTTAAGACACATCTTTCCTGGTTGGATGGTTTGCATCACCTGTACATAACATCCCGTAGTTTTGCCGCATTTCCCTCCCAGTGCCTTGAGCTGTCTCGGCTGGCCGACATGACCCAACAAATGTGATGGATTCAGAAGGAGATCATCCCCTTGTGTATATAAACAAACTTCTCTTCTTCGACCTTTTTTCTCCCGGTCGACGAACCTCTAAATTGGACTGTTTGGATTTTACAAAACATTACAACAACAAAAATTTCTGGCACCTCAAAGAGTACAAAGCCTTTTTCTTTACACTTTCTTCCAAAGTG
>CP092867.1:51267284-51284945 GCA_030710605.1 Cordylochernes scorpioides
ATGCACACACAATAAAGGTGTTTCACCTTAATACGTAATATATTTCTGTGGATTCTAGGAAGCTAACAAGCTCTCTACATAAGACATCTTGCACCAACATCTTCCCATTCTTTATTTGTCGTACCTTCTTCACCATCGGGCGTGATATCTAGGAGTCTTCAGGCCAAGTCCATAAAGAAGACAGCAATCAACCATCTACAAGTACGACCATCTTGACATATGTTGTGGAAGATTCTACAAAGTCATCTGTGGCTTTCAAACAGTTGGAATTAGATGTTGTTGTCGTGTCCAATGAAGAGCCTCATATTCTCACTGCATCTCTATCACAGCAGTCGCAATGTCGACTATCTTGGGTGTGTAAAGCTGCTGCTCTGGGTCCATGTCAATTTTCTGTAAGGCTGCGGCCATTGCTGCGGCATGAGAATATGTGGGTAGGTGTTAATTCCACACCAGGAACAGTTGTTGCATGTCCTATAGGTTCTTATGCCATCTGGATGTATTGTCATTCCTTTGTAGTGTTTTGTTCTGAGTCTTGTTATAGTTTTTTTTGGAATTAGATAATAAAAACATATTCCTTACTCGACAACTACCCCAGGCAATAACCGAAAGTTTTTCTTGAGAGTGAATTCTTATCCGAGTCTATATAGAATCAAACATTTTAAATATTTTCAAACTGAAATTTCTCAAATAGCCTAATTAAATTTTTAGTTCTCGTTTTTTCTAAATATTTTTATTTGCTACGAGGTTTTCGCTTCACATAAACAATCAACCAAACAGAATTCTACTTCTATATAGATATTTACCTACATGATAAACGCCATTTTACCAAGCGATTCTACATTAAACGAACTACAAAAGGACTTAGATGACGCGCTCTATAATGAAACCACCTGGACGACCTCGTCAATAAATTGCCTACCCGCCGAGAGGGGTGGCCTCGGCCTGCTGCACTTGGCTTCTCAGCGCGACCTCTTTATTCTAAAACGTATACAAAAGTCTATTAACGGGGAAAAAAACGAAAACGATTTTCTTTTTATAAACAAAAATTCGACAAACTACTACAATCTGTTTAACTACGATTTACACAGCTTTCTATCGCCACGACGAAAGCAGACTCTATCAAGCTGGAAAAACATCGCGCCAAACTTTCATATCGATTTTAAAAGCCTCTCGAAAAACGACTTTTTACACATCGTGCTTTTAAAATGCCGCCTTTTACACGGCCTTTATATGCAAAATCCTGCCATCTTCAATGTACGAGGCCTGAGACGCCTGAAAGACTTTTTGGATTTTAAACGGTGAAATACGAGATATCAACGATTTATTCTCCCACGCCACGCGAAACATTCGGAACGATTTTCAAAGAATCACTACGTTCTACAATGAAACGAAAATTATGAATTTTAAACCAAACAACCATCCTTCTGCGTTCACCTTCCCATTACGTACAAATCACGCCTCTTCTCACGGTTCAGAAGCAGCGCGCTACGCCAGATAATCATATCGTCCTATTTTAATTTGAAGTACGCTGAAGAAAAAACGGCCAAATGGACATTCGACACTGCGCCTTGCTGGCCCAGAAGAATTAACATATACGACGACATCGCATGGCGTTTGAAGCTGAGAGCTCTACCTTACCCTACAAGAAATGGAAAAGCTTCCTGCACCGCCTGCGGCGGACCCCCAGATATCCAGCATCGCTATACAGAATGCGCTTTGACGAAACCATTTATCGGACAACGCTATTAAAGAATGCCGAAACATCGACCCTCTATACAGGTTCAATCCTTCTAAATTTATCCTCGAAGGGGAAAAGATCGAATTACGTCGCATTTTAAACAGAACAAAATACGATATTTATAAATTTTTCATCAATGTAGATTTTAATTGTACCCCCTCCCCCACTAACTCTTAAAATTGTAACGTCGTTCTTTATGACTTAATAAAAATCTATTTTGTCTTGTTATATAGATAGATAAATAGAGGAATGGTTGTTTTACGAACGGATCAAGAATGACTCTGTTATTCTTAAGTTTTACTTTATTAATGTAATTTAAATCATTATTATTCACTTCAGACAACAGACAGATATGTCAGAAATATATATATATATATACAGTAGAGTCTCCCATGAGAGTCCATAATCTAAAAACATGGCTAAACTCGGTCTATCCTGGAGGTAGTCTCTTATGTATATCTGTCATTTCAGGCCAAGTCATGAGAAGTCTTTCAAAAAGAGTCTGATGAGAGACAACTTCGAGGATAAACCGGGTTTTACTGGGTTTTAGGTGGTATCTCATCAGAGATAGACTACTGTATAGGTGTATGTGACTCATATGAAATCAATATTAATTGGGTTAATTATGTTTAAAAAAAACGTACATATATATATATTTTTGAATCTATTCGTTATTATATATATATATATATATCCATATTTATGCATTGCACAAATAGTGGGACCAAGGAGGGTATACAGCCGTAAACAACCCCCCTCTCAGACTCCGCGAGGTTCCCTGCGTCAGCTTCGTGCCTTAAAGGGCCTTGATTCTTCGGCAGATTTAGGGACGACTGGGCTAAAGGGCACGAGGGCTAAATGAGAGAGTCCTATTGGAGCATAGGACAGGTTTACCCAAGTCCAAGCAGGTGGGCCTGAACAGCAACCCGGCCGACGATCATTCCTGTAGATTCCTATGGGCTAACTGATCGATCCCATGGAGCTAGAACTTAAAACGAGCGCGAGGGAACATACCAAATGGTCGCTCGATGCACGAGCATGCATCAGTTCTTACTGACTGGAAAACTAGTGGGGCAGGGTTGCAACTTCGACTGCAGGCGTACAACCCATGTAGGTTTGGTAGCCAAACCATCCCTCGGTGTTACAAGGTGTGGGGAGGACAGTGTTAGACATCAAGAGTGTTGGACAGAGGCGGCAGTGTTAGACATCAAGAGAGGTGGACAGAAGCAGCAGTGTTAGACATCAAGAGTGGTGGACAGAGGCGGCAGTGTTAGACATCAAGAGAGGTGGGCAGAAGCAGCAGTGTTAGACATCAAGAGTGGTGAACAGAGGCGGCAGTGTTAGACATCAAGAGTGGTGGACAGAAGCAGCAGTGTTAGACATCAACAGTGTTAGACATCAAGAGTGGTGGACAGAAGCAGCAGTGTTAGACATCAAGAGTGGTGGACAGAGGCGGCAGGTACGCACGTGTTGTTATCAAGATGATAACGTTCGGGCCACGTAATTGGATAAACAACGGCGCAAATAAAGCCTGGATATGCTTGGTGTGAAATGTTGTCGTGATCAACCTTGTTGTCATCAGAGTTATTGGTCTGGTTCCACTCACCTGACAACGAAGGGCTTTCAAATAGAGAAAAGTCGAAGGAGCATCAAAGAATTCACCCCGAGGTCTCAATAGATGTTGACAATTTGTGGGTTCAATGGCCAACTAATCTCTACGACGACATTTCAATCAACTCATATAGGTTGACATTGTTGGAAATGACACATCGTCATTACATTGACGCATTACTTGAGGTTATAAGGTAGTAACGCACTATATATAGGCAAGAAATGAAATCATTAAAACACGAATGTTTATTTACACATAAAACAAACTTCTACTCTTCTTACTGAGATAAAGAATATTGGGAGAGCTTGGCTCATCAAAGGTGAACCCTTCAGCGGTTTATCAAATTTAATCTACCAGACCGCTTCTTAGATCTTTAATACTCTATAGAACGATTCTGCTTATACATGCTACACTGAAGGGTGGAATCTTAGATATGGTATCCAAGAAAACTATGGACATAAGCTTTTAGGAAAATTAACACAAGTTAATAAAAGGACTACGTGTTCAAAATAGATACAAAAACTATGTGCCATCTATTGACCGTCTCTGCAATCTAGCAGACTCTGGTCGGAGACGAAACCACAAAGTTTGCAAATTCCGATCGCCTGCCCCTCTGGATACCATCGTTTTGGGCTATGGTCCTCGTCAGTCCGGGGGACACTTTGATTTTGAGAAATCTTCACAAAGGATTCTTTAAATATTCAGAAATTACACCATTTAATTGGCAAAGTGATAGGTCAATTTTATAGCAAAAATGTAGATGGGTATTTTTCTGGTAGGCGTTCCCTTTCTGAATTTGCCAAAGCTGATCTTTTCGCTTTGTCCCCGACCCAAGTCTGCTAGATTGCAGAGAGTTCTTATTTTAACGAAAGATGTATTCTTTCATTTTTTTTTCAGATTAAAATCCTCCCATAAAAATTTCCATTCAAACGTGTTAAAAGGTTGCTAACCATTTGCTAGAGCCCTCAAGTGGAATATTGGATTTTCGCGTGTAATTTTTGGGCTAGGTCACGAGAAATCGAGGATGGAGAGCTTGTAAGAAGAACTGCTCGTAAATGCCATCGTTCTACTTTGCCCAAATAACTGGATGATTATGCAGGGAATGCCTGGGTGTCGTTTAAATTTTGCGTTAGTATATAATCAAATTAATGGCTGGGCAGTAATTTTTAGTGTACACGGACTTTTCAACCGCCTTTTATATATATGGGCTCAAGGTCACAAACATTGGAATATTTGACAACCCAAAGGTGTGTCCTGGAATATTTTATAACACTGATCAATACACAGAATAGATTGTATTAAAAGATAAAAATTGCTATAATGTATAAAATATAAACGCGCGGTAGCAATGCGCTTCTTTATTCGTGAAAATTGCATGCTTTCGGATCTTTACAATCCTTCCACAGGCATCAGGCATAGCTTATGGTAGGATTGTAATGAATAGAGTGTAGCAAGATTTCACCCCACATTGTTGTACCTTCGACCATATCTAAGCACAGACAAGAATCCTACAAAACCACACGTGTCATTCCTAATTCACATCGTTATTTAGAAGTCGTTTAGAAGAGATATTTGGTACAACAAAGCGACATGTTGTCGATGAAAGGAGACAGGAAGAAAAAGTGAGAGTGAGGTCGCAAAAAAATGTGTGTGTCACTGGAGCTACGACAGTTGGTGGTTATAAATACTTCTCCCCTCTAGTGCGGATGTCCCACAAATGGGGGAGGAAGCCTGCTTTTTAGAAGGGGACTTGAAACCGCCCCCACTAACAGCTATCTCTACTTACAGGAAATAAATTCCCCACACTTCGAGAGAGCAAAAATATTCAATTCAATCTTCCATGGACACAAATATTTCTGCATATAGAGCAATCCATATTTAAATCTTTAGAAAATTCTAAAGAGAATCTTGAGAACAGCTTTTTATATTTAATCATTAAATGGTAAATTCTCATTAATAATTGTAAATTCTCATTAATAATTGTAAATTCTCATTAATTTTTGAATTAATGGATTAAGAGAGTGTCAATAAAATATTTTTTAATTCTCAAATTTTAAATCTTTAGATAATAAAAAGGTATATATTTTGATTGAATAAAATATTTATTTGCCAATATTTTATATTTTTCCTTTAATATTATAAGGTATTTAAAACTTATTCTGATTATAATTTTGATAATAATAATTTTTCATACACAAATTTCCCCCTCCCCCGTCTCCTTTGTAATTTAAAAAAATTATTTCAACTGTAATATTATAATACTATGCGGGGGGTGCTGAGTTTGTTTATACAAAAATGTAATACCTTGACAAAGGTTGGCGTTCAGCCAACCGAAATTTTAGCAATCAAATCTTTTATTCAATCCAATATATGCTTTTTTTTAATTATCTAAACACACAAATATGGTTTGAAATTCTCTTTGAGAAATACATATTTTGTCTTCTTATTCCTATATACTTGAAAATGAAACAGGTCATATTACAATACACCTTCCCTGAATTGAATCAATCCATATGTAGAGGTCAATAAATATATAATCAATATATCAATTCACACATATCAATAGCAGTAAAGGTCAGTAGGGATCGTTTGGTCTCTTTATCTTCGGTGAAATTACTGAGTGGAGTAAGAGAATTTAAATGATTTGCAATTAAAATCAATATATTGGAATTCAAACTGGTACAATAGTATTTTAGCATAGTTTATTCAATGTATTAGATATTAATTACCTGTCTTCCTTATCTCCTCTCAAACGTATTAGGGTATCAAGTTGTGACCCTTGATGGTGTCTGTTTGACAACCATCATGACTGGGTGAAGTAGAATGCGTCTGCCTTTGTCATTAAGACTGGGAGCACTACTCAGTGGCAGGCCGACTTAGCTCCAAAATAAATGGCCGCCTCTGACATGAGGAACAGACGCCATGTGCAGCTGCTCCTCCTAAGATGGAGTACAAACGCTGCTCATCCTGTATCCCTGGATTAGGAGCACTTACAGGGTACTATCAGCTGGGCCAGCTGAACCCAGGTTTTTTAGTGAGCTTGTTACTGCTCCCCCCTCCTCCTTTTTCATCCGGGCTTGGGACCGGCAAAGGCAGAGTTTACCTGTAGAGTATTACCTGTAATACAATATAATGCGAATATGCTTATAGAACGACGTTTAACAAGTTTTTACCGCAAATGTTTCTTTTTACAGAACGAAAAAATCATAATTTTCATTATTTAAGCAGAAATAACGACTATTCATATCCTTAGGGATGAAGTATGAAAGGATGAATTGTGAGAGAAGAGTGATGATGAACGGAAAAATAAAAGTGTCCAGGGATGGAAAACGAACCCACAGTGTTCCGATTAACGGCAGATGCCATGTCCACTAGGCTACCCTGGATATATTTTTCCGTTCTTAAATATTATATGAAGTTAACTACCTGTGTTTAATTAAATAAATTGAAGAACCATTCGAGAATAAGTTTCTTATCTCGAAATATCATTCAACCAGCACGTATCATCCACCATGCACGTATATATATATATATATATATTTTTTTTTTTCAAAAATTGTTTATAACACAAAGAGAATGTAATATATTTTTCTCTCCCTTTCAATTCATAAATATTTAAAATATGTAAATAATAAATTGTATATAAAATAGTATTTATCATCAATTTATTATCGTGATACTCCTGTTGAAGGACTGAGAAGTCCGAAAGCTTGAAAATAAAAGGTTGAACAAGAAACTTTACTCTGGAAGCTTTATTTATTTTATAATGAGTTTCTTTATCAGTTTTTATTACTTGAACGCAAGCTTTCAGGTTTATCAGCTCTTTGACGAGAGCAACAGTTAGAGTGTTACCCCCATCAAGGGCTGGTAAGCCTGAAAGTTTAGTTCAAGTAAAACAATCTAATAAAGAAACTTATCAAAATACAAACATTAGGCCTCTAGGGAAAATTTTATTTTTTACAAATCGTTTATTTATAAAAATATCTCTAACATATTTATATAGGTATGTAATTCTACTGTCCTCAAAGCTTATGTCCATAGTTCACCTAAAATACCCATTCCAAGAGTCTACCAACAGTATCACTATAAAAGGAAGTTCCAAAAATGCAATATAACAGCGGTATGGTAGATTAAACTGGCGAAACCGCTGAGAGGGTTCACCACTGATGAGCCAGGCCCTCTCATTAATTTTTCCATTGCAGTAAGGGCAGTCGAAATTGTTTAATATCAAAAAGAATCTTACGCCTTTAAAATAGTTTTGAATTTTGATAAATATCTCTAGCTGTCGGGTAAGAAAGCCTTTCTACTGTAAGGATAGGAAGAATAGTCGTTATTTCTCCTTAAATAAT
This sequence comes from Cordylochernes scorpioides, assembly GCA_030710605.1. Classification (NCBI taxonomy): domain Eukaryota; kingdom Metazoa; phylum Arthropoda; class Arachnida; order Pseudoscorpiones; family Chernetidae; genus Cordylochernes; species Cordylochernes scorpioides. The sequence goes on from CP092867.1 coordinate 51,274,984, forward strand.
GGAAATTACGATTTTTCGTTCTGTAAAAAGAAACATTTGCGGTAAAAAAACTTGTTAAACGTCGTTCTATAAGCATAGCCGCATTGTAGACTTTCTTGCCCGAAAGCTGGAGATATTTATAAATAAAAGATTTGTCAAAAAGGAAACTTTCCCTGAAGGCCTAATGTTTGTATTTTTATATTGATTCAAGGGATTATTTATCGAATTTAAAAATAAACTTATCCTCAATGTATCTTCTATTTATTCTCAGTTTATTCAATGTACTTTTCATTTTTATCTATTAGAGAAATAACCCAGCCTCTCCCTGGTGCTGTCTTAGGTGATTGGTCGCATAGCCAATATTGGGTTTTAAAACTTGTATTATTATCGTCAAATTATATGTTGACAAACATAAGCAGTTTTAAAATTCTCAGTATTTTGTGGGAATAATGTTGTTTATTTGTTAAGTGAACTGATCTTCCATTGGAGAATAACTGCATTCTACAATGGATTCCTGCCTGTCTTGGGATCGGGGATAATGAGATGGCAGATGAATTAGCAAAGGAAGCCAGAAAGTTGAGCCAAAGGAAAGAAAAAATGTCAGTATTTGACGCTGATTCTTTGCCAAAATACAATATAATTCAACAAAAAAAAAAAGAAAAGATCAAATATGCGAAATAAACTCTGAGAGAAGAATTACAAAAACTTTAATAAGACTTAGAACGAAGCACTATAAAGGAATGACAATACATCCAGATGCACAAGTACCTAAAGGACATGGAACAACTGTCCTGGTGTGAAACTAACATCTACCCACATATTATCATGCCAGCAATGGCCGCAACCTTGCAAAAATTTGACATGGACTCAGAGCAGCAGCTTTACACACCAAGATAGTGGACATTGTGACTGCTGTGATAGAGATGCATGGGGACATCTGAGGCTCTTCATTGGACATGACAACAACAACAACTGATTTCCTACGCCTTCTCATTGGACGAATGTGGCCATGTTTGTACATAAGAGGGTTGATAGGGAATGCGTAAGACTCTGCCAGAGGTATTGTGTGGAGACGCTGAAAGGGTTCTCTGTGTCCGTGTTTGGTAATCTCATCGCATACCTGTGTGACCCCGGCCCGCTCCTTATCAGCGCTGCAATAAAAGATAAGTGCTGGTTTTGTTATACTAATCGAGTGGTTTTATTTACGTTCTTCCTTTTTTATTTTTGTTGTATGAGTATGTTTTTCTGAGTGTTTTCTCTGTGTTAAGCTACTTTTAATTTAGGGGCCCTCTAGTATATATATGTCGTAATTTGTCTAATACCCAAGAGGTATAATTTCTTTTCGCCAAAATAGGAATGTTAAACTGTAAATATGTTAAGCTTGTGTTAAAATGTGAATACAAATTCATCCATCTATAAATACACTGTACAAAATAAACGTGGAAGCCAGCGCGGGCGAATGCTACGGCACGCCGCGTGCGCGCGCTCACTTGGCTGGAACGAATTCTTTTCGAAGCTTATATGCATAACGGTTGCACCCTTTCATTCGATCACGACATATATATATATATATTTGTGTGTAAACCGTACAAAGTAACTTTTTGTCATTATTATTAATAGTTTTTTATAGATTAACTCTAATCTTGATCAAATTAGTATGAAAATAAAGTAAGTAGAGGAGCTTCTTTATACACGTTTATTCTCGCTAGCTTTCGAACCTACAAGGTTCTTCATCTGCATGGATAGCTTTTACACTAACAAAGGTACTGCAACACAGGGACCTTATATACACCTTGGAGGAAATTTACATACTTAAGCTAATGGATTGAAAGATAATATATGACGCCGACGTTAAAATTGGAATATTTACATATAAAAAACTGAAAACAAGATTTGTAAAATTATGTGCCCTTGGACTTTTACTCATTTGTCGCAACAATGTTGGCTGGTTTTACATATATCATAATTTTACAAATCTTGTTTTCAGTTTTTTATATGTAAATATTCCAATTTTAACGTCGGCGTCATATATTATCTTTCAATCCATTAGCTTAAGTATGTAAATTTCCTCCAAGGTGTATATAAGGTCCCTGTGTTGCAGTACCTTTGTTAGTGTAAAAGCTATCCATGCAGATGAAGAACCTTGTAGGTTCGAAAGCTAGCGAGAATAAACGTGTATAAAGAATCTCCTCTACTTACTTTATTTTCATACTAATTATTAATAGTGGTGGTAGTAGCAATAATACACTAATGATAGTAATAGAAGAAATGATAGTGAAGATCAATATTTGTATCCATATATTATTGTCTTAATGATATTCCAACCTCAGAGAGAATATGTTAAATAAATTTTAAACCAGGGTAATGTCTTCTTAACTTACTCCTAATCAAATCAAATTTTCATCCAGTCTGGTCAAATATTGAGGAAACATAGGCTTAGCGAGCAAATAAATTAAGGTGAAAACTTCATGCTCTTCCAGGGATAGGTTTCTTCTTAGTAAAAATTTTAAAATAATATAAAAATAAAAGTAAATGTAGAGATATCGGTTTTGTTTTTCATTGGAAAATGGGTGCCGTTGCCACGTTTGATCACCTTGGACCAGAATTTGGTCGAATATTCCAAGGGTCCAGGGGGGACTGGTGTAGTCGGACTTCTTCTTCCCCCTTCCAAGATTATCCAACAGAAGACAAGGAAAGATCAAATATATGAAATAAACGTGTTGAGAGAATAATAATAAAACAATCACAAGACTCAGAATGAAACATTATAAAGGAATGACAATACATCCAGACGGCATTAGGAACCTACAGGATATGTAACAACTGTCCTGGTGTGGAACTAACACCTACCTACATATTCTCATGTCCAGCAATGGCCGCAGCCTTGCAGAAAATTGACATGGACCCTGAACAGCAGCTTTACACACCCAAGATAGTGGACATTGCGACTGCTGTGATAGAGATGCGTGGAGACATCTGAGGCTCTTCTTTGGACACGACAACAACAAAAGAAACTTATCCCTGGAAGTCTGATATTTTCACCTTAGAGTATTGATATAAGGTATTATTTTATTGAATTGAAACAAATAAATATTCATTAATCAATAAGATTTGTTTTCTTAAAAAGGACGACAGAGGGTCGTCGAAATGTTGGAAATGAAGATTTAGAAAGCATTTATTGTATATTCAATCATATTTATAGATTCAACTCCTTCAAAAGTGTTTTTTATTATTATTTTTTATTTGTATAGATTATAGACTCGAGGAGAATGCGGAAAGAATCACGAACTTTGGTGACAATGGCGCTTTGTCCATTTGGATCATCACCTTGTAAAGAACATTTTTGATAGACTGGATGATGTGGTGAGGCATTCACAATTGGAAGGCCAAATATCAGGATCTCTGTAGATCTTCGTCAACAGCCATCTAGCAATGAACAATTGACAATTTAAACAATTTCATTGATTCTACTAATCAATTGTTACAGAAGTTGTGTTGTTTAAAGAGTGGATCTGCGAGTCTTTTTGGAAAACACTTTTTTTCTGCAGCGTTCATCTTGAGTCTGTCCTCATTTCTTCATGTCTCTAATACTATCTAATATCAATGAATGTGCTTCTTTCTTACAGGTGTCCCCTCTTCTTGTCTCTGTTTTACCTTTATTGATGATTCTTTATCACAATATTCTATTACTATCATCATTTTTTTTATCTTCAGACAGCCGGAATGATTACTAAGGGTATTTTATAACAGGATTTGTTTGTATACACACTTACATTAACTAATGTTAAATGTAAATATATTGATTGTACACTCGTTGATAAAAATTAAGGAAGCTCTATTTTTTGGCATGTATATCGGATTCAGACAATAACTCTGAAATATATTTAATACACAGTGACCTTTAGTGAAGACACACGAGATAAGTAAGTGTGAACAAAATTGACTCTGTATCCTTCAAAAAACAGATGACGGATGACATAAAAGACTTTCTAATTCCGTAACTTTTGTCTATGAGTGTATATATTGCTTGTATATCCCTATACACACTCTATCTTCGCACTTTGTTTAAACAAGCTTCCAAAAATGACTTATTATGTTTGGACCTCAGTGATTCTTTGTAGCTTTTTATTATCACTATTGGACTATAATACAATATAATGCAGCTTATGATTGTAAAACGACATTTGAAAATTATTCCGCATGTGTTTCTTTTGAACGAACTATATTTGACAGACGATCTACATATTGTTGCGTGTGTGTGATAGGTTATTTATTGTTTACTTTCTAATTATAGTTCACAGACAAGTTCCATATCGTGGTTTGCATGCTATTTATATTTGTGTACAGGTTAATTTTGAAATACACTAGTGGAAAAAGTTACACTCAAAAGAAGTTGACGAAAAAACATGAAATTTGGTTCAAATTCTTGTGGCGTTTAATGAATGTTTACATCTTTTGGTTTCAAAACGTTTAAGAATAGTTTATTACGATCAATTTTATTTTTTATATTATTTGATTTATGAAAATTCATGCCACACGTTTCGTGTAACATTCTACCTATTCCTTATTGGATGTAACATTATTTCCACAAGTTTATAGTAAATTCCTACAATTTGTTCTCTTCACGTTGCAAGTTAGTTTATAGAAAAAAAATACTGTAATTATAATTATTAGCCATTATTTCTAGCCTGTAATTAGATGAAAATTAAATGTAGACGTTAATTACATGCTGTCACAAGATAATTTATCACCTCTGGGACGTATAGTCTTTGTTCAATAGGTTGTTATGTTTCCAGATAAGTTAGAGTAGGTACAATTGGCTCTGAGTGTAGCTCAGGACGTATTGTCTTTGTTCAATAGGTTGTTATGTTTTCAGATATACAAGTTATTATAGGTACAACTGGCTCTAAGTTTAGTGCATGACATATTGTCTTTGTTCAATGAGTTGTTAAGTTTCACGATAAGTTAGTGTATGAACAACTGACTCTAAAAAGCGTTAAATATACCTCCTCTTCTATTTTTTACCATATAATCAAGAAGATAAAACTAGTATGTTCTACTAGGAAAAGAAGCAAGACGTTATAAAATAGGTTCCTAAAATTTTCGGACAACTGCCCACTTTGCAAGACATACATTTTGTAGCATCTCTCCCCTCTTCCAACTGCCTTCCAACCGCATGTTAAATCTTGACCTATGGTATTAACAATTAGACAATTTTAAATCATCACATATATATGTTTTTTTTTTTCAAATTGATATATACCTCTGTCAGAGAAAAAAAGGTCAATTTTTATATAAATATTCATATAAATAACATTTTAATTTAAAAGAGAAAAAATATTGTGTAAGAAGATCCCGTAAAAATGAAATACAGAGTCCATTATGAAAGAAATGAGCATTTAGTGGCAAAATAAATTTATTGATCGTAATTTGTGCAAATGTTCAATATTCTTCAAAATACATTCCTCCTGCATCAATACACTTGCGGAGACGCGTTTGCCACGCCTGAAAGGCACCCTGAAACTCCTCGACAGGAATGCTTCTCAGGAACGTTGTAACATGGTGTTGGATGTTTTCCACGGTTTCCTAATGTTTTCCTTTCATCTCTCTCTTGAGTCACGGAAACAAAAAGAAGTCCCATGGAGCTAAGTCGGGACTGTAAGGGGAGTGAGGGATCACCGAGGTGTTGTTCCGGGCCAGGAAGTTGGTAATGATGAAGGCTGGTGGCATTGTCATGGTGGAGCTTGACTTTAATGTCAGTCCTCACGTGTGCGATCCGGCGTTTCAATCTCCTGAGCACCTCCAGGTAAAAGGCTGAGTTTACAGTTTGTCCCTGCGGAACAAACTCACAATGGACTATTCCTCGTATGTCAAAGAAGACAATGATCATCGTTTTGATGCGCGACTTGCTCATTCGCGCTTTCTTGGGGCGTGGGGATGATTTTGTGTGCCATGCACAGCTCTGCCTTTTCGACTCTGGGTCGTATTTAAACATCCAGGATTCGTCTCCGGTTACTACAGAGTTCAGAAAGTCCGGTTCATTTGAATCAAATCCAACCATTCTTGAGAGCGCAAAACTCTAAGTTCTTTCTGGTCTTGCGTCAACACTTTCGGCACAAGCTTCGCACAGACCTTACGCATTTGCAGATCCTCGGTCACTATCCCATATACCACAAATGTGGACATGTGTAATGTGTCAGCAATTTGCTGGATGCTCAATCGACGGTCGGTACGCAAAACTTCGAGTACACGATCCACGTTCTCGTCAGTTCTGGCCTTTGTTGGGCGTCCTGAACGGGGTTTTAGGCGACCTCCTCCCGGCCCTCCTTGAATGCCTTGTGCCACTTCCCAGACTGTGATCTTGAAATGCAATCGTCCTTGAAGGCTTTTTGCGGCATCTGAAATGTTTTGGTTGCATTTTTTCCAAGCCTCACGCAAAACTTTATGGCGTATCATTGTTCAAGCGAACGCTCCATCGCGCTATGTTACAAAAGTTGAAAACACACTTCAAGCGGAGGCATGTATCTCCCCTCACACTGCTCGAACTCAACTGACGACCGGATGGATTGAAAGGGCATATCCCTCCACCACATTTCCCACGGTTTTACCGTGCTGCCATCTATCGTCGCGTCACAATAACATTATGCTCATTACTTTCATAATGGACCCTGTATAAGGCAGAATATAAATTATTAAATCTCAATATTTAAAAAATAATTATTTTTTGAAGATATAATTATCCCTATATATAGTCACGACCGTCTTTCCTCATCGGCCTCTGTCACGGATGCGCGCGCACAGGGAGGTCACGTGCTCGCCGGCTCCCTCGAGCCGGATTTGAATCAGCGTCCTAAGGATCACCGTTGTAACATCTACAGTCGGGTAAAACACGGGCGTTGCCCGGGTCATTCGGCTAGTTTTTTCTATAAAGAATAGCACTGGCCTCGACCCCCCTCCCCTTCCCCCCTAATGATCCTGAGCCCAATAGGAGGGCAGAGCCATTTTTTAAAAAACCAATATGTTAAGCATTTGACTCCCACTTACCTAATAGGTGTAGATTTGGAGTTTTCCTGAGAGATCTAGACTCTCTCTAACCTAACACTCCATCATTGCAAACGTAAGTTGTATAAAAACAAGGTTAATCAGCTAGTAGGAACCTGGGTTTAAGCAGAGAAGAATACGAAACGATGGGTAAATTTGAATGAAGAGAAAGAAAAGATAAGCAAGGTGGATAAAGTGGAAGAATGGGGAAAATGAGCAGGTTTAAGGAGAAGAGAAGTTAGGTAAAATTGAAGGAAATGAAGAATGAGACAAGCTAGACAAGTAATAGTAAAGAGAAAGAATGGGAAAAGCTGGATATCACGGGCCACAGACTGGTGTAAGGCTAATAAACAATAAAGACTGTTGCTAGGAAACCCCTTGTATGTGGAAAACTTGTCTTAGTTCTAAGAAATTCATATTAGATTATATTAATAAGAGAATGTTATATCACTTGGGAGTTCTTAGAACCTGTCTTTTATTATGAAACAATTTTATTGACAACTAACCATTATTAAATTTTAAAAAAGATTGGGAATATTTACAATGATTCATGAGCGAGGAAGGCCCCACCACCTTGATAGGGTCCTCCTCCAGACCGCATCTCCTGCGACAAGAAGTGCTTATATATACGATGTTGGGAGAAACAGATGCCAAACCCGGGATCCAACCAGGGACCTTTAGATCTTCAGTTTAACGCTCTCCCAACTGAGCTATTTCATTATAGTATAGTGGTAATCCTATGGATGATTCAGACGCCCACTCTATTCACACGTTAACCAAGGCAACCATTTGCAAGTTTTTACTTAAGTGAGGGGACTCGACATTCTTAGACTAATTGGCCATTAGTAAAACTTAAGTGAGGGAGAGACCCCTGATTGTCTCTGGAGGAGTACTCGATGCTGATGAGGGCAACCAGATGCCACAATAATAAAGCAAAACCGGTCTAGAGACAGTAAAAGGTAGAACACAAAGAAACTGTGTACATTATATAAAATTATATACTTGTATATATAATTATAATATATAATTGTGTACTATAATGTGCATAGTTTCTTTGTGTTTTACCTTTTACCGTCTCTAGATCGGTGTGGTTTTATTATTGTAACATCTGGCTCCCCTCTTCACAAGAGCCAAGACGACGTGGGTGGTAAAGTCAAGGAAGTACTGCTGGGGAGTGGTGGAAACAAAGAAGGGGTCTGTTGAGACAGGCGGGGGACAGTCTGGTGACAGCAGTTCGACAGCGAGCAGTCCTGAAGGTGCGAGAAGGTCCGGTGGATAGCAGCTGCTGGCGGGAGGTGCCCTGAAGCTGACTGCTCTGTGGAAGTGGACACCAAGTGTGAGATCGAGAGTTCAATAAGAAGCGGCAAGTTGTCTTGGGAAGTGTGGCCGTGTGGATGATCCTGCAAGATGGTGTCAGAGAAGCTTGCCCGACCTGGACAGGAGCTGGCTGTTGACGAGGATGATCCTACTGGTGGCGGACATTGGAGACAAATCCATCTAAGTGTACCTAATTCTCAATTCCATTAACAGCTCCTGGTAATAAAGTATATCACCTAAGCTGTATCCACAACGAACACCAATTTCTCACCAAATACGTATTGCTTTCAAAAATATCAGAAAACAAATCTAAGGCAATAGCTTACTATAAATTTTTTAGATCATCATTATGTAAGGACCAGTCAACAAGTGAATGACTTTGAGATGAAGAGTAAAGCCAGTTCAATTTCTATGTAAATAACACAAGATGATTATTACCTTACCCAATTGGGAGAATCTGTATGGAGCAAGTCCTTAATAAAGGCTTTGTGTGTGTGTATCCACAACGAACCCGTAATGTTTTCCTAGAAACCTTGTTCGCAAACAACGGCCGCTGGAAAGCGTCGTAACATTATTGACAGATGAAATTGTTTGAAGTCTTATCACCTCTGCGGTGTAAGAATATTTAAAATCCTAAGCTTCATATAACGGGTAATATGACATATTTATATAAATACAAAAGCTGTCGAATGATTAACTTGGATAATAAAACTATAAAAGTTCATAGTTCCCGCGCAGTTTATACATGGCAGCAGAGTTTATTGACTGGATAGCATTTTCAACTGAGAATTTCCGATCCACGGCGAAGTCAGAAAGTACCTTGTAACGTTCATGACATTGTCGATGTGCTCCAATGTCACCCAAGGGTATATTTTAACAGACGACTACTAAAACTTTAGGGCAAAAGGTTGTTTTAATACAACAATACCGTACTAGCTGTCGACCGATATCATTCTTAAACGAAATAGATTACCTATAGGAAAACGATAAAGTTAAAAAGCCTGTACGGATGTTAAATTAACTAAATACTTTATTCATTAAAGTTTTAGAGATCGTCTATTGGTCCTTAAGTGAATATAAGTCTAAAAAATATAAATTTGGAAGATGTCCTCCGCCATGGAGGGTAGGTTCTGACATGAGGAAGTTTCTGTGTAAGCATTCTTTTCCCGGGGAGAGGTGAAACGCCCCATCTAGGCCGTTTGGCAGCACTCCTCATTAGAAGACGTCAGGGCAAACACTGACTCACTGTTTAAATAGGCCACAGTCCTGGAGCCACGGATGGTCATACAAATATGTTGGTAAACGTTTTGTGAATAGTAAACTGCGCTTTTTTTTAATAGCTAGTGTAAGGATGGAAGAGCCATAGGATCTTTATTTCTAACGCATAGTCATTTATTATTATTATTTATTTGGATGTAAGAAAATCTTGTTCTAGATTATAATTATTGTCAAATTATTGTTTGAAATCTATCGTGATCGGTCAAAATATTTTATCGTAATGTTTTGATCGTGTCAGCACACTTGCCATTGTGATATTTATGCGCTCTATGATATACACTCATTGACAAAACTTTTAGGAAATTCTTCTAGCATGTATTTCGGGATACAGATAATAACTTTGAAAG
>CP092867.1:51285045-51423801 GCA_030710605.1 Cordylochernes scorpioides
TAAATATTATAAAAACAAGTATTAATGACACTTTGAAATGAATATAGGTGTATTTTTCTTTTACAATTAATCCACAAATTTACGCTCTTATTTTAAAATCAAAAATGAATCAATAACCGTTAATCATTAACTTATTCTATATTCTTTTCAAAATATTTCGCAAATATTAGGCTTATAGATATTGTCATTTTTGTTTAAAGATTGAAATAATACTCAAAATACAACCTCTTAAAATCCATTCACGTTTATAATCAATTTCTCATATATATAATTTTACTGCGATGTCAAAAGACGAGTGCGATGTTACACAAGGATGTCAAATTTCCAAAGACACAAGAAACGAAAAAAAGTATTTAAAATAATTATAACATCAATTTTTACCATTCTGTAGAATCTTTTTAGTTAATTTTTTTCTAAATATAAAGACTTACCTTAATGTTTTAAAAGGTCTTGGAGTGTTTGAAGGATGTTTCAAGACGCTTTTTCTCTTTTGTTGACGTTTGGGGACGCAGCGATATGATTGGTTGGCATTAATGCCCTTGAGAAAAATCACGTGACCAGCTTGGCAGGGACCAATGGCGTACGAGTATCGACGTATGTCAACAGATAGCATGTGCCTGGGCTTGCCTGGTCTTGTTTCCTTTTGACCCTTGACATGCATTTGACAATTCTCGTGTTTCATCCAAACACTAACTACTAATAATCAGAAAACTCGAATAAATCATAACTTTTAATACATTGTTATGAAATTTAGTTGGGTTTTAATTGTTGTGTGAATCGTATACGACGTAGTGTTTTCATTTAAATCTATATAAAAATATATATTTATCATACTTACAAATATTTTATTTAATGAATTATTGAAGTATATTAAAATATATTTTATTCTTTAAAAAAAATTAATTTATCTGCTCTGAATTTTATTGAAATCTGTTGTATAATTTAAAGAATAAGTTGAAGCATGCTGTAGATATTGTCGTCTGTATTGGTATGGATGGCAAAAATTATGGGAATCAGGCGATGGTAGGCAGCAGAGCGATCGAGCAGGAGCCAACAAAAGGCCAGAGTTCAATGGCCGCTTCCGGTGTATTTATTAAAGTTTATGTGTTGTTGTTATTCATTCTGGTTCGCCATTTTGGTCTTCCTCTCTCGTTTGACCTTAATTTATTGATTGGTTAAATATCCGTTTGATTTTTTACAATCGTATTGCAAACTCCCACGCACAAATATAAAACGTATTTATTTATACGATTTTTAATTCTTTCATAAATATTTTTTTAATGAAGACGTGTAAATCTTTTTTTCTGCCTGAAAATGGCAAATAATATTTTAAAAAACGAAAGATATATAAATACTTTTTGAAATAAATTTTTGTAAATTATAATTGTTGTTAAAAATCCTTCATCGTGAATGTATAATAAAAGAAATTAAAAAAAAAAAAGAATATATTTGTTTAAACATAGAAACTTTTTCCTTGGAATATAAATACTATAAAGTTAAGTGCCAGGAGAAAATTATTTTTTATTAATCGACTACACGAGCTTTCGGGCAGTCACGCCCTTCAAATATATTTGTTGGATTTTTTAAATCTTGTTTTTTTTTTCTACGAGGAAAAAAAAAATGTAAACAAAATATGTTTACGTGTGACCAACATCTTCCAAGTACATCTTACTTAATTTAAACAAAATACTTTGATCTCTTACGTGATATATGTCGTAGTTGAATGGGATAGAGTTCTGGAAAAGGTTGACTCAGCATGAGGTGTATAAAATATGCATTTCATATATATTATATCTTGGATCAAAATATAATTTATTCAAAATATAATTTTGATCCATTATATGCCTTTTTAATTAAAGATATATTCATGGATTGCTCTATTTTCAAAAAATACTTTTTATCATTTATATTTATTTATTTAGTTAACCCTTGAGTGTACATATGTCGCCAACTACCCGGGTTGTCCTTCAGATCTTAGTTTTTTTGTTTTATTTACAATGTAAGTGGAGTACCAAATCATAAGGTGACGCCAAGTTGATTTATTTGTAGGAATATTTTCCTAAGGGATGCTATGAATTATATCATTACCCTGGAAAATATATATATTTTTAAATACCTTTACCCTAAAAACAAAGAAATCCTCTAGTAGTATCAATACGGCCTAATTCATAAATTCTGGTTTTACTCTGTTTATATTGGTCATTTATAGCTTAAAATGTATTTGTGTGTGTGATTGTTTATATTCATTTGTTATATTAAATACATTTAAAGTGTGGCTGTTTTCTAAATAACAGCCGCGTATATAGGAATGCACAGATGCACACACAATAAAGGTGTTTCACTTAATACGTAATATATTTCTGTGGATTCTAGGAAGCTAACAAGCTCTCTACATAAGGACATCTTGTACCAACATCTTCCCATTCTTTATTTGTCGTGCCTTCTTCGCCATCGGCGTGATACCTAGAAGTCTTCAGGCCAAGGCCATAAAGAAGACAGCATTCAACCATCTAGAATTAGAGCCATCTTGACTATATGTTGTGGAAGATTCTACAAAGTCATCTGTGGCTTTCAAACAGTTGGAATTAGATGTTGTTGTCGTGTCCAATGATGAGCCTCAGATCTCTCCACGCATCTCTATCACAGCAGTCGCAATGTCCACTATCTTGGGTGTGTAAAGCTGCTGCTCTGGGTCCATGTCAATTTTCTGTAAGGCTGCGGCCATTGCTGGGTATGAGAATATGTGGGTAGGTGTTAGTTCCACACCAGGACAGTTGTTGCATGTCCTATAGGTTCCTATGCCATCTGGATGTATTGTTATTCCTTTGTAGTGTTTTGTTCTGAGTCTTGTTATAGTTTTTTTGGAATTAGATAATAAAAACATATTCCTTACTCGACAACTACCCCAGGCAATAACCGAAAGTTTTTCTTGAGAGTGAATTCTTATCCGAGTTTATATAGAATCAAACATTTTAAATATTTTCAAACTGAAATTTCTCAAATAGCCTAATTAAATTTTTAGTTCTCGTTTTTTCTAAATATTTTTATTTTCTACGAGGGTTTTCGCTTCACATAAACAATCAACCAAACAGAATTCTACTTCTATATAGATAGATAAATAGAGGAATGGTTGTTTTACGAACGGATCAAGAATGACTCTGCTATTCTTAAGTTTTACTTTATTAATGTAATTTAAATCATTATTATTCACTTCAGACAACAGACAGATATGTCAGAAATATATATATATACAGTAGAGTCTCCCATGAGAGTCCATAGTCTAAAAACATGGCTAAACTCGGTCTATCCTGGAGGTAGTCTCTTATGTATCTCTGTCGTGTCAGGCCAAGTCATGAGAAGTCTTTCAACCGAAAAAGCGTCTCTAATGAGAGACGACTTCGAGAAGAGACCGGGTTTTAGGTGGTATCTCATCAGAGACTACTGTATAGGTGTATGACTCATATGAAATCAATATTAATTGGGTTAATTATTTTTAAAACGTACGTATCTCCATATTTATGCATTGCACAAATAGTGGGACCAAGGAAGGTATACAGCAGTAAACAACCCCCCTCTCAGCCTCCGCGGGGTTCGCTGCGTCAGCTTCATGCCTCAGAGGACCCTGATTCGTCGGCAGATTTAGGGACGACTGGGCTAAAGGGCACGAGGGCTAAAGGAGAGAGTCCTATTGAAGCATAGGACAGGTTTACCCAAGTCCAAGCAGGAGGGCCTGAACAGCAACCTGACTGATGATCATTCCTGTTGATTCCTATGGGCTAACTGATCGACCCCATGGAGCTAGAACTTGAAACGAGCGCGAGGGAACATACCAAATGGTCGCTCGGTGCACGAGCATGCATCAGTTCTTACTGACTGGAAAACTAGTGTGGCAGGGTTGCAACTTCAACTGCAGGCGTACAACCCATGTAGGTTTGGTAACCAAACCATCCCTCGGTTACAAGGTGTGGGGAGGACAGTGTTAGACATGGACAGAGGCGGCAGTGTTAGACATCAAGAGTGGTGGACAGAGGCGGCACTGTTAGACATCAAGAGTGGTGGACAGAGGCGACAGTGTTAGACATCAAGAGTGTTGGACAGAGGCGGCAGTGTTAGACATCAAGAGTGGTAGACAGAAGCGGCAGTGTTAGACATCAAGAGTGTTGGACAGAGGCGGCAGTGTTAGACATCAAGAGTGGTGGACAGAAGCGGCAGTGTTAGACATCAAGAGTGTTGGGCAGAGGCGGCAGTGTTAGACATCAAGGGTGTTGGACAGAGGCGGCAGTGTTAGACATCAAGAGTGGTGGACGGAGGCGGCAGTGTTAGACATCAAGAGTGTTGGACAGAGGCGGCAGTGTTAGACATCAAGAGTGGTGGACAGAGGCGGCAGTGTTAGACATCAAGGGTGTTGGACAGAGGCGGCAGTGTTAGACATCAAGAGTGTTGGACAGAGGCGGCAGTGTAAGACATCAAGAGTGTTGGACAGAGGCGGCAGTGTTAGACATCAAGAGTGGTGGACAGAGGCGACAGTGTTTGACATCAAGAGTGGTGGACAGAGGCGACAGTGTTAGACATCAAGAGTGTTAGACAGAGGCGGCAGTGTTAGACATCAAGAGTGGTGGACAGAGGCGACAGTGTTTGACATCAAGAGTGGTGGACAGAGGCGACAGTGTTTGACATCAAGAGTGGTGGACAGAGGCGACAGTGTTAGACATCAAGAGTGGTGGACAGAGGCGGCAGTGTTAGACATCAAGAGTGGTGGACAGAGGCGACAGTGTTTGACATCAAGAGTGGTAGACAGAGGCGACAGTGTTAGACATCAAGAGTGTTAGACAGAGGCGGCAGTGTTAGACATCAAGAGTGGTGGACAGAAGCAGCAGTGTTTGACATCAAGGGTGTTGGACAGAGGCGGCAGTGTTAGACATCAAGAGTGGTGGACAGAGGCGACAGTGTTTGACATCAAGAGTGGTAGACAGAGGCGACAGTGTTAGACATCAAGAGTGTTAGACAGAGGCGGCAGTGTTAGACATCAAGAGTGGTGGACAGAGGCGACAGTGTTTGACATCAAGAGTGGTAGACAGAGGCGACAGTGTTAGACATCAAGAGTGTTAGACAGAGGCGGCAGTGTTAGACATCAAGAGTGGTGGACAGAAGCAGCAGTGTTTGACATCAAGGGTGTTGGACAGAGGCGGCAGTGTTAGACATCAAGAGTGGTGGACAGAGGCGACAGTGTTTGACATCAAGAGTGGTAGACAGAGGCGACAGTGTTAGACATCAAGAGTGTTAGACAGAGGCGGCAGTGTTAGACATCAAGAGTGGTGGACAGAAGCAGCAGTGTTAGACATCAAGAGTGTTAGACAGAGGCGGCAGTGTTAGACATCAAGAGTGGTGGACAGAAGCAGTGTTAGACAGAGGCGGCAGTGTTAGACATCAAGAGTGGTGGACAGAAGCAGCAGTGTTAGACAGAGGCGGCAGTGTTAGACATCAAGAGTGTTAGACAGAGGCGGCAGTGTTAGACATCAAGAGTGGTGGACAGAAGCAGCAGTGTTAGACATCAAGAGTGTTAGACAGAGGCGGCAGTGTTAGACATCAAGAGTGGTGGACAGAGGCGGCAGTGTTAGACATCAAGAGTGGTGGACAGAAGCAGCAGTGTTAGACATCAAGAGTGTTAGACAGAGGCGGCAGTGTTAGACATCAAGAGTGGTGGACAGAAGCAGCAGTGTTAGACATCAAGAGTGTTAGACAGAGGCGGCAGTGTTAGACATCAAGAGTGGTGGACAGAGGCGGCAGTGTTAGACATCAAGAGTGGTGGACAGAAGCAGCAGTGTTAGACATCAAGAGTGTTAGACAGAGGCGGCAGTGTTAGACATCAAGAGTGGTGGACAGAAGCAGCAGTGTTAGACAGAGGCGGCAGTGTTAGACATCAAGAGTGGTGGACAGAAGCAGCAGTGTTAGACAGAGGCGGCAGTGTTAGACATCAAGAGTGGTGGACAGAAGCAGCAGTGTTAGATATCAAGAGTGGTGGACAGAGGCGGCAGTGTTAGACATCAAGAGTGGTGGACAGAAGCAGCAGTGTTAGACATCAAGAGTGTTAGACAGAGGCGGCAGTGTTAGACATCAAGAGTGGTGGACAGAAGCAGCAGTGTTAGACAGAAGCAGCAGTGTTAGACATCAAGAGTGGTGGACAGAAGCAGCAGTGTTAGACAGAGGCGGCAGTGTTAGACATCAAGAGTGGTGGACAGAAGCAGCAGTGTTAGATATCAAGAGTGTTAGACAGAGGCGGCAGGTACGCACGTGTTGTTATCAAGATGATAACGTTCGGGCCACGTAATTGGATAAACAACGGCGCAAATAAAGCCTGGATATGCTTGGTGTGAAATGTTGTCGTGATCAACCTTGTTGTCATCAGAGTATTGGTCTGGTTTCACTCACCTGACAACGAAGGGTTTTCAAATAGAGAAAAGTTGAAGGAGCATCAAGGAATTTCTCTCGAGGTCTCAATGGATGTTGACAATTTGTGGGTTCAATGGCCAACTAATCTCTACGACGACATTTCAGTCAACTCAGCTAGGTTGACATTGTTGGAAATGACACATCGTCATTACATTGACGCATTACTTGAGGTTATAAGGCAGTAACGCACTATATATAGGCAAGAAATGAAATCATTAAAACACGAATGTTTCTTTTACACATAAAACAAACTTCTACTTTTCTTACTGAGATAAAGAATATTGGGAGAGCTTGGCTCATCATTAGTAAACTCTTCCAGCGGTTTATCAAATTTAATCTACCGCACCGTTTCTTAGATCTCTAATACTCTATAGAACGATTCTGCTTATATATGCAACACTGAAAGATGGAATCTTATATGTGGTATCCAAACAAACTATGGACATAAGATTTTAAAACAGTAGAATTACACTGGTGTTAAACACAAGTTAATAAAAGGGCTACGTGTTCAAAATAGATACAAAAACTATGTGCCATCTATTGACCGTCTCTGCAATCTAGAAGACTCTGGTCGGAGACGAAGCCAAAAACTTTGAAATTCCGAACGCCTGCCCATCTGTATACCATCGTTTTGGGCTATGGTCCTCGTCAATTCAGGGCGGGCTTTGATTTTGAGAAATTCACAAAGGATTATTTAAATATTCAGAAATTACACCATTTGAATAGCAAAGTGATGGGTCAATTCAATGGCAAAAATGTAGATGGGTATTTTTCTGGTAGGCGTTCCCTTTCCGAATTTGCCAAAGCTGGTTTGGTCGCTTTGTCCCCGGCCCAATTATGCTAGAATGCAGAGAGTTCTTATTTTGACGAAAGATATATTCTTTGATGTTTTTTTTTTTTTTTCAGATTAAAATCCTCCCAGAAAAATTTCCATTCGAACGTGTTAAAAGGTTGCTAACCATTTGCTAGAGCCCTCAATTGGAATATTGGATTTTCGCGTGTAATTCTTAGCTAGGTCTACAAGAAATCGAGAATAGAGAGAGCTTGTAAGAAGAACTGCTCGTAAATGCCATCGTTCTACTTTGCCCAAATAACTGGATGAATATCCTGGGAATGCCTGGGTGTCGTTTAAATTTTGCGTTAGTATATAATCAAATTAATGGCTGGGCAGTAATTTTTAGTGTACACGGACTTTTTAACCGCCTTTTATAGATATGGGCTCGAGGTCACAAACATTGGAATATTTGACAAACCAATGGTGTGCCCTGGAATATTTTATAACACTAATCAATATCCAGAATAGAGTGTATTAAAAGATAAAATTGCTATAGAGTATAAAATATAAAGGCGCGGTAGCAATACGTTTCCTTATTCGTGAAAATTGCATGCTTTCGGATCTTTACAATCCTTCCACAGGCATAGCTTATGGTAGGATTGTAATGAATAGAGTGTAGCAATAGTTCACCCCACACTCTACCTTCGACCATATCTAAGCACAGACAAGAATCCTACAAAACCACACGTGTCATTCCTAATTCACATCGTTATTTAGAAGTCATTTAGAAGAGATATTTGGTACAACAAAGCGACATGTTGTCGATGAAAGGAGACAGGAAGAAAAAGTGAGAGTGAGGTCGCAAAAAAATGTGTGTGTCACTGGAGCTACGACAGTTGGTGGTTATAAATACCTCTCCCCTCTAGTGCGGATGTCCCACAAATGGGGGAGGAAGCCTGCTTTTTAGAAGGGGACTTGAAACCGCCCCCACTAACAGCTATCTCTACTTACAGGAAATAAATTCCCCACACTTCGAGAGAGCAAAAATATTCAATCTTTCATGGACACACAAATATTTCTGCATATAGAGCAATCCATATTTAAATCTTTAGAAAATTCTAAAGAGAATCTTGAGAACAGCATTTTATATTTATCATTAAATGGTAAATTCTCATTAATTTTGTATTAATGGACTAAGAGTCAATAAAATATTTTTGAATTTTCAAATTTTAAATTTTTAGATAATAAAAAGGTATATATTTTGATTGAATAAAAGATGTATTGGCCAATATTTTATATTTTTCCTCTTTAATATTATAAGATATTTAACTTATTCTGATTGTAATTTTGATAATAATTTTTTTCGTGCACAAAAAAAAAAAAAAAAAATTCCCCCTCCACCACCGTCTCCTTTATATTTAAAATATATATATATATTTTAACTATGATATTATAACACTATCCGGCGCTGAGTTTGTTTATACCAAAATGTAATACCTTGATAAAGGTTGGCGTTCAGCCAACCGAAATTTTAGCAATTAAATCTTTTATTCAATCCAATATATGTTTTTTTATTATTATCTAAACATACAAATATAGTTTGAAATTTTCTTTGATATACATATTTTGTCTTTTTATTCCTATATACTTGAAAATGAAACAGGTCATATTACAATACACCTTCCCTGAATTGAATCAATCCATATGTAGAGGTCAATAAATATATAATCAATATATCAATTCACACATATCAATAGCAGTAAAGGTCAGGAGGGATCGTTTGGTCTCTTCTGTGAAATTACTGAGTGGAGTAAGAGAATTTAAATGATTTGCAATTAAAATCAATATATTGGAATTCAAGCTGGTACAATAGTATTTTAACATAGTTTATTCAATGTAATAGATATTATTTACCTGTCTTCCTTATCTCCTCTCAAACGTATTAGGGTTTCAAGTTGTGACCCTTGATGGTGTCTGTTTGACAACCATCATGACTTGGTGAAGTAGAATGCGTCTGCCTTTGTCATTAAGACTGGGAGCACTACTCAGTGGCAGGCTGACTTAGCTCCAAAATAAATGGCCGCCTCTGACATGAGGAACAGACGCCATGTGCAGCTGCTCCTAACATGGAGTACAAACGCTGCTCATCCTGTATCCCTGGATTTGGAGCACTTACAGGGTACTATCAGCCAGGCCAGCTGAACCCAGGTTTTTTAGTGAGCTTGTTACTGCTCCCCCTCCTCTTTTTTCATCCGGGCTTGGGACCGGCAAAGGCGGAGTTTGCCTGTAGAGTATTACCTGTAATACAATATAATGCGACTATGCTTATAGAACGACGTTTAACAAGTTTTTCCCGCAAATGTTTCTTTTTACAGAACGAAAAAATCATAATTTTCATTATTTAAGTAGAAATAACGACTATTCCTATCCTTAGGGATGAAGTATGAAAGTATGAATTGTGAAGAGTAATGATGAACGGAAAAATAAAAGACTCCAGGGATGGAAAACGAACCCACAGTGTTCCGCTTAACGGGCAGATGCCATGTCCACTAGGCTACCCTGGACATATTTTTCCGTTCGTAAATATTATATGAAGTTAAATACCTGTGTTTAATTAAATAAATTGAAGAACCATTCGAGAATATCATTCAACCAGCACGTATCATCCACCATGCACGCATATATATATATTTTTTCAAAAATTGTTTATAACACACAAAGAAAATGTAATATATTTTTCTCTCCCTTTCAATTCATAAATATTTAAAATAGGTGAATAATAACACTGATAGACAAAACTTAAGGAAGTTGTACCTTATAGCATATATATATCGGGATTCAGAAAATATCTCTCAGAGTTATTTTCTGAATCCCGATATATATATGCTATAAGGTACAACTTCCTTAAGTTTTGTCTATCAGTGTAATTTGTATATAAAAATAGTATTTATCATCAATTTATTATCGTGATACTCCTGTTAAAGGACTGACAAGTCCGAAAGCTTGAAAATAAAAATTTGAACAAGAATCTTAACCCTGGAAGCTTTATTTATTTTATAATAAGTTTATTTATCAGTTTTTATTACTTGAACGCAAGCTTTCAGGTTTATCAGCTCTTTGACGAGAGCAACAGTTAGAGTGTTACCCCCATCAAGGGCTGGTAAGCCTGAAAGTTTAGTTCAAGTAAAACAATCTAATAAAGAAACTTATTAAAATACTAACATTAGGCCTTCAGGGAAAATTTTATTTTTTACAAATCGTTTATTTATAAATATCTCTAATATATTTATAAAGGTATGTAATTCTACTGTCCTCAAAGCTTATGTCCATAGTTCACCTAAAATACCCATTCCAAGAGTCTACCAACAGTATCACTATAAAAGGAAGTTCCAAAAATGCAATATAACAGCGGTATGATAGATTAAACTGCCGAAACCGCTGAGAGGGTTCACCACTGATGAGCCAGGCCCTCTCATTAATTTTTCCATTGCAGTAAGGGCAGTAGAAATTGTTTAATATCAAAAAGAATCTTACGCCTTTAAAATAGTTTTGAATTTTGATAAATATCTCTAGCTGTCGGGTAAGAAAGCCTTTCTACTGTAAGGATAGGAATAGTCGTTATTTCTCCTTAAATAATGAAAATTATGATTTTTCGTTCTGTAAAAAGAAACATTTGCGGGAAAAACTTGTTAAACGTCGTTCTATAAGCCTAGCCGCATTGTAGACTTTCTTTCCAGAAAGCTGGAGATATTTATAAATAAAAGATTTGTAAAAAATAAACTTTTCTCTGGAGACCTAATGTTTGTGTTTTTTAATATTGATTCAAGGGATTATTTAAAAATTATCGAGTATCACGATAATAAATTGATGATAAATACTATTTTTATATACAAATTATTATTTACATATTTTAAATATTTATTAATTGAAAGGGAGAGAAAACTATCTTACATTCTTTGTGTGTTATAAACAATTTTTGAAAATATATACGTACATGGTGGATGATACATGCTGGTTGAATGAAAAATAAACTTTTCCTCAATGTATTTATTTAGTTTATTCAATGTACTTTTCATTTTTATCTATTAGAGAAATAACCCAGCCTCTCCCTGGTGCTGCCTTAGGTGATTGGTTGCCTCTAGACAATATTATGTTTTAAAACTTGTATTATTATTGTCAAATTATATGTTGACAAGCAAGTAGTTTTAAGCTTCTCAGTGTTTCCAATTTGGGCAAACGAAAAGTACAAAATCTTGGACCAAATTCAGAATAACTATCTCCGACGACTATTGAACTTGCCGAGTAACACACCAGGCTACATACTACGCATGGAAACCGGACGCTTCTCACTAGGAGTCACAGCAACCAAACTAATTCTAAAGTTCTGGTTAAGAATATTAAAAATGGAAAAATCCAGATTGCCCGCAATCTGTCTAGCCCAATTATGGGAAACGTCCACTCTGACGAATGCCTTTATAGGTTTTACAGAAAATTTAATGAATATCCTAAACTCAACTGGATTCATGTGGTTAAAGAATTGTTCAGACCCCAATATTCTACAGAAAGCAATACCTCAAATTATCAGAATCACTATAGAACAGTCTATCCAAACCGACCAATCAAGAATAACCAATTCGAAGCTACACACACACTACAAATATTTACATAAAACATTCGCAGCAGAGAACTATCTACTAAGTGAACTCTCACTGCCGGCTAAACGCCTCATTGCGCAATTGAGAATTCTGTTTGTTTTATATCGAGAAGACCATATAAAATATCTAAGGACAGAAGACTTGTATTGCCAACTATGCAAAAATAGAACCGAAAATGAATTAGAACATTATATATTTGAATGCATGCCTCTTGACACGGAAAGAAAAATACTCTTCTCTAAGATAGGCCATACACACTTCACATTATATTCTTTATTATCCAACTTTATAGACAATAGTTCAGTAGCTCTAAATCTATATAACTTCCATAAAAATGCTGTAAAAAAGAAAGACTTAACCGAACATTCAAACATACCAAAAATTTCTGTTTGATGAGAAAGACAGAACCAACATCCAATTATTTGTTTAGGCAGATACGATAAGTTAACAATGATAAAACGGTGTTTACCTTACAACCCTGAACACGAGGATTTCCTGGGAAATCTCTTAAAGATTTCTTAAAAAATACATGGCCCACCTGTGCTGTGTGAGAGCTCAAATGGTCTTGTTCCATATGTAAATACCTGTTTTCTTTCCTCTTTTCGCTCTCCACTTCTCCCATCCATATTTCCAAAATTTTTTTTTTTTTTTCTCTTTTTTTGATTTTTTTTTATTCTTCTTATTTTTTATTCTTTCTTATAATCTGTATATATTTACCAAATGTATATAATCTTTCTCCATTTTTTATTTCCCACTTTCATAGGTTTCTCCGTTTTGTAACCCCAAGGAGAATCCTCTGTAAGACCTGTGTGTCTTAATAAAGGCTTTTGTGTGTGTGTGTGTGTGTGCTTCTCAGTGTTGTAAGTGTAAGTGCAAAGTCGAACTGCTTTTCACATGTGTAGACATGTGGTGCATTTACAGTAAAAGCAGTCACCTACCTCTACACAACATGATTATCATGGCATGTACCACGTGTACTTGGAATGAGCAAAAAAAAAAAAACTTCTCAGTGTTTTGTGGGAAGAATGTTGTTTCTTTGTTAAGTGAACTGATCTCCTACGTCTTCTCATTGGATGAATGTGGCCATGTTTGTATATAAGAGGGTTTATAGGGAATGCGTAGACCCTTCCAGAGGGATTGTGTGGAGACGCTGAAAGCGTTCTCTGTGTTGTGTTTGATGATCTCATCGCATACCTATGTGACCCCGGCCCGCTCCTTATCAGCGCTGCACAATAAAAGATAAGTACTGGTTTTGTTATACTAATCGAGTGGTTTTATTTACGTTCTTCCTTTTTTATATTTGTTGTATTTCTGAGTGTTTTCTCTGTGTTAAGATACTTTTAATTTAGGGGCCCTCTAGTATATATATACAGTTAAACCTGTCTATAGCGCCCCCTCTAAATAGCGCCTTCCTCTCTAAAGCGCCCGATTTTAAACACTAAAATGTAAACATTTTACATTAAAAGTGACCTGTCTATAGCACCCCTTCTCTATAGCATCCTATTTTGGTGAGTCCCAAGAGGGGACGCTGTAGACTGGCTTAACTGCATATTTATATTTGTGTGTAAACTGTACAAAGTAATTTTTTGTCATTATTATTAATAGTGGTGTAGTAGCAATAATACACTAATGATAGTAATAGAAGAAATAATAGTGAATATTGAAATTTAAATCAATATTTTGTTGTCTTAATAATTTTCCAACCTCAGAGAATATGCTAAATAAAGTTTAAACGATGGCAGTGGCTTCTTACTCCTAATCACATTCAAGTTCCATCCAGTTTAGTAAAATATTAAGAAAACTTAGGCTGAGCGAGCAAATAAATTAAGATGAAAACATCATGCTCTTCCAGGGATAGGTTTCTTCTTAGTAAAAATTTCAAAATAATATAATAATAAAAGTAAATGTAGAGATATCGGTTTTGTTTTTCATTGGAAAATGGGTGCCGTTGCCACGTTTAATCATCTTGGACCAGAATTTGGTCGAATATTTCAAGGGTCCAGGGAGGACTGGTGTGGTCGGACTTCTTCCCCCTTCCAAGATGATTCAACAGAAGACAAGGAAAGATAAAATATATGAAATAAACGTGTTGAGAGAATAATAATAAAACAATCACAAGACTCAGAATTAAACATTATAAAGGAATGACAATACATCCAGACGGCACAAGAGAGAACCTAAAGAACATGCAACAACTGTCCTGGTGTGGAACTAACACTTACCCACACATTCTCATGCCCAGCAATGGCCGCAGCCTTACAGAAAATTGACATGGACCCTGAACAGCAGCTTTACACATCCAATATAGCGGATATTGCGACTGCTGTGATAGAGATGTATGGAGAGGCTTTTCATTGTGTGGACAGGACAACAGCAAAAGAAACTTATCCCTGGAATTCTGATATTTTCACCTTAGAGTATTGATATAAGGTATTATTTTATTGAATTGAAACAAATAA
Organism: Cordylochernes scorpioides; assembly: GCA_030710605.1. Lineage (NCBI taxonomy): Eukaryota > Metazoa > Arthropoda > Arachnida > Pseudoscorpiones > Chernetidae > Cordylochernes > Cordylochernes scorpioides. Next base: position 51,299,385 of record CP092867.1, read on the forward strand.
ATATTCATTAATCAATAAGATTTGTTTTCTTAAAAAGGACGACAGAGGGTCGTCGAAATGTTGGAAATGAAGATTTAGAAAGCGTTTATTGTATATTCAATCATATTTATAGATTCAACTCCTTCAAAAGTGTTTTTTATTATTATTTTTTATTTGTATAGATTATAGACTCGAGGAGAATGCGGAAAGAATCACGAACTTTGGTGACAATGACCTCTTTGTCCATTTGGATCATCACCTTGTAAAGAACATTTTTGATAGACTGGATGATGTGGTGAGGCATTCACAATTGGAAGGCTAAATATCAGGATCTCTGTGGATCTTCAGCATCAGCCATCTAACAATGGACAATTGACAATTTAAACAATTTCATTGATTCTACTAATCAATTGTTACAGAAAATGTGTTGTTTAAAGAGTGGATCTGCGAGTCTTTTTGGAAAACACTTTTTTTTCCGCAGCGTTCATTCTTAGCCTGTCTTCATTTCTTCATATCTCTAACACTATTTAATATCAATGAATGTGCTTCTTTCTTACAGGTGTCCCCTCTTCTTTTCTCTGTTTTAACTTTTTGAAGTTTTACTTTTATTGATGATTCTTTATCACAATATTCTATTACTATCATCATTTTTTATCTTCAGACAGCCGGAATGATTACTAAGGGTATTTTATAACAGAATTTGTTTGTATACACACTTACATTAACTAATGTTAAATGTAAATATATTGATTGTACACTCATGGAAAAAAATTAAGGAAGCTCTATTTTTTGGCATGTATATCGGGATTCAGACAATAACTCTGAAATATATTTAATAGACAGCAACCTTTAGTGAAGACACACGAGATAAGTAAGTGTGAACAAAATTGACTCTGTATCCTTCAAAAAACAGATGACGGGTGACATAAAAAACTTTCCACTTCCTTAACTTTGGTCTATGAGTGTATATATTGCTTGTATATCCCTATACACACTCTATCTTCGCACTTTGTTTAAACAAGCTTCCAAAAATGACTTATTATGTTTGGATCCCAGTGATTCTTTATAGGTTTTTTATTTTTTTATTTCACTATTAGACTATATTTGACAGACTATCTACATATAGTTGCGTGTGTGATAGATTATATATGTTTACTTTCTAATAATAGTCCACAGACAAGTTCCATATCGTTATTTGCATACTATTCAGATTTGTGCAGGTTAACTTTGAAATACACTAGTGGAAAGAATTACACTAAAAGAAGTTAACGAAAAAACATGAAATTTGGTTCAAATTCTTGTGGCGTTTAATGAATGTTTACATCTTTTGGATTCAAAACGTCTAAGAATAATTTAATATGATCCCTTTTTATTGTTTATATTATTTGATTTATGAAAATTCATGCCACACGTTTCGTGTAACATTCTACCTATTCCTTATTGGATGTAACACTATTTCCACAAGTTTCTAGTAAATTCCTACAATTTGTTCTCTTCACGTTGCAAGTTAGTTTATAGAAAAAAATACTGTAATTATAATGATTAGCCATTATTTCTAGCCTGTAATTAGATGAAAATTAAATGTAGACGTTAATTACATGCTGTCACAAGATAATTTATCACCTCTGGGACGTATAGTCTTTGTTCAATAGGTTGTTATGTTTCCAGATAAGTTAGAGTAGGTACAATTGGCTCTCTGAGTGTAGCTCAGTACGTATTGTCTTTGTTCAATAGGTTGTTGTTTCCAGATATACAAGTTATTATAGGTACAACTGGCTCTAAGTTTAGTGCATGACGTATTGTCTTTGTTCAATGAGTTGTTAAGTTTCACGATAAGTTAGTGTATGAACAACTGACTCTAAAAAGCGTTAGATATACCTCCTCTTCTATTTTTTTACCATATAATCAAGAAGATAAAACAAAGATATGTTCTACTAGGGAAAGAAGCAACACGTTATAAAATAGGTTCCTAAAATTTTCGGGCAACTGCCCACTTTGCAAGACATACAGTTTGTAACATCTCCCCCCCCCCCCCTCCTATTATAACTGTTTTATGCTTTCCAACCGCATGCTAAATCTTGACCTATGGTATTAACAATTAGACAATTTTAAATCATCACATATATATGCTTTTTTTTTTCCAAATTGATATATACCTCTGTCAGAGAGAAAAAGGTCAAAATTTATATAAATATTCATATAAATAAAATTTTAATTTAAAAGAGAAAAAATATTGTGTAAGAAGATCCCATAAAAATGAAATATAAGGCAGAATATAAATTATTAAATCTCAATATTTAAAAAAATGATTATTTTTTAAAGATATAATTATTTTTTTCTATAAAGAAGAGCCCTGGCCTCGACCCCCCTCCACTTCCCCCCTAATGATCCTGAGCCCAATAGGAGGGCAGAGCCCTTTTTTTGGAAATCAATGTGTTAAGCATTTGACTCCCACTTACCTAATAGGTGTAGATTTGGAGTTTTCCTGAGAGATCTAGACTCTCTTTAACCTAACACTCCATCATTGCAAACATAAGTTGTATAAGCACAAGTTTAATCAGCTAGTAGGAATCTGAGTTTAAGCAGAGAAGAATACGAAACGATGGGTAAATTTGAATGAAGAGAAAGAAAAGATAAGCAAGGTGGATAAAGTGGAAGAATGGGGGGAAATGACCAAGTTTAAGGAGAAGAGAAGTTAGGTAAAATTGAAGGAAATGAAGAATGAGACGAGCTAGACAGTAATAGTAATGAGAAAGAATGTGAAAAGTGGGATATCACGGGCCACAGACTGGTGTAAGGCTAATCTATATATATAATTGCCTTATTCTGTCTGAAGCTCACGGATAGAATGCGCGCCCATTGGCTGCCGGCGAACACGTGTCCTCCCTGCCCCCCTCTAGACAACCCTGTTATCAGCAGTGTGTTACATCCACCTGTCTATACAGACCACCCTGTCTATAGCGACCACTGACCACCCTGCCTATAGCGACCACTCTAGACAACCCTGTTATCAGCTGTGTGATACATCCACCTGTCTTTACAGACCACCCTGTATATAGCGGCCATTCTAGATAACCCTGTTATCAGCTGTGTGATACATACACCTGTCTATAGCGGCCACTCTAGACAACCCTGTTATCAGCTGTGTGATACATCCACCTGTCTATACAGGCCACCCTGTCTATAGCGGTCACTTTAGGCAACCCTGTTATCATCAGTGTGTTACACCCACCTGTCTATACAGACCACCCTGTCTATAGCGGTCACTTTAGGCAACCCTGTTATCAGCAGTGTGATACATACACCTGTCTATACAGACCACCCTGTCTATAGCGGCCACTCTAGACAACCCTGTTATCAGCTGTGTGATACATACACCTGTCTATACAGACCACCCTGTCTATAGCGACCACCCAAGACAACGTTTTAAAATATATTCGCACTCGGGTAAAACCCGGGCGTTGCCCGGGCCATTCGTCTAGTAAACAATAAAGACTGTTGCTAGGAAACCCCTTGTATGTGGAAAACTTGTCTTAGTTCTAAGAAATTAATATTAGATTATATTAATAAGAGAATGTTATATCGTTTGGGAGGTCTTAGAACCTGTCTTTTATTATGAAGCAATTTTATTGACAACCAGCCATTATTAAATTTTAAAAAGATTGGGAATATTTACAATGATTCATGAGCGAGAAAGGCCCTTCCACCTTGATAGGATCCTCCTCCAGACCGTATCTCCTGCGACAGGAAGTGCTTATATATACGATGTTGGGAGAAACAGATGCCAAACCCGGGATCGAACCAGGGACCTTTTGATCTTCAGTTTAGCGCTCTCCCAACTGAGCTATTTCATTATAGTGGTAATCCTATGGATGATTCAGACGCCCATAACGACGCCCACTCTATTCACACGTTAACCAAGGCAACCATTTGCAAGTTTTTACTTAAGTGAGGGGACTCGAAATTCTTAGACTAATTGGCCATTAGTAAAACTTAAGTGAAGGGAGAGACCCCTGATTGTCTCTGGAGGAGTACTCGATGCTGATGAGGGTAACCAGATGCCACAATAATAAAGCAAAGCCGGTCTAGAGACAGTAAAAAGTAGAACACAAAGAAACTGTGTACATTATATAAAATTATATACTTGTATATACATATATAATTGTGTACTATAATGTACATAGTTTCTTTGTGTTTTACCTTTTACTCTCTCTAGATTGGTGTGGTTTTATTATTGTGACATCTGTCTCCCCTCTTCACAAGAGCCAAGACGACGTGGGTGGTAAGTCAAGGAAGTACTGCTGGGGAGTGTTGGGAACAAAGAAGGGGTCAGCTGAGACAGGCGGGGGACAGTCTGGTGACAGCAATTCGACAGCGAGGAGTCCTGAAGAAGGCGCGGCGAAAGAAGGTCCAGTGGATAGCAGCTGCTGGCGGGAGGTGCTGACTGCTCTGTGGAATTGGACACCGGAACGAATCGGCAGGACAATAAGAAGCGGCAAGATGTCTTGGGGAGTATGGCCGTGTGGATGATCCTGCAAGAGGTGCCAGAGAAGCTTGCCCGACCTGGACGGGAGCCGGCAGTAGACGAGGAGAATCTTTCTGGTGGCGGACATTGGAGGCAAGTCCATCTAAGTGTACCTAATTCTTAATTCCATTAACAGCTCCTGGTAATCTACTTATATATTTGCCTTATTCTGTCTGTTTGTTTGTCTGTTTGTCTGAAGCTCACGGATAGAATGCGCGCCCATTGGCTGCCAGCAAACACGTGACCTCCCTGCCCGCCCCCCTCTAGACAACCCTGTTATCAGCTGTGTGATACATACACCTGTCTATAGCGGCCATTCTAGACAACCCTGTTATCAGCAGTGTGTTACATCCACCTGTCTATACAGACCACCCTGTCTATAGCGGTCACTTTAGGCAACCCTGTTATCAGCAGTGTGATACATCCACCTGTCTATACAGACCACCCTGTCTATAGCGACCACTCTAGACAACCCTGTTATCAGCTGTGTGATACATCCACCTGTCTATACAGACCACCTGTATATAGCGGCCATTCTAGAAAACCCTGTTATCAGCTGTGTGATACATACACCTGTCTATAGCGGCCACTCTAGACAACCCTGTTATCAGCTGTGTGATACATCCACCTGTCTATACAGACCACCCTGTCTATAGCGGTCACTTTAGGCAACCCTGTTATCATCAGTGTGTTACGTTCACCTGTCTATACAGACCACCCTGTCTATAGCGACCACCCTAGACTACCCTGTTATCAGCTGTGTGATACATCCACCTGTCTATACAGACCACCCTGTCTATAGCGGTCACTTTAGGCAACCCTGTTATCAGCAGTGTGATACATACACCTGTCTATACAGACCACCCTGTCTATAGCGACCACTCTACAGCTGTGTGATACATCCACCTGTCTATACAGACCACCCTGTCTATAGCGGCCACTCTAGGCAACCCTATTTTCAGCTGTGTGATACATCCACCTGTCTATACAGACCACCCTGTCTATAGCGGCCACTCTAGGCAACCCTAGGAAGCAAGATGTATACAAGGTGTAGACAAGATGAAGATCTAGATGAAGATTGAAACGTTTTTAAAATATATTCGCACTCGGGTAAAACCCGGGCGTTGCCCGGGCCATTCGTCTAGTAAAGTATATCGCACTAAGCTGTATCCACAACGAACTCCTAATGTTTTCCTAGAAACCTTGTTCACAAACAACGGCCGCTGGAAAGCGTCATAACATTATTGACAGATTAAATTGTTTTAAGTCTTATCACCTGTGCGGTATACAAATACATAATATTCTAAGCATTCTCCACAAATAACGGGTAATATAAACAGATTTATATAAATACAAAAGCTGTCGAATGATTAGCTTGGAAAATGAAACTATAAAAGTTCAAGACTGGATAGCATTGTCAACTAAGCATTTCCGATCCACGGCGAAGTCAGCAAGTACCTTGTAAGGTTCATGACATTGTCGATGTGCTCCAATGTCACCCAAGGGTATATTTTAACAGACGACTACTAAAACTTTAGGGCAAAAAGTTTCTTTAATACAACACAACCACAATGGCTGTCGACCGATATCGTTCTTAAACGAAATAGATTACCAGTAGGAAAACAATAAAGTTATGAAAAACCAGTACGGATATGTTAAATTAACGAAATTATTTACTCTATAAAGTTTTAGAGATCATCTATTGGTCCTTAAGTCAAGATATACCTAAAAAATATAAATTTGGAAGATGTCCTACGCCATGGAGGGTAGGTTCTGACATGAGGAAGTTTCTGTGTAAGCATTCTTTTCCCGGAGAGAGGTGAAACGCCCATCTAGGCCGTTTGGCAGCACTCCTCATTAGAAGACGTAAGGGCAAACACTGACTCACTGTTTAAATAGGCCACAGTCCTGGAGCCACGGATGGTCATACAAATATGTTGGTAAACGTTTTGTGAATAGTAAACTGCGCTTTTTTCTAATAGCTAGTGTAAGGATGGAAACCATAGGATCCTTATTTCTAACGCATAGTCATTTTTTAATATTATTATTTATTTGGATGTAAGAAAAACTTGTTCTAGATTGAAATTATTGTCAAAATATTGTTTGAAATCTATCGTGCGCGGTCAAAATATTTTATCGTAATTTTTTGTTCGTGTCAGCACACTTGCCATTGTGATATTTATGCGCTCTATGATATGCACTCATTGACAAAACTTAAGGAAGTTATACTTTTTTAGCATGTATATCGGGATACGGACAATAACTTTGAAAGATAATTGATACACAGTGACCTTTATTGAAGACACACGAGATAACCTAAGTGTGAACAAAATTGCTTCTGCCTTCTCCAAAAAACAAACAGATAACCGGCGATATCAAAGACTTCCTACTTCCTTAAGTTTTGTCAATGAGTGTATATTTAGGCACGTTTATAGTTATTGAACAATTCTTTAGTTGAATAGTTATAATGTTTTTATATAGGAACTATACGCACTTGTGTGAATTCTTGCTTGAGCTCAGGCTAACTGGCCTGTAGGTAGTTCGCTCACATGTGGGAAAAACAGAGTGATGAGTTACCCAACACTGACACCAGGTATCAGCTTACATCCGCGACAACAATAGCTGTCCACACCATTCTTGCAACCACCTATTTACATATCTCTATGCAATATTTGCATATTTTCACTAATACTCATGAAAAAATAGGACTGTATTGTAACATACAAAATTTATGCATAGTTGTGCATGTTGGGTCAAAAATATTGTCATCTTGACGTTTGTCTTTCCCACTTTTCTACAATTTATCAAGACTGAGACTTTTTATTAAAATTTAATACACGTTCCTAAATTTCTCGTATTTTTATTTTCTTCTTTTCGGTCTTTTGGCTAAGATCAAATTGTAGTCTTCTCGACCGGGTGAAGGGAGATTTGCAGTGCTGGCTACAGTAGGCCACATGCTTACTTTTTTAAATCCATGATTCTGAAGTTAGTGGCATCAAACATGTAATGGTGCAGAAGGAGCATTCCTATATCTCAATACCGACCTATCTTCGTCCAATTGTCTGTGTGTGAAATAGGAATTTGCCAGCTACATTCTAGTGATTATAAATGTCTGCTTTTCTGAGAATATCCTCACAAGGGTAACAAATCATTCTACAATACATAGAGAAGGTTGGAGATGAATTTATGCTTAAATATATACACCCATACCTCGCTTTGCGTCGGGGTTACGTTTCAAAAAAACACGACGCAAAGTGAAAATATGTGAAGGCGCAATCAAAAACAAAGGTGTTGCCATATTTTAGGAAAAATAATTAAAAAAAAATAAAGACTCGAATCCAAAACAACGCAACTTCGAAAATCTAACGACGCACAGTGAAAATCAGTAAAAATTAAGCAGCGACGCAACTTCGAAAAAAAAACGCAAAACGAAACGACGCAAAGCGAGGTATTGGTGTACACAATTTCATACAAACTACTAATATTTCTTACAATGAGTTTATTTTTATTTTAAAATGCTAGCTTTCAAGCGATAATCGCTCTTCAATTTGGGCTTAATTTGTGATTCCAAGTTTTGGCAGATAAGATTAAGAAATACATGGTATTTCAGTAATATGTGTTTGTAATTTTGATCTGTTGCCCTCAGGATGATTCTTCAAATGGTAGACCATTGCAATAGTTTGAAGCAAGGAATTTGCCATGGAGTTTGTCACATATAAGCAAAAGGTTAATGAATTATAGGATACATTCAAAGCAATTTCTTTAAATAATGTATTTTTGATTTGTTTAAATATAAAGTCACTGCAGATCATTGATGAAATGATAGCTTATAATAAAAGGATCGTTTATTAAAAATGTTTTCGAGATTATTATCCAGAGATTCCAGTTTCTCAACACCGGGAGATAGAGATCTGCCACATGGCCACTACATCCTGGTCGCTGAGATGTGAACTGATTCTTCATCTAAGGAGTCGATAATAAACAGACGAACTTTTGCATTTGTAATATTTGACCTATCTTTTGAACTAATATTCTACATTCATAAACTTGAGGAAGTTGTACATTTCAGCATGTATATCGGGATTCAGACAATAACTCTGAAAGATATTTGATACACAGTGTCCTTTATTGAGGCACATGAGATTACCAAGTGGGAACAAAATTGCCTATGTCTCAAAAAAAAAAAAAAAACTGGGCGACATAAAAATGTCCACTTCCTTTAATTTTTGGCCATAAATATATTTTTAAAAAGTGGGAAAAATTATTATAATTTTGTTTGTTTGTGTATATGATATATTTTCTCTTGTATTTCATTCTAGGCAATATGTATTGGCGAAAAGAAAGCTCAATAAAATAAGATACAGAAACAAGAAAAGGAAATAATAATTTGAATTGGTTTTAAGCAAATCTTTCTGATATGTTATAAGTTTTATAGAGTTTTCTCTCAACTCACTTTTAAAACACACAGACCCATGTCGTAACACAGAGAAAATAGAGGTAACCCTGGGCTCCTGGAGTCCAATAACACATTCTATTAGAAGTAAATAAACGTTAATACTAAGGTTACTTCTATCTTCCTTGGTATTTATATTAGCAAAATGTATTGCTAACAAATAGAGAGTTTATTCAAATAAATAAAACCGCAATATACTTGAAGCGGTGTTTTCTGTGCAGTTTGTGTTGGATACAAGACCATTCTGTACGAATTCCTCAACATTGCCATTGAAGATGTTGGGGATAAAAACTGCACAATAAGCAAAGGTCTGTCCACACACAGGGCGACTTTAACCCTGATAAGATCCAGACGTCCCTTCTTCTGGTGTAAATATTTCCTACTTTAAAAAAATGCAAATACTGTTTATTTTATTTAAAAATCTATTTTCTGCTGACTAGAAGTCAATAAATTTGTCAATCGTCTCTCTCTCTGAAATATTTTGGAAACTCTTTTTGTTCATTTAGATGATATTCGATTTCTACAGGTTCTTAAAGAGCCAGGTCTCATCTAAGAAAAGAGAATTACTCCTCTTTAAAACTGCATCAAAATTTAATTTTACTTGATATTCTTTGTGTATGTCGAATAGTTTAGGATCAACAATTTTTCCACAGAATTAGAAAAATTCGAACAAATAAGCCAACATAAGCTGCGAGTAGTCAGTAGAGAGATGGCTCTGATTTTTAATATCATCCTACATGAGGAGGTATGACATTTGCTGAAACTGTTTAAAAGGTGTCTCAGAGATCCAGGCTGTATATATATATATACAGTAGAACCTCCATGAGAGGACACTCGCGCTAGAGGACACCACTCTACAAAGGACAGTTTTCATATATTTGCAAAATTGCTATTTTTTACAAATTCGAAACTCTCCGGTAAGAGGACACCTCTCCCTAAAGGACAATTTGGCTCTGCAATTAGGTATCCTTTACAGGGAGGTTCTACTGTGTATAATATAATTTTTAAAAGATATTATATTTTATATTTATTTTTAATATTGGGTAAACATTTTGACCCTTAATATTAAGACGCCATTGTATTATTTTTTTAATTAATACGTATTTCTTTTAGTTAGTTCTTAAGAACAATGCAAATATTGTGAATTATTGTCTTTTATCGATGTTGCTCATGTATGCTCATAAGTTAAAAAAAACTTTATTATTCTACCAAATTCAAATTGTCCCCTTCAAAGTAGTCCCCGTTGGCCGCGATGCACTTCAGCTACCTTTTTTTCCAGTCGGCAAAACACCTCTGGTAGTCTGTTTTCGGGAACGCCTTCATGGCCTTCTTCGATTCCACTTTGATCTCTTCTATGCTCTGAAATTTCCGACCCTTTAACTTTTTTTTTTAGCTTTACAAAGAGGAAGAAGTCGCAGGGGGCCAAATCGGAACTGTAGGGGGGTTGGGTAACACAGAGGTTGAGTGGTCCTTCAGGAACTTCGAGATTTTGAGGGCTGTGTGCGCCGGTGCGATATCGTGGTGGAGGATCCACGACTTGCTCCTCCACAGCTCCGGCCGTTTCTGCCTGATCGCTTCCCTCAATCGCCTCAAAACTCCCAGGTAGGAGTCAGCAGTTATTGTAGAGCCTTGTTGTTTAAATTCATGATGAACGATGCCCTGGTAGTCGAAGAACACCGTCAACATGACCTTGACTTTGCTGGGAGCCTTCCTCGCTTTCTTTGGTCTCGGCTCATTTTTGAAGCGCCACTCCGATGCCTGTTGGGTAGTTTCCGAATCGAAGCCGTAAATCCATGTTTCGTCTCCAGTAATGACCCTCTTCAGCAATTCGGGGTCGTCGGTTGTCGCTTCGAGATTGAGACTGGCCGTTTCTTTCCGGGAGTTCTTTTTATCAAAAGTCAAATCTTTGGGAACGAGAACGCGGCGTTGAGTCTTCTCACTCCCAAAATGTCCTTCATTATCGATTGAGTCGACCCGAATGATATCCCTGCTTCTTCGGCGACCTCCTTGACAGTTATTCGTCGGTCTTCACGCACCAGTTCCAACACCTTGTCCACTTTTTCAGGCGTGGTTGATGTGGACGGTCTCCCGGAACGCTCGTTGTCGGCGGTCTCTTCCCGACCCTCCTTGAAGCGCTTGTACCACTCGAAACTCGTCTTCGGCTCATGACGGCATCCCCGTAGGCTGTTTGCAACATCCAAAAAATTTCGGCACCCTTGAATCCGTTTTTCCCACAGAACTTAATGCAAAATCGTTGATCCTCCATTTCGGTGACTAACGAAATCGAAACACGGGCAAAATGGCTTCACTTCGAACAGCCGCTGCTCGCGCTGTTGTGGCGCGTGATTTTTGAAAATTGGCAGGTCTCCAAGCCAAGGGCGACGCTTGCGTTTGCCACAAACCGGGAGAAAATATATTGAGTTTTCAGGATTTTATAAGCAAAGTGTCGAAACTTTTTGACCAGAGTAGTAATTCACAATAATATAGAATTAACATGTCAAATTCTATATTAACTGTGAAATATTTTGTATATTTTATTCAAGAGTTCAAAATAAACTACTCTTGATAATAAATATTTTCAATTCTTTACCAAACGAGACTACAATTGGTAAGAAACCTTCCTATAAAATCAATTCTTTTTCTACAAATATATCGCAACATAAATACAAAATATCAAAAGAAAGTATTCTATAAATGAAAATACCAAAATGAAAAAATATAGATGAAAAATTAAATAATCATCTCGTTCTTCTAGATACAATTGCTTGGTGTGCAAACATATAAACTATTTCTTGTAACAACACACTGTCTCTGTGGATAAAGTTTCTTGCTTTATCTAAACGATCTTTTATAGGGTGTCGCAAACCTTTCTACAGAAGTATACAACGAAATGTTCTATCTTCCGATTTAGACTATTGACTAGACAGGAAGGACTATGGGATATGGACTTTAAGAAAGGACAGACATATCCTCCAGTGATGACATCCTTGGAGAAGAGGTATGAGGCCATGGCAACCTGTTCCGAGCCCATGGACCAACAACACCCTTTCTGACACGCAATGGTATTTGTAAATAGTTCGTCAAAACCGCATCTAACAAGTAAAATATTGAAAACATTGAAAACACTCCATAATCAAGAAAAACCATCTCCTGTTCGCGCAAATAAAAGTCAGGAAATGACTTTTTCTTAATTTATCCACTTGATCCCAGTATACAATTTCACTTTTATAATTGTTATTTTAATCTTTGTAATTTTCTTTGTCATCTTCTTGTATTATTTTTATTTTGTAATCTTTTTGGAGAATGGAATTTAAAATACAAAAGTTCTAAAATGTAGTACCTGTTTATAGCGCCCCCTCTAAATAGCACCTCCCTCTCTATAGCACCCTATTTTAAATACGTAGTTCCAAGCGATTTACATTAAGAGTGACCTCTCTATAGCACCCTATTTTGGTGAGTCCCAAGAGGGGGCGCTATAGACAGGTTTAACTGTAATTGTAAAATAATGCCACATCTAAACAATTTAAATGTCTTATAAATTGAGGTAAAAAGAATTTCCTGACCGGTCAAATGAGCATTTAAAAATGACAAAGTGTCATATATTGGAATAAATGTCAACTAGGCATTGATTTAAATTTATTCCCTCAGCCAGAGATACCCTCTATGGATCCATTAAGCCAACCACGTACGCGTTTCAGGTTGTTGGCCCTCGTCAGCGCTGTGCAGGCATTGTCGACCCTTCAAGGAGATGCTCAATTAAGCTGTAACCAAATACAAGAATCAATAGAAGAAGTAACACAAGTCGGGGAGATGAGCTTCTTTTATAATTCTATATTATCTATACTTGTATCTTTCTCATAAATTTATCCTCCAATTTCAACTATTTTCAAAATAATTTTCACACGTAATCAGTAAAAATCTGGAACAATTTTCTCTTTTAACAAATAAATTTATTGGCAATGTGTTTCTTTTCAATAATATCATCAAATATTATCTCTACAGACCTTACTGCAATGGTATAAGTTATTGAATGAGAAGGCTTGGCTCTTCAATTTCAACATCGACTTCCAAAGTTCAAGTGGCGTACAATGTGGACTAATGAGACAAGCTCTCTCATTCAATAACTTATATCATTGCAGTAAGTCTGTAGAGATAATATTTGATGACATTATTGAAAAGAAACATATTACCAGTAAATTTATTTGTTACAAATTTTATCGATAGATGGCGATTGAATTTATAAATTCCCTTTTAGTACATGGTGATTCGTAAAACTCTAGTTTGGAATGACATTGATCCAAACCACGTAGAGAGCAACAGCTTTATTTATTTTTAGCTTTCGAGCACCTGTTCTTCATAAGGCATTCTTGTGCCATCACTACCTATCTTTGAAATGGCCTCTCTCTCTATATATATATACATCTGTACTAATTTAGATATGTTTTGTAAATAGAGCAATCCATAAATAAATCTTTAAATAAAAAGGCATATATTGGATCAAAATATCATTTATTTTTACCAATATTTCAGTTGGCTGAACGCCACCTTTATCAAAGTTTTTTTTCTTCCCATTGAATATATATATATATATATATATATAAGCAAAAATATTTTTTAAACTTAATTCTATTGACAGTATGTGGCGCTGTGTTTGTTGTTGATACACTTTAAAATGTTATAATACCTTGATAAAGGTTGGCGTTCAGCCAACTGAAATATTGGTAAAAATAAATTATATTTTGATCCAATATATGCCTTTTTATTTGAAAATTTAGATATGTTTTAGAAAGTAAATAAAGATTTTTATTTAATATTTATGGATAGCAATATTAATGAACACTATTAGACACAAAATTTGCCATAAAGTATTGTTTTAAATACTATTACATGTGCTATCTATGCGTGCTATGTGTTATTTAAACAAAGGGGATACTCTACTGGTTTATATATACAGTTGTATTCTTTGACGATTGCTTCTATATGTTTATTAATGATTTCCAGGTACACAGCGCTGTAAATATATCTCTTCAACAAATTTTAATTGTCTCTCGCTATAATAAATCTCTATTTTTATTTAAAATTACGTGATTTCATAAAACAGCTTTAGCGATTGTTTTTATCAAACACAGGTCTGTTGATGAAGAGTTGTTTGCTTGAAATCTATCTCAATTTGATTGTAATAAACAAACTTAGAGTTGGTTTAAGTTCTCGTGAAGTTAAATATAAGGTTGTCCATAACGTTCGTGTTTTTCTTAAAACGTTTTTTTTTTTATTACTTGGTGAATAATATTATTACGGCGAATACATAATAATACAATTACTTTATACTTAATACAAAGATATTATACATAACGGTGAATAATATTGGTATTTCAATTTTTTTGCAAGTGTTTACGAACTTTTGGAACAACCTTAGTTGTAGTTGACCTCCTGTGATCTTGATGACCTGAGGGAACTCCTTTGTTAGTCAGGAACAGCCAGGGCTGATAATCTACCTGTCAGGTCAGTGAGGCAAAGTTATCTTCTACCGCCACCCTAGACAACTAGCCGTACGGCCTCCTGTTGGTCAACGTTGCCCCCTCGTGAATTGTTTAAAATGTCCCAGCTGCCGGATGTGGGGGGTAGAATAGAGTTGAATCGAGCAAACAGAACTGAAGGATGTTGATCATGTCACCAGCGGTCCATACCGGATGACACTAACTCCTGAACACAGCCACATGATGAGATTTTTTAATAGAGAAAATAAACACAACCTTTATTTTAACACCAAATCTTACATTTAACTGTGGGCTACAATAAAATAAGTATAAAAGTGGAGTCAAACAATGGCTACAGGTTTCTGGATATGAGTTTCTTTATCTTTATTAAAGTACATAGAAACATACAAGTACTTGTAACAAATACCCTGTATGTTTCTATGTACTCCTGTAGAAGGGCAGAGATGCCCGAAAGCCGAGATTAGGTTTAATAAAGATAAAATAAACTCACACACATATCCAGAAACCTGTAACATTTGTTTAATTAATATCCAAGAGATTTAAATCAATTAATATAAAAGTTGAGCATATATAGGAGTAAAAGTGGAAATATGTATATAACACCCTTATTCACACAAATAAATCCATATATCTCAGATATCTACATTTAGTGTATTTACCCATGCTTCCTATGGCAGACAATTTCAACAAAAATAATAAAACATATATATATAGAAGGAAAAAGAATAATAGCTAAAAAAAGAACATTATACGCAACATCTATGTTAAAACAAAGGTTTACCGGTTCTTGTCTGAATTTGCCAAAGCTGTTGTACATTCCTCAACTCCACCTGGACGTTCTGTACTGGGGTGATACACAAAAGGCCAGGTTTCAACACATTTCCGGTTCAAAATCACTTTATTAGGTACCGCTCAACAAGAGCAACCTAGTTTATGATAATTGAAACAGTGAATAATATGTGAAGGTTATTCACATATTAAACAAAATGTCAACGCGGGATTCAATCCCGGTTCATGACTGTCGGGAATCGAGGGTTTTACCCACTCGTCCACCGACTTTTGTGTTGTCAATACATTTCAGTACATTATTCCATCCTCGCACAATTTAACAATGCATTTGACTGCATCTTTCGTATCCACTTAATCTACAACCACAATTACAATTGGTTTGCTTTCTAATAGATCAAACTCGTGTATTCAATCTTACAGATAATATTTAGATTGTACAACAAATGTCTTTTATCAAGACATCTCGTCTCTATGTCCGAAGTCCAAGAAGGGGAAAGACACAGCAAACAATAGAAGAACGTATCAATAAGTAAATAGTCAATCAGCTATATACAATCTTGGTGGAGAGGTATAGAAAACATTACGCATCTTCTAGTCATCTTCTTTGTCATTTTCCTGACGATATTCCAAGATTTTATGATAAACTGTAGAACAGGTAGAAAGAAGAAAAAAGCTCTCATCTCTCGGACAATTCAGAAAGAAATTTGTAAATATTCGAGTTTTTAAGCTGAAAGGCCGTGAAATTATTTTGCCGTTTTCCCTAAAGCCAGGAACAATGAGGAATATACTATGGGATCATCCTATCTTTAATTCCATCACCACATAACTCACATTTTAAGCAACGGTCTTTCTTACAATATTCTAACCGGCTTTTGAGGAAAGTGATCAAAGGATTCTTTGTCGCGCACACAAGGATCCTTCTCATTTGAAATGAAAGATTATACCGGGCAAAATGACTTTAAAAACAAAAAAAAAGTAATTTCCTGACCTCGCTCGCATGAGAATTTTTAGATGGCAGAGCGCAATCTAGTTGAACAAAAAATCTAATTTATTTAACTTGTTCTTTGATATTAGGCCAACTCAGCAACAACAACAAAAAGCTTTATTAAGACCTTTTAGTCTTATACAGATGCTCCAAGCAGAAATGTAGGATACATTCAGAAAAAAAGTGACAGTACCTTAATGGTAATATGATATTTATATACAGGAAAAAAATACAAGACAATCAAGCTAATAGATTAGTTTGGATAAATTGGAGGAAACGAAATTTATTATACACGGATTTACCGCGGATTGACCGTAAATATTAGGTCAACTCAATTTCTTGATAAATCAAGAAAAGCCAACCACGTACGCGTTTCGGGCTGTTGGGCCTCGTCAGCGTGATGCAGGTTTTAGTCCTAAATGTGTTAGATGTTTATAGTAGCTATAGTGAGAGAAGAGTTCATCAGTTTTTACTTGATATTTCTGAATAAATGGTTTTATTGGTATTCGTATTATG
This sequence comes from Cordylochernes scorpioides, assembly GCA_030710605.1. Taxonomy (NCBI): domain Eukaryota; kingdom Metazoa; phylum Arthropoda; class Arachnida; order Pseudoscorpiones; family Chernetidae; genus Cordylochernes; species Cordylochernes scorpioides. Next base: position 51,316,130 of record CP092867.1, read on the forward strand.
TTCGAAATTCCGTTTTGTAGAACAGAATAATCCTCACAATTCTTTTAAAATAAATTTTCTAAAGTCCAAAATTTCAGCGAAAGGCAGTGAATAAAGGCTATTACTGTTCTGTTCTTTAAAAGAGTTTTCAAAGGTGAGACAAACTAAATTATACAGCAATCTAGAACAATATTATAATCTTGAAATTCTTTAATCATCATTCTATTAAGAGAATTTTAGAAAAATACTGAACACAAAACAATTGCTTAATTGCAGTTTTCAGTAAATTAGAGATCCATTAAATCGAAGAACAATAAAAAACGTACCTGGATCTCAGTGAAAAATAGACAAACATGTAAAATATTTCGAGCCATTTTTTCATATTTTTCTGTTTATTGATGTCAATTTTAGTCTCAACTAAATAATAAACGGATAAAGAGGGAACAAACTATCGAAATATGTTTTTTTCATATAGATTCACACAGGTACAAGTTCTTTATTTGCTTTGAAACACACAATTTATATTTTATTTCCAACTCCTTTCTAAAACCGACAAACACAATATTCAAACTTTTACACACTTTGTGAATAGAATCAAAGGAAAAATTTGAGTGTTTATATCAATATGAAGAATCCGAAGGACATAAAATTTAAGAAAATAGTAATTATATATAATAAAAATTATGTGATAATTTAAAAAATATTTATTCCAATATGGCAGAAACCTTTCGTGAGAGACTAGCCATTCTTGGAGATGGCCTTTCATAGGAGTTTGTTTTGTGACAAATGTATTTTTGATGATGATTGCTCTAATTTATTATACGTTCCAATTAGCAATTAAATTTCATGGCGTGTTATTGCTTTATGTTTAATTTATGCATAACTGGCCTAGTTAAATTGTTGCGGAAACATAAATTCGACACAAATAGTTTTATGTAATTCTAGTGTCCTTGAAGCTCTTATATTGCCATAATTTGATTATAATATTAATACTATAACACCAAGATTCAACCCTACAGTCTCGAGTGTACAATCAGAATCATCCAATACAATAAGAGAGTTCTAAAAAGCGGTATGGTAGATTAAACTAGTCACACCTTTGGGAGGGTTCACCACTGATGTGCCACTCCTTTCCAATATTTTTCCTATCAGTTAAAGACAGCAGGAGGGGCTTTATTCTAAAATAAGAATGTATACTTTAATAAAGTGTCATTTCTTGAACAATTACCTATGCAATATCTTGATGGTATCATCTGTCAGTATTATGAGCCAGGTATTGATAGCTGTTTTTATTATATTAAACTAGCGAAACCGCTGGGAGGGTTCACCACTGATGAGTCAGTCCCTCCCAATATTTTTCATATCAGTTAAAGACAGTAGGAGGGGTTTTATTCGAAAATAAAAACATGCACTTTAATAAAGTGTCATTTCTTGAACAATTACCTATGCAATATCTTGATGTTCTCTATGTCAGTATTATGAGCCAGGTATTGATAGCTGTTTTTATTATATTAAACTAGCGAAACCGCTGGGAGGGTTCACCACTGATGAGTCAGTCCCTCCCAATATTTTTCATATCAGTTAAAGACAGTAGGAGGGGTTTTATTCGAAAATAAAAACATGCACTTTAATAAAGTGTCATTTCTTGAACAATTACCTATGCAATATCTTGATGTTCTCTATGTCAGTATTATGAGCCAGGTATTGATAGCTGTTTTTATTATATTAAACTAGCGAAACCGCTGGGAGGGTTCACCACTGATGAGTCAGTCCCTCCCAATATTTTTCATATCAGTTAAAGACAGTAGGAGGGGTTTTATTCGAAAATAAAAACATGCACTTTAATAGTGTTTCATTTATTTAATAATTATCTGTGCAATATCTTGATGTTCTCTATGTCAGTATTATGAGCCAGGTATTGCTGCCTGTTTTTATTTTTTAAAGGGAAGGAGAGAGTACGTTACAAGTTAATATTTCATAATTTTTGTTGCATCTATATATATAAAAATGAATGTATGTGTGTCTGTTTGTTTGTTTGTTTGTCCTTTATGCCTGACCAAACCACTCATTGGATCGCCATGAAACTTTGGGAAGTTATTTAGTATAGTACTGGGAAGGTTTCTAGCAAATAAAATTTTTGAAATAACTTTTCGACTAGAAATAATCAAGATAAATATTCTAATTTATCAGTTATAATTCAACAATCTGCTCTAAATATTATCATGATGATACGATGATTTTGTAATGTAGAAAATTAGGAAAGACAAAATTCAGGATGACACGGCAATTTATTTGAGACAAGAATAATGATACAAATAAAAGGCAAGATACTATTCCTTTAACTTCCAATTACCGAGGGAACCAATTAATATTGATTTTATTCAACTTATCGAGTATTTTTCAAGGGACCGGGAAAAAATGTTCACTTTATCGAGAGATTCGTTAAACAAACCTTTACTCGGGTAAAACCCGGGCGAAGCCGGGTACATCCATACAAGAATAATGATACAATTCCAAGGCAAGATACTATTCCTTTAACTTCCAATTACCGAGGGAACCAATTAGTATTGATTTTATTCAACTTATCGAGCATTTTTCAAGGGACCGGGAAAAAAATGTTCACTTTATCGAGAGATTCGTTAGACAAACTTTTACTCGGGTAAAACCCGGGCGAAGCCGGGTACGTCCGCTAGTTTTAAATAAAAATCTCTAGCTACCCAGTTCAATGTAATCTTTCAAAACTGAAACTTGAACAATTAATAAGGTAAAATGGCCTTGATCACTTTTGGTTTTGGAATTTTTTTGATAAACACTTTGCTTTTGGTAACTATATTAGCAATTGAGAATTTTTATCATTCTTGGTTTTAGCATCAATTTTAAAGAGGTGAACTTTATTTTTATATATTAACTCATAGACAAAACTTACGGAAGTTGTACCTTTTAGCATGTATATCGGGATTGAGACAATACCTCTGAAAGATATTTGTCACACAGTGACCCTTATGGAAGACACAGAAAGTAACCAAGTGTGAACAAAATTGTCTCTGTACCTCCTTCAAAAAAAAAAAAAAAAAAAAAACAGATAACCAGCATGTTCAAAGACTTTCTACTTTCTTAAGTTTTGTCTCTCCATGAATATAAATTATTATATAGTAAATTGCAAAAGAACAGTTATTCTAAACCAGAGTGTATTTTACCCACATGAATTACAGTTGATTAGCTCTCCATAAAATTAAGAGTACAATGTCCTTTCAAAATATTACCACGTGAAAAATTGGAAAGGCAAACTTCAGGGTGACACAGCAATTTTTTTTAGGAGAAGAACAAACTATGAATGATAAACAAAAGATAAGCCATGAGGGAAGTTTACAGAGAAGCAAAATATAAACATCAAAAATGATACTCTGTTAATAAAATAATAAATACTTTGCTGCAATATATTTGCCTTCAAAACAAAGAAAGTATAGAAAATAACATGGTCTTACAGACTCACGTCTCTTACAGCTCTAATCCATAAATCTAAACAGGAAAAAAAAGAGAGAATAAATTTAATCTAAGAGTTAAGAATATATCTCCTGATATAATGAAATGATGGCTTGCGACATCTATCGGAATTACGAAAAGTGCGTTTGCTTCCTATTTCTCAACCTATAACGAATTTGCATAGATCCATCAAGTGGAGTAACTAGTGTACGGGGGTATTGCATTTATAGAAGAAATATGAAACAGTTAAACACGTTGTTTCGCGTCCTCACGCAATTCTGCCTTAACTACCCGTTTCATGATTTCTCACGATGTCTGAATGACCAGTTTTTTGGTTGTTGAGGTACAGCTTGCACCACCCTGACGTGGGCCAACAGCCCGAAACGCGTACGTGGTTAGCTTTTCTTAATTAATCAATAATGAGTATTTGGCCAATTCTGGAATAATTAAAAACCAACGAATAGTTTATATTTATTCCGATAGATTGCCAAAACCATCAGTACCTTTCAGTTGCACGATAAGGAGATGCCTTTTTTTATTAGTTAAACACTAATTTAACAAATAAATAACAAACTTCTCCTACTGTCTTTACTACGATAAAAATATTATAAATGAATATAAAAGAATATGCAATCCAAAACTACCGTCCAGATAACTCCGAGATTTGACCTGTAGGATCTTCATGTTTTGGATATAATGGGATGATAACTATAGCTTCAAATGGGCTGAAAAAAATTTAGTTCCGAACATATGGAGCCAATCCACACACACACACACAAAGCCTTTATTAAGACCCATTGGTCTTACACATATTCTCCAGAGTGTAGACAACAATGATCAGGATGAGTGGGGTTTTGTATATACAGTATTACATGAAATGCAGTAAAAAGCATGGTCCAAAAAAGAAGAAAAAAAAGAAAAAAGTTTTGAAGATTAATTATCATTATTATAATGGAAAGACTAATTTATCAGATCCGCTTTTTTTCATAACTCTTCTGAAGATATTATATACAGGTAAAGCAATATTGTCTATCAGACTTGATAGAAGAGAGTGTACAGTGAAGGCGGCCTATCTCAGCAACAAGAGTTTCTCTCTCCGTCTTCAGAGATATACATTCAAATATATGGTGTTCTATTTCTGCCTTGATTTTATTTGTACATAGTAGGCAATTTAGTTCTTCTGCTTTCACAGATTTTCACATGGCTTTCTCGATGAGAAACAAACAGTATTCTTATATGGAGCCAATCCACAATCATTATATTATTAAAATTAGGCCTTTTTTGGATAATAATTATTTATTTTCAATATTTCGATGGGTTAATCGTCCATCTTTTACGATATTTTTTGTTTTGATGTACGTTAAAATGAAAAAGATCGAAGTTGGCAGATGCTAAGATAGGTTGTAGTGATGGAGGAACACTTTCTTATAATGGATCAAAGCAGAATGTTTCATCACCTTATAAACTCGATCAAGTAAGTTGAACTAAATCTCAATATTGATGGGCGGACCTTCCACTTATAAACCAGTTCGAAGTACGTCTTTAAAATTCCACGGGACACATATTAGGAATTTGATCACGTAATGCTTGCACTTCATTTTGCTAACAAGATTATTAAGAAATATGTCATAAGTGTGACACCCAATTCAGTTCCATCATCTACATTATTTTAATGAAGATCGCTGAGTACTTCAAGTTTTTGAATCTGCTCAAATCATGAGGATATTTTCAAACCAACTTACTCAATATAATTATGTATTCACATTTCAAATGTTCAGTCAATAGATGAACTACTATTTATTTGGTTAACTCCTGTGGAGCCCATAGATGTTGTCAACTCTTCAAATTGTCCTTCAGATATAAGTCTTTTTTCTATTTACAAGGCAAGTGGAGGTCCTATATTCATGAGGTGGCGCTAAACAGGTTTATTTCTTGAAAGATGTTCCAGAGAGATGCTGGACTCTCAGATTGATAGTTCTTAGAAGGGCGTCCGTCTGGAATCTCTGGTATTGGAAGGCTGAGCAGGTAAAGAGGAAATGTTCGATGGTTTGGTCTTCATTTTGTAACTTGAGCAATTTGAGTACTCTTTCAATATATACAACAGCAACCAAAATTTTATTAAGACCTTTTGGTCTTATATAGATTCTCCAAGTAGAAATTTAGGGTACATATAGAAAAAAAAACAGTAATATTATCATTAATTAATTCGGAATATATATTTGTGTGTAGTCTTTCTCTCTCCTGGACGTGTATTCTATAAATAAACAATATATCTTAACATCTTCCAATATAATATAAGATAATATGAACGGAATTGAGGTATAATCGTCAATTTTTTACATTTTAACGCACATAGAAACATACAAAAAACTTACAAAAGATGGGCGATGAGTCTATCGAAATGTTTAAAATAAACAACTATTATCCAAAAAAGCCCTTATCTAAAAAATATTTGTATTATGGATTGGCTCCATGTTCAGAATGTTATTTTTGCAGCACATTTAATATAGTGTATCGGGGAGGGGGGGGTGGAGGAAGGGCGCTTAGCATAAACTTATATACAAGCAGTCGAGAACAAGCTGTTCTTTTTCTTAAAGAACAATAATTAATAGAATTAACAGAAATATATCAGGCATCTTTATAGTTTTATACATGGATGGATCAAGAGTAGAGGATTGTCTAAAATCGGAATATATATTTGTGTGTAGTCTTCTTTCTCCTGGGGACGTGTCCTATAAGTACTAATTGGGAGTGTCAGAGAAGAGAACAAAGCATTAAACTATACTAAGTATAAGTAGAATATACGTCTGACATTTTACCCCACCTCTACACTGGTATGTATTCGAATATCTACACGCCATTCCGGGCGAAGCCTGGATGATGACATCCTGGCATCTGCCAAGACACGCATTTATAAGTATTTCCTCGGAACTGAGGAGGGTCTTCTTGTCTGGAGGGGGACTCTCTCAAGGTGGGGAAGCCTCCCATGCTGAAGAAATTTGTGCACATATACAACTATAATATATTTCCCTACATTTTATCTACCCTTTATTTACTCCTTTATTTGATCATAATATTCTTTCAGTAACAATTGATTAGAAGAATCAATAGTGTAAATGTCTATTGTCTACGCGCTATCGTTTAACGAAGCGATCACTAAGAGAAAGTCTTCCATACACACATTTTATAATCACAGCACCTAGATACAAGATTCCATTCTACTCGGAGGACGCCGTGCGGCGACAGTGGAAGCTAATCACCTGTCAGTGGAAATAGCCAAGGCTGAAACGTTTTTAAATAAAACCACTTGAGCAAGAGTTGGCGCTATTTCAGTGGTGGCACGGAGGGACGCTCGGTATGTCCGGGGCTGGGAACAAAGGGCTGTGTGCTGAGACATGATAGCTGCTGCCATTGGGGCAATAGGTTACGTGCATCCTACGTAGTCCTGTTTAGAGATAAGCCCATTAGATTGTGTAAAACTATAGCGCGCGCTATCTATGTATTATAAATTAAATATGTTTATGTATATATCTCCAGTACACGGTATCAACATTTACTATCCCCGAATATCGTCAATATACAGCTAAATACAATGCTGCTTGTGTGATTTGTTGAGATTTAGATCTTGTGCGAGGGTGAGATGGATATATGAGTAAAGACTCAATACCACACACTAAAAGTGAGTGATGGCTTACATAAGACGGCATGAGTTTTTTTTTTTTTGTATTATCCCTAGTACATGTGGAACAAGCCATGATAATCATGGTGAGTAGAAGTTGACAACTACTTATACTGTAAGTACACCCATTGTCTACATATGTGAAAAGGAATTCGACTTTTGCACTTACAAATGAGCCAGAGCCCCTTTGGTTACACACTCGCTGGTGGGGTTGAACTTTTAAAAGAATCAGCGGCCTCCCCATTGAAGCATTTCCTTTTTATTAGAAAAAAATTATCAATGTGCGGGTTTCGATCCCGGGTCGTAGCGGTCGAACACACACGGTTAGACCACTCGTCCAAACTATGTATAAGAAATAAAACTATTAATTGCGATTTTTTATTATTTTCAAATAAAACAACTTCCTTCTATCCTTACTGATATGGAAAACTATTGGGAGAGCCTGGCTCATTAGTAGCGAACACTAACAGTTTAATCTATCCCACCTCTCTATCTTTTATTATTGTATTGGGCTGTTCTGTTTATATATTCAGCACTCTATATGAATTCCTTGTTGAAGTAATAAACCAAACTATGGACATAAGCTTTTAAGACAGTAGAAATATACACTTACATGGACATAACTTAAGGAAGTTGTGTCTTTTATAAGGTTGTCCGAAAAGTTCGTGTTTTTCTTATTACTTGGTGAATAATATTATTACTACGTCGAATACATAATACAATTACTTTATACATAACACAAATACATTATAGATAACGACGAATAATATTAGTATTTCAATTTTTTTGCAAGTGTTTACGAACTTCTGGGACAATCTTGTAGCATGTATATCAGTACTCAGACAATAACTCTGAAAGATATTTGATACATAGTGACCCTTATTAAAGACACACGAGATAACCAAGTGTGAACAAAATTGCCTCTATCTCCTTAAAAAAAGACGACCCCGGCGCCATTAAAGACTTTCCACTTCCTTTAGGTTTTGTCCAAGAGTGTAAATAACCGTTGGTAAGGTCCACTACCGATAAGTCTCTAATTGTTTTTCCATCGCAGGACAGTAAGAAGTTATTTTATTTAAAGAAACAATTGTAGTTTTATTTCTAATCTCATGGAATTTGTGTGTGTGTCAAACTATGGTCATTAACCTAAGTGTTTCATGTGTTGATGAAGGAGTGATACTGACAAAAGTTACTATTACGGGTTTTCACACAAAAATGGAATATACTAGGGCCTAAAGTAAATGTAACTTAATACACTGAAAAGCGTACACTCAAGAGTACAATACCAATAACAAGAAGGAAGTACGTACAACTCACGATTGGTAAAATAAAACAAAACAGTACTTATCTTTATTGTAGCGTTGGTAGGGATCGGACTCGGGTCACACCGGGATGCGAAGAGATCCCCAGACACGGAAAAATCACGTAGAAAAACACTTTAAGCGTCTCCACACCAATTCTCCACGCTCTGGGCCCCCTCGCATTCCCTTGGTCTCCTCTTATATACAGACATGGCCACATTCGTCCAATGAGAAGGCGTGAGAGATTGGTTCACTAACAAACGAAGACAATATTCTTCCCGCTAAAAACTGATCAGAAAAGACTGAAAATGTTTGTCAATATAATTTGACAATACATACCTTCGACAGTCCCGACACTGGATCGAACCCTGCATTGAGATTTTTTCCTGTATAAACACATTACTTCAACTGCCTCCCCGATTCTTGAAAAGTTCAACCCCAACAAATGGGCACAAGTTAATGGTACCTTGTATAAGTGAAAAAGTCAAACTTCTTTCTACATGTGGTGCAATTATAGTAAAAACTGTCACTAACTACCCACCATGATTATCATGACCTATATTATGTATACTTAGGGGATAGGTAAAAAGTGTTTCACAAGAAAAAATCTAGAACTTAATACTATACCAATGACAAAGCAAATTACCAAGTCAACTATGTGTGGATACCATCAGATCATTTCTGGCACCACACGTAAGTTTATCTATTGTTGTCTTTCGAGATTTCTACTTAAGGTCAGAATTTCTGTATTCCTGATATGGTCCAGTAGATTTAATAATTAGGGTATTTAGGATTAATCTCACAAATTCTTGGAAACCTTTGTTTAAATTTCATTAAATCCTGTTCTAGCTACCAACTGACGTGAGCCATTTGTGGTGAACTCGTTTAAGATGTGTTCTATTTCAGATAGAGAGATTGAGATTTTTTTTTTTAAGACTACTTTATTACAACGTTCATATAAGGTTAAATAAGGTTTAATACAAAATGAATAAATAAGATTAAATAATGTTAAATATAGGAATAAATAAATGTAAAAAATAACAAATATGTATAATATACAGAGGGTCTTCATTGGTAGCGCCCACCGCGGGAAATACTGCCATCGATGAACTGCAAGATTTCTTTCCCACAGATAGAAGAGCTTGCTCTTAAAAACCAATCTATTTAACCACATTGGTCTAATTCTTATTTACAGACTGTACGAGAGATATGCAAATGAGAAACAAGAAATTAATTATTTTCACATTCTCTTTTCGGAAAGAGATTTTAGTTGAGAGAGATAAATCAGGTGACATTTTATTTTACCTTTGATTCTTAGAGATCCAAATTGCGATGTTTTAAACTCTCTACTGATTCAGACGGTTCTTTATGGGGGTATATATCAAATATCTCCGAGTGAGATATTTGATATATACCCCCATAAAGAACCGTCTGAATCAGTAGAGAGTTTAAAACATCGCAATTTGGAAAGTCAACTTGAGATGTATCGATTGTGTAGACACCAAGGAAATTACGGAACAAACTCCGTAAGTGTGACTACATAATTAACATCCTTTATTTAAAATAGTAGAAAGGTAGAGATCCGGTTCTACTGGATTGACCTTGGTTTTTTCGACGTGACCATGTGCTGCACCTCCCGGATGGGCCAAGGTGACTGACTGTATGGCCACCCTTAGTCAAGATGGAGAAAGACAGGAATTACAAAGGGTAAGAACAGGTTACTTGAGGCCGACGACATTCGAGAAAAGAGAGATCTATACAAAAAATTCTGCCTTATTACAACAATACATCTTAGAGTGGGACGTTTGTAGGCTAGGTAAGACATAGAATCCACTGGAAGTCTTCAAAAATTCCCATCAAAGAACTGATACGATAACATGTGAATAAAGATCAGAAGTTTATTTTATCCTGTCTGGGAAGTGACAGAAAATATGTCGAGATCATAATTTAGCAAAACATTTTTTATTTTTAAACAGTTTATTAATTTTGATATTTATATTTTGCTACTCTGTATACTTCCATCATAGTTGGCGATCTATGGATACGCTCCAGGAGCCTGGGTTACCTTTATGTTACTACTATTTCCCTCATTGTTTCTCTGGTATTTGTGAATGTTGTTTTTGTTCGTGTCTTAAATAAATTGCTGTGTTGCGACCTTAGAACGCTCCAGGAATCCGGGGTAACTTCAAGAGATAGCTGTGTCAACCTGAAGTTTGTCTTTATTAATTTTTTACGTAACAATATAATATTAAGATCTACCGTAACACATCCTAAGGATCTACAAAAACTTAAGCATTTACCACCAAAACGTATAAGCAAGGATTTTGGAAATGACATTTATATAGCTACATATATCTGATTAATCTTTCTTTTTTTTTTTTTTGGCATCGCGTTTTGTTTAGAAGATTTCTATTATTTTTATCTCTTTGTTTGTAATGAAACTGCAGCAGTTTCTTGTCACAACTAGGTAATTTTTGCTTTAAAATAGTTAAAAGTAGAGAAGAGTAGGGTGTTGGAATAAATAGTATCTTATGATAGTGCGCAGCTGTATGTTGCTGATGGACTACTGTCATCTATCGGAAAATACCAACCGAGAAAGTTAATTTTTGTATTTCAGGAAACTTGGCCATAATACACTTTCTTGAATTATCGAGAAAAAGCCAACAACGTATGTGAATAGGAGTGTTAGGCCTTCGTCAGTGTGGAACATTGAGGACTCACTAAAGGATTCTTCCCTGTTTTCAAGTATTTAATATAGATAGTAAAAGGTATAATAAAAGTATGATAATTTTAACAGAGGGAACGTTTATATAAAGTTCATTAGTTTCATTAGTGTGTTGTGTCTTATACAGCTAAACTTCTTTAATTCAACACCACAAGGACTCAGAATTTTCCGCTGAATTAAATTCGGTGATGAATTCTAGTTGGTTAAAGTAAATAGGCTGATTGGATTTCGAAGAACTGTTGATTTGAAGTAAATGTTGAATTAGATAGCCTACACTGTATTTCTTGGATCAAGTTACGCCTCCATTGAGTCTGGTCACAACACTGACTGTCCGTCTCTTCCTCCATTGTTCTGCCTAGAGTAGGTCCTATGTACATTGTCAGAAATCTCTTCCTTCAGTTCGACTCTCGTAGACAGATATTTGGCAATAATGTCGGCCATTCATGATCATACCAATCATAATCAGTCATTCCAATCATCAACATTCTCTAACCACCCTGAATGTGTTTCTATAAGTTCAAAGAATTCTTTATTGCCCCAGGTATCGATTCTGCCGCTCCCTGTTCATCTCTACTCTATGGAATCTTCTCGCTCACCTAGCGTCTTCTCAGCACTAAATATTCGAAGTTGACCTAAATAAGACATTCCCCTGAAGAGAGTAACAGGAAGTCACTGAAATGTCGGGAGTTAAACTATTGGTTGATGTGACTGTGTTTTTCTCTGAACAAAATAAGACGGTCTGTACTTCACCTTATCGGAAAGTAACGTCTTTAAAAATTCTTATTGGAGTTGAATATATTCTGATAGATTTTTCAAAGAGTGCTCCATCCTTTCTTGCCTGAAGATCCAAATACCACAAAACCGAATGAGAGTCATATTTGTCAGTGTATTCTGTGAAAAAATCATTGGAGAAAACACAGAAATAAAGATAGCGGTAAAGAGATAGAATGAAGAATACCAAGATGCAGAAAGATATAGCACAACTGAATCATACCTACTGTTACCTATTAGAAGGAATCTCAAATTAATTTCTGCCAATATTTCTGCATGATTATGAAATATAATAATTTTACCGCCTTTTTAAAAGTCTTTTATATATAAATAAATCCAATTGCGAAAACCTTTTGGCTCTTATTTATATCACGATTGAAATTTACCTTGAAATAATTTACCAGCTATATTTATATGTTTTTCAATCCTTCACATATTTAAGCGTAAATTTACACATAGTCCAGAATACCCTTTCATAGATTGATCAAGGAATCTCTGAACTACCTCGTCGAGGTGCAACTACGCTGATAATGGCTAACGGCGTACATGGTTGTCACTTCTTGATTCAAAGGATGGAGTATTTGGCTAATAAATTTATTATTATATATATTATATATATATATATATATAATAAATCAATCAAACAATGTCTCAAGTTTCTGGAGATGAGTTTCTTTCAACTTTATTATTTTATGTACTCCTGTACTTCTAAAGACAGAGATGCCTGAAAACTCGAGATTACGTTAATAAAGATCAAGAAACACATCTCCAGAAACCTATAGCTTTTGTTTGAATAATATCCAGGAGATTTGAATCAATTGTTATTAGTAAATTGTTTGAAAAAGGAAGAATAAAATTCAGGTAAAGAGTTTCTTCATTAGTAAATTGTATTGGAATTTTATTTATAACAATAAATAGCAGTAACCATCTTGTAACTTTCAGTTGCGTGATCAGTAGATAGCTTTGTGTGTAATCATAAAAATAAAATATTCTTCATTAATACTTTCGTAACGTCACAAGTAGCTGCAAACGCTAACATTGGTTTCAAAAGCTCGAAAGTGGAGGGAAAAAATGATATTTCCGATATACACTCATAGACAAAACTTAAGGAAGTTTTAGCATGTATATCGGGATTTAATCAATAAATCTGAAAGATATTTGATACCCAGTGACCTTTATTGAAGACACACGTGATAACTAAATGTTAAAAAAATTGCCTCTGTCTCCTTATAAAAAAAAATAATAAATTAAATAAAACAGACGACCGACGACATGATTTTCCACTTCCTCAAGTTTTGACCATAAGTGTAAATCCACCTTTCATGAGGACAAGTATATTGTGTAGAACCAGATCATCGCCGATCTCTCTGAGCTCTCAATCATTCACCCCAAACTCACTTTTATAAGATAGGAAAGGTCGAGAGATAAGGCTAGGTTTTTGGACTTTGCACTGAATGCCAGGTGCAAACGTCCGTTTACCCAAAATACCTTCCATACAACTTTTTACATTACTGTAATCTTTGTTTACTTTGAGTGATTGAAACCGGGTCAGATGATAAGGCTATGTTCGAGATGTAAACTGTTTAACGCCATCTTTTCTTGACATCAACCTACGGCTGTAAACGGCAAACAAAATCGGAGAAACGGTCTGAGGATGTTTATTTCCTTTTGAATTTATCCATGACAACGCTTCATTCTTTCACACAGCTTTTGCACAACTCGTTTTACAAATTTTTCGGAATGTTGATAATATTTGTCCAGACTAAACGACTATTCTCATTGACCACAGGAATGGCAAAGGCTACCATCTACAAGTACCATCTTGATCTAAAGATGGAAATGCCAGTCACCACATCGACCTGCCAACTTTATGAAAAAGAACTCTGGCGGTTCATCGGTAGCGAATTCTTTTTCATGGTGGATAAATCATCAATGGAAAAATGTATTGATATTGAATATATTTGTGTATATATTAAAAGCGAAAGAGAAAGTAAGAAAACAGAAGAAAAGGTCAGACAGCTAAATGACCAAATGATATTTTTGGATGGCAAAGCGCCATCCTTCAGAATTAATATAAACGTCAATTTTAACTTTATATCCTAATATATTTACCAACTCATTTTCTTGGTAAATCAAGAGAAGCAAACTAAGTACTCGTTTTGGATTGATGGCCACCGTCAGCGTGATACAAGTTGTACCTCAATGACTAAAATTGTAGATGTATTTATTACATACTAGCCGAATGACCCGGGCAACGCCCGTGTTTTACCCGATTGAATGTTTTCATTCAAATACTATTTGTTACAATTATAAATTGGCGCCTTATATAAATGCATATATTAGTTAATAACTATAGCCTATGTGCTTTATCTGTCTATGTACTGTTGGCTTCCGTAGGCGTCTCTTACTGGGAAAAAGAAAGAGAGGATTCCATTTGGTTATTAACTAATATATGCATTTATTTAAGGAGCGACCCGCTCCAACACAATGGTTACAAAAACGAAAAAGCGAGTGGGGGGGGGGGGGGGGGGGGGGGCAAAGGTGGCGTGATCGTAGCCGACCAATAGGAGGGCGCCATTCCAAAAAAAAAAAGCAAACGGTGACAGAAATGACTGATGAAGAATGACGCTTGTAACTGTATATACAAACATATGAATAAGAATGTATATTTGAAATGAAATGTATAAGAAACATATGTAATAAATGTTTCTTTAAAAATAGACACTTCGGCCAGTTAAAGTTTTATTATCTCAACGTTTCAGAAAAATCTTTTGTTTTCGTTAGGAGAAATAAAAATAAATCATTTGGCAAGACGTTAAAAATTGTTCTGAGTTTTAAAGAAATATGAATACCGGCCAGGCACCGGCCAGACAACCTCTATATTCAGGATATTATATATGTGTTAAGTTTATTCATTATACGTAGTAACCTCATTTATTATTATTAATTATTATTCAATCATATATAGTCGTAGAACGACGTTTGACAATTTTACCGCAAATGTTTCTTTGAACGAAAAATCGTAATTTATTTTAAGAAGAAATAACGACTATTTCTAATCTTAGGGATGAAGTATGAAAGGATGAATTGTGAAGAGTAATGATAAACGGATAAATAGTGTCCAGGGAAGGGAATATTATCGTCTATGATCCTTGAAATAAAATCAATTTCAATCTCAACGTCTCTCGTTAAATCTTCGACAAGCATTGATGATTTATTCCAAGAAACGTTAACCTATTTTCGTTTTAATATTTATTTTCTAAAAATACCGTACAAAGTCTACGTTAAAATGTAAATAATTCTAAAGGAGCGATTTACAGAATGCAATATCTATCCAGAGATTTCCCATAGTCCGGTATCGGGTCGTCAAACTCTTCCAATGTGCAGGAAGAATTGTGCAAATAATCAACATATGTAAAGTTTATAATCTGTAGCATCATATCCTTGTGTAGTTTATATATAGAGAGAATATTGGAGGTATATATATATATATGTAGTACATACTCGATAAATATATAAAACCTATTCTATATATAAAACTATAAGAAACTTTTCACCTTACAATTTTGTTCTTTTGTTAATAACAACTATTCAACATAACTTCTTTTGAGACGATATTAAAAGATGTAAAACTCTCTTTGTCCTTTTTTGGAGGGAATTGTTCACTGTAACGGATTATTGCGTCATAAACACACACACACACATAAGGTCATGTATTTTTAATCTAACAAAGGGGGTCATCCAAGGTCTCCCATCAGATGGGTCGCAGAAAAAATTCCGAATTTGATTCGGGTCATGGTCATTGAAAAATTGATGGTGTGCACAATTCCTTCGCCATCCTCCTATAGTTTCGTAAAAAATCGTGTGTTTTAAAAGAAATTAAAACGTTAATTTTTTTCCAGCACTTCTTACCAATACCTTTAATATAAAGTCATTGTAGAGGTTCTGAGATTTCCTTATATCCTTGAAGTTAACATACCAATAAATAATTGAAAATTACGTATATGTTTTGGGGAATAGAAATGTTTCAATAAAATAATCCCTTGTATGAGGTGAAAACATCAGGCTCTCAGAGATAAGTTATTGACAATAACTACAGTGCATTCAGTAATTCTTCCTTCAGAGTCACATTCTATTTATCTATATTTTAGGATTTGTTTAAAAATTAAAAGAAACTTATTCCCCTGCAAGCCTGATGTTTTCACTGTAATAGAAATGTTTATTCACTTAGGAAAATTTATGTTTAGATTGAATCTGAATAACACTCACGGAAATAGAAAATTATCTTTACAAGGTTCGGCCAATAAATATAGTGCATAATCGATAATCGCTATTTTTATTTACAAAAAATAAAACTGAAACTCTGTATAGTCCTCTATATATACACAAGTATATATACTTTTATTAAAATCATTCAACATATTCAACTTCCTTCTGAAATTCTCCAATGGCCCCTGATTCTTGTAAAAGTCCAACCCCACCAGCAAGTGCAAGTAACCAAACGGGGCTTTGGCACATTTGTAAGTGCAAAAGTCGAACTACTTTTCTCATGTGTAGACACGTGGTAAACTTACAGTAAAAGCAGTCGTCAACTTCTACCCACCATGATTATCATGGCCTGTACCACGTGTACTAGGGATAATCATGATAAATAAAAAAAAACCTTCCTTCTGTTGGATTTGTTCTAGCCTTGTTGCCAAATTGCAAAAGAACTTTGGTAAAACGCTTTATCTAATTCTCTGAACCACCCTCTATCAGCTTGGAGAAAAATATTTAATCTTCCAAACAAGTATAAGTTTGAGGGTGCCAGGTCAGAGCTGTGTACGCAGGGTGAGGCATTAAGTCCACCCTGCAATCTTCGTCAAAGATAGGTGCGCCGTGTAAAGTCTTGCACTGTCCTGATGAAATTTAATTAGGTTGTTTTACAAGTTGGGTCTTTTGTTTCAATTGAGAGAGATCTTTTCATCACTTCTAATGATTCGCCTTTCCTTGTTGGTAGAGGAATTTATTTCAAGAGTGTCCATGAATATCAGCCTTTCTTGGTCCCAAAAGACAAATATCATTATTTTGTTCTTGGAAAGGGAGATCTTTGGTTTTGTATTCACTAGCGATGTTTTATGGGCCCATTGCATTGATTGGCGCTTTGAAGAAGGATCAATGATAAATACTGGTTTCATAATATGATATCTAAGGTCATTTTATAAGTTTAAGAACACTTCCTTCAGAAAGGGAGATTTTCGATTTTTTGATAAGTCGTCATTGTCCGGTCATTCTTGAGCAATTCTTCCGAAATTTTGGTCCGCCCCTACAGAGATTAGTCTCTACATGGTCATTCTTTATCACTATTATCACAATCACCAGTCTGGAAGCGCTGAATTCATCTTTGTATTGTGCTTCTATCCATGGCTTTGTTTTATAATACACAGACTTCAGCTTCGAGTGAATTACAGTGACTGAAATGTCTCCGGACTTAAACAGAAACTCTATCACTCTACATTATCGGATTCTTGTGTTTACTTCATATTGCTTATCTTAAAGAATACAAAAAATATAGTAATTCTGTTTACAGATATATGAAAAGATAAATGTTCATTTAATCATAAAACATTATTCTATGATGATAATTTAAATAGATATTTTCTATAAGTCATTGTATGCATTTCTTATTGACCGGCCCTCTTACTAACAGAAGAACACGATGGCTCTTGATGGCACTATAAATGGTTGGTGTAGAAATCTACAAAGTGCGATCAATAATGTCCAGGAATTCTCTATAAATATACTCTATAACGAAAAAAAATCGACGCACCAAGAAGCAGTTGTCCGATTTATATGAAAATACGTATACAAAGAGGTTTCGACCAAACATGCAAATGATTGAAATTTGGTGGCCGATTTATGCAAAGCAAGAGCTCCAGCGCATCTGAACTGCGCATCCAGCACGAGCATTCTAGACTCAATATTCGGCGCGGCACGAGCTGATTTTCAGAATTTCCGTTTAATATTTTAACAGTACGCCTATTTATACTGTATCAATGCCTCGCCGAAAGATTCGTGCTCATTACGAATATATGTCAGAGTTTGAAACTGGTCGTGCCATTGGATTGAAAGAGGCTGGTTGGTCTAATCGATTAATCGCGTGACATCTGTGTCGAAGTGATGCGGCTATTAGGCGATGTTGGCAAAATTGGGTTAACAACGGAAAAATGCAACGTCAGGACGGCAGCGGTCGACCAAGGGCAACAACAGAACGGGAGTACAGAGCAATTGTCAGAATGGCTGTCGCAGCAACGGAATCCACATTATATACCATCCAACGTGTGACCGGCACACAAGTGTCAAAAATGACCATCAACAGGCGACTGAGAGAGCGGAATCTAAGAGCTCGCCGACCGTTACGATGCCTACCCCTCACACCCGTGCACCGACAAGTCCGACTACAGTGGTGTCGGGAGCGATCAACTTGGAACTGCGCTGACTGGGGACGTATAGTCTTTAGTGACGAGTCCCGTTTCTTACTGTGTCCTGACGACCGTCGCAAACGGGTCTGGAGACGTCCTGGGCAGCGTGTGGATCCTGGCCTTACTGTCGAACACCACATAGGTCCACAACAGGGCGTTATGGTCTGGGGTGCAATTTCATTTGATAGCAGGACCCCAAGGTAGTCATTCCTGGCACCCTGACAGCACAACGGTACGTAGATGACATTCTACGGCCTGTTTTGTTGCCGTTCCTCTCACATCACCCCGGGCTTTCTTTTCAACAAGATAATGCCCGGCCACACACGGCATGTGTTACTATGGATTGTCTTCAATCTTGCCGAACTCTTCCGTGACCAGCAAGGTCGCCTGATCTCTCGCCCATAGAGCACATCTGGGACGTGATGGAAAGGCGATTGCAACCATCCCGGAATGTTGACTATTTAGCCCGACAGTTGGAGACAATTTGGCAAGAAATCCCGCAGCACACCATCCGGAATCTTTATCAGTCCATGACGCGCCGGGTGGCAGCCTGCATCCAGGCCAGTGGGGATCCAACGACATATTGACATTCTCAATTTGTGACGATCAAACTCTGAAATAAAACAATTAATTGTTCTGAAATTTTAATCGTTTTTTCCCCTATACATGCTCTTTACATACACCAATTTTTGTCCTAATCTGACAACCCCTTCTTGGTGCGTCGATTTTTTTGTTATACAGTGTACATTTGTGAGAATAAATAACAAAACTATAATAAAATTTCATATTTACAATTATTAAAAAAAAACTATTTATATCTACACATACAAGTATATATTACGTACACAAACATACATATTTTACATCTTTTTTTTTCAGATATCACAAACACCCTTCAAATCCTCTTTTTTCGGGTTTTCAAAACATTCTTCGCATTCTCTTCTTTATTTCATTTATTGGGTCAAATCGACTCCTCTTTTAGAGGCTTTTTAAATTTTAAGGGTAAAGGAAAAAGTCGTTAGGAGCAAAGGCAAGAGAATAGGGCGGCTGGGATAGTAAAGCAATTCCCTGTTTAGTGGAAAAGATGGTACAGTGACGGCCGTATGCAGCCCTGCATTGTAATGATACAAGAGTCAAATCTTATGACATATTTTTCGAGTCGCTTCAGATTTACAGCCTCTCTTAAACACTGCAATACAAAAAAAGGTAATATCTACTAATGGTCTGACCCTCAAGCACGAATTCATAGTATATACTTGTACTAATCCCTTTGCATCATAAAAAACTACTAGAAGGTGCTTAATCTTCGATTTAACCATCCTCACTTTCTTGAATCTTGTTTTCCCCGGTTCTCTCAACTGTTTTGGTTGCTCCTTAGTCAAATCCAAGTGAAACAAAAGTTTAAAACACTACAGTATAAACACGGTATATGTTTCATGATATCTAACGGCAATTTTTCCTCTTTTCTAAGAAAGCTAAAAGAAAATGAACTTTTCGATCCTATTTTTATTATCCAATTAACGTTAAAAAAGATTTTCAAATTAAATTAACAATTCGAAATGTGAAACCTATTTTGAAAAATTCAATTAACTTTTCTATAGATATATCGTCGTGTGTTATTTAATCCTAATTGTTTACTCTTCTAGATATTAACTAGGATTGAACTCAAGACATATCATGTGTAGAATATAGACAACAACTGTAGACATGGTGCTCAGCATATGATCTAGTACGTCCTAACCTAATGTCTATCTGTAATGTGGGTTGTATAGATAGAGTTCAGAGCCTAACAATGTGGTGTTTGTTGCAGTCTTCACACTAGTTCTTGGAGGGTGTGAACTTCTAGTTTTCTTAAGACCTCTTCACGGTTCAGGAAGACAATTATTTTGACAATTTAAACAATTAAAAAAATTCTTCTTATCAATTGTTACAGTAAAAATATGATGAAATAAAGGGTAATATATAATAAAGAGGTAAATAAAATGTAGAGAAATATATGTATATATGTACACAAATTTCTTCAGCAAGGGAGATTTCCCCACCTTGAGAGAGTCCTCCTCCAGACAAGGTCTTCTTGAACACTCCTCAGTTCCACGCCGAGGAAGTACTTATAGATGCGTGTCTTGGAAAAAGTTTCAGGAAGAACTCCTTTCTGTTTGTTCTGATGCATTTTAGGATGTCGTAACTCCGCCTTTGCCGGTCCCAAGCCTGGATGAAAAAGGAGGAGGGGGAGCAGTAACAAGCTCGCTAAAAAACCTGGGTTCAGTTGGCCCGGCTGATAGTACCCTGTAAGGGCTCCTAATCTAGGAATACAGGATGAGCAGCGTTTGTGCTCCATGTTAGGAGCGGCTGCACATGGCGTCTGTTCCTCATGTCAGAGGCGGCCATTTCTTTTGGAGCTAAGTCGGCCTGCCACTGAGTAGTGCTCCCAGTCTTAATGACAAAGGCAGACGCATTCCACTTCACCCAGTCATGATGGTTGTCAAATACCATCAAGGGTCACAACTTGATACCCTAATGATTGAGTGGAGATAAGAAAGAAGAAGAAGAAGGATGTCGTAACAATGTAAAAAGTCTAAATAATATTTAAAAATCATTATTGTAGGTAGGATATATTATAAAATAAAGATGAGAATACACCTCAGCCTTCTTTAAATTTAATTTCTCTGACGTTTTGGACACCCACTTCAAGATAAGAAAATGTAACACGATGGTAGGTTGGCGATTTATAAAAGATTTGAATGTGCAGAAAGTGCAGCGCGTCGATTCAAAACAAATTATAAACATAGTTGAAACTATAGATGGAAATTTTGCCGGGAGGAAATGAATCTATAAAAGCAATAGTAGCCTCTCCTATCAAAGAGGCGTCTAGTTTTGACGGGAGAGGCGACCATTGCTTTCATGGATAGTTAACACAATGAAAATTAATCCATCAACGGATGAGTTTATTTTATGATTATAATTATTATTTATAGTGTTTTCTGGCTTAAAATCTATCTTTCCTAAAGGAGAACAATTATAACTTGTAATAAAACAAACATGATGTTGCCGCACCTCTCTTTAAAGGACTATCAAAGATCCACAAAGAAGGAGTTCCCCTACGTCCCATTGTGTCAGGATTCAAGGCTCCCACCAGAGGTTTAGCGGATTGGCTTAAAAACCAAGTTCCGAGTACAAACAAAATTTCCGGGTTAGAGATTAGAAATAGGAGGAGAACGTCCTTGCAGCCTTAGAATAATTTTTAACGCTTTGCCAAATGTTATGATTTTTGTTCGCTCCTGACGAAGACAAAAGATTTTTGTCGAAACGTCGAGACAATTAAAAAAATATTTACTGGCCGAAGTATCTTTAATTTGAACAACTATAAATGTATTTATCACATAAACTATTGGTTTCTTTATTTCGTTGACTTCACGCCGTAGGTCAACGTTTGGAAAACAATGGTTGAAATGGCGTATTGAGTGTGATTTGTGTATTTAGCTGTTAGACCCAGATGGCCCTACGACATTGCCATCCCGTGGAAGAACATTGTAGAGAATGGACGGACGGAAGAGTCGATGACTTGGGGCCTCACCACCTGGAGCTACAGGGGCAGCTGGCCATTGGCCTCGCTCTACTTGGCGTTTACATGTTGCGCAACAATTTGTATAAGATTATGCAGAACATATGTAGAATAGATCAATTGAGAACAAACGTAGACAAGTGGAAAAAAACGAGAGAAAAATATGTAACTAGAAAAATAAATGAGGGTAACAGTCCATCTTAGAAGAAAGAACACTCCGAATTCAAGATCCCGCAAAAGGCTCTAACCATGTAAATTTGTGAATACACTGTAAATGTGAAGAACCTGTACATATAATCTATGTAAATATCGTAATCTAGGTTGCTATTTTGAGAGGCACCTAATAAAGTTATTTTTGGAGTGGACCCACTTAGACTATAGAAGAACGATCAGCATCTATAGGTACACACCTCAAAAAAGATAAATGTTATGAGTCAAAAGGCGATCCATTAATTAAGATTATAAAAAAGGGCGTACCTGGATCTGTAAAAGAAAAAAAAAACAATTTTTTCTTAAAATATTTCGAGAGATTGCTCCCTCTTTATCAATTTATTGCACTCCAATAAATTGATAAAGAGGGAGCAATCTCTCGAAATATTTTAAGAAAAAATTGTTTTTTTTTTTTTCTTTTACAGATCCAGGTACGCCCTTTTTTATAAAGATAAATGTTAATTATACCAATTCACCTGAACATATATGAAATACTTTTACAACACATTGTTTTCAGAGCATTTCAACCTATCTAGGTTACATTCTCAGAATCCTGAAATTCTATGTATATTCTTCAGAGAAAATGCTAAATGTGGCAAACGAGCAAAAGTAGATAGAAGTTCATATTTTGTTGACAAGGCTTAGATGATTTTAATTCTTCAATGACCTTCGAATTTTAAACAAATACAAATTTACAGTGAGTGAAAGTATATTTATCGTAGACACACAGCCCTACCCTAATCAAAATTATATATAATATTATTTTTTAATCTCCTCTCTCTCTCAAATCTTTTAAAGATGTCACGGCTGTAGATCTCCGTAATTGTGAAAAGATAAATGGCTCTTATACCACGAGGAAAAAAATCGGAAGGCGAAAAGTGTCTTTAATTTAAAGAAACTTTTCGCCTTTGCATTTTTTCGAGGTATAAATGGGTCTGTTAGAGTTTTTTTTTAAATTATTTTTAATAACTCTGTGTATATATGTTTATATTATATTTGACCAGGAGTGTCTGGTCACGTGTGGGAATTTATTGTATATATGGTGGTTGGAAATAAAATAGAGTTGAGTTTTTGTGAGACCAGTGCTTTGAAACTAGTAAGGATTTTGGAAAGTCCGCTACATTTTAGAAGAAGACTTTTGCGCTAACTATTCCCTCTAGGTTGAAGAGTGAATTGAAGAAAACCAGCGAAAAGAAGTTATCGAACAGGGTCTTATTTTAGTTTATAAAACTGGGACAGCTCTTCAGTAGCAAGCCAACTCAGCTCCAAAATAAAATGACCGCTTCTGACTTGAGGAACAGATGCCGTTTGCAGCAATTTGAAGTACAGATGCTGATCTTCCTGAATCAGGAGTCCTTACAGAGTACAATCAGCCATGCCAGCTGATTGTAAGTTTTTAGCGAGTTTACTACAGCGCCCCTTCCTTCTTTTCATCCTGGCTTGAGACCAGCAAAGGCTATGATTAACCTGACGGGCATCGCTTGTTGTGTAGAATTTATGAAATGATCAAAATTAATGAAAAATTCGTTACATAATTTTTTTATTGCGACATATTTATTAATTTAATCATAATTTAAAAGATATTTCGGGCCTCAATAAGCCTTTCAAGGGGTCTTAAAACATTTTACAATCCATAAACGACTGACAGTCCATTGAAGAACTTATCTTTGGCCAGAAGGTCAACCAATCATAATGCAATTGAGAAACACATCGCATTAAAACATAGTATTGTATCAATAGTTGCTATTAAATTAATTTCGATCACTTAAAAAGAATATACACTCATGGACAATATTTAAGGAAGCAGAAATTCTTCAATGTCGTCGGTGGTGTATTTATTTATTTTTTTGAAGGAGACAGATACAATTTTGTTCACACTTGGTTATCTCGTGGGTCTTCAATAAAGGTCACAGTGTATTAAATATCGTTCAGAGTTATTGTCACGATATACATGCTAAAAGGTACAGCTTCCTTAAGTTTTGTCTATGAGTGTATATACTACAATTATCCTTGAGTTCTTTATTTCCAGACGTTTCGACGATTCCTTGTCATTTTCCTCAGGGGAATGAGTTTTTGACCACTAAAGTGAATTTAATTGATTAGTAATAAATATAAGTTATTTAAAGTATTCGATGAAACTAAGGTAGCGGAAGTTTTAGAATCATCCTGTGGCTGGGATACAGGAAGAGCGGCCGTAGACAAAGTCGGGCGTGAGACAGGTGCAGCCCTGAGGCCACGACGTGCTGTTCCACTTAGTAAGTGGCTAGTTAGTCTCTCCAGAGTTAAAAATAAAAGCCAACAACATTTTAATTTTGCGGAGACGGTCAATAGATGGAGCTTAGTTTTAGTGTCTATTTTGACGGGAGAAGCAATCTTTATTTTTATAGATCAATTTCTTCCCGGAAAAATTTTCATCTATATTTTGGTCATAGATTTGGCCTAGCTACTTTACCAGCTAATTCTTCTCTAGACTAAAGAGGGTCATTATCCCAGAAACCATGGTCCCCAGGTGGACGCTTCTCAGTTTGCCAGAGCAGGTGTTGTGGCTTTGTTACCGACCTGAGTACGCTAGTTTGCAGAGACGGTCAATAAAGAGAGAAGCCGCTTAGTTTTAACATCTATTTTGACGGGATAATCGGCCTTTATATATATCTTGGAAAAACAATCAGAATGGATAATTAGCTGGGAACAGAACTGGGAAGAAGAAGAAAGACTATATGGAGGGAATACATTTAGCCAAATAAATAAACGTATTACAGACAAGACTAGATATAGAATATAAACCACATGACAGTCATATTTTCCCCTAACTAATCTATGGAAGTGAAACTTGGAGACCAAAACTAAAAGACAGAAAATCTTAATGACAACTTATAAGTCAATTGGAAGACAAAGAAGTGGAATAAGTAAGCTTGGAAAAAGACGATACATTCTGAGATAAGAAAATATTTTGGTATCACAGCTGTAACATCGGTCAATATAGGATAGTGAAAAGAGATGGGCCCGACACATGGACAAAATAGGGAATAATCGCTGGTATATAAGAGCTACTAACTGGCATCCACGCCAAGTGGTATAAGGTTAGATAGACCGTCTTTGAGAGAGGAAGATCCCATGACCCTGACTTGTGACGGTTGACAGGGTAGACATTGCGACCAGCAGAAGTGGGGACCCTATTATAAAATCAGGGGTCCTTCAAAGTGATTATTTCAAGTAAATCAGTCCTCAATACTGGCTCAACCAGGCTCTTCCAAACCGATCGATCAAACATACTTTCCAACTGGTGGTAGAACGTTGCCTTGGTTTCTTTCTATTCAAGGAATATTTTGTCAATAAGAATGCATCAACCTGCCATTGACCTACTAGTAGATATCAATCCACTTATAGAAGCTGTTTCCAACTTCAAGGATAAGTGGCGCCCTCTTTTTTTTTTTCCAGGGTGGCATTAGTTACTCCTCGGTAACCAAAAAGGATTCTGGCACATTTGTAAGTGCAAAAGTCGAACTTCTTTTCACATATGTAGACATGTGATGCACTTACAGTAAAGCAGTGGCTAACTACCCACCATGATTATTCTGGCTTGTACCACGTGTACTAGAAATAATAATAATAAAATAGACTCCTCGTCATTTATGTAAGGGATTGGACTAAAGTTTTAGAATTAAAAAAAATCTTTTAAAAAGTTACCTATGTTATTCATTAGAATTACTTTTGTTCGAATTCCACTAAAAACCGTCAAATTACATAACTGCTGTACAGAGTGTAAGTGCATACAATATGATCCTTTGTATGTGTGTGAAATAAGGGTGTGTCAGTGAGTCACATTATAATTCTGGAGATTGTGCCTGGTCATTGTGCGGTAACTTCCTGTATTCAATTAAAATGGCCTTCAAGAATTGGGCAAGTTAATTAATAAAAAAATCTATGTAAGATTTTTTTTATACTGGTCATTGATAAGAGCTTTGAAAACTTTGCAGAATTGAAAAAAGTATCGGAAGGGCTGTAGCGTTACAATTACAATTCTCGCTTGAACATTTTCAACATTTCAAGTATCAATAATCGACACTATGCTCGCTTAGCAAATAACACAGTCAGTTTAGCCTTTAAGATACAAAAACAAATTATATTTTACCGCGTAAAGTTTCCTGAATACCGCATATGTGTTATTTGAATATCTCGTGCACACGGGGTTGAAAAATTTGGAATAAATTTGTTTTAATAATGAAGTGGGGTGTGTGTTTAAAGAAAGGCGTATAGTTGTGATAGCCTTGTATAAGGTAGAGAGAGCTAAGTCTTCTTCATCCACTTTTAAACTCTGAAAATATTAATGTAACGAGAGTTAATTTAATATAATACACTGCGGCATGTAATTGTAAAACGACCTTGAAGTTTCACCGCATGAGTTTCTTTTCAACGACAAATTAAAATTTTATTTTAAGGTGAAATATCGACTATTTCTAACCTTTTGGATGAGGTATGAAAGGATGAATTATGAAGAGTAATGACCAACGGAAAAATAAAAGTGTCCAGGGGGATGGGAATCGAACCCACAATGTTCCGCTTACCGGGCAGATGCCATGTCCACTAGGCTTAATTTGTTGATCTCTCGAATCATTGAATGGTTCAACAAAGCTGGTACTATTAATGATTTAGAAAGAGCTGGTTGACCCCGCGTACAATAGACGTAGGCCGCTCTACAAGACGTTAGTGAGGGAATTAATCGAAATTCACGAAAAAAGATATTAGCAAAGCAGATGATTTTAGTTATAATAATCATTTCTAGGATGAACAACGAAAACTTTGAAACGAGAACTTTCAAATGACGCGCAGTTCATTTAATGTTGTTGTTGTCGTGTCCAATGAAGAGCCTCAGATGTCTCAATGCGTCTCTATCACAGCAGTCGTAATGTCCACTATCTTGGATGTGTAAAGCTGCTGCTCAGTTCATTCGATAACTCCTGCTTTTAAAGAAATTAGAAGAATTAGATAAAAATGTTGGCATGATAATCATTGTATGCAATTAAAATAGTTTTATATGTTCATTGTTATATAGACAAAAAGAAAATTTATCTACAAAATGAAAGGTCACTTCTCTTTTTAGAATAAATGTTTAATTAAGTGCCATCTATTGACTATCTCAGCTAACACAGGTCCTTTGTATACAAGCTGTTAGCGTGGAAGCTAATTTTAGCATAATAAATAAACTTATCGATGTTACTACTTTAACTGTATGTTTCATATGTAAATTCCAGTGATTTTTTTTTCATTCTTTCATTTATTCTATATCTTCTTTCTTTTCCTCGGATTTACCCTTACAAATCTGTTTATAAGCTCAATTGTCTTAATTAGGTTTCTTGGTGTATAAATTTCATTATCAATATTGATTGTGATTAGCTTTAACTTTTTATTTCCATTTGAAGAGAATCCGTGGGAAATCCATGTTTAATAAATTTCTTTGTCTCCAATTTACCCAGACTAATCTATTTATTAACTTGATTGTCTTTATATAATTTTTCCTGTATATAAATATCATATTACCATTAAGGTATTATTACTGTTTTTCCTGCTTTTTTGTACCCTACATTTCTGCTTGGAGAATCTGTATAAGATGAAAAGGCCTTGATAAAGCTTTGTGTATATGTGTGTGTTGTTGTTATAACTGGATAGCTGCTCAACCGTAGATTTTGAGGTACCCATCGTTGACCTCATCAAGCCACCAGAAAGTCATCCTCCAAGTGGAACATAAACAACGACGGAAATAGAACGACACGGCGTGCGCCACAAACATGACCTACATGGACGTCACCTAGCCAGGAACTTCCCCACGCACGGGATTTGTGTATGTCTTACGTCATTGTCTTACGGCCACCTTATTATGACCTTACTTCTCGGGATATCAATGCCTATATCATCAAGGGCCGAAGAGAGAGCGTAGCTAAATTACAATAAAACGCAGTCTCCGAGGATGAGTTTCTTACTTCAACGTTCTCTTAAGCTTTCGGGTACTTTGAACCTTTCTACAGCATAGCTAAATCTCTATCCTGCAATAGACATGGGAAAGTTACGTGTAGACTAGATATCATTGAATATATTTAGCTGATTATCACTCGAGAAATATAGGATATGGAGGTGAAAAACTTTAATAATTACCACAAACTTTCTCGAACTTCACAATTCTTTTACAGGTCTAACACTGGCAAACATTCTCATTCGTATGCCAAGACGTGCATATATAAGTAATTCCTCGGCGTGGAACTGAGGAGTGTTCAAGAAGACCTTGTCTGGAGGAGGACTCTCTCAAGGTGGGGAAGCCTTCCTTACTGAAGAAATTTGTACACATACACAACTACATATATTCCCCTATATTTTATCTACCCTTTATTTATTATCTTATTATATATTTTTCCACCTCTGTAACAATTGATTAGAATAATCAATAAAAAAATTTAAATTGTCATTTATATACAAGAAATATCCTTTGCATAATATTTCTTATCTATTTTATTTGTCTTAGATATTTATGGAAGTACTATTTCTTGTATTTAAATCGTTTTTTAAAAATGTTTACTAGGATTAAACCTGCGGAAGTACTCTGAAGTTTGAAAGCTAGTGTTAATGATAGTGTAATAAAAAAAAACTCCTCTTTATACTTCTCGTTATAACATTGGAAGTTGATCAGATGGCAACAATTTCAATTAGTTATTTTGGTTCTTAATTTCCATCTCTCTCTCTCTCAAACATATTTTAAAATTTTAAAAAGTGTTTCATTAATCTCCTTTCTAGGCAAAATCCAGGGAAAGTCAAGAATTCTACATTCTTCAGCTGCTTTTGCTTTTTTCTTCTTTCAATACCCGAAAGTACTTTATGAACCTTATAACCAAATGTAAATATCCTTTATGAGAGATATCCTTTAAACAAATTTTGGTCTTCAATCCCCCTAACACGATTTAAAGAATGCAATATGAGATATTTTTAAGAAGAGAGTTCTAAGTTTTATTCAAATAACTGAACAATTCATCGAAACATTCTGTAGGTTTTCCATGAATCATCCCATAACTTTTCTTTGGATTTTGTTTCCCTGACTTTTCAGCAAAGATATATAATATGATAATTCTCGAACCTTTCGAAGGGAGGAATGCTCAATTTTATACATTAAAATTTGCCATAATTCCTGAACATTTTACAGAACCAATTTGTAGACATTTCATAGGATCATTTCTAAGCCCTTTAAACAATCATTCGCTCACCATTTAAAGAAACATTTCTCTGAACTTTTATTTAAAAAATTTCTCCCTCATAACCTTTCATGGAACGATTTCTGTGAAAATTTTTACTATAAGTCATAATTTATTTACCAATCTATGAACTTTTCAAGGAAATATTACCCATGATTGGAATTCGTAAGACTATTATTCAAAAAGAAACATCAGCTATTACACGTCGATAACAAACTAGAACTTTCCGAGTTTGTCTACGATTCCAATGCAAAGGTCATTCGGGAAGATAAAGAAACATCGCCAAGAGAATGTCGGATAGATTAAAAAAAATGTAGCGACTATAGACAATAGACAGGATAGATAATGAGTTAAATATTATTATATATAGTATACACATGCAAATATGTACAATATTGACATCCTATAGGAGACCCCTCCAACGACGAAAAATTATTCTCCATACAACGAAGTGTTGGGCTTTCTTAATCCCCCTTCAATTATATTTATGACAAAAAGTATCTCTGTAATCGAAATATCGGTGAAGTTGTGATGGCGATGTCATCTCCATTCAGTCCTTGTCCATAAAGAAAGTTGTTCAGGTCGGGGATGTTGTTGAAGAGCTCTCTGAGCCTGACTCAGCAGCAGCAGGGCCAGTACCGGCAAGTCACCGCACCCACAGCAGGTAGGCGTAGGACATGCAAGGCCAGATGAACAGCCACGCCTAAGTGTCGACCATCCAAAACAGGACGCGGCCACATTTGTGGTGACCTCCCACCTCTCCGGGTTATAGGAAGTAAGGTAGCAGGTGGTTCGAGTGGGAAACGGCGTGGCTGTTCCACGTACCATTATGGATTGGTTCGAAACTCGATGGTGTCCGCGAAGATTCTCAGCCACCTGACGCCGGTAGAAGGTTTCAAAGGTAGCGACGTCCGCGAGAATGTTACGCGTAGGGCTGAGGAGTGTTGATTAAAATCAGACCAGACTCCGGAGGAGCGTGCCTAGACACTTCGCTGGAGCCAGGAGCTCGGATCCCCGAAGAAAATGGCAGGACCATGAGCTCCTGGCTCCCACGAAAGACCGGAAAGTTGCCTGTAAAAGAAAGCGGTGGTTCATCGCATCTCTGCATACTCGAAAAGGCAAAGACGCCGTTGCGATGCCGCGGTGAAAACCATCCGCCAGTAGTGAGCGCAGGAGACGTCTACATCTCGGTGAGCCAAGAGTAGACGTTGCGGTTCCCATTCAGCGCAGCTTAAACGCCCTTAAAGGCACGATAGCCAGAGCTGGGTGCGACGTCTCGAAGCCTCACGTCTCGCACTGAGATCTCCCTCGCCAAAACTCCACCAAGAAGCCACGCGATGCGATCGAACCCTAACTGACCCTAAAACCTATAAATGGTGGTCTTGCTGTGAAGGTAGGTCTGAAGATGGTAAAAGACCAAAGAGAGCACTAAGCAACTGGTTGCTCTCATCCAACCAGAAAAATAAAAGACCGAAGACAAAGGACTGGCGATGGCCCGTTCGATCATTTCATGCAGCTGTTGGCTTTGGACTGAGATTCTCTCTTTGTTCCAGGAGATGTCCGACGGGCAGGTTTATTCCACCTGCAGCACCAGCTGACCTGGTTCTTGCCGAAGTTTATCTTGCTCCCTGACACACACCAAAAGTCCTCACACAATTTATCGATTAGTTTAAACTATCCTTCTTCGCAGATGTCCTGGACGATATCATCGATGTACGACAGGGCACTATTACAGCCGAGCAGCTGTGCCGGACGAAGCAGCTGTGGCCCCATGCAAATAGTGAAGATCGCATTACTCGAGGCGTAGCCTTGCCTCACCCTAGTGAGCAGAGGTGTTCTTCCCGTGCCGTCTTGTTCCTATTAGAAGAGCACCTACCTCTGGCCGAAGACCGATGGAGAGCAGAAGGGACACGAGGAAACCTCGGTCAAGCGTGTTATACGCGGTCTCTAGGTCTGTTTCAGTGGCAGCCAGCAGGATGGTTACTTATCTATAGATCGTATTAATCTTGACGCGGATTACTGAACCTTGTTACAGAATGTCATTTTTCCCAGAGCGGCATAGCCCTCACATTCCGGCAGGATGTTCTGGAGTGATAACTTGCAGAGGACTCCGCTGAGTACCCTGAAGTCCGTCATGGATAGGAAGAGAGGTCGAAGACCCAGATCACTGTGCGATTCTGGAGCCGTATGGATGGAGGCAGTAACCACAGAGATCATCTAAGACTCGGCATGGTAGAGCACGAGGAAGTTATTGAAGCCGCGGATCATCTCACAAGGTAAGGTCATCACCACGGCCGCCTTCCCTATTGGCCGACGGCATATGGCAGCAGTGATCTCTCCGACCTCATAGCAGTGGAGTGAATCGCCTCGCTCTATGCTGACTCTCAACGTGGCGTTACGCAGTAAACCTCCACAAAACATTCAGAGCGCGCTGTTGTAGGTTGTTGACGTTGATGCAGCTGTGCCGCAGCGCACGTCTAAGATTCGGCAGGGAGCGGTATTCAGCTTTGATCGACGTATTCTCAAGCTTGACATAAACGAAACGTATCGTTTTCAAGACTTGGCCTCAACGGCATTGCGAATGATATCAGTGGAATTGATAGTATAGGATAAAATTGCTTTGATTTTGCTACAACTCCAAGTTTCTCTTGTTCTGAATGTTCCCGAATGCCTCTCCAATAAGTGTCTTTCGACGCTTTCGACAACCTACCTCAATCGAAGCATGTTGGAGATACTTGGTGGACGATTCTTTAGGGAATTGGAGGAAGAACGCACGGTGGTCCTAGTTTTTATAGTCAAGTTTCCAGAACTGGAGACCCGGGAGCAGGACGGGTTCAATGAAAACATGAACGCCCGGCGCAAAGATGCATGCGAGGCCGAATCATCCGGCGCCAGATGCCGAGTAGTTCGGGAAGAAGTCTTCGGTGCTGTCCAAGGTCTCCTGAACAAAGGCGACGTCCACTGTTTAAAGAGCAGCACATCTCTATACTATGGAGAGAAGCATGTGCCAAGCACATTAAGGTACGCAACACGAAAGATTCCTCCCTGCTCGGACGTCAGCAAACAGTTTGGAGAGGGTTGACTTGGGTTTTCCAAATTATTTTCGATCGGCTTGCTGTTTAACAGGTGAAGGCCTAGAACTTGTTCACTGTTGAGTCTATCCAAAACCTCTTTCAAGTCAGAAAGGTTGTTAATTGCCTTATTTATTGCCTCCTTCATCTCATTTCCATTAGCTCAAACTCTTTAAGAAAGGCACTTTGTAGGCATTTGAGAAGGACGTTTCCATTGTTGCTTGGTTAGATACCTTTCACTCTATTAGGCTGGCTAGAAAACTACCTGTGTTACTTTTAAAATTCAACCTTTTGGATCATTCAGCGCGCAGATGGTTGAATGCTGGTTCGATCCTGAAGGTGTACAGCACAAGCGATGACAGGCGCCTTGATCCCTGGGATGATTACGCTGCCTGGGTGAATGTCGATTGACAATTCGGAAGATCTGGTAGCAGTTTACCCTTTCTTGGCTCATCTTGTAACAATTAAACAACGAGAGCCATACTCCAAAAAGGCTGGCACTGAATCACCACCCTTAGCAGCTACTATGATATTTCAAGAAGACTGGTGATCTTTGTCATTCATAAGGATAAAAGCAGTCTTCCTACAGTGCGGCCATTTGTATCTCCGGATGTATTCGCTGAGGAAGCGACGAGATAACCTGGCAGTACGGCCTCAGTGTCAGAATTATGTCTTTATTTTCAATGATATTTTTCTCGGCGTTCTTCCTGAAGATCATGACACTGAGGAAGGATCATTTAACTTCCAACTCATCCAAAATATCTGCTTCCGCAATTCAGGCCTACTCTAAGAAAACTCGTTTGTATATTATATTTCACCCTATTTTTATTATCTATTATATATTTAGCTGTAATATAGTCTGATGCACCACCGCGCGGGCACATGCCAATAACATTTCTTTTCATTTATTTTTGTGAAAGATCATTTTGTTGTACTATATAATTATATTTGCCCGTCGAAGAGCAAAATTTGCTCGAAAGCTTGCAACACCTCAAAATAAAAAGAAACCGTTTACCCAAAATATAATTTTCGCATTCAAATATCTATTTGGAGCTTTTTTCCAGCTGTGCTTCTCTCAACAATTTTCCACCGGTTTGTTCTCCAATACCTTGATGTAGTCCTCCAGAGTAAGTTCCAGGGAACATTTTGGTTGAAGCTCCAGACTTCCTCTCTGGCACTGGTTAATGAGCATTTGTCTGCAGATATTTATTTGTTCGATGGAATTTTAAGGATGAGATTAAAGCGGGGCAGCCCTGTGCAAGATGTCCTGGCAAGATGGGTCACTTCTTTAGATTAAAGCGATTTTTTTTCCATTTGCTCCAAACTCTGTTTCTGAGCAATCTTCCAAAATTTTAGCTTATTTCCAGTTTTTCAAGAGATAATTTAAATCATCGCTCTTCAACGAGGAAAAATTTGCGTCTTTGTTGCTTAAATTTTTATAATTCTCTATTTCGCTTCGGGAAAACTTTTTTTTTTCTCTTCAGCGTTCATCAGTGCATTTTAGATTGTAACCATGGAATCATGTTCCTTGTCCCCTTGGAGATCGTCAAAAACTTAACAATTATATAAATTATATTGAAGATGATAGAGTTTGCCTGATCGGCATTCATATTTCTTTTTAAAATATATAGACACTTCGGCCAGTTAAAGTTTTATTTTCTCAACGCTTCAACAAAAATATTTTGTCTTCGTCAGGAGAAATACAACTAACCAAAGTGTCTATATTTTTAAAAATAAATTATATAGATCTTATTATTTTCCATTTGAATCTCGATCTCTAATACGCGGAGCATGTGCGTTGCGTAGCCGCATGACCAAGAAAGAAACTCCCTCCGCAGGAAATTCACAGAGGCCAAGGACAGTCAGATAGAACGACCAAGAACCTGGGAAGGAAGGAAGAGGATGCTCAATCCTTGCTGACTGATCAGACAGATGGTCGCATCCTGTTGACAGGTTGATCTTCTGCGAGCAGAGAGGAGTTTAACACCAGGTCACAATACAAGGTTGTCCCAAAAGTTGGTAAACATATTATGATTTAGATAATAAAAGGCATATATTGGATTTAATAAAATATTTATTTTGCAAATATTGATTATTATGATTATTATGATTTATTCTGAATATAGAGCAATTCATATTTAAATCTTTAGATAAGAAAAAAGGCAATATTGGATTGAATAAAATATTCATTTGACAATATTTCGGTTAGCTGAACGCCAACCTTTGTCAAGTCATTGCATTTTTTATATATACCTATAATATATTAGTTTGTATAAAAAAGATATAATGCCTTGACAAAGGTTGGCGTTCAGCTAACCGAAATATTGGTAAATAAATATTGCCACGTGGAAAATTAGGGAAGACCAATTTCGATTCTTCAATTCCGGGCTAATTGGCCAAGTTAGGTTATGGTCTTCTAGCCCCACATCATGGCAGCAGACGCGATGTCAGGTGGCCAGGGATCCTAGGATCAGGCAGCAGGAGATGTCTCGCAGGGGTGGTGGAAACGTTGAGCTAGCAGGGGAACAGCGCCAGGGTGCAGTGGAAGGCAGGAGTCTTGGCAGGGGATGAAATCCAGTAGAAGCGGCAGTTGAGGATGGAAGCAGGAGATCCTTGAAGCCTATAACTTGAGGGCCCAAAGACCAATTTCGGGATGAGACAACAATTTATTTCAGGCAAGAACAAACTATGAGTGATAAGCAAAATATAAGCAAAAGAGGGAAGTGTACAGAGTATAGCAAAATATAAACATAAAAAATTATACTCTGCTAATAAAATAATAAATACATACTTTGTTACAATATTTTATTCAATCCAATATATGCATTCGTTAAATCTAAATATTATGATTTATATTTTGCAAGTGTTTACGAACTTTTAGGACAACCTTGGTAATATTGGTAACCTTGGTAAAATTATAACCGAATTCTTATAGAAGAATGATTCAATCTCTGATGTTCTATATCAAGGGGACCAATCAGCAGGTGGGCCAAGTTTCAGAATTACAAGGTTGTCCCAAAAGTTCGTAAACATTTGCAAAATATAAATCATAACCATAATATGTTTACGAACTTTTGAAACAACCTTGTAGAAGAAATCCACGATAAAAGATGCTGCTGCAGGATGCCAACAGCGAGATGCATAGAATGAACTGAATCGGCTTAAGCAAAAAGTCAAGGATTTTAGGGAGTGGCTAGAGACGTCAAATTGTACTAAATAGATATTCATAGAAAATTGAATCGAATCAAAAGTCATTTTAGCAAAAGTATATTTATATTTTAATTTCGATTCTCCCTTTCTCTCCGTTAAAAAGAGTTAATTTTCTCAATATGTCCTCTCCAAAATGTTGCGTGCGTTACATTTTTTTTTTGCTTATCCCTAGTTCACGTGGTACAGGCCATGATAATCATGGTGGATAAAAGTAGGCGACTACTTTTACTGTAAGTGCACCACATGTCTATACATGTGAAAAGCAGTTCGACTTTGCACTTGCAAATGTGCCAGAGCCCTGTGCGTTAAATATGAATAATTATATATCATAATGTGGGTTTATTGCGGAAATTATTTATTACACACGATAGAGGCACAATAAAATAAATTATTTCATGCATTCATTGAAAAGAAAAGGGAGGTTGTGTAGAGGGGAATGACGTGAACTGTTGGTTTTGACTACCACGACCCAGAATCTTGCATTGGGAACTTTTATGGGAAAAAATCGCATCAAATGCTCCCGATTCTTACAAAAGTCTAAAGCCACCAGTAAATGCAAGAAACTACAAGTAAATGGGGGTATTTGCACCTTGCAAGTTCAAAAGTCGTACTGCTTTTTACCTATGGTGTGCACTTACAGTAAAAGCAATCGATAACTATCAATCATTAATATCATGGCTTGCACCACGTGTACTTTAGATGAGAAAGAGAAAATGAGATGGTAAAATGTTTCAAATAGAGATAAAAAAGAGCGATGGATCTTCTAAACATGGCGGAAGGAAGGAAACACTGACTACACGCCTCGACCATGCAAAGGTAAACAAAACTGGGAGGACAAACGGACAGGAAGCTCCTTGACGATGTGAATCAAGGCGATGTCCCAACGGCGAGTCACCGACTTCCGGCATTGGCTTATCTCGCAGCTGGTAAACACGACGTGACGTCCCGCGCCTGCCACGTGGCATCTCTGCGTCTGAACCTTGCAACGTGTCATGTTTTGGAAATAAAAACCTGGCGTTTGCAACGTGTCATTCCGTGCTGTGGCGACTGAAACCTTGCAACGTGTCATGTTTTGGAAATAGAAACCTGGAGTTTGCAACGTGTCATCCCGTGCTGTGGCGACTGAAACCTTGCAACGTGTCATGTTTTGGAAATATAAACCTAGAGTTTGCAACGTGTCATATATTGATATCAGAAACCTGGAGTTTGCAACGTGTCATCCCGTGCTGTGGCGACTGAAACCTTGCAACGTGTCATGTTTTGTAAAATAAAAACCTGGAGTTTGCAACGTGTCATCCCCTGCTGTGGCGACTGAAACCTTGCAACGTGTCATGTTTTGGAAATATAAACCTAGAGTTTGCAACGTGTCATCCCGTGCTGTGGCGACTGAAACCTTGCAACGTGTCATGTTTTGTAAAATAAAAACCTGGAGTTTGCAACGTGTCATCCCCTGCTGTGGCGACTGAAACCTTGCAACGTGTCATGTTTTGGAAATATAAACCTAGAGTTTGCAACGTGTCATATATTGATATCAGAAACCTGGAGTTTGCAACGTGTCATCCCCTGCTGTGGCGACAGAAACCTTGCAACGTGTCATGTTTTGGAAATATAAACCTAGAGTTTGCAACGTGTCATATATTGATATCAGAAACCTGGAGTTTGCAACGTGTCATCCCCTGCTGTGGCGACTGAAACCTTGAAACGTATCATGTTTTGGAAATATAAACCTAGAGTTTGCAACGTGTCATATATTGATATCAGAAACCTGGAGTTTGCAACGTGTCATCCCGTGCTGTGGCGACTGAAACCTTGAAACGTGTCATGTTTTGGAAATATAAACCTAGAGTTTGCAACGTGTCATCCCGTGCTGTGGCGACTGAAACCTTGCAACGTGTCATGTTTTGCAAATATAAACCTAGAGTTTGCAACGTGTCATATATTGATATCAGAAACCTGGAGTTTGCAACGTGTCATCCCCTGCTGTGGCGACTGAAACTTAGCGTTGGCAACGTGTCATGTATTTAATCAAAACCTGGCGTTGGCAAAGTATCATTCCGTGTTATGGCGACTGAAACTTGGAGTTGCAACGTGCTATGGATTGGTATCAGAAACTTGGCGTTTTCGACGTGTTATCCCGTGTTGTGGCGTTTAAAACAAAGCGTTTGCAATGTGTCATCCCATGTTGTGGCGTCTGGAACTTAGCATTTCAACGTGCCATCCCATGTTGTGGCGTCTGAAACTTTGCGTTACAACGTGCAATAACGTGTTGTGGCATCTGAAACTTAGCATTACTGCGTGCAATAACGAGTTGTGGCGTCTGAAACTTCACATTTGCAATGTAAAATACCGTGTTGTAATGTATAAAACTTAAAACTTGAAAAGTGCTGTTTTGTGTTATAAGCCTACAACATCACGTCTGCAACATTGCAATTCGTATTTTAGTGTCTTATAAAATGTCATTTGTCTGAAACCTAACAGTTGCAAAGTCCCGTGTTGTGGCGCCGTCACAGATGCAGTCTCGTGCAAAGATTCTTGTAAGGCATAGGAATCCTCAATGCACGAACCGAATAAAGAATATATTGGTAAATTGTGTCGATTGCCTGCTCCCCTGGGACATGTCTTCTCCTGTAGGCAGATAATTTCAATTCCTAACCGGGGAACATTGTGTTTAATCAATTAAGTGTCTTTTTAGCTGTTGCATTTGTATGTCGTAGGAATAAAGTGTATATATAATAACTCTGTGATAAGATAGACAAAAACCTAACAGTTATTCTATAAAACTTTGACACATATATCCTAAACACCTTCATATATAATATAGATATATATATACCTATATTTTTAATTAAAAAGGCATATATTGGATCAAAATATCATTTATTTTACCAATATTTCAGTTGGCTGAACGCCAACCTTTATCAAGGTGTTATAACATATTTAATGTGTGTCAACAACCTATATAAAAATTTACCTATCTATAAATGTTTACAGAGATAATCCAAGATAATTGCTTCAGTTACCTGGTTCCAAAATATACATAGAGAAAAATCATGCCTGGCAAGTCTATGAAGTAGAGTATTTATAAATCCTTCTTTTTCTCTATACGAATGGATTTTTTTTTTCATTTTTGCCACAACAAAAATACTCCACACACGTTATTGATTATTACTTTCTGCAAACATTTACCAGTTAAACCATACTTACCCAAACGAGGGCCACTGCTGAATATATAAGAGTTGCATGCTATCCTCCCAACCATACATCGAGAAGCAAAAGTTTTAAAAAAAATTATTGAGTTTTCAAATCGATGGATGATTAAAATATTTTCAAATTTATATTATAATAATATTCATATAATAAAATTATTATTTATATATAATATATATCATATATTGTGTGTGTTCAAAAACCTCATCACCAAACATAAAATTAAGCGTCGTATTTTTCTTTTATATTTACATATTAATAGCAAAATATGTAATATATATGCAAATTTGTCTTTAATAAGCTGAATGTAAATATATATTTTTTTAAATCATCATTTTAATGTTTATTCTCTCAACTATTACACGCAAATGTATGTGTGTTGTTCTTATTATAACAAAGAAGGAGAGATAGAGTGACTATATAGAAGAAAGAGAGAGATAATGAAAAAGAATGGAAAGAATGATGGTCAACTTCAACAGTTCTATAGTGGAAGAATTTTCTGGAGATTGCCATCACTTATTTTACCTATCGAAATAGCTACATCCTCAATGTTCTTCAATCAGATCTTTATAAATCTACACTCATAGACAAAACTCAAGGATGTTGTACCTTTTACATATATCGGGATACAGATAATAACTCTGAAAGATATTTAATACAAAGTGACCTTTATTGAATACACACGAAATAACCAAATGTGAACAAAATTGTCTCTGTCTAAAAAAAACAGGCTTTCTACTTCCTCAAGTTTTATCCCCCCATGAGTATAGAATCTGACACTTTAGCAAACTTGTCTCCAACAAAGACTTCTATATTAAGTTTAACTCTTTATATAAAAAAATATTCTAAATTACATATAAAAAAACAGCTAACACCTCTCTCTGTTATTTTTCTATCTGATGTATATCAAAGTGCTTATCGAAATCTAATGTATTTATTGTTTTGTAAATATTTTATACTTTGCTATAAAAAGTGTCGCCGGTAAAATTGGAAAAATTTATTCTATCTCATATTATTACAATTATTACAATTATTTTATTTCCAAAGCGCTATATCCCGCAAGGGATACTTGCGCCAAACAAGGAGAAAAGTTTATTTACATAAGTTATTTACATTATTCAACGAATAAAAACATTAGAGATCCAGATTTTGTAGAAATTTTAGAATGTATTTACAAAATGAATTGAACTTTAGATATGATTTTTTATCGGAAATCAAATCGTTTAATTCATAAACAACTAGTTCATTCTTTATTCTATAATCTTGAAATGCTGGGCAATCGATCAGTAGATGTCTTGAGGTATGTTCCTCCATACCACAAAAGCAACTTGAATCCTCCACTGCCTTTATTCTATCTAAAAAACTTTTGAAATTTCCGTGGTTTGTAACAAATTGAGTATTATAAAAATTTGGACGAAAGTATTTAGGGATTTCTTGGGGGAAAAAAGCTTAAGAAAGTATTATTTGCTTCGTTTTTCAGAACATTCATTCTTGATTTGAGAAAGGTATCTATAATTCCTGGAATAAATGGGTCATAAATTTTTTGATCATCTGTGGATAAGTTTCTCAGATCACACACACAGATATCATGATTCTGGATTCGATAAAGTCTGAGAACAGAGGAATGTTGGCCAAACTATGAACACAGCTATATGATGTGGATTTATAGGCTTGTATACACCATGTCAGTATTTGATATTGGGTTGAATTTAATTTTTGTAAACATTTTTTATTTAAATATTTGAACCAAATTTCGGCTCCATATGTAAGTATTGGTCTGAAAATGGATTTATATAAAGTTAGCCTTTTCTGGGTGCTTAGACCCCAAGATTTCCCGCAAATTGAGAAGAGATAATTTTTAAAACGTTTTGTACGATTTACTATTTCTTCTATGTGGTATGTAAAATTTATTTTGTTTCTTCTTCTGTGATTTGCAATTATTATTCCTAAAATTTTGGTCTTCAGAGTTGGTATGATTATTTCATTATTAAATTTGATTGGGATTTTTTCTTTGTTATGTAAATAAAGTATATTAGTTTTTTCTATACTTATTTCAAGTTTGTTACTCTTACACCATACATCAATCGTATTTAATGCCTTTTCTATAACTAATTTCAGGTCTTTGCAATTGTTGTGCCAGCATATAATTGATACATCATCCGCATAACATACCACTTCACTATTAGGAACTTGATATTTGATCAAAAGATCGTTTAGTAATATTATCCATAGTAGTGGAGATAGCGGGCCACCCTGCGGACATCCCTTTGTAATTTGTTTATTTATTGTTAAGTTCTCATATGTAAATTTCGTTTTCCTCAATTTGAAATATGATTGAATAGTCCTTATTAAACTTTCCGGCAAATTATCTTCATCTATTATTTTTAAAATCGCAGGTCACCATGCGTTATCAAAGGCTCCCGCAATATCTATTGTGACCAGAGCTGTCAGTTCTTTGGTTTTGTGTTCCATTATTATATCGATTATATTATTCAAGGCTGTAATAGTAGATTTTGACTTGATGAATCCATGCTGTTTGGGACTTAATAAATTGTTTTGCATATAATATTCATAAATTTTCTTTTTAATAACTTTTTCGTAGATTTTAGACAGATTAGATGTTAACGAAATAGGTCGATAGCTTTTTATTGATTCGACGTTAGATTTGTTTGGTTTCATTAGAATTTTTAAAACTGTCGTTTTCCATTCCCTTGGAAAATATCCCATCTGAATACATTTATTTAATAACGAATGTAGCACCGGAAGTATCAGAGTCTTTGCGTATTTTATCATGTTATTACTGATATTATCTTAACCTGGTGACTTTTTAACATTGCTATTGTCAATTAGATATTCTATTTCTTCGGTATCAATATGGATATCGCTTGAATTCCTTAGAAAAGGTTCGTTACTTCTAACCAATTCTTGTTGATGGTTGTCTTGATCAATTCTGTCATCTGAAATTAATACATTTATTATGTCTGTAACGCGTTTTTCTTTTTCTTATTCTTGATTGTTGTCTATTATGGGAAGTCCTTTTTGCTTGTTTGAGGATTTGAGCTTTTTGAAAATTTTATATGCGTTACCAAAAGGATCATTTGATTCATTTTCTTCGATGAAAATTTTCAAACTATTTCTCTTTGCTTTCTTTATCATATTATTAAATTTGTTTCTGACTTGTTTAAATCTTGTTGCATCGATAGTCTTACTGTGATAAAATAAGTTTCTTACATAATGAAAATGTGTTTTCATTTGTTCAAGTTCTTTATTCCACCATTTTATACCTGCATCGTATGTGTAGTTGTTTGATTTTACTTTTAATGATATATAAGCTGCTTCTATTATGTTATCCGTGAGTTTGTTTACAACTTTATCAATATCCGTGCAATTTTCCACCATATCTGCCTCATTCTTTAAT
Source organism: Cordylochernes scorpioides (assembly GCA_030710605.1). Taxonomy (NCBI): domain Eukaryota; kingdom Metazoa; phylum Arthropoda; class Arachnida; order Pseudoscorpiones; family Chernetidae; genus Cordylochernes; species Cordylochernes scorpioides. The sequence continues at coordinate 51,358,442 of CP092867.1, forward strand.
TTTATAAATTCTTGATACTTGAGATTTTTGGAGAAATTTGTCCAGTTGGCGTGTTTTTCATTGAATTTCCATGTAGAATCCTGTTTATCTTTTATATAATTAAATTTTGAGTGAATTTCAAATTGAATTGCCAAATGATCAGAAATATTCGTCAGTGATGAGGTGGTCCAATGTCTGATCATATTTATTGAAAGTCTATTCGAGATTGTTAGATCTACTAAACTTGCCCCTCTACATGTTGGAGTTTTATCGTTGTGAATGTACAAGTGATTTTCATTTATTATTGTTTGCAATTTGTAACCATTTGAATTTGTTATTTTATCGAACCAGATTGGATGACGGGAATTGAAATCTCCGCATAGGACTATAGGGTTATTTGAATAAGTATTAATCAAGTTTCTTATAAAATCTAAGTGAGTATCATTACAGGAATTGGGATGCAAGTAAAAATTTGCGATTACTACAAACGAATTTGAGGTTATGACAGATATTGCAGTACAGAATTGATTCGTAAAATTATAAATTATAAATTTGATGTGGAAAATGTAAAAAAGCAAACGAACGGCAAGAATTTCCACTTCCTTAAGTTTTGTCCATGAGTGTAAATACTGAATGGCTGTTTGTCACTCCTCTTCGGACCCCAGAACTACTGAATCCATCATTAAAAATATCACATGATGAGCTAACTGAAGATTTAGGTTAGTACATAGTCTAAAATATTCCATGTGGAGATTTTGATAACTCTATTTTACTATAGTTCTGTTTTTTGCCATTAGGAGAAGCACTGGTAGGGCTAACAAATATTGGTTGTTTGGTTTATTGGTTGCTATTTTTCACAATGTTTTTGAAACTGAAATTATTTGACTGGCCCTAACAAAACGTGGCTGTGAAATGTACATCTAGATAATATACCTAGGCGAATCTGGGTTAATTCTCTTAGTATGTAATAGAAATAAAACATCATTTGTTGGTTGGAAGTAGATTCAGAGAAAAACACATCAACCAATAGTTTAACTCCCGACGTTTCAATGACTTCCTGGTACTCTTTTCAGGAGAATGTAATCAAAGTAACCATTCCTATGAATAGAGTAAAATAAAGTCTCACTGAAACGTCGGGAGTTAAACTATTGGTGGCTGTGTTTTCACCAAAAATACAACAAATGAATATCAATAATTTTACACAAATAAATTTACTGGCAATGCGCTTCTTTTAAATATCATCAAATATTATCTCTACAGACCTTACCGCAATGATATGAGTTATTGAATGAGAGGGCTTGGTTCATGAGTAGTGAACCCTCTCAGCGGTTTCGCCAAATTAATCTCTAGATAGCTCTACTATTGTATTGGATTGGTTTGGAATATACCCTGTATTTTCTATGAAAGGCAGCTTAGTGGTGTTTAGTGAACTATGGACATAAGCTTATAGGTCTGTAAAGGAACTTACATATAATTTCAATAATGAAATTAGTGAACCCTCTCAGCGGTTTCGCCAAATTAATCTCTAGACCGCTCTACTATTGTATTGGATTGGTTTGGAATATACCCTGTATTTTCTATGGAAGGCAGCTTAGGGGTGTTTAGTGAACTATGGACATAAGCTTATAGGTCTGTAAAGGAACAAACGATTACATATAATTTCATTATTGAAAGAAGCGCATTGCCAGTAAATTTATTTGTGTAAAATTTAACGTAGATGGCAATTAAATTTAATTTACGAATATCAATAGTGTTAAAACTGATTATTCATTGTATATATTAAACTTTCCGGAATTTCCATATATATATATATATATATAAAAAATGGCATATCCTGACCAGGATCCTGATCTTTTTATCTTTTATTTTTTTATTTCGTTTTTTAATATATATATATATATATATATATATATATATATATATATATATATATTTTAAACATTAAAAATTCTAAAAATATATTCTTATATTTAATACATACGTTACATATAGACTTTTCGAGATATATTACACACAGCTTTGAAGCAGTCATGTTTTGAAAAAGCGTGTTTTAGAAAGCTTAATAAAAATGAAAAAAAAAAGTGTTGTTTCTGTGACTTATATTTGTTATATATTCATTTCAATAATATATACACTGATAAATATATTTTATATAATATTAAAAAAAGTTTTACAGGGCTGCGCAAGAGAAGAAACATTGAGAAAAGAGAACCGTATGTAAATGGTTATGTAAATTAACGATCACGTGTAAATAATTAACTCATATTTTCTAAGCAATTATGCCCCTGGGTGAATCTTGTGTAAGGTATAGGTCCCCAATAAACGGATTGTTGTTGTTGTTAAAACAGTAGAACCTCCATGAGAGGACACTCACGCTAGAGGAAACCTCTCTATAAAGGACGTTTACATTTACAAAATTACCATTTTACTAAATAGAAACTCTCCCGTAAGAGGACACCTCTCCCTAAAGGACACTTTGGCTTTGCAACTAAGTGTCCTTTACAAAGAGGTTCTACTTTATATATATGTCAATCATATATATATATATATATCAAAGTGTTCAAAATATTATTTTTATTCTTTTATTTGTTTGTGTGTGAGAGGCTACGGATTTGTGGTGACCCAGTAAAGGATTGCTGTATGCAACTAAGGTCGGCCACTATGCAACTTCAACCGACCTTGTTAGGACAATGCCAGCTCCTTGTTTACAAACAGCGGAAATTGTGACTGCAACTTTGGACTTAATAGCCATTAAGAAATCCCTTCGTATATTTATCGAAATAATTCAAAATGGTTAACTAATTCTATGTGAGCACTTAACATTTACCTCAAGCAACATCAAGCGTTATTTTTAGAGAAGGTTTTTTAGTTAATAAAGCCAACATTCGATTCGAAATAAATTAGTTATATACGAACTTGACGGAAAGTATTTTTTACAGAAGAGGAAAGTCTCTCCATGTAAGATATTCACTGGAGTATTACAAAATTTATTTCAGTTAAGCCAGGTTTCTAGATTCTAAATTTGGAATAGAATAGTTATTTAGAAAATTTCACTATTTATCTTGTTGATTTAAGGTCTAAATTCGTCACCTCTGTGAATCGCATTAGTATCGAATTCAATCCAGAATGAGCAATATCTTATTATAAATAATACTCTAAAAGTAAGGCTTATTTTGGATTGTAATAAGATTATTTATTAATCCGATATTTCGATGGACCAATCTTCCATCTTTTACGAGCTATTTTGCCGTGAAGCACGCGACCTGCTACGTGCTTCACGGCAAAATACCTCGTGAAAGATGGAAGATTGGTCCATCGAAATATCGGATTAATAAATAATCTTATTACAATCCAAAATAAGCCTTATTTTTAAAATATACATATACTATGTATTTCTCTATATATTCAGAAAGAATACTCTTAACAAGAACTACTCTCTCTATTTACCGCGATTCTACACTTTCGAGCTTATTAAGTGATAGAACATTGTTTAGAAATCCGTTAGAATACTTCTTTTAAAATACTATTTTTCCCTGAATAGAATTTTTTCTTTCTAATGATACTTCTCTACCCTTAGAGAAAATGACTTTACTGGCCATATAAGAACTATAGGAACCAGAATGACACAGAGATCCTCTAGCCCAGAAGTAGGCTTTGCCCCAGAGCTGCTCAGTTCAGAATTTGAGTGGAAGCGGATAAGGACTTATTGAGAGAGTTAAGAGAACTTGTCCGATGTACAAGTAATTATATCCGACGGGGCGCCGGTCTTTTAATCCAGTCATTAATTAAATATTAGGAAAGATCGATAGAGAGGTCAGGCCGGCATTGATAGCTGTCTATCGATCAGGTTATTGAACTCTGGTAGTGTGATTGATAGTATTCCGGGTTTTTGGGTTCCATCATTGTTATTTGATTATTGATCCTTGATAATGTGTTTCGGTATATTGGGCTATTGTTATTGTCGGTGGTTTCTGGTGTCTGCTATATGAGGCTATAAACCTGGGCTCTGTTATTTAGGTATTGATCCTTTCTTTTCGGGTTATTGGGCATCACTGGTGTTATTGGCAATAGTTTAGATTTCTGGTCTTGTTAACAATGATACCAACCCGGGTTTCTGAGCTTCGTCGTTGTTGTTTAGTTATCGATTTTTACTATTATTTTGGGACTTCATTATTATTGACGTTGGACGGGTTTCAGGGCTCTCTTTTTGTTACTAATGGTAGACCGGGATTATGTCACTGTTGCTCACACTAGGTTTCTCAGTTCTACAGAGGACTGGGCTTGTAGGCGCTACCATTGTTATCGACACAGGACTGGGCTTGTAAGGGCTGAAATTGTTATCGAATGTAGATTGGGTTTCTGGGCACTGCCATTGTTATGGGCTCTGTTTTGTTTTTTTTTTTTTGGAGAGGGGAGGGAGGGTAGATTGATTTATGTGTATATTAGAGCTTTATTATATTATTGTAGAATTTTACGTTCCTGGTCACTATTCACGACGTTGGCTGTAAAATGTGATTGATTTTAAATAAACATTCCCAAAATCCAACGTGTGGTCCCATTTGAGTTACAACTGATTTTATAAGAAACGATAATCTATTTTTATACAGTACTAGGCGAATGTAATGCCCGGGTTTTCCCCGAGTGTATATTGATCAAAGAGATTTCTTTTCAAAATAAAAAAGGGAATTAACTTATCATTGTAATCATATTATCTGAGATAGGAAGTCACGCGCAAGATTAACAACCAGAATTTTACTTCTAGACCATATAAAAGAAATGACCGTTCTACAAACGGATCTTGATCAACACTTAACGAAGGTTTTACCTTAAAATAATTTCATTAAGAAAAATGGTCTTTGATGTAACGATCTCAAGGAAATATTGGACATATTATATGGCTGTAAACAATATATAGGTGTATGCGTGTGTATATATGTATATATTTTAAATTTAATGATGTAACTGTAAATAAAATTCAAAGAATATCTCTATATGTAAATAATATTAATGAATCTTTCTAAGTTACTTTCTGTGTATCTTTCCATGTTGAATATTTTCTTTGTTATATTTGTATGTACATTTAGCGCAAGTGTCCCTAGGGGGACATAGCGTTTTGAATTGAAATAAATAAAATTAAAATGATTTTTTATTATGATTGTTAATTATTTATAATCATTTTTGACCTTAGTCTGTGGGAGGCGTGTTAAGGTATATTGAGCGCAAGTTAACAAATGTGGCCCTGGCACGTTTGTAAGTCCAAAAGTCGAACTACTGTCTATATGTGTAGACATGTGGAGCACTTATAGTAAAAGCGGTCGCTAGCTACTACCCACCATGAATATGCTGACCTGTACTACGTGTACTTGGGATAATCAAAAAATAAATAAAACTTCTAAAATTAAGACAAATTTGTTTATGAAATTAAATCTAACTAAAAACTACCAAACTTGTAATTGAATAAAAGGAATCCCATGTTTAAGAACAAATAGAATAAAAGTTCCATTTAGTGGGAATAAAGGAATAGTAAGAAACCAAACATCTTTTTTTTTTCTAGTCCGTAACAAGATTTCTGGGAGATCGATTTTGAAATTTTTAAATCTTTCTCGATACTCTATTATTGACGGCTTTAAGACACTAATTAGGAACTATAGAGAGGAAATACGGGTTTATAAGTATCGTTCCAATTTTAGTACATGTACAGCCGAACAAGGTTTATAAGGCTTATAAGTAGCCATACATTATATTGTGTTTATTCAAATTATGATAATCATTCAGAGATGACTGATATCTATAAACGACCAAATTGTACCGTGGACGAACTGTCCGATAGCCACGATCGGGATCGAATCCTGCATTGGGCATTTTTTCTGAATAAAAAATTGCTCCAATGGCACCCGATTATTGCAAAGGTCTACCATAATTTGTGAGCGCCAGTAACTAAACGCTAACTACTACCTATTATATACGGTAAAGTAATTTAAAATACAATATAACGCGGCTTATGATTGTAAAACGAAAATTGCAATTATACCGCGAATGTTTCTTTTAAACGAAAAATCGAAATTAATTTTAAAGAGAAATATAGCGATTATTTCTAACTTTAAGGATGAAGTATGATAGGATGAATTGTGAAGAGTAATGATAAACGGAAAAATAAAAGTGTCCAGGGATTTACGGGTGGGATTCCCATCCCTGGACACTTTTATTTTTCCGTTTATCATTACTCTCCACAAATTATCCTATCATACTTCATCCTTAAAGTTAGAAATAATCGCTATTTCTCTTTAAAATTAATTTCGATTTTTCGTTTAAAAGAAACATTCGCGGTATAATTGCAATTTTCGTTTTACTACCCATTATAATATGATGACTTGTACTACGTGTACTAGGGATAATAAAAAAAGCCTCTAAGACAGAGTTTTTAAAACTAAAGTTTGAAATAACTTTACGGTTTTTTTCTTTTATAAGGTGTTGTATTCCAATTGATTACACACAGCGCTCAACGTTAATTATTGTTTAATTAACTACAAGGTAAAAGGATTATATATAGATTGAATGGTAAACATGGAGAAAGAGAGAACAAGTCAGTATGTGGCGACGCCGCCTTGCAAGGGTTGCATCAACAGGAAGTGACGTCAGCTCCAGGGTTACCGAGCCAACCGCCGCGGCCGTCAGCATAAGTTGTGCTCAAATAAGATTGTGCACCACACACAGGCTTACGAGTATATGTTTTATATATGGTTTTCTGCTTTTCCGCAAACAATGAATTATAATTAATTATAAGACGATAACGCGCCATCTATATTTAAGAAATGGAATCATTAAATCACGAATGTTTCTTTTCAAATATAAAAGTATAGTAGAGCTGTCAAGAGATTAATTTGGCGAAACCGCTGAGAGGGTTCACTACTGATGAACCAAGTCCTCTAATTCAATAACTTATATCATTGCAGTAAAATCCTCTAAGCTGAATGTCTGTAATTTCTAAAAACACAAAAGTGAATATTCTCAATAATTAATATAAATACCATGTAAAACGACACTTGAAGTTACACCGCATGAGTTTCTTTTAAACGAAAAATCAAATTTTTTATTTCAAGGTGAAATATCGACTATTTTTAACCTTTTTGGATGAGGTATGAATTTTTCGTTTAAAAGAAACTCATGCTGTATAACTTCAAGTGTCGTTTTACAATCACAGGCCGCAGTGTATTATATTGTATTATAAGTTACTTTATGTATCATTTACGAACGGAAAAATACGTCCAGGGTAGCCTAGTGGACATGGCATCTGCCCGGTAAGCGGAACATTGTGGGTTCGATTCCCATCCCTGGACACTTTTATTTTTCCGTTCGTCATTACTCTTCATAATTCACCTTTTCATACCTCATCCAAAAAGGTCAAAAATAGTCGATATTTTACCTTGAAATAAAAAAATTGATTTTTCGTTTAAAAGAAACTCATGCGGTTTAACTTCAAGTGTCGTTTTACAATCACAGGCCGCAGTGTATTATATAAATACCATGTCCATAATTAAAAAGCAAAATAACGGCTATTTAATCCAAATAGTCTATATCATAACGTCCTGGTTGATCAAAGTGACGAAGCCACTGTGAGGGTTCACCGATGATAAGCCAAGCCTCCCAATAGTTAGCGGTTTCAGACAATATTCTTTAGAAATAAAACAAAAATGATTAACGTATGCTAAACTATGGTGATTATTTCGCCTTTTTTACATCGAAATGACGCTGTATTCTTATAAGGCCATATATAGAATCCTTACAATCTTCTTTAAATAAATTCCTCAACTTAAAAAAAAAAAAAAAATAATTTAGCAGGTTGTTATTTTACACGCCTTAGGTTTGGATACTAGAATGATGCGCAGTTTTATAAAATGATCAATAACCATTTAAAGTGTAATGAACCATCTAAACTACTTCTCATCTCTCGCCTGACCATATTTGACAATACATTATGAAGCAGATCCACTATGTCTCTCCCTGTGTTCATACATCTTGGTGCACATGCGGTGAACTTACAGTACAGTCGCTAACTACTACCCACCATGATTATGATGACCTGTACTACATGTACTAGGAATAATGGAAAAAGTATCAAAAACTGGGATTTTTGTTTTTGAACTAAAGTTTGGTAGGAAGTACTCAGCGGTTTTTTCTGGTTATAAGTTAGTTGAATTCAAATAAGATTGCTTCACACACAGACCTATTTGCCATTAAAAAAATGGGAGCTGTTTTCTGTATTCATTTCAGTAAGTCGGATCAATGACACGGGGTCTATATAGACATCTAAAATTAAAGAATTGGCTCGCCTTCTATATTTGAGAAATAGAATCATATGGTTCTAATTACTGTATATAGACAATGCCCTAGCTACTTATATATGTTTGATTTATGCTTAACTATGAATAGTTTGCGGAAGACAAATGTTCGATGCAAATACAGCAGTCTCAATTGAGAGAGACCGCCAAAAACAAAGCTAAATTAGGTGTCTCTTGGAAATGGTCTCTCATTGGACACACTGTCAAATCAGGCGACGTCAGGAGGAATCTTTCAACTGAATCAGTCTCTGATGAGAAACCACTCCTAGAAAAGATACCTGGTTTAGCCTAGTTTGTAGGTTAGGGTTTATCATGGGAGACTGTATTCATCAATATTCTCTCCTCAAAGTATTTTTGTCCATAATATGCTAAAATAATTTAACCAAGAATTACTCTAAAGGGTCGCTTATAAGCAGAATAATCCATTGCCCGATACAATTTTAGATCAGAGTGTGGAAGATTAGCCTTGGCAACCAGCTGGGTAGGTTGCCCTATGAGCCAGACCCTTCCAATATTTTTTCGATCGCTGTAAGAACAGTAGGAAGTTGTTTTATTTTAAAAATCACGCTGAATATGACTCAATTTTTACCTATTTACATTTGTACAGAGCGTCATATCTAGACTTCCTACCTCACGGGAAGTTAAATATATATACCACAGAGTGCCCTCTCTCATATTACCCGGTATTCCAAAATACATCTCTACAGATTCTATGGATCACATTTTGAACTATCTGTGATCCAGTCAGATAGGCGTTGAGTGGCACACTGGACTCACGTGACCAAAACGTGATCTCTTAATCTCTTTCGTCTGTTCCGTTCTTTAAGCATATGGTCGCTCTCCGATATTTCCCACACAAAAAACCCTATACATGTACTACAATCTTTCAAGAAACCCTATAAATCAATACCAAAATCTTCAAAGAAATTCTATAAATGTATACTACAATCTTACAATAAACCTATATACATATATACTACAATCTTCTTAGAAACCCTATACATGTATACCAAAATCTTCCAAGAAACCCTATACATGTATATTAAAATCTTCAAAGAACCCTATACATGTATACTACAATCTTCTTAGAAACCCTATACATGTATACAAAAATCTTCCAAGAAACCCTATACATGTATATTACAATCTTCAAAGAAACCCTATACATGTATACTACAATCTTCCAAGAAACCCTATACATGTATATTACAATCTTCAAAGAAACCCTATATATACAGGTATACTACAATATATGTCTATCTACTCGGTATTTCCTCAAACATTGTGATGGTGTCTGTGATATAAGAATTTCGTCAAAGTTTGATTGTTCTTGTGGTTGTTTTTCTTCCGGTTATTGTTAGTGGAGTAGGTTTGAACTTAATCTCTTTTTCACTTGTTATCTTGGAATGTTGGGCTCAGGTGATGGTAAACATATACAAGGGGGTTTGATCAAATAAGCAGAAAGTGGAGCAGGTGTATGCTTTCTTATAATATACGATGGTATTTTATAGTTTTAGTAACTATAATGTTGAAGTATAGCACTGAAGAGCGCATAAGTTATCTCTTACAAATATAGAATAACGGACATGCACATTATACAAGCCTAGGAGACTTCTTCCTCGACAGACATGTTCCTCAAGACAGTTAGGTGATCTCTTGGATTATCCTCAATTCCAGGCTTAAAAGTACTTCTTGTATTCACGCCTTGGCTGACACAACAATGGCGAGGTGTCATCATCAAGTTCTCGCTCGAAGGCCCCAGCCCTGCAGAGCAAAGAACCTCTGAGTGAAGATGAGTGTCCCCTAAATGAGAGATCTGATATTGGAACCACCGGCAATGCAGGATGTTCGAGCCAAGGCTGAGTGAAATGGATTAGGCAAAGTGCACTGTGTCAGCCGCAGGGTTGAAACTTAAGATCTATTTTATTTCTTATACTCTTATTATAAGAAGAAAAAGTGATACTCCTTATCGTGCAACTGAAAACCATCAGCAACTTTCAATTGCACGATAAAGAGATGCCCTTTTCTTAATTTATTTACCTTATCCCAGTACAATTTCACATTTGTACTATTTTCTCACATTAAGATAAGAGTTAATTCCCACCGAAGAGTCTGGACACCTTATTTCTACAGTATAATTTGGTAATGAATTTAATGGCAAGAACTAATTTCCTTTTTTTCTATCAATTCGATATGAAGGTGGATTAGCAATACTTAACTCTATTTTGAGTCTCTGTTTGTTGAAGCACAAAGTTTTGAATGTAGAAATACCTTTGACCTAACCTGACAAGTCACTTGGTCTATCACACTCAGAGTTGCTGATTCAGCGGAGATAGTAATATCACCTATCAATCACTAAATGTCATGACAAATGGTTGAATTATGCTGCATGTAAACTATGTATGCATTCTTTTATTGAAAATAAAAAGTTGCACAAGAAACTTAGCCCTGGGAGCTTTATTCATTATATAATTCTCATATTAGTTACTCAAATATATCATGTCAGAATAGAAGCCAAAACTATGCCCAATATATAAATCGCAATCAACGGACTGAATTCGGCAACGAAGTCAAACCATCTTGGGTCCATTAAGAACACCCACTGAGGAGGCTATCAGTCCAGATGGATTTTTTGTTTCTTGAGATACACAAAGGTTTCACGAAATATTCCAAATCGGACAAAGATATATTTATCTGGGAAAGTTACTGGGCAAATTCTATGGTTAAAATATACGAGCCGATGAGCTTTTTATAGGGGCTACAGAGGGATTCTGTCAAATGAACGAACTGCTGCGTCAAGGGCCTACCATCCAACCACGAGACAAGGTCAATCTTCTGTGAAACTGTAAGAAAACTGGCGATGGAATTTAAAGATCCTAGACTCCAATTGGTCTTTTGTCTGTGTTGCTAACTTGGTGCTAGCCACAGCATGAAGATCGTTGTGCTAAACGGTCAGGTGCCTAAATAAATAACGTAATGGTAAAAATACCTATTTTTATTTAAATACATTTCGTTGCAATTATTATTGCTAAAATCATATTTCTAAGCTTGTCTATTTCTACTTTTCTCCACGGAGTTGACACAGTAGGCTTGTTGTAATGGTAACATTTGTAGCAACGGTAACTGCGAAATTCTATAAAATATATTTCCCGGGAGGTTTCTCTGAATCTAGATTTGCTGAATATTATTTCTTATTTAAATAAGAGGAAGCCTCCAATTATCTAAAAATAAATATAAAACAATTAGGATACTGTCCTAATGTTGTTGTTGTCGTGTCCAATAAAGAGCCTCAGATGTCTCCATACATCTCTATCACAGTAGTAACAATGTCCATTATCTGCTCTTCATTGGAAAATAGGTGCCGTTGTCACGTTAGTCACCTTGGACCAGAATTTGGTCAAATATTCCAAGGGTCCAGAGGGGACTGGTGTGGTCGGAATTCTCTCCCCCCCCCCTACTGTCCTAATGTTTTCCTGAAATGCAGCATGGTTACAGATGTCTTATACCGGACTCAAGTTCCATAGTACACATGTAGTACAAGTGTAGTACGTCGGAGTATAATAAATTGTGTAGATGACTCGTAGATCCTGCTTTAATTCGAGGGCATGCCCATATATATGCTTAAAGTAAGTCAGCAATAACTTCTATATCACAGGGCTACAGTAGTTAATTCTAGCAGTGAGTTCAACTAGGCCATTTAATAATTTATGTTATTCTTGGAGTAAACACTACTATTGTTAATAAACAATGTAACACCCGCAGATCATACCATATTTTATCTAACTGGGTATTATGAATATTTTATATTGTAGCAAACTATTCATTATATTATTAACAGAGTATCATTTTTTATGTTTATATATATGTTTATTTGCTACTATGTAAACTTAGCTCATTGCTTATCTTTTGTTTATTATTCATAGTTTGTTCTTACCTTAAATAAATTGTTGTCATCCCGAAGTTTGTCTTTCCTAATTTTCCATGTGGCAATATTCGTTGTATTGTTGTTGCTTTTGTTGGACTAGCGTGGTCAATGAACACGTGGTCTACAACCCTGTCGAAGAGAGCATCATTGGATTGTGTGCCCTCTTTGTTTATCATATGTAAATACGTTAAAGCAAGCTCTTTTTTTATTTAATACTTTTGTTCTTTTTATATTAAAACTAGCGCGAATGTACCCGGCTTCTCCCGGTTTTTAACCGAGTAAAAGTTTGCCTAACGAACATTTGTTAAAAATATTCTAGCAAACATCAAATTCTTACTGAATCTATACATGTCAAGATAACTTTATGTTTGATACTCTGCTCCACCCCAGCTGTACCCGTTCACACGTTGCTGTGTTTGAACAAAAAGGCAGTTTTGATACCTCAAACATAATTTATTAATGATAAAATGTATACAATACATCAAAATGAAGATTAATAATAAAATTATCCCTACATATATGTCATTTGAATATAACATATGTACAAAACATAGATATACATAGTTGATGGTAGAATAAACATGCTTCTTTATATATATATATATATACTTGTGATATTAAACAATATTACAACGAAATTCAATTGAACAATAATTTTGTAATTATTAAATATCATCATGAAATGAATGATATTTGATGATTGATGGTGAACTTTATCTTAGTAGCACTAAAACCCCACTCTGATTTAAAAAAGAGAGAAATTTCAAAAACCTTCCCGGGGATATACCTAATAATTTCCCAAAGTTTCACGGCGATTGGATGTATGGTTCTTGAATCTATCGAGTACAGACAGACCTACTTTCATTTTTATATACACTGCGTGACATTGAAAATGGAACACCAAGAAATAGTGACCAGAAAGTGATGAAAACTCGGCAGACAGAGAGAGACAGGGACGAACAATAAGTGATCTTTATTTCAAAATGATAGTCATAATACAGAGCGAGAACGGCGTCGGCCTTAGTAGCAAGTAGGACCACCGCGGACGGCGATGCACGCAGCAACACGTCTAGGTAGAGAGTCAATCAGAGTACGGATGGAGTCCTGAGGGATGGCTCTCCATTCCCTCTCAACCATTTGCCACAGTTCTTCTTCTGAACGCGGCTGTGGCAAGGCATGCAAACGGCGTCCAATGATGTCCCAGACGTGTTCGATTGGTGAGAGATCATGAGAGTACGGTGGCGAGGGAAGCATCTGTACATCTTGCAGAGCTTGTTGGCTAATGCGAGCAGTGTGCGGTCGGGCGTTATCCTGCTGATAAAGGGCATTGGGTACCCCCTGAAGGTAGGGGAGTGTCACCGGTCGCAGCACATCATCAACGTATCGTTTGGGCCGTCATAGTGCCATGAATACGAAGTAAAGGTGACCTGGAATCATACGCGATTGCGCCCCAAACCATGATTCCACGTTGTCGCACGGTGGGGCGTTCCACAATTGCTGCCGGATTGGACCTTTCTCCACGTCGACGCCACACGCGTACACGGCGACTATCACTGGACAAGCAGAAACGCGACTCATCTGAGAACACGACCCTGTGCCATTCCGTCATCCACGTCGATCTAGCCCGGCACCATTCCAAACGTTGGCGCCTATTCGGTGGGGTCAATGGCAGTCTTCTTAGCGGACGGCATGAGTGCAAGCCATTAGCAACCAATCGACGGGAAATGGTTCTGGTCGAGATGGAATGATCTAGGGTGTCTTGCACATGTTGCAGGATGGCGGTACAAGTGGCTTGTGGGGCCGCCACTGCTTGTCGAAGGATACGCCGATCCACACGTGCTGACGTCACTCTGGTTGCACCGACATTCCTATAAATTGCCACATTTCCTTGTTCCAACCATCTTCTCCACATTCGGTGCACCGTGGACGCACCAAGGTGTGTATCAGCTGCGATTTGACGTATGGACCAACCTGCCCTTTTCAGTCCGATCACCATGCCCCTCGTAAAAGCGTCTGTCTGCTTGAACTGCCTCCGTTTACGATGACCTGGCATTCTCTGTTATTACACGTGTCTTTTGACACAAGAAAAAAATTTCTACAATGATTTTCCTTGAAGAAATAACGACACGAATACTGTCCTTTCTGCAAGTTCCTTCCCTTATATCTTACTACCATGTGCGCACGAGAGCTGCGCATTTTACATCATTTGCATAACTCGGTTAGGTGCGTCTACCCTGAAATTTGCATAATTTTCTGGCCACTATTTCTTGGTGTTCCATTTTCAATGTCACGCAGTGTATATTAGAATAAAAATAAGGTTTACATACAAGGACTTCTCGGACAATTGCGCTAACATCTTTTATCACACAAAATCGGTCTAATTTAATATCCATTAATTCCTTAAGGTGGTGATTTCTTAGGAGCTCGATGTCTTCGATGTCCAAAATATCCTGTTTAGTGGTTTGAATACAATCACATAGATGTTGGGAACTAATGGTTTATGCTTTTTTGTGTATTCTGGAGATATTTTGTGATTTGCTTCTAAACTCGAGAGATTTGAGGTGTTCAGTTTTTCTCTTGAAATATTTCACTGTTTTTATTTATTTAGGGTTTGTATTCAAATCTTTCTTGTAAAATATCCTAAATAAACATGATACAGGCCATTATAATCATAACAAAAGTTTTAGTTTGTGTTTAACTATACTGTAAGTACTCCACATGTGGACTGTATCACGAGTAGACACATGGCTCGGGTAGGAACCTGGATGACGAGGCCGTCCGCCAAGGCCTGCATCTACAAGTATGCATGTACTTGCATATGTTCTTAAGTACAGAATTGGGAGTTCAAGAAGACTCCTCTTTATTTGGAGGAGGACATTCTCTAGATGGGGTAGTCTCTCTGACTGAAGAAAATGTAAATGTAACAACAACAACAACAAAAAAATCTTTATTAAGACCATTTCAGTCTTATACAGATTCTCCGAGTAAAAATGTAGGGAACATGCAGGAGATTAACAGTATAGTTCACCAGTAATTAGCATTGTTATTATTATTGTTTCTAAAGCTAATCACATAAAGGTAATATACAATTTATATGCAGGAAAACTTAAGACAATCAAGCTAATGAATAGATTAGTCTGGGTAAATTGGAGGAAAATATATTTCTTATACCTGGATTTACCCCAGAGTCTCTGCGAGTGAAAAAAAAAGTAAAACTTATAATCATATAATTTAATATTAATAGTGAAATTAATAGTTAAATATTAATAGCGGAATTTATATATGCAAGAGAAAACCATAATTAACAATAATAAACATTCCCGAAATGCCTCAAATGCGATTCCCAGCTTGCCAGTCCTGAACATCTATTGAATTGGATCAAATCCTCTAAAAAAGACCTCTGGGAAAACTCCAGGACTATAATAGAAAAGCTGAGACAATGGAACCTAATGGAGATCGTTTAAACGACTTGAGGAATAAGCAACAACAACAAAAAATTGAATTAAAACGAATGAGAAATGTAAATATGTATCTATCACCCTTTTGTAAATATTATCCTTTTATCATCATATTTTCATCAACCTTTAACTGACTGTCAATAAAATCATTTAAATTATCTACACATGTGGAAGCAGTTCGGCTTATGCACTTACAAGTTACCAGAGCTCCATTTATTTATTTGAACTCACAGGTGAACTTGTTCAAGAATCAAATACTATTGAGAGAAGTGATTTATTAAAACCGTGTGGGTACCGAGCCAAGTAGTCTTGTTCCAAAATAACTTTATTAGGTACTTCTCAAAAAGATCAACCTACGAGCTATCAACCTCGTAGCTTATGTTATTTACAATAAAAACTATGAACAGATTCTTCACAGAAAAAAAGTGTACAATGCAGGATTCGATCCCGGTTCATGGCTGTCGGGAATCGAAAATTTTGACCACTCATCAACTGACTCTCTTATAAGTAGCCCAAACAACAGTAGTCTTCTCAAGTAGCCCAAACAACAGTAGTCTTCTCAAGTAGCCCAAACAACAGTAGTCTTCTCAAGTAGCCCAAACAACAGTAGTCTTCTCAAGTAGCCCAAACAACAGTAGTCTTCTCAAGTAGCCCAAACAACAGTAGTCTTCTCAAGTAGCCCAAACAACAGTAGTCTTCTCAAGTAGCCCAAACAACAGTAGTCTTCTCAAGTAGCCCAAACAACAGTAGTCTTCTCAAGTAGCCCAAACAACAGTAGTCTTCTCAAGTAGCCCAAACAACAGTAGTCTTCTCAAGTAGCCCAAACAATAGTAGTCTTCTCAAGTAGCCCAAACAACAATAGTCTTCTCAAGTAGTCAAACAACAGTAGTCTTCTCAAGTAGCCCAAACAATAGTAGTCTTCTCAAGTAGACCAAACAACAGTAGTCTTCTCAAGTAGCCCAAACAATAGTAGTCTTCTCAAGTAGACCAAACAACAGTAGTCTTCTCAAGTAGCCCAAACAACAGTAGTCTTCCCAAGTAGCCCAAACAACAGTAGTCTTCTCAAGTAGCCCAAACAACAGTAGTCCTCTCAAGTAGTCAAACAACAGTAGTCTTCTCAAGTAGCCCAAACAATAGTAGTCTTCTCAAGTAGACCAAACAACAGTAGTCTTCTCAAGTAGCCAAAACAACAGTAGTCTTCTCAAGTAGACCAAACAACAGTAGTCTTCTCAAGTAGCCCAAACAACAGTAGTCTTCTCAAGTAGTCCAAACAACAGTAGTCTTCTCAAGTAGCCCAAACAACAGTAGTCTTCTCAAGTAGACCAAACAACAGTAGTCTTCTCAAGTAGCCAAAACAACAGTAGTCTTCTCAAGTAGACCAAACAACAGTAGTCTTCCCAAGTAGCCCAAACAACATCACGGAAGTCCCCACCTGCGACAATAACATATACGTCACCTACACAAACACTTTACAACAAAGTTATCTGCTGGAATTCTTATCTCCTCCCCGACGTCAATGGGTCAGCTGCCTGTTTATCCTTGGATTCTGAATAAGACTTTTTAATGCGACTTCCATCATCAAGAATTGTGAATGGTCTAAACCGTTGGTTTTCGACTGCTACGACCCGGGATTGAATCCCGCATTCGGCGGCATCTATACTAAAGGTGATTAAAAAAACAATATGCAATAATAAATAAAATATTTGATAGAATAAAACAAACATTTACCGATATCTTGAGTAAAAAATATTTTTATTTAAAAAATAAACACTTCAGCCACTATAAGTTTTATTTTTTCAACGTTTCAACAAGATTATTTTGTCTTCGTCAGGAGAAAAAAATAAAAATAAAACATTTGGCAAGGCGTTAAAAATTGTTCGGTTTTCAATTTTTAACGCCTTGCCAAATGCTTTATTATTTTTTTATTTCTCCTGACGAAGACAAAATAATCTTGTTGAAACGTTGAAAAAATAAAACTTAAACTGAACGAAGTGTCTATTTTTTAAAGAAATGTGAATGCCGGCCAGGCAACCTCTAACTTCAAAAATATTTTGGTACTTTGTATGTTAGAAATACAAGGCGGGCTGTTGCCCTAAAACCTTATGTCCATAGTCTGCTTGAAAACCATTTCTAATATTCCACCCTTCATTGTAGCATATACAAGCAGAATGATCCAATACAGTATTAGAACTCTAAGAAGCGGTCTGGTAGATTAAATTGGCGAAACCGCTGGGAGGGTTCACTACTGATTGAGCCAAGCCCTCCCAATATTTTTTCATCGCAGTAAGGATATAAAATAAAAGAATTTAAAAGCGCGAATGTTTCTTTTATACATAAAACAAACTTCAACTGTCCTTACTGCGATGAAAAAATATATTGGGAGGGCTTGGCTCATCAGTGGTGAACCCTCCCAGCGGTTTCGCCAATTTAATCCACCAGACCGCTTCTCAGAGCTCTAATACTGTATTGGATCATTCTGCTTTTATATGCTACACTGAAGGATGGAATCTTAGGAATGGTTTTCAAGTAAACTATGGACATAAGCTTATAGGACAGTAGAATTACATTCAAATATTTGCTTCGAGCAATGCTCTTCAGCAAACTATAAAGACAAGGCCAGTTAGGTATAAATTAACACAAAGCAATAACGCGCCATCTATACATATAAAACAAAATGATTTAAAAGCGCGAATGTTTCTTTTATACGTAAAACAAACTTCTACTGTCCTTACTGCAATGAAAAATATATAGTAGTAAGGATAGTATAATTTTCTTTTATTTGTAACAAATAAGTTTACTGGCAATGTGTTTATTTTCAATAATATCATCAAATATTATCTCTACAGACTTTACTGCAATGATATAAGTTATTGAATTAGAGAGCTTGGCTCATCAGTAGTGAACCCTCTCAGCGGTTTCGCCAAATTAATCTCTAGACCACTCTACTATACTTTTATATTTGAAAAGAAACATTCGTGATTTAATGATTCCATTTATTAAATACAGATGGCGCGTTATCACCTTATAATTAATTATAATTTATTGTTTGCGTGCGGAAAAGCAGAAAACCAATGCCCGATGCATATATTTGAAAATATATTTTTGGTGGCCCTAAATATTACTTTCACATTTAACCTTAAACATACCAAAAATACATATAAAGTACTTGGTATATAAAATGAACATCCAAATTCAATAGTAGAGTGTTTACCTACATCATATAAACTATTTTTTCTTGTATTTTTGTGTAATAAAATATAAATTAATAATTAGAATATAGAGATATAACTAACTGATTTTATAACAACCGGAAACTTGGTTTGTTTTCTTCTTGTGTATTTTTTTTTCTTCTTCTTGAATTTACATAATAGCCCGAAACCTGTTCGTGGATGGCTTTTCTTGGTTTATCAAGAATATAAGTTGACTAAATATCAGGGAACAGGATAAATCAACATTTAGTTGATTTCTGTTCCACTAGATGGCGTTCTGTCATCTAAAAAGCACATGTGCTCGTGGTCAGGATATGCCCTCTTAGTTTTTATAATATTTTTCGTAATTATTATTTGATTTAAAAAATAGATATTATTGTTGTTGTCGTGTCCAATGAAGAGCCTCAGATGTATCCATGCATCTCTATCACAGCAGCCGCAATGTCCGCTATCCTGGGTGTGTAAAGCTGCTTCTTTGGGTCCATGTCAATTTTCTGTAAGGCTGCGGCCATTGGTAGGCATGAGAATATGTGGGTAGATGTTAGTTCCACACCAGGACAGTTGTTACATGCCTATAGGTTCTTGTGCCATCTGGATGTATTGTCATTCCTTTATTATAGTGTTTCGTTCTGAGTCTTGTTATAGTTTTTGTAATTTCTATCTAAGAGTTTATTTCGCATATTTGAAGAGATAATATTAAATATATATTTAAGAGATTATAAGTACTTTTTTTCTTTTTTACCCTGAAACAGAGGGGTCTAGTAGACTAAACTAACAAAACAGGGTGATGAGCCAGGCCCTCCCAATATTGTTCTCGCCCCAGTCAGAGCAGTGGAGGAAATCGCTTTATTGTGAAAAAGATATAAAATGGAGAGAGCACATATATTGAAATGATTTCAATTCTTGATCAGAGGTTTGAATCCTCGGTGCTCTTTACGGAGAAGTTTTATAATAGCCACATACCTTCTATTTAATTTCACAGAAACATTGTATCGAAGCGGATTCTAACAAAGTTGCTTATACATTGCTGAAATATTGCAAGAATATCGTCATGTGTGTCGCTACTGAGGCTGTACCATGTTGTCAGGTGAGACCTCAGTGACGCCAGGATTATCGACAATATTGTCACAAGCAATGCGGATCTTTATTAAAAAATATGCATCTTACTCTTCATATGGTAATATTTGTCCAATATTTTATATCAATATATTATTCTATAAAATAATTCCTTGTATCAATATTGAGTAAAATCAATCATTCCTCCAGGGAAAAGTATCTTTTCAAAAACATTTTTATTTTCTAGCTTTCGGGCAAGAACGCCCTTCTACAGGAGAAAACATGGTGCTGTAAGCTAGAGAATAAAAATGTCTTGACACTTTTCCCTGGAGGTCTGATTAATTTTACTCAATTTTATTATATTATTCTTTATTTCAAAACACAAAACGCAATATCCCCGCTAGGGATAATTGCATCAATTTACATTTTTTAAACAGAAACAGTTATGAACTAAATAATAAATAATAATAATAATAAAAGAAATCATACGATAGATTATAAATCTAATCCTTTCAGGTTAGATAGTCAAATATGCGAAATAAACTGAGAGAAGAATTAAAAAAACTATAACAATACTCAGAACGAAACACTATAAAGGAATGACAATACATCCAGATGGCACAAGAACCTAAAGGACATGTAACAATTGTCCTGGTGTGGAACTAACACCTACCCACATATTCTCATGCTCAGCAATGGTAAATATATTTACAAAAGTTGTTGAATCTGACAAATCTCTCGTATAAACAAATTCATACAGATCTACAATATTATTAACTGTCTGTTGTCTAGCGCTGTAGAAATAATTCTAATACAATTTTGCTATTATTTGAGAATTGATTTGTCATCTACATAAGATATTTGAAGAAAAGTTACCATAAATGAATCGTCAGAAGTTAGAATTTGCTTCTTAACCCCCACCGGTATTATGTTGGTGCAAGGGATGCTTGAATTCCTGAAGCCAGTTTTTATGCTATGCCAGTCGGGCATGCAATGTACCGCAATAATAGATAATAACTATGTAATCATCAACATTTCCTTGAGCCTAGAAATCTGCTTTGTCGATCACAAAATAACAGATCGACGCCAATGTTGCTGATGATGATTTCATATGATTTAATAATTCAATAATTTCATGATCGATTTTTAAATGTGAAAATGTGTTAAGAGAATGAAGACGACAATAATTTATTCGAAAATAAACTGTTGAAACGCACAATTCTTGTATAGGTTCTACTGCAGGATTGCGGGTCACTTCCACTCAGACAATTTATATAAAGCAATAACGCGCCGTTTATACATAATAAATAAAAATATTCAAAGCACGGATGTTTCTTTTTTTACAAAAATCAAACTTGCTTTGAATATTTTCATTTCGTATATTCAGACAATCTGCCAAAGAGGTGTTTATCTTGTGGCTAGGCCAAATATAGCTAAAATATAGATAGATTCTGGAGATTTCATTTGATCCCTTGTGTATCTCGTGAAATAAAATCCTTCCTTGACTGAGGAGGGTCATTAGCCCGAAACTATGGTCTCTAGGTGGACGCTTCTCAGTTTGCCAATCCTGGTGTCGTGGCTTTGTCACCGACCTGAGTCCGTTAATTTGCGGAGACTGTCAATAGATGGCGCTTAGTTTTGCCGTCTATTTTTCCGGGAGAGGTGACCTTTATTTTTATAGATAAATTTCCTTTTGGCATTTCCTCTAGGACAGTAGTAACAGAAACCAAAACTTAACTTTTAGAAACCAAAAGTTTGGTAGAGGAACGTAGCTTTAGGATAGTAGCGACAGAAACCAAAATTTAACTATTAGAAACCACAATATTGGTGACATAACACCTTTAGGGTAGTATCAAAAGCAACCATAAGTTTAGTGACATAACACCTTTAGGGCGGTGGCGACAGAAACCAAAACTTAACCATTAGAAACCAAAGGTTTGGCAGAAGAACGTAGCTTCAGGATAGTAGCGACAGAAACCAAAACTTAAATATTAGAAACCAAAGGTTTGGCAGAAGAACGTAGCTTCAGGACAGTAGTGACAGAAACCAAAACTAAACTACTAGAAACCAAAAGTTTGCGGCACAACATGCAAGTACATCTACCGTACCATATCTACGGTTCACTTATGTCTCAAAACGCAGCGGAGCGCACATTTGGACAATAGTTGAAATATAGAAAAACAAAGCAATACAGAATATAGTGACATTTATTAATTTCATATATGGATCCTACAGTTTTATATTTATAATAAAATATGACACTTGTGAACGATGCAACATGTCTAGCATCTAGATTTTTGAATGTTTACAATCATATTTGTTCTCAACACAGATTTTGTTGAAACCGAATCATTTATTGACTTATATGTATATAGGTTTGCTACTTTTTTATTTGAGAAATTTATAGATGGACATTTTTTTCGGGAGGAAATTGAACCATACAATAAAGGTCGCCTCTCCCGTCAAAATAGATCGTTAAAACTAAGCGCTATCTATTGACCGTCTCCGCAAACTAGCGGACACAGGTCGGTGACAAAACAACAACACCCGCTTTGACAAACTGAGAAGCGTCCACTTGGAGACCATGGTGTCGAGCTAATGGTCCTTGTCAGTCCAGGGCGGACTTTATTTTATGAGATCCACATGGAATCTTCACAATGTGCCAAAGAGGTGTTTAGCTGGTTGAGTTGTTAGGCCAAATCTATTTCTTATCTGTTTCTTTTTTAAAATTTATAAAAAAATATATTTTCAACTTGCTTTTTAACGAATATAATACTATATCTATTAAACATTAAAGAGAGAGACGGTTAAACATACTTTAATGTTCATATAAAATTATATATAGTTAAATGCAAAAAAAAAGAAGGTCTTTTCAGCCGGTGATGTCATCCTCCAATGGGAGTTGTTTCTCCTGGTCGACGAGCTCGGCCCAGTTGGTTGAAGGATTGCCTGTTCCAGGCCCGGGTTGCTGTTTCCCCATCAGAAGCCGCAGAGGCCTGAGGGGCGCTGATGGCATCTTCTTTCAGAAGGGACGCTGTTCTGTTTACCTAATGACGAAGTCTTCTAACGACTTCTGGAAGAGGACTCTAAAGGTGGGGAAGCCTTCCTTGCTGAAGAAATTTGTAGACATACATAACTATACATATTCCATACATTTTACCTACCCTTTATTTACTATCTTATTATATATTTTTCCACCTTTGTAACAATTGATTAGAAGAATCAATAAAGTTGTTCAAATTATCTAACGACTTCTGTCCTTATCCAAAATCGATACACTTCTACATAAAGATAAACGCTTGTTTGTTAATTATTTTATCTGTTTTAAATGCTACATTTTCTCTGTCTACAAACAATGTCTTAGTTATGTGTGGAATAAGTTATATGAAAGTTCACATGTTTATGTGAAATAATGATGACAAATCGAGGCGGGAATCCAATTTTGACCAAAGGTAGGCTTTAAATCGATACGGGAAGCACTTATTATTTAAAAGCAAGCTTTAAATCGATACAGGAAGCCAATATTGCTCAAAAGCAAACCTTATATCGAGGCGGGAAGCCCTTATTGATCAAAAACAGGCTGTAAATCGAGGTAGGAAGCCCTTATTGGTCAAAAAAAGGCTGTAAATATATGGGGGAAGCCCTTATTGGTCAAAAACAAGCTGTAAATCTAGGAAGGAAGCCAATATTGGATAAAATCAAACTATGAATCAAGGAGGGAAGCCTTTATTGGTCAAAACATGCTGCAAATCGGGGCGGGAAGCCAATATTGGTCAAAATATTAGTAAAAGACAGGCTATAAATCGATGCAAGAATACCAAACTCTATATAAAAACACCTAGCATCCTATATACGACACTGTTCAGTTGGCGTCTTGTTCAAAAGAACAGCGAACAGAATCCTAGGTACGCCTCTGCTGTAGATGGCAGAATTAGCAGCAATTGGCCACGCCCAGGCCGATCACCGGTGTCTTATTTCCCTCAGCCCCCAAATGCCCGATATAGCGTCCACCCCTGTATGTCAGGGGACCCTCCCCATCTACCCAATATTCCCTCAATCCATGTAATCCAAGCCATTGTTCGAGCACCATAGCTAATCTCTGCCACAGAGCATTGTCTTGCAGGCACACATTGCCATGCCACGTCGCCGAACTCCCAAGCCTTAATGCGATCTTGCCAACCTGAAGAATTAAAGGAATTACATTCTTAAACTATAATTATAAAGATTTAAATACAATATATCAATCAGGATAATTGTAAAAAGTTTCTTTATTCAGTTAATAATGGCAAGCTTTTAAGCGTTAGATCATCATTAGGCCAATTGTTTCACAAATTGTTTGACTTGATGACAAGCTAATACTTTGCCATTTTTAACTGAATAAAGAAACTTTTTGCAATTATCCAGACTCATTAAAGAATTACTTTATTAGACTAGTGTCCTCTCAGGCTATAATATTTCGGCCTAAATTAAGGTGTGAGCTTCTCTCATCTTTCTCAATGCAAGAATTTCACTTCTCGAGAAGATACAATTAGAAAATACACATATATAGCACAATTATAAGAGATTAATTTTAGCTTTGTTAAGTATGTAATATCTGCCCAAAATTGGCTCATTCAACCATAAGTAGGACACCTAGTTACATCCAATATTCTAACAAACTTTGAGCAAATTGCTCGTGACAATAGATTAATGTTTGCCAATGTTTCGCTGAAGCAAATAATCGATTTTTAGGATTTTTTTCCAAAAAAACATTTAATTCCTATTCAATTGAATTACAGGAACAATACATATTCAGCACTAAACAAAATTTTGATTTTAAATTCGGAAAAAAAAAAAACTCGATAATTTTTTCTCTCGATACGATACAATATAATTGCACGCGCGGAGTATGATCAATAAAATCCCAAGCTGACTGCATGCCTTTATTTGAACAATAAATACAAGGGCCGGTCAATAAGTAATGCACAATTACCTATACACAAAATATATTTAAATAATGTTTTTTTTATTAAATAAACTTTCCTCTTTTCCTATCTGTAGACAGAATTTAGATAGATTTGTAATTTTTCAGATATGCAGCCTGAAGTGAACATAAGAATCCGACAACGGTCGGTGATGGAGTTGCTGTTTTAAGTCCGAATACATTTCAGCCACTTTAATTTACTCTTAGCTGAAGTCTGTGTATGGAAACGAAGCCATGGATAGAAGAACAATACAAAGATGGATTCAGCGCTTCCATACTGATGATGTTAATATTAGTGATAAAGAAAGGCCAGGTAGACCAACTTCTGTAGTGACGGACCAAAATTTGACTCTAACGGAGGAATTGATCAAGAATACCTGGATAAGGAAGACTTATCAAATAATGGGAAAACTCTCCCTGTCTAAAGGAAGTGTTCCTAAACTTATTAATGATCTTAGAAACCTTTGCTCAAAATGAGTTTCACAACTTCTAACACGTGAAATGATGCAAATTCAGTAAGAGATTTGTTTATACCTCATGGAGACTTTTTCTGAAGAATTTTGAACAGGTATAATAGCATGTGATGAGAATTGAATTTATCATTATGATCCTTCTTCAAATTGCCAATCAATGCAATGGGTCTATAAAACATCGTCAGTAAAGAAAAAAAACCAAGGCTTTCCCTTTCCAAGGACAAAATCCAAAAAGAGAAATTGACACTTAAAAAAAATCTAATTAAATTTCATCCGGATAACGCGAGAACTTACACTTCACACCTTACTTTGGCGAAGATTGCAGTGTATGGGTGGACTTTGATGCCTCACCCTGCGTACACAGCCCTGACCTGGCACCCTCAGACTTCTATTTGTTCGGAACATTTACGATTTTTTATGTGGTGAAACACATGGTTAAATTGTCGCAATTTCAGTCCAAGCCATTATTATATTAGAGGGTGGTTGAGAGAGTTGCATAAGGCATTTTAATAAAGAGCTTCGCAGGTTGGCAACAACGCTGGATCAAATATATACAGAAGGAAAGTGGATATATTGAATGATTCTAATATTTAGAGGACTGTTAGGAGTTAAATAATAAAAATGACATTTCTTACCTTTTAAAACCATTCAGAAGTTGTCGTTCTTGTAATCGAATCTTTACCCAACAATTTATGTATGGCAATAAAAATTAAAACTTTCCGTGAGTTTCAAATTTTCTTAAACTGACACTGAATTCCAAAATACACGTTGTTCAACCAGAGAATCTATGAAACAAGCTCTCTGAGTGTGCTTACTATGTTTATTTCTAAAACTTTATCGAATTTAGGTGCTACAAATGACGATTTTCTCCTTGTTGCTGAGTGTATATCTATTTCAGAATAATGATTTTTATTTGATTATTCTTTATTCTTCTTTTTATTTGATAGTCCGGGAACTTATTGATCATACTTTGTATTTTTATTTAAAATTTCCTTTGTACCATGTTAACAGGTTGTTGGTTTTTTGTATGAATTTTTTCAAACTGATGTTGTTGCCTTATCCTTATCACCACTAGTTTTTACTAGGGTGATAAGCATAATGCATGGTCCTAATGCATAATAAAAGGGAACGGTGTTTTTTTTTTAAATACACTCCCGCAACTTTATGTCGTGTTATATAGATGAAAAATTTTCCAGGTGGAAATTGATCTATAAAAATAAAGGTTGCCTCTCCCGTCAAAATAGACGCTAAAACTAAGCGCCATTTTTTGACAGTCTCTTGAAATTAGAGCACTCAGGTTGGTGACAAATCGCGACACCAGCTTTGGAAAACTGAGAAGCGTCCACCTAGAGACTTTTGATTCTCTGTGGATCTCATGAAATAAAGTCCTCCCTGGACTAACGAGGACCATTAGCCCGATACCATGGTCTCTAGGTGGACACTTCTCCGTTTGCCAAAGCTGGTGTTGTGGCTTTGTCACCGACCTAAGTCCGCTAGTTTGCGGAGACGGTCAATAAATGGCGCTTAGTTTTAACGGGAGAGGCTACCTTTATTTTCATAGTTATGTAAAATATATTTTTCAAAATAAATATTTTATAGATAATTTACTTTTATCTGAGTTAATTAATTATAATATTTTAGCTCTATACATGACAACAATAAACAGTCCAATTCTATACACATTTGAGAGTGGTAAAGAATTATAAGCTATCTTTCAAATGTCGACTTGAATTACTAAATTCTGAATTCTAAAAAGTGATCAATTTAGAACCTAGTTATCCACAAAATAAAATAGAGGAACCGCTACTAGATATGGATGTTAACTAAGAAATAAGCAGAGGTAACTCTTGCCAATAAACAGTCGCGAGCCACCTGCGCTGATGCCAAAAGGGTGTGTGGGATTGACAGATTTTTCACTTAAAACCTAACATAGGCACAAAGACAGCGCTACAACAGGAGGGTAAAGGGAACAACCTAAAAGGAACATGTCAGGCTAAAGGGCAGCATTATTACTGGCCTGAGACTGAAGACATCGCAAGGTTCTGCACCAGCTAGCTACAGGAAGAGTTGAAACGGCGGCAATGGCCGAAGACATCGGCAAGGTTCTGCACCAGCTAGCTACAGGAAGAGTTGAAACGGCGGCAATGGCCGAAGACATCGGCAAGGTTCTGCACCAGCTAGCTACAGGAAGAGTTGAAACAGCGGCAATGGCCGAAGACATCGGCAAGGTTCTGCACCAGCTAGCTACAGGAAGAGTTGAAACGGCGGCAATGGCCGAAGACATCGGCAAGGTTCTGCACCAGCTAGCTACAGGAAGAGTTGAAACAGCGGCAATGGCCGAAGACATCGGCAAGGTTCTGCACCAGCTAGCTACAGGAAGAGTTGAAACGGCGGCAATGGCCGAAGACATCGGCAAGGTTCTGCACCAGCTAGCTACAGGAAGAGTTGAAACGGCGGCAATGGCCGAAGACATCGGCAAGGTTCTGCACCAGCTAGCTACAGGAAGAGTTGAAACAGCGGCAATGGCCTGAAGACATCGGCAAGGTTCTGCACCAGCTAGCTACAGGAAGAGTTGAAACAGCGGCAATGGCCGAAGACATCGGCAAGGTTCTGCACCAGCTAGCTACAGGAAGAGTTGAAACAGCGGCAATGACTGAAAGCATCGGCAAGGTTCTGCACCAGCTAGCTACAGGAAGAGTTGAAACAGCGGCAATGGCCGAAGACATCGGCAAGGTTCTGCACCAGCTAGCTACATGAAGAGTTGAAACAGCGGCAATGACTGAAAACATCGGTAAGGTTATGCACCGGCTAGCTACAGGAAGAGTTGAAACAACGGAAATGGCCGAAGATGTGCGATGTGGAAGGTAAGATCAAACCATCGCATTGCGATCAAAGTATGAAGGTACATGAAAAATCATCCAAATTCGTAATTATAAACATATTGCTGAAGAGATGTTTAGAAGGAAGACCGGTAGAGGAAAGCGAAGAATTAAATACATGGATAATATCGGAAGAAGTCACAACGATATCATCAAAATAATTGAATGGAAAGAAAGCTTTGAGAGGACAAGAATACTGACAGCCACTAACCTATATCTGGTTGAGGAGAAGTAAGAATAAGCTATTTTCCATTTCCGTACGAGGTCTATTTAAAAAAATAGATATATATTTATATACCAGAATTTTTAACACACTATTTGCCATAAATTTTAATGTAAATAATATTTTTCTTGTGTAAATTAAATTATTCTGTGTGAATGCAATTTTTAAATATATATTTGTCTAATTTTTAAAAGGCCTTGTATATTTAAACTATATATATATATCTAAAAGAAGTGGTTTAGTGAATTTTTTAAGTAAATTATTAAAGGCATGGGTACAAATTGCATATTTACAAACATTTTACTGAAAATATTTGCGATAATACTAAAATAGGATACGAGGCTATCGAGTTCAATTCCAATGAGATCTGGATTGTGCACAGACATCAGCTCCAGGATCAGGAAGTATATTTAAATTTGTCAAAGGACCTATATCTGTATAGATGTCAAGCTCTAGAATATATAAATAGCTGCGTGGAGATATATTTGTGTTTGTTCTCTTAAGGGAGTAGCAGACTAGCGCTTCTAGAATATCGAATAAAGGAACGATTTATAGATAAAAACTTATAATTAAGGAAAGAAAAACTACCAAACCCGTCAACACTACACAGAAGCTTTTTAGGCCATTTATTGGCCATCTTAGCAAAACTAGCAGACTTGGATCGATGACAAAGCTTTGTGATCGATCCGAGTATGCTAACTTTGCTGAGATGGCCATTAGATGGCTATATGTTTTTTTGTGCATTGTTGACAGGAGAGGTAGTTTTTCCTAGATCAAATTTCTTTCGTCAAAATTAACATCCATCTTTCAGTCAGATAATTGGCCTAGTCACTTTACCAGCTAAACGCCTCTTAAGAAAATTATTTCGTTAACTCCCCTTCACCTCAAGGCTCACGAAAACATATAGATGGATGCCTTAGTTGACGCGAGAATGGAGCGGGAGTCGTCATTCAGTCATTGTCCTAAGAGTCAGTAGCTCTGTAGATCGGAACATCATCCAGCGTGAGTTGTAGTACAGAATTACTCTTCTCTCAGCCTCCTGATGGTGCTCCTGACGGAGTGGACGGCGTTGGTGATGGGACATAAACTCCACCAGAGACAGTCTTGGTGCAGACGCTGCAGTGCCAGATTCCAACACATTTCCTCTTCAGGGCATTCTTGCCACAAAATCTACAGGTTTACTTTTTGTGCTGGGAAATTTCGATATTCTTGATCATTTTTCTCAGAGAAGTACCATACCTAGTGACGTACTTTCCGACGACTCCAACCTTCTTTGTGCGCTTGGCCATTTTATTTATGAAAAATGAAGTACGGAAATTTCAACTATGTTTACCAGCAAAGTATCTGTAGATCGAATGACCGATGAAGGATGTCCCGGTCAGCGGCATGACCAGTACCGGTGGACAGCTCACTGGAGCCACTGACTGCAGGAGAGAAGTCTAGACAGCCACGATAGCTAGTTAGATACATGCCATCACGTAGTCCTCTTAACACCTTGTGGAACAGACAGACATGTGATGGATAGAAAATGCAATGTTCCATTGTGTACGGGGAACCTAGCATGAAAGGAATATATAATTAAAACAATAGACAGATTGATGATATATTTGAATATCGGCTCAATCAGTATTTTATCAGCTGGTTCTATTCCCACATGTCTCAACATGTATTAGGGAATGATTGGAAAATCTATTAGCATATTTCCGTGGTATGTACTTGGCGTCTGATATCCTTACGTTGAGACCAATGAACGATTGTACATGTTCGATGGTGAATTGGCAAAAGCATAGTGCACACTCTCAAATTATCATTGAAAAGGTAAAATATATCTATGATCTTATCTGTTATACAAGTATATT
This sequence comes from Cordylochernes scorpioides, assembly GCA_030710605.1. Classification (NCBI taxonomy): domain Eukaryota; kingdom Metazoa; phylum Arthropoda; class Arachnida; order Pseudoscorpiones; family Chernetidae; genus Cordylochernes; species Cordylochernes scorpioides. Next base: position 51,388,805 of record CP092867.1, read on the forward strand.
ATATAGTCAGATAGCACGCTAATGCATCATATACATAATATATACGTTTTTAAAGATTGTCTTATAATACGTGCCAGTCTTTAAATATGACGTTGCTAGCGTCTATCAAGTTCGACTTTTGGTGACTATATGGATAAATACTCTTCAATTATTATCCTGTTCAACAGATGATGCAGTATGTAGATTAGATATCTGGTCCATATAGGTCTTTCATAGCAGAGCTTGACACAGAAGTGGTTTGCCAAGTGCCTTCTTCCGTCTATGCCATTGACTAAATAAATTAGCTCTTCCGCCTTTAGGGGCGATTTCTCCCCAAGAGAAAAAGAGGTGATCCTTCTTCATTACAAGAATGAATTCGAAAGCTTATCCTGGCTTCCAATCGGCTCCTTTTAGGTTAGCCATCCTATTAGAATGTTTTACTAGCCTTCTTCCGAAGTTGTACTTACACTAGGAGGTACAAATAGGGATGTTTCCATTCGTTAGGATTGAGACCAAATGGCATATTTCAAAACCCCTTCCGATACTTTAAGAGAACTTTTTAAATATATATTTTTGAATGAGTAAATTTTGTTTTATCTAAAAATGAACAACAATGGAAGATTATATATCAATTTATGATTATACATTCTGAATAGACTTTAACGGTGAGTTAATAATTTTCAAATATTTGATATAACAAGGTATTCTCATTCAAAACACATTTGATAATGCAAGCAAGAGAATTTCCATTTTTATTTTGCTTCATTAATTAAACCTCAGACGTTCCATCATCTAAACAACCAAACACCTGGTTTGTTATTTCTAATGACCCATGGGTAAATTGTTTTAGCAATTCAAGGCTGATGATTTTATATTTCGGAATCAAGATTGTAGTGAACATAGCTGAACGGCCAAACGTGAAAATACGAAAGTCTCTCGATTCTAATATCAATCAAATAGTGAATGAACTGAATGTAAATATGGAGGCTGCTTAATCGCAAGATACCTTGACCAAACTACCAGAAAAATCACTATTCCGATAGGTGTTGCCTGTTTTAAAGCACGAAATATCAATGAGGATTGATTGAAAATCTCCAATTATCACCTATACTCATACCAATTTTATATTTTTGAAACTTAATGGTCATAAAAAAGGCCTTTATACTAACAAAACAAGATCTATAGAGTGGTTAGAAACAAAGATAACGGCTTAAAACCCAACTTTAAAACCAAGCTTTCATCCTAAGATAATCATGATCACTGCTGATCGTCATGAAATAAGCTGTTGCATCGCAATTTTATAAATAGCCGACGAAGAGATATAAATATTCACAAAAGAAATCTATCATCAAGATTTAAAGACAACGCAGCTGAAATTGTCAGAAAAGATTCCAAGTTCGGGAAATAGGAAAAGCATCAACATTCTACTTCCTGATAATGGCCAAACGAGCCAAACGCATCTTGCTTACGACCCAACAAAAATTTGTCTAATTAGCGTAACAAGTTCTCGCTAACGTTATTTATTCCACTGACCTCTCCCCTACAGAATTCCATCAGTCAAACATTTTGAACATATGGGTAAATATCTGATTAGCTGAGGAGATGTTGAAAATGTCCTTTTTCCTTCTTCACGACTTATACACCGTAGAGACAGAATATATGATATTTCAACAGTAATATATTTTCATATGTTAAAGATTTTCAAATTCAATATATTGCGGCTTATGATTGTAGAACGAAATTTGACAATTACACCACAAATGTTTCTTTTGAACGAAAAATCGAAATTTATTTTAAGGAGAAATAACGATTATTTCCAACCTTAGGGATGAAGTATGATAGGATGAATTGTGAAGAGTAATGATAAACGGAAAAATAAAGTGTCCTGGTATGGGAGTACTATGGGTTCGTTTCCCATCCCTGGACACTTTATTTTTCCGTTTATCATTACTCTTCACAATTCATCCTATCATACTTCATCCCTAAGGTTGGAAATAATCGTTATTTCTCCTTAAAATAAATTTCGATTTTTCGTTCAAAAGAAACATTTGCGGTATAATTGTCAAATTTCGTTCTACAAAGATTTTCAAATATTTTCAAAGCATGCTGTCAGTATTAAGAAGTCGAAGCTCGCCTCCGAACATAGCGTCATTCCTCGATGACGCAATTCACAGTAGCGGAGGCAGATGGTTCCTTTCTTTATTCTCCTGTGAATAGGGCCTCCAATCCCGGGATCCCGTTTCCCGGGATCCCGGAGCCAAATAATGATCCCGAAATCCCGGGATTCGGCTCGAAAAATCCCGGGATTACTGTTTTGTGCATGAAAAACAGCGCAAAAATATATTTTTCTTATCTAGCATTTTGGTAATCAAACAGATGATGAGATAGCACACTTTTGACATTTTGTTTATACAGCTGCATGTCGGGTCTTTTTTCTGAGAGATTTGAAATTATTTTCATCCACTAATAACGAAGGGTTATTCTGCAAGATATTTCCTAAATGGCAGCCTCTAGAATGAGAGTATGCAGCAGTATAAAGGAGGGGGCCCCAGACATGCAAATAGTGGCTTCTTAGATAGTAGCGGCATCCCTTTATTTTTGTGGCGGACCTGCGTGTAACTGGGCTCCAAATTGTTTCATATTTTTTTTTATCTATGTCTATACTCTCCATCCTGTACTCTGTATGAATGGGTCATCATGAACGCACTGCTTTGCTGTTCATTTTGTGAAACCCTCGCTAGCTTTTTTGTCATTCAATTTAAATTAAATTTATTTAATGTCATTTCATTAAATGCTTCGTCACTATCAAGCATCAGCCTAAAGTAGTTTTCAACGTATACGAACATAAAACAAAGTCTCTAAAACAATATTATCGGACCTTGTTATTTCTCAATAGAAAACGCGTCGGACATTTTGGTAAGCTTATCACTTCTTGATTGTGATGGCGAAGTTTATTCCTTTTAAATCAGAAGGAATCTGGTGCTATTACCTACGAGACGGATCTGGCCAAAATGCACAGTGTATAGCGTGCAAAAGGATTTTGAAATGCGTCGGTGGGTCAACAAATGATGGATGTACTTTATGCTAAGAAAAAAGAGAGGGTTGTTCCTGAATTCGTTTCCGCAACAGTAAATGAAGCAGAATCTGACCTTTCCGAGGATGACAATGAGGACACTTATCCATTTAACGTTAGCCTAGAGGTAGCACATCCCTCATTCCCTGAAGCAATTTATCCACAATCTCCAGATTTTTTTTTTTTTGCAAATTAATGCATTGCAAAGTAATCGTAATTACAAGGTAATGTATTACTTTGAATGGATTTACTGCCCAACACTGCATTAAGATATGTGGTCTAAGAGTTCCAAGAACAGTAATTTTTTTCCAGATGTGTGTACATTAATTGACAGATAATTTCAAACTGTAACCCAAAAGCAATGATTTAGTTCATAAGCAGGCGCAAAATATATGGCTTTCAGGTTGTTTTCATCGTAGTAAGTGCCACGTCATTGGCACTATATAAAATAAAAAATAAAAAATATAACGAACGAAACGATATACCTCTTGGCGTAGAAAGACGAAAATGTTTTTCAATCCCGGGATCCCGGGATTGAGAAAAAAGCAATCCCGAATACCGGGATTGAAAATATGTACCGGGATTGGAGGCCCTACCTGTGAACCCTCTCATACTTGGTCTGTAAGTTCCGTAAATATTGTCTCACGGTTCAGATCTAATAATGAGGGGATGTTTGAGAACATCACAAAATATATTTAACAATAAAACAATAGTGTTTTATATGAAGAAAATTTATAATTAGCCTAGGATATATTTAAAATGCCGTCTTCGACTTGTTTTCCTTCTTCACGGCTTATACACCGTAGAGGCAGTATATTTTCATAGGCAATATACTTTCATTTATAAAAGTAGCATAAAAACTCTAATATCGTTGGTAGAATTGTTAGGAATATGTACTAATATCCAGTTTGTTCAAATATTCTCAATATATTGACTTAGATATGAATAGATAAGGATTTTTGTTATGGACTTTTGCCAAACGGCCAATACTTAAAGGACAGCCCTATATAATCTCTAAAAGAAAATTATGGAGATTTATATAAATGAATATTAGAAAAAAAAATTAATTTGTTGTAGAATTTTATTTATATTTATTTTGAAAAACATCAAAGCGATTTTGTCCTGCAAGATAAACTGACACCCAGTAGAATATGCGTTTCATAGCCTTATATACCTTTTCTACCACATTAAATACCAAATTAAATATTATTTTCAGCAATTTTGTCGACGAAAATTTATATTTGAGAGTATAAAATATTTACATAAAAAAATAAATACAGTTGATTTAGATAAACACTTTTGTATACGTCAGATAGAACACAGACAGAGAAATATTGGCTGTTTTTTTTTTTTTGAATCTTAGAATATACTTACAAACGGATTTAAACTTAATATAGGAAACTTTGCTAATGATAAGTCAACTGAGTTCAGATCCTCTTCCATTTTGAAGTTTGTAATCTTGAAATAGTGAGAAGTCCAGCAACAGATGTCTTGAAGTCTGGACATCAACGCCACATAAACATCTCTCCGCCACTTGAATTCTTTTTCTAAAGTTTTAAAATATTTGTTGACTTCGCTCTTTCAGAAATCATAAATTGTTCATAATATGGTTTAAAGCTCTTTTGATACCTTTGATCACAGGAATTTTTCTTCTAGATTCACTTCATAGTATAAGTCTAAACATTCGCGCGCGCGGGTAGATAATTTCTGATTTATCCTTTAGGTTTTATCTTTGAGAAGGAAATTTCCGATTGGCCACAGTCAAATGGCAACGATTACTTTGACAATGTAATCAACTATGAATTTCCGAAGTGCGAAAGTGTTTATAAAATGTTCATCCTGACCATGAAGGATGTATCTCACAATGTGAAGATGAATTGACAGTTCCTGAATGACCCTCAGCAGTAGACACGGTCCTTTAAACACCACGGAACTGAAAATTCGACCAAATAATTCGTATATCGCCGAATGTTCGTCCACCCACGTGTCCCCTGACATAGGGCCATTAAGAATTACCAGCAAGTAATTGTCATCTAATTTGCCCTTGGATGGAGGTTTCCTTCTTGGGTGACCTTACTTATTTTGAAGGTCGCAGGACTTGGTTTTCCTGGTCTTTACGTCAGGTAGGATAGCTCTGACGTCCGACAGGGACAGAAGTATATCTCTGAGATGGATAAAACATCCTCGACCTAAGTATAGAGAGAACCTCTGGGGAAGTTACATCGGATGCTATTCTACATATGGGCATAATTTAGGAATAGTTACTATATCACAGTTATTACCCAGAGACAGGTTAAACAATATATGATTTCTCTTCATTTAAAATAGGCAATGTCGTTGCTTACAATGTCATACACAATGTCTTTGTTGATTAAAATATACACCGATAAGAATATAGTCTAAGAAGTTTGAAATGTATCTGTTAACACACACACAAGGCTTGGGTGGTTATGGTCTAGCCTTCCGTTCTGATTGAGTGTATGAGATTTTAAAGTTGGGGGTAGTTTGGGATGAAGAGCCAAGGAACATTACTTGCTTATATCCACTTCTAATATTTAGTCCTCCGAAATCTCTTTGAGAACGTATATTTTGCCTTAATTATTAATATTATTATATAACTTCACTCACACGCATTAATGTGGTTAGTTGAGAGTGTCTTTTTCATATTTTCCCATATACATGTTTAAAATATTCCATAATGCTCAAATGATCTCAATATAAACACACTTGCCATACATATCATATAAAAATTACTGATTTCAGTCAAGTAAGAGTGTTTATATCTCCAAATGCATAATATTGAATTTTTTTCGACGTCATTCTATATCCTATATCCATAGAAAATTATAGAAAAAAAAACATTTTGCTTCTATAAAAATGTTCGAAAAGATTTCATCAGTAGGATTAATTTATTAAAAGAAAGCATGCGATTGTCCGAAGCTTCGAAAGCCTTGCTGGAAACGGCCTGTTGGATTGTTGTGTTTAAAGTTTATTGGAAGACAGAGAGGTGCTGTGGACTGTTAATAAACACCAACTGGGTGTTTACTTCTCTTAAGTATTCTTTTTTTTTGGAACGTAACTATTTGTTTACTATTCATCCTATATTATTTTTAGAGTTTGTTCGTATATTGCTTTCGCTCTCCGGATGCAGGCAATTGGTCTTGGTGTTACGGAAAGGCCTTTAAATGAATTTCAAGAAAATAACAAGCCTACTTTATGGCGATTTGTTCTGTATAATTCCAGCATAACGATCTTTGGCCAGTTTATAAATTTACAAGAAAACTTCATATCTGCATCGAAATCATCCGAACAAAAAGGTCTTGTTTCTCATATACTGATACTCACACGAAACTGTTTCATACCTCAGTCACTCACCAATTCGATTCAGATAAAAAAAAATCCTGGATCTCATAGTTGTAAATTCAACTTTAAAATCAATGGTGTGTTGTGTTTGTGGTATCTTCCTTCCTGATTATGGTATACATTTGGAACATTCTACAAGTAGGCTCCAGAGACTACAGTGTTTATTTACAGAGCACACACCAGCACCCCAAACCATCTCCCCAACGGCAGCTCTTCTTCACTCGACATCGTCATCAATTAGTTTACCTCGAGGAGGCCCATTGGGGTCAGCTTGAACCTCAGCCTGTTCCAGCTGTGCTGCTAAATCTTCCATTTAGACATCCACTCTTCTTCTTCCTGGACTTGATGGTAGTCACGTTCCCATTCTTTTCTAGCGATGATTCGTAAACAGAACAGGAAATGGTAGCTGCAATTCTTCTTTCATTCAAACAACCGTGGTCAATTCTTCTTCGCCTTATCCAGAATTATGATTATCAAGAAAAAATTATGGCGATAATTTTGGTAGATTGAAAGACTCCTGTCACTCAAGAAGTTGTCATTGCCTCGGACTGCAGCTCTGCTTTGGCAGCTCTATGATTCAGCTTGATCATTCCTATAACGGAGAGGAGGATACGGCCAAACTTCACCATGTCCTAGAATTGTGGATAATGAGCTGATAATCCCATTTGAAAATATCACAGTGTCTATAGGCGGCCATTTATTTTGGAGCTAAGTCGGCCTGCCACTGAGTAGTGCTCCCAGTCTTAATGACAAAGGCAGACGCATTCTACTTCAGCCAGTGTGGAGATAAGAAAGAAGAAGACAGTAGTCAATATATTGGATTTTATAAAAATTCCAATCTTTCTTGAAGTCTACAACAGCTCATTGGGACATTGAATAGTCGCTTGTCTGAATTTGTATGACTGAGGCGAGGCATCACTAAGGTGAGGATTGCATCTACTCCAAGTCGACTTATTAGCTTACGTCTCAAGATCCGTCTTGGAAAGGTCAACATCATCATTTTTACTAGCACCTCCGTGTCCTGGCAGACCTTGCTCTATGACATCCTGACCTAGATCCAACCTGTCCTCGCGCTGTGCTTGGAAGAGACACACGCCATGGACCATCTCCTGCATTACCGAGTTGGAGAATAAAAGAGGAAAACGGCACGCGCGTCTACAGAGGTTTTGAATCAATTTCGGTTCCTTAGCTCATTAATGGGGTTGGATTGGTGCAAGAAGGAATAACGGGTATTAAAGGCATTTATTTTTTATCCATTTGTTTTATGCACAGTATATCACACACCACAATATATAAGTTTTTAACTATACATTTAATGTTTAATACTTGCTACTCTATCGTCATAAATGCATTAATAAAGTTCAATAAAGAACACATCTTCTATTGAAACATGCATTTTCTCGTTTTTTTTAATTGCGTAAAGCGTAAAGAGAAGATGAATAAGCCATGCAACCAGAAAATTTGGGAAATTCGAATCAAAACCAACAACATGCATACCATGGTTTAAGGCTAGGGTTCCCACCAGTACAGGGCAGTTTTGATTTATAACATTCTAGAAGAAGTTTTATGTAATCGGCTCCAACCTATTGAAGAGATGCTTCAGCTAATTAGAGGGCGAAGCCAGTATCAGGCCCGATGTAATTGTACGGAAGGATGGTATTGTGATGTGCTTTAAAGGCACCTCCCCTTTTACATTTAAATTAAATGATTATTTCGGAAAAATTACATTGCATTGTAGCCTGAAATCGGCCTTTCTACTTCACAAGCGTAAAAATCTTTTTGGCAAATTCGGTCGATTTCATAAATCTTCTCGTATGATGTTTTAAATCGAATGTATTCTGATGAGAGCCATAGCCCAGAACAATGGTATATAGGTTGTTGGCTTCTATTCAAATGACATTTTGTCATATTCACTGATATGTGTCTACGCAGAGAAGCACGAGAAAATGCTTTACAGAAAGAGGCCTCCATCCCACCTTGTTGCACATGACTATTATCGACATCAAAAAAACTATGTCACACACTTTAATATAATGTATATTTCAAATATATTTGATTCAAGCTTTGCTCAGAGGCGATATCGTAGCCAATGAGGATCTTCCGAGGCGCGATTATTGCTAGTTGGAATATATTTGATTAATTAATTGTTAAATTATTTACACACCGATGAGATTATTATAGCCGTTCATTCAATGCTAAAATTACTTGGTCCGTTTATGTTAAACTGAACCCAACCTAGTGAAAGATTTATGGTGTCTTAGGAATCCAATAATGAAGTGGCGCAGTGATCTCAGGGGTCGGGCATCATGCTGAAGGAACTCACGCAGTCACACACCTCCCCCACCGAAGCTGCCTCCTAACCCCACTTTATATCCCAGGACAATCGCTAACACAGCCAAGTCACCAACGTCATCGCCATGTTTCCACCATGTCAATCAAAGTCTATTACTTCAAAAAGGAACCTAATTATGATTTGATCACTTTATCTCTCTAGCAAGTCATTGCGTAAAGAAATGAGTCGTGACTTGCAGATTATGAAAAAATAGTACAAATGTGATATTGTACTGGGATAAGATGTATTAATTATGAAAAAGGCATCTCCTTATCGTGCAACTGAAAGTTTCTGATGGGCTTGTGCCATCTATCGGAATAAATATAAACTATTCTCGTTGATTTTTTAATTATTCCAGAATTGGCCGAATACCCATTCTTGATTAATCAATCAAATATCAACGAGAATAGTTGATATTCATTCCGATAGATGGCGCAAGCCATCAGCAACTTTCAATTACACTATAAGGAGATGCCTTTGTATTTTTCATAAGATATCTATATGTTCTTGATATTTCTGGAGAGTTTACTCAAATCGGCGCATGCATCAATCTCCAACAATTCAACTGAGACCTGCTACCCAACATATGATCTCAAAATAAATGGCACCATTCTTGTTAATCAAGTGGTTGAAGATCAAAATATTAAAGATATTCTATATTTAAAGCGATAAGCTTCTTTATTGTAAGGATTTTAAAATAGTTTCTTTATCAAATTATGTTTTGCTAATTTTCATGCCGAGCATATTTATATAAATTTAAAAACATATTACTATTATATATTTACCAGTTGCAAACAAGATACGCTCTATCCGATCTGGATAATTGCGCGTGAAACTATTTACAATAATTCATATTGTAGTAGAGTAGGTAACAGAATTATCAAGAAGAAAATAAACAATTAAGAAAAAAGCATTGAATAAACATATCCATTAAACGAATAAGCAAAAACATAAGTACATAATATCGCTATAGAGTTGAATCGTTGAGATTTTGATCTCTGCGACCACTTGATATATCAGCACCTACAGGATCACGCCAACTCCATGCATAACACACTCTGGGCTCAAGAATCATACACTTTGGTTAGTAGCCCGTAAAACCATATTCTCTCTGCACACATACTCTATCATACTTCACAATAGATTTACTTGTAAGATGCATTAGCGTGCCATCTCTTATAAGGTATTTTAACTATTTTTGACGCGAATGATTTTTTTAAAAAATAAATCAATTTTCTACTGCCCTTACTGCAATAGGAGGGTTCACCACTAATAAGCAAAGCCCTCCCACTATTTTATCATTGCAGTAAGGGCAGTAGAAAATTGATTTATTGAAAAAAAGAAAAAGAATCATACGTGTCAAAATATAGTTCAGATTTACTTATCTCAACGTGCTCCAAGCTTTCTTATCCCTTCCTTCAGCCGTTGTTGAACCAGCCTACGTTCTCTGCTGCTCATTTGGAACCATTCTATCATCTCGAATATTCCCTTTTTTACCTCTCCAAACGACCTCAATATTTGGCTCCCAGAAGACGAATACAATATTCATTCCTTCACATTCTCAAAAACCTGCTACAGCAATATCATGATGTGACTTTGATAGAAATGAAGATGTTCATAATTGACTGTCAAATAACGCATGAAACTACGTTCTCAATGTGGTCAATTTTCTATAACCAAAAGAAATGAATGCTTTCTGCTTTGCATTAAGATACTGGGATATTATGTTTCTGATCGTATTTCACGTCTGCACCTGAATGATACTACAATCGTCATTAGTAAGAACCGCATATTGCATTATGCAAACAATCAAACCTACCATTTCCTATGGTATCATCGACTAAGTGTACATTTAAATGTAATTCTACTGTCCTAAAAGCTCATGTTCATAGTTTGCTTAAATACCATTTCTAAGATTTGAACTTTCAGTGTAGCATATAAAAGCAGTATGATACAATACAGTATTAGAGCTCTAAAGAAGCGGTCTGATAGATTAAATTGCCGAAATTGCAGGGAGGGTTCACCACTGATGAATAAAGCCCTCCCAATATTTTTTCATCGCAGTAAGGACTGTAGAAATTTGATTTATTTGTGAGGGGAAACATTCGCGTCTTAATGTCTTCATTCGTTGTATATAGATGGCGCGTTATTGCTTCGTATTAATTTATGCTGTTGCATATTTAGGTTCTATTCAATCCCTCTCTAAAAAATCTTTACTATTTCCAGAAAGGTTAACATCATCAACCAAATGGTGAAGCAAAGGTCATCATAATGTCAATAAAACCACTCAAGTCACAGTGAATCAACTAGCTAAGATCTCATCACACGCGCTGATTCATTTTAAATCGAAATTGCAACTTTAGAAACATGAGTTGTAATATTAAATCATTTTATGAATCCTCCCCCTTCAACACATTCACTCAAATTTGTTCAAAAATAAAATTATTTATACAATTTGAGAAAAAAATTGGAAGCGTCATATGAAAAAGCAATGAAAAAAAAAGAAGGTTGTTCTCCAAACCTGCACCATGTGGTTATAAATATTTACGACCAACAATTATTATATATATATGTATAGACAAATGTAAAGGCATACATGTATGACAGCGCAAGTATCCCTAGGGGGACATAGCGCTTTAAATGGAAATAAATAAATAAATGTGGCTAGAAATATCCGTTTAATGAGTTATTTTATTTGTAAAATACTTACTCTCTAAGATAGGACAAATGATCTCAAAAAGCCTCCATTAAAATACACAATAAACCAGCACATTAACGTTATATTCTAGGAACCCCAGGCTTGACATCATAGCTCGGCAGTACACACCGCCTAGCGCATATTATGCTATATTTTATAACTATTAATGGATAGTTGTTGCTATAATCATAATATTCTTACAGTCTCCCCTAACATAGCGCCTCAGTAATATATTGACCAAATTCTGAGTAGAGACAGGCGGAATAAACGAGTTGTAGCTGTCTTTGGTAGATCAAATTAACGACATCGGCTGGGAAGACTTACCATTGATGAGCCAGATCCTCCAGATATTTATTCTCTTTATTTCAGTGATGATAGAAATCGTTTCATATGAAACTTAATAGGTATAAATAGCATGGTTTTTGCCTAATATCTACCACGGAGAAGTCACCACCATCCTCACGGTTCACGCTAATGTCCTGGCAGATTTGCGCTTGGGCATACAGAATTTGATCAAATTTGCCCTTCCTGATTTCTGAGGAAATACAGTTGTCTCGCTTTCTTGAGGCATAGGATGCAAACGGCCCTTCTGCTTGGACTGTTCCATCTTACATCTATGATCAGCCCAGCGTGGTACTTTCTAGTAAACTATATATAACTATATACTACTTCTAGTCAACTACAATTTCTAGTCAATAGTTCTGCTTAGCAATCCAATCAGTCTCTACCAAGTAAGTTAGACAGCCTTGGTATTTCGCTACCATATAAATAATCAAGATTTATCATGAAATTGGGTTGGCCAAATATCACGGAGCAAGTTAAATAAACGTTTAGTTCATTTTTGTTCCACTAGATGGTGCTCTGCAATCTAGAAATGCTCATTTGAGCCTGGTCAGGATAAGCTTCTTTTGTTTTTAATGTATACTATCATACATCTATAGTTCTCTATTTAAAATATAAGCTCGAACATTCTGATAGACTATGCTCGACGAACTTATACCCCTGAGATGACAAACGCTGTGAACTGAGGAAGAATATTCCAGATAATCATGTTATTTCCCGTTGACGACATCTCGTTTGCAGAAGACATGTCTCGGTACAAAGAGACAAGAACAGAACTCCTGTACATCCTCTCTAAAGCAAAACTTTTTGTAAGTTGCTAATCTTGTCTCCTTATTGCTGCCATCATTTATGTGAAACCTGTGATTTACAAAAGACAGGATTAACTGTTTTGATAAATTAGACATATCTTGTATCAATAAATTATAACTCAGTTTATCTCTGATTTAGAATGGTTATAGAAAACGAGGAACACTCATTCTCCTGGATCATTGTATCTAGATTCGATATCCAAATGTACATTTTAACAACATTTTTACCTCATAATGGCTTTTTTTCTATAAAGTTTTACAAAATGATTCCAAAAGAATAAATAAAAAACTAAATTGTTGACAGTCGGACTATTTCCGCACACAAAAATGTAAACTATTTTGTTGTTTTTACTATTGTTGTTGCAACAATATTTTCCCTATTTAATTTTCTATTTTGATACAATATATTTTATTTAAAAATATATTTTATGTCTCTCTCTCTCTCTCTCTCTCTCTCTTGAAGATAACACCTTGAAAACCTTTCGTAAAAAAAAAAAGGTTTGTGATAATAAATTCACAACTTGAAGATTGGCGTAAGATTTGGTTTTTTATTTGATTACTTTTGCTTTCTTTTTCAAATGGATTTCCGTAGAACACTTTTTATACATTAAAAAAAGTTTTGTCTTTTCTCTTTTATAGTGAATCATTTTCATAAATTTTCATGTAGAGAAGATTTCAGGATGATAAAGTAATTTTATATTTACACAAACAACGTAACCCCTTTAATTTTTTTTTTCAAAGGTTTTCAAGTTTGTTTTTTTCTCGATGTTCCTTTTAATTTAAAGCATTTAAACTTTTGAATTAATTTAAAATGAAACCTTTTCGATATAAAACAACAACGATTATCCCTGTGTGTGCTAGTTTTTATAAAATAATAATCTAAATAGAATATAAAATACCTTTAAAAAAATATTAAACCGTTTGAAAAATTCTAAAAGAGATATTATACGAGTGTTAATATTACGTGGGGATATCTAATTTATAAAACCTGACCTTTATTTACAAAGAAAATTAAAAATAGAGTCTATACGTATCTTATAACTTATTTAAATTAATTGGGGCACGAGTCAGATTGGCCGAGTGGTCTAAGGCGCCAGACTTAAGTTCTGGTCCTCGAAAGAGGGCGTGGGTTCGAACCCCACATCTGACACTTTTTTTTTTTTATTTGACAAATTAGTTAATTTTTTAAAAATGATATTTTTGCATCATTTTTCAATTTTATATATCTTCTAGTATTAATTTTAATAATTAAAATAATAATTTATGGAGTAATTTTTAAATATATATTTCTACAGACCCCAAAAGGCATATATACATAGTTATCTTAAAACATTTATTTACTGTATTATATAACAAATGCAGTATATATAAGAAATTTAGGCTAATACATAAAATAAGTCGGTGGACGAGTGGGTAACCCCCTCGGTTCCCGACAGTCATGAACCGGGATTGAATCCCGCGTTAAAAATTGTTTAATATGTGAATAGCCTTCACATATTATTCATTGTTCAATTATCATGAACTAGGTTGCTCTTGCTGAGCGGTACCTATTAATGTGATTTGAACCAGGAGGCTAATACATTAGTTGAATGGTCTCGGGATTAAACTGGCGTACCGCTGAGAAGGTTTACCACTGATGAGCCACGCCCTCCCTCTTTCAATTTTTATTCATTACAGTATAAAGGATTGTATTAATAGCTTTTTTAATACTGTATGTATATGCGTGTACGTGTGAAAAGTAGCATTAAGAGATTATTTCTAAATACCATAAATATAAGATTAATATATGATAATAATGACATGATAAATTTACTTTTTTTTTCAATAACGAAAATATTTAGGATACAAACATCAAACTTTATTATAATTGACTTTTTCATGACTACAATTTACCTATTATATCAACTCCGCCTTTGCCGGTCCCTAGCCCGGATGAAAAAGGAGGAGGGAGAGCAGTAACAAGCTCACTAAAAAATCTGGGCTCAGCTGGCCTGGTTGATAGTACCCTGTAAGGGCTCCCGATCCAGGGATACATGATGAGCAGCGCTTGTACTCCATATAGGAGCGGCTGTACATGGCGTCTGTTCCTCATGTCAGAGACAGCCATTTCATATTGGAGCTAAGTCGGTCTACTACTGAGTAGTGCTCTAAGTCTTAATGACAAAGGCAGATGCAATCTACTTCCCCCACACTATCAACAAGCTCTACAAGCTTTATACCCTAATATGATTGATTGGAGATAAGAAAGAAGAAGAAGACATATTATATAAACATTCCTTGTTACAAAATCACTTTACAAGGTACCGCTCAAAAAGAACAACCTAACTTATGATATTTACAACAATGAATAATATATGTGAAGGTTATTTACATATGGAACAAAATGTTAACGCGCGATTCAATCCCGGTTCATGACTGTCGGGAATCGAGGGTGTTACCCACTCGTCTGCTATATCTACAGTCTCAAAACAGTGTATGATTCACTAAACATTCCACATCTCGCCGGTGCTAAAGGTCATTCCTATATGTGTATCATTTTCTTGCCATTTTACAATGATCTTATGTCTTGGATTTTTTAAAAGAATTATTCCTACACTCTGGATACATATTGTTTAACAAGTTCTGTTCTGTTCCAAAATCACTTTATTAGGTACCGCTCAAAAAGAGCAACCTAGTTTATGATAATTGCAACAATGAATAATATATGAAGGTTATTCACATATTAAACAAAGTGTTAACGCGGGATTCAATCCCGTTTCAAGGCTGTCGGGAATCGAGGGTGTTACCCACTCGTCTACAGACTTTTTATTTGTTCAACCAGATATGTTTTGACAATTTACTGTTTTTTTTTTAGGAGAGGTCAGTGGAAGGGTGGTCTAAACTGTTGGTTTTTGACCGCTATGACCCGGGATCGAATCCCGCATTGGGCTCTTTTTTCCTAATTAAAAAAAAATGCTCCAATGGCCCCCAATTCTTGCACAAGTTCAATCCCACCAGCGAGTGCAAGTAACTAAACAGGTCTCTGTCACATTTGTAAGTGAAAAAGTCGAACTGCTTTTCACACCTGTAGACATGTAGTGCACTTACAGTAAAAGCAGTCGCCAATTTCTACCTACCATCATTAACATGGCCTGTACCATGTGTACTAGGGATAATAATAAAAAACTGTCATTTTTATAAATTTAATTGTCATCTATCGATACAAATTGTAACAATAAATTTCTGGCAATATGTTTCTTTTTTATTATTATTTTTTCTGTCTGTAGAGATAATATTTTATGATTCTATATACAGTTACGAACGTCATGGCCTTTGTCACGGTTTGCCGGGGCCCTCCTATTGGTCGGCTACGATCACGCCACCTTTGCCCCCCCCCCCCCCCATCATTTGGTGCCGCCAATGCGCGAGACACTTCTGTCACCGTTTGCCTTTGGTTCAGTGGTAGAATGCTCGCCTGCTACGCGGGCGCCCCGGGTTCGATTCCCGGCCGATGGTTTGGGGCGGGACGTTTCACAAGAGTGACATCTACGACGCCAATTTATAATTGTAACGAATAGTATTTGAATAAAAGCATTTAATCGGGTAAAACCCGGGCGTTGCCCGGGTCATTCGGCTAGTATATATACTTAGTATAAATACTTAAAGTTGATTCAGGTGAAGATTTGAATACATTGATTGAAGAGTTTAAAAAGATTGATGAGGTAAATCAAAAAGCATTAATTTATGCACCAAAACCACTAGATCCTACAATTGTTCTTAAGTCAATTACTAAATCTACAGATATTAAGGAATTGCCTTCGATTTTATGCAATATGAACCCAGAGTTAGAAGGTCGAGAGAAGAAGATAAAGGTTCTGTTCGCTATGAGATCAAATACTGATGTACAGGATGTTGTTCTCCGCATTTCCCCGGCTACATACCAAATTATGAAGAAATTACAACGTATATATACAGACATACAGGTTACATATATGAAGGATAAGGTGCTTGTACGTCAATGTCAAAACTGTTTTAGTTATGGTCATAGTAAAAATTCATGTAACATCATAAAATGTAAAAATTGCGGAGACAATGACCAACATGTTAACTGTCAATCCTTGCCCAAGTGCATAAATTGCTCTACACATCCTAAATATAGGAATAGCAATAATCATCGTTCTAATGACAAATTATGTCCTGTGTTCCTTCAACAAATGAAATATGAGATACAAAGAACATGTTATGCAGATTTAGATCATGATATTGTTACTTTGGATTAGAATAGACTTATTCTTGTTTTTTTTTTTTTTGTCAATGTTCAAATTAAAAATTCTACAACAAAACACGCGGAAAAGCAATTTGGTTAATAATGAAATAAGGGAATTTATTTCTAAAGAAAAATATGATATGATTATAGTTCAAGAACCATATAGTATAAATAATGAAGTAATCTTTAATATGCGTTCAAAAATATATATGCAAATATACCGGGAGTTCCAATATATACCGCAACAATCGTTACAAACCCTTTCTTATCATGTAAATTAATTAAAGAGTTTTCAAATTCATTTGCAACCACTATATCAGTACAAACTACTAAACGGCAAATTATTCTTTCAAATATTTATATACACCCTAATAAAATGGATACCTGTCATGTTCAATTCCTTGATAAATTAATTAAAAATTTTAACACAAATCCATTGATTTTAGCTGGAGATTTTAATGCTCGAAGTCAGATGTGGTTTGATAATATTATTAATCAAAACGGTAGAAGACTTGAACCTATAATTGATTTTCACAATATGCTCATACATAACAATCGAAACAAAACATGTCGAGGATTAAGTATAATAGACCTTACTATTACTAATAGTCATGCTCATGTACTTGTTAATGGATGGAAAACGTTAAATCTTTCGCAAATCACAGACCATCACGCAATCTCATTCGACATTAGTCTGGAAACAGAAAGTTTATTACATGAAAATAATTCTACATGGTATTTTCAAGAAAAAAGAGCCAATTGGCAAAAATATGAGCAGGCAATCAATGTGTCTAGGATAAATGAGGCAATGATGAAATTAGGTAAAATAGTAAATATAAACGATATAAACTGTGTAGTTTCTCTCATAACTGACATATTAATTGAAGCTGCATATGCATCTCTACGATTAAAACCAAAATATTTAAATAATAATCCATTTAATTGGTGGACGGATGAACTGGAACTTTTTAAAAATCATTTTAAATATGTTCGAAATCTATATTATCGGGGTAAACGGTCTAATAGACAGCTAGTTGATGAAAAAAATGTATAAAGAAATACGAAATAAGTATATGAATATTATTGAAAAAACAAGAAATGTAAGCTGGAGGGTATTCCTGGAGGAAGTTGAAAATACATCTCCTTTTGGTAATACTTACAAAACTTTTAAACAAAAAATTTCTCCTAGGTCTTTTGATTTACCAATTCTAGATGTATCTCAAGATGTGCTCGAATCAGAAATGAAAAATCTTTTATCTTCTCTATTTCCGAATGACTGTCAATCTTCTGACACAAACTATCATAAATTAATCAGAGACAAGAGTTATACTTTTTCTAATGATAAAATAATTTATTTTGATAATATTCAAATCTGTTCAATAATTAAAAAACTTAAAATGGCAAGGCTCCAGGAATAGATCATATAAGCAATCAGATGATCAAAACGGCAGTTCATCATATATCTCCTGTGTTAACAAATTGTTCAATGCTTGTATGGGACTTAATTATTATCCGGAGGCCTGGAGAAAGTCAGCAGTAATGATTATAAAAAAACCTAATAAAGAAAATTATAAAGATCCGAAAGCCTACCGCCCTATAAGCTTGTCTTCTAATTTAGGTAAAATTTTTGAAAGTCTAATTCATATTGAACTTTTAAATCATATTAATAGTAATAATGTTATGCATCCTGCTCAACATGGATTTACACAAGAAAAACCAACAATCTCTGCTTTACAAGAAATAACTAAATTAAGTCTTCTGAAAAGAGAAACAGAAAATACGGCAATAGTAACAGTGGACATCAGCGGAGCTTTCGACAACGCATGGCATCCGGCAATTCTCCAACAATTGGACAAGGCAAATTTTCCAGCGGTACTTATAAAAATAATTAATTCTTACTTTGAAGACCGGAGTGTAGAGTTTAAATATACTAATGTAAAGTGTATAAAAAAGATAAATAAGGGATGTCCCCAGGGTGGTATTATTTCTCCTATTCTTTGGAATATATTACTTAATGATTTCAACTTATCTTTTAACGAAAGTTTTGCTAGAGTAATTGCTTTCGCGGACGATGTGACATTTGTGGTATGGAGTTCAAACATCTATGATCTTCAGTTTAATATTACCAAATGTTTAATAAAAATCAAAGCATGGTGTGAAAAGGTAAAACTTTCACTAAGTCCAAACAAAACAGGTATACTCTATCTACATAACTATGAAAAATTGCCCATTAATTTTGATGGAAAAATAATTCAACCATCAGAAACTGTTAAAATTTTGGGAGTTATTTTTAAAAATCATAGACAAAGGAATAAGATTAATTTTGGAACACATGTTGACAATATAATTATGAAAGCTACGAAACTTAAGAATATATTATTCTCATTATGTGCACGTACTTGGGGCATTGATACTCGGCGTAGATTGATCCTATATAAAGCTATGATACGCTCTACAATAAGCTATGCATCAAATATTTGGTTTCCTTTTATCACTGCAGCAAAAAGATCCAAGTTGAATTCTATACAATATCAAATTCTTATTAGATGCATTCATGCTTATAGGACTTCATCTTCTTACATCACACATATACTAGCGAAAACCCCTTTACTGTCCGATTATCTTGAATTATTACAAACAAAGTATAATATGACAAATTCTCTCACAGATCGAACACTCAAAAAACCCCTTCAAAAAGAATTAAACAAACTATATCTGGATCTAAAATTTAAGTTTTATCTTTCTCAATCTAATGAACTGTTCAAGAAATTCTTTCCAATTGCTGTCCCAAATTTCATTTCTTCTGATAAATTCACTACTTTATTCTTAACTGGCAAAGGACCCTTCTTAAGTTTCTTATTCAAACTGAATGCTATCAATGATCCAACATGTGAATGCCGCTTAGATGTTGAATCACCAGAGCATCTTCTTTTATCTTGCCCTCTGACTAATCAAATTGTATGTAGATACTTTGAAACATTACCAAATTCTCTTTGTGTATATACTCTATCTTATGAGAACTTTGTTAAGTTTAGAACTATTTGTACAATAATTTACAAAACACTACTAATCCATCGTGTAAATAATTAATCATATATATGTAAATAATACTAGCACAGCACAATAGTCCTTTGGACTTCGTGCTTTTGTAACAATAAATAAAAAAATAAATAAAAATAAAAAAAATATATAAAAAAGAGAAAGAGAAACACATTGGCAGAAATTTATTGTTACAAATTTACTGTTATTTTTTATTATATCAAATGATACACTAAAAATAAGTTTGTATATCGTGTTTAAACCCCTTTAATAATGAAGCGTTATTTATTGAAACGAGGTTTTCTCTTTTACTCTGGCAACCATTGTTTTGAACAATGGCCATTAAACAATGGACCCTAGACAATTTGACAATCAATTGTTTACAGAAAGAAAAATTAAGATCGAATAAAGGATAATAAAGGAGTAAATAAAGGGTAGATAAATGTAGGGAAATATTTATAATTGTAACAAATAAAAACATTAAAACACGAATGTTTATTTTCGCAAACAAAATCAAACTTCTACTATCCTTACTGCGATAAAAAAAATATATTTATACCTAACTGTCCTTGTCCCTATTGTTTGCGGAAGAGTATTGCTCGAGGCAAATATTTACCTGTAATTCTGCTGTCCTAAAATCTTTATGCCCCTAGTTTGCTTAAATATAATTTCTAAGATTCCACCCTTCAGTGTAGCATATATAATCAGAATGATTCAATACAGTATTAGAGCTCTAAAGAAGCGGTCTGGTAGATTAAATCGGCGAAACCGCTGGAAGGGTTCACCACTAATGAGCTAAGAGTCCCTCCCAATATATTTTTTCTTCCCAGTAGGATAGTAGATGTTTGATTTATTTGTGAAAAGAAACATTCGCGTCTTAATGTCTTCATTCGTTATATACTAGTATAGATTGCGCGTTATTGCTTTGTAATAGTTGTATATGTACAAATTTCTTCAGCAAGGAACACTTCCCCACCTTGAGAGAGTCCTCCTCCAGACAAGTTCTTCTTGAACACTCCTCAGTTCCACGCCGAGAAGTACTTATAGATGCGTGTCTTGGCAGACACCAGGATGGCCAGAACGTTATCATCCCAGCCTCGCCCGAAGACCCAGCCCTGCAGGTCAGGGGCCAGTCTGATGATGGTAAAGGTCTTCACGATGAGAAGCCGTTTCTAAAACACTTCCAGTTCCAAATAACTTATATTGTGAAATAATAGCTTAGAATTAAAAAACCATATATTAATAGGGATATTTAATAATGCAGTTAAACCTGTCTATAGCGCCCCCTCTAAATAGCGCCTTCCTCTCTATAGCGCCCGATTTTAAATACGTAGTACGATGTGGTGATTACATTAAAAGTGACCTGTTTATAGCACCCCCTCTCTATATCACCCTATTTTGGTGAGTCCCAAGAGGGGGCGCTATAGACAGGTTTAACTGTATAATAATATTTTTTTTTTCCATATGTAAATTCCTCCTACACCTCTATATATATATATGTTGTAGGCATTTGCGAAACAATTGGCCTGATGATGAGTTAACGCTTGAAAGCTTGCCATTTTTATTGAATAAAGAAACCTTTTGCACACACACACAACACACACACAAATTATCCCGATTGATAGATGGTTTTTAAGTTGCAAATACCTTTATTGGATACCGCTGAGCAACCCATGCCATCATATATACAATAAAGGCTTCATTTACTCAATATTATATTGAAAATAGAGCCATTCATAAATAGATCTTTAATTAAAAATGCATATATTGTATCAAAAAATAATTTATTTACCAATATTCAGTTGGCTGAACGACAACCTTTTTCAAGATACAAAATAAACAAGGATATAAATAAGTTGTACTTTGAAAAAGGTTGGCGTTCAGCCTATTGAAATTATGCTAAATAAATGATTTTTGATCTAATATATACTTTTTAAACAAATTTACCTAATATTATATTAGCTTTTTTGGGTCCGGAATCTCAGGTCCTTGGGAGTTTTGTTCTTGAGGAGGTTTTTTATAGCTTGTTTAATCTTCAAAGTGGGTTTCTTTTCTCTTTTTTACACTTTTCGTCATTCTGGCTTAGTTGATCTAGGGTTTGTTTCGGTTGTAATTTTTTTTTTCTCCTTGTGTTTCGCGTATTTGTAGTCGGTAGCTTCTTTAACAGCGAAAACTGACGTTTGCTGGACATGTGACGCACGGATCAGCAGGAGAGACATTGCTGACAGTGTTGGAGGGAAAGCTCCAGGAAAGAGATCATGGGGAAGGAGACGACGGGGACACACAGACGATCTAAAACAATGGACTGGACGACACGAGGAGATGAAGAGGATGGCGGAGGAAGTATGGAGAGATCATGTGGCCAGCCACCCTCGGTAAAAGAAGGCATTGAAGGAGTAGCATCTTTAAAGATGAGATTTTCAAAATTCCAATATTTATCGTAGAATAAAAAAAGTATCGTTTTATTATATATTATCGTTAATAATTTTTTAATATTGAGATCGTTCTTGATTGATTAAAAAAAAGTGTCAGATGTGGGGTTCGAACCCACGCCCTCTCTCGAGGACCAGAACTTAAGTCTGGCGCCTTAGACCACTCGGACAATCTGACTTGTTACTTTTACATTTCACAAAGTTAACCAAGGACACGCAAGCAACATTTTTGAATTGAGGATTATAGGATATAAATTTTCAACGTTTTGAAATAATTTACTTTATTTTAGTTAGAGAAAATGTCTATAATCGGTATAAAAATTGCAAAATATACAATTATATAATTTCTACTGCCATCTCTATTGTTAAGATGTGTAATAAAATAGACTGCCAAAAGTCAATATGTTTATTATTATATATATTTGATAAATACAATCTCTACACACAGTCCTTACTGCAATGATAAAATATTAGATGAGAGAGTTTGGTTCACACCAGTGGTGAACCCTCTCAGCGGTTTTGCCAAATTAATCTCCAGACCGCTCTACTATTGTATTGAAATTTTTTTTGTTTCTCTTATATCATTCATTTACTATAGAAGGCAGCTAAGAGGTGTTTAAGGAACCTATGAACATAAACTCATAGGTCTGCAGAGGTGCATACATACTATTACAAGACTCTCTGCAGAACTATAAGCCATAGGTTACCTAAAAACCTCTCTATAAAGGCTGCCTTGAATCTATATGTATATAAAATTGAATGTCTGTCTGTACTCTATAGATTCAAAAACCATACATCCAATCGCCGTGAAATTTTGGGATATTATTACGTATATCCCCGGGAAGGTTTTTGAAAAATAATTTATTGAATATCTTGAATATCCTTAGAGTTATTTGCAGATTTGTAGATTTAACTAAATGATGATGATTATTTATCAAAAGTAATATTTTCTACCTATTAATTGCGCACAAGTCAAAGTTAGTTTTATCATTTATCTACAACATATATATTGGGAGAATAGATAAAATGATGATTTTGTAATGTAGAAAATTAGGAAAGACAAAATTCAGGATGACACGGCAATTCATTTGAGACAAGAATAATGATACAATTCCAAGGTAAGATACTATTCCTTTAACTTCCAATTACCGAGGGAACCAATTAATATTGATTTTATTCAACTTATCGATTATTTTTCAAGGGACCGGGAAAAAATGTTCACTTTATCGAGAGATTCAAATTTACGAATTTCAAATTATCAAAATATATCTATTATTTTTTTATAATTTTATAGAGAATTGTTTTAACAAATTTTCGTTAGACAAACCTTTACTCGGGTAAAACCCGGGCGAAGCCGGGTACATCCGCTAGTAGTAAATAAACGGTATATAATAAAAACCTTGTTCTTGTTCCAAAATCACTTTATTAGGTACCGCTCAACAAGAGCAAGCTAGTTTATGATAATTGGAACAATGAATAATATGTGAGTGTTATTCACATATTAAACAAAATGTTAACGCGGGATTCAATCCCAGTTCATGACTGTCGGGAATCGAGGGTTACCCGCTCGTCCACCGACATAATAAAAACCAATCTAATATATATAGGTAATTTTTTTATAATTTCAACTAGCTGTTGTTTTAGAACTGGAAAATTTTAATTTAAAAATAAATATAATTTTGTAGATTATTTTTATAAATACAACGATTCAGGCAAAGTGCAGTGCATTTAAAGAACAGACAAACCAAATCAGTACAGTATCATCATCAATGGATTCAACTATCGATTCTATGTAAATATATTTATTTCTGCCCTCGAGTATATTTCACATATAAACTATTCTCTCCATTAGAAAGAGTTCAGTTTTAAATTCCTACCCAAAATATATTTTTGCCCAGATTACATTGTTTTAACAAAAAGGTATTACTATTATATGTATATTATTTTATGATACATTAGCGTGCTATCTGTACTGAGAATTCGAAATTATAATAGACGCGTATGATTATTTTAAAAATTAAACAATTTTCTACCGCCCTTACTGCAATGAAAATCAATGGGAGCGCTTGGCTCATCAGTGGTAAACTCTTCCAGCGGTTTCGCCAGAATCATACGCGTCTATAATGGTTTCGAACTCTCATATATATTATTTTTATTTATATCATTTATATTTATATTCTTTTGAACGAAAAATTTAAATTTATTTTAAGGAGAAATAACGATTATTTCTAACCTTAGGGATGAAGTATTTATTTAACTTTATTAACATCATGAAACGCGATATCCCAAACTATTAGCGTCAATATATTTCACTGCATTACAGCAATTCGGCTATATACAATCCTGTTCAATTCATTATTTTACATAAATTAACTAAAGAAAATTGTCCAAAGAGAAAATCAAACAACAAAGCAAAACACACAGAGCAAGCATCGCAGTCCTTTTTTTTCAAAGATTCCTTCTCTTTTTTCCAATTCAAGAGAAAGTTGTATATGTATTTACAAAATTGATCAAAATTTTTATACTTTTCTTTTTTGTCTACAAATTCATCAAGCTGTCTAATACGACCAAATCTATTTTCCCTAAAATCCCGGAAAATTGGGCACTCCAGAAGTAGATGTCTCGCGTCTTGAATTTCACCTCCGCAGAAGCATCCTGGTTCCTTCACGGCGCCGATAGTTGCCAAAAATTTCCCAAAATTGCCATGATCTGTAATGAATTGGATATTATAAAAATTTGGACGGAAAAATCTTGGAATTCCCAATACGAAAAAGCTTCTGAAAATTTCATTAGTATTCTCAAAAATTTCATTCATTTTTGCGTGTAAGAATGATTTGACTATACTTGGAGCATGGGGTTCGTAAGTAATTAGATCTTCAATGGACAGTTGAGCTAGATCAAATTTGATTATTCTGGATTCTATATAGTCTGTTAAGATTGGAATTTTTGCCAAGCTATGCACACAGTTTGATGAAGTGGTTTTGTATGCTCTAACTTCCCATAAAATGATCTGGTACTGCATGGAGTTCAGTTTTTGTTTACAACGATTGTTTAAATATTGAACCAAATTTCAGAACCGTATGTAAGTACAGGCCTAATTATTGTTTTGAATAAAGTTAACCTCTTTTGAGTGTCTAAACCCCACATTTTGCCACTTAGTGAACATAATAAATTTTTCATACGTCCTGCCTTACACAGAATATCATTAACATGCGGTGTAAAGTTAACTTTGTTTTTCCATTTGTGATTAGAAAATTTCATTCCCAGAATTTTTACTTGCTTGACCGGCATTATTATATTGTTATTAACCTTAATAGGTATTTTTTGTCTGTTATGTAGGTATAGCATATTAGTCTTCTCTGTACTGATCGTTAATTTATTTCTATTACACCATTGGATCACATAATTTAAGGTGTATTCACTTGCGGTTTTTAGTCCTTCAATAGTCTTATTCCAGCAAATTATTGTAACGTCGTCTGCATAACATATAATATCTGCATTCATTGAATCAAAATTTATCAACAAATCATTTAGCAAAATATTCCATAGAAGTGGAGATAAAGGTCCACCCTGTGGACATCCTTTAGTTAGTTTCTTATAAAAAGTTTCTGATTCGTATATAAATTTCACCTCCCTTTCATTATTCAAATAAGATTTTATGATCCGTATTAAATCTGAAGGAACATCATCATTATCCATTCTTTTTATAATAGCAGGCCACCATGCATTGTCGAATGCACCCGCAATATCTATAGCTATCAAGGAAGTCAATTCTTTTTGTTTATGTTTCAATATAGTTTCTATAATTTTATCCATTCCAGTAATTGTTGATCTAGATTTCATAAAACCATGCTGCCTTGAGCTCATTAAATTATTCTCTAAATAATAGTTACTTAATTATTTTTTATTATATTCTCAAATGTTTTAGATAGATTAGATGTCAATGATATAGGTCTATAACTTTTATTTATTTCATAATTCGTTTTGCCTGGTTTTGGAATTATTTTTAAGAATGATTTTTTCCATTCATCCGGATAATATCCCATTTCTATACATTTATTGAATAATTTATGCAGAATTGGGATTATTTTTATTTTAGCCTGTCTAATCATATTGTTACTAATGTAATCAGGGCCCGGTGCTTTTTTAATATTTGTTTTTAAAATTGTTTCCTCTATTTCCTTAGATTCGATATAAACACTACTTTTATTTTTATATTTAGGCGTATAATTTCTAATCAAAATATGATCATCTTTATCCAAACCTCCAATATCATCCTGAAATAGATCGTTCATTAAACTTTTTATTTTGTCGGTCTTTAAATGATCTGGTAAATTATCTATTAGTGGTAATCCTAAATTTCTATTTTTCGATCTCAATGACTTGAATATCCTGTAAGCATTACCAAATGAGTTATTTGAATGACTTTCTTCTATAAAAATTCTCCAACTCGCTCTTTTTGCCTTTTTAATTTATTTAAATATTTATTTCTCATTGATTTATAGGTCTCTTCAAGGACCTTTCCATGTCGGTAATACGAATTTCTAATATAGTGGAAATCGTTTTTCATTTTCTCCAGCTTCCCATCCCACCAGTATGTATTTGTTTTATGATTTCCGCTTCTTGTCTTGACATTTAGTGACAGATAAGCTGCCTCTTTAATTATTTGTGTGAGAGTCTTTACAATGTTGTCAATATCTTTGTTTTTTGACGCGTGGTTTATCATGGTGATAATATTATCTACGTCTTGTATTGCTATTTTTTCGGTAAATGTTTTCCAATCAGCATCTTTTTCTATAAATTTCCATGTTGAGTTTTGAACTGTCCTTTGCCTGTTAAAATTGTGATAAATGTCAAAGGTTATTGCTACGTGATCTGAAATGTGCGTCAATATAGTCGTCTTCCAGTTTTGTACCAAACCTATTGATTTTTTGTTTGAAATCGTAAGATCTATAAAGCTAGAATTTCGGCAGGTGGGTATCTTAAGATTATGAATAAATAGGTTATGTTCATCTATGATGGAGTGGAATTTGAAACCATTGGAGTTTGTTGTCGGATCAAACCAGACTGGGTGTCTAGAATTAAAGTCACCACATAGTATAATAGGTTGTTGATTGTAGGTCTCCAGAAGCTCTTGGATAAATTTTCGATGAGTGTCATTAAATCTATGTGGATGTATATAAAAGTTTGCGATAATAGTATTTGATTTTGCTGAATTTAAAGAAGTGGTTGTACAAAAGGAGTTTGTGAATTTATTGATTTTATTAAATTTTAAACTCTTATTCATAAAGATCGTTGCAGTGTAAATTTGTTCATCTGTCGTTGAATGCACTATTTGAGATTCCAAATCGAAAATTACATCTCTATCAATCAGATAAGGTTCCTGTATTAGGATGATATCTGGTGGGTTGTCTTTTATAGAAGCTTGAAGCTCATTCAGTGCCAAGATACTTTTTCTTACATTTTGTTGTAAACATTTAATTCCTTTTCCCTGCATGATATTCAAACTAAATAAACAATAATCTTAGCTGCGAAATTTGCCTAATTGTCGGTTGGATGATATCTCGTTCGTTGGATAATTCTGTCTATCTGTATTTTGTATAGAGGACAGTCCGAGGAATTAGCTCTATGATTCGGCGAGAAAGGATGAATTGTGAAGGGTAATGATGAACAGAAAAATAAAAGTGTCCAGAAATGGGAAAAAGCGGAACACTGTGGGTTCAATTCCCATCCCTGGACACTTTTATTTTTCCGTTTATCATTACCCTTCACAATTCATCCTTTCATATTTCATCCCTAAGGTTATAAATAATCGTTATTTCTCCTTAAAATAAATTTCGATTTTCGTTCAAAAGAAACACATGCGGGATATTTTCTAATGTCGTTCTACATATAGATTATTTATTATTATTATTATATTGATAGTCGTAGTAATGAATATATTTAATACATTTTTATTATTTTCTCTGACTCCAGAATGGGCAAATAACCTGTTATCAGGGTAATTTGCACATTCCATAGTGTAGAAATTACAAACAATTTTGTTATTTCGTCTAGACTCGCTCTATATCTTATCAAAGATTCCTTCCGTAATTGTAGAAACGTCTGCGGAATAAACGGAATATGTAACTTAGAAATTGATCAATTTGCATATATTATGATGTTGAAACTAGGACTCTATCGAAGTTTTATCTAGATAGATCGAATATTGTGACACATACCGAACAAACGTATATTTAAGATATGAAAGTACTTAAGCATGAATGTTTCTTTTTCAAACACAAAACAAACTTCTACTGTCCTTACTGCGATGAAAAAATATTGGGAGGGCTTGACTTATCAGTGGTGAACCCTCCCAGCGGTTTCGCCAGAATAATATGCGTCTATAATAGTTTCGAATTCTCATATAAAATATTTATTATTTTATTAATATTCGTAGTAATGAATATATTTAATACATTTTTATCATTTTCTCTGACTCCAGAATGGGCAAATAAGCCTGTTATCAGTTTAATTTGCATATTCCATAGTGTAGAAACTACAAAGAACTGTGTTATTTCGTCTAGACTCGCTCTATATCTTATCAAATATTACTTTCGTAATTGTAGAAACGTCTGCGGAATAAACGGAATATGTAACTTAGAAATTGATCAATTTGCATATATTATGATGTTGAAACTAGGACAGTTACTCCGACCAGTCTATCAAAGTTTTATCCAAATAGATCGAATATTGTGATACTCACTGAACAAACACATATACACAACATTAATATAAAGCAATAACGCGCCATCTATATATAATAATGAAAGTACTTAAAGCATGATTGTTTCTTTTTCACACCACTCAAACATCTACTATCCTTACTGCGATGAAAAATATATTGGGAGAGCTTGGCTCATCAGTGGTGAACCCTCCCAGCGGTTTCGCTAAATAATCTACCAGACTGGCTCTTAGAGCTCTAATACTGTATTGAACGTAACAATTTATTCCGCCTTCTATACTGTATTGAACGATTTAGCTTATATATGCTGCACTGAAGGTTGGAATCTCAGAAATGTTATCAGACAAACAATGTACTTAAACTTTTAGGACAGTAGAATTACATATACATATTTGCATCGATCAATGCTCTTCCACAAACAATAAGGACAGTTAGGTATAAATTAATATAAAACAATAACGCGTCATCTATATGTAAGAAATGTAAGTATTTAAACACGAATGTTTCTTTTATACACAAATCAAACTTCTACTGTCCTGTTCATCGCAGTAAGGAAAGTAGAAGTTTGATTTGTGTGAAAAAAGAAACATTCGTGTTTAAATACTTACATTTCTTATATACATAACATTATTTCCTATTTATTTAAATTATTCACTCTGTTTATTCTCTTTGTTTTCTTAACTATCGTAAGATGAGGGGGGTATGCAAATGTGTCAAGTGAATGATAGCGGTGATATGCTGTAACACACACCGGATAGTGTAACTGGATTGTCCAGAACTATCTGCCCTTGACCCTGTAGCAGCAAGTGGGCCTCTGTCCAATGGCCTTCAGGATATAACCTAAACCTCTTCGGCATGCTTCCACAGACTCTAAATATAAAAACTAAAGATTCTCTGTTTCGATAAAATGAATTTATCATTAAATTCAAAAGCCTTTTTTCTCTTTTCTTTTGCAGATTAGGTAGTGAATCCATGTATAGGACTCTATGTATTAAAATAAAAAAGTCTCTCTCTCTAATAATACAAACCACAAAAGTAAATTATCAAAAGTACAAAATCGTGAGACTAAGAGTTTCTTGTAAGGTTTTATTTAGCCGAGCTTTTAAGTACAGTAGAACCTCCCTGTAAAGGACACCTAATTTCAGAGCTAAAGTGCACTTTAGGGAGAGGTGTCCTCTTACCGGAGAATTTCTAAATAGTAATTTTGTGAATGAAAACTGTTCTTTGCAGAGACGATTCCTCTAGCACGATTGTCCTCTCATGGAGGTTCTACTGTATTTCTGCCCTTCTACATGTGAACGTTCTCATTTTTACTCCTGTAGAAGACAGAAATACTCTAAATATCGGCTAAATAAAAACCTTACAAGAAATCTCTTCGCCTCACGATTTTGTACTTTTAATAATTTACTGGTTCAGATGATCGTCCAACTTATACTACAAATCTATCTACCGAAGATCATTCAGACCTGTAAACTGGGTCTTCTGGCGAGTTCTGGAGGACGACACCATGGACATCCTCGCGTCTGTCAAGGCCTGCATCTACACATCCTCCTTGAGTACAGAACTGGGAGAGTTCAAGAAGACATGCATGGAGGAGGACCCTCTCTCTAGGGTGGGGGAGCCTCCCTGTCTGACGAAAATATAAATATGCCTATATCTTCCTTTTGTATATATTATCACTTTATCATCCTTTTTCATTAACAGTTGACTGATTGTAAAAAAAAACATTTAAATGATCACAAAATACCGACTGTTGAAGATCTACCAAAGTTGTAGAACAAGAGCCTGCTATAGCTAACTGACTGACTAGCATCATCAGCTGAACGTCCAGTACTGGCACACTCACCATCCCATGTTACAAGATAGCGTTTCAATTGCAGGGCAGGGTGGAGAGTTGACCAAGAGGCAAGCCGTGAGGAAACAAACCCACGCGGCAGTTACACCACCTCCAATTTGGAGTTCCATCCCATTCTCTTCCGCCGTCAGTAATGGGGGCAACAGGCTGGCTGGACGTGACCGTTAGGAGCCTCCAGAATAACTTGCATAACATGGGGATTCTAATAGGTTTGAGTTGCCACATTGCAGTAGATCTTTCATACTTGTGTGTGTCATATACAAAGATATTTAAATGAATCAAAATTTATTTCCCCCACATGCATCATTCGCTTTATGCGAAAACTCTAAACGTTAATAATTTTAAAATAATATTACCATAAATTTGTGTGTTTGGTCTTTCATAAATGGCCGCCTAACCCAATCTCTTATCTCAGCTTGGGTTGAAAGAATCCTCATGACTTTTCCTGATGTGACAGAATCCCACTACCATTTTTTACTTTTATACTTTATTTTCATATATTCAATAACACTGGTCTACACTGAAAAATATGTTTTTGATAATGCATCAGTTTCTGACTTAATTTGAGGTGCTGATCACGAATATAATGTTAGTTTTTATGTGTCTCGTCAATTTTTAGAGATATAGCATATGCATCTCTCTATCTATGCGAGATTGAAGAACCCATTTATATTTATCGTTATATAATCTTTGGAATTTTATTACCCCTATTTAACTAACTCTTGGTAAATGTATTCTAATGGAATTTTATAGAAAACTCATATTCTAATAAATAATTTTATTCTTTCTTTGTCAAATGATTTGTTGAAGAAAGGGAAGATATTGAAGAGGATTGAGGGGAGAAAGGCCATTTCTCGTGTCTCGGCTTGGTCCCTTTGAAAACAGGTCGTAAAATAAAGATGCCAGGCATTGAAGACCCATGGTGAGAGAGATGCAGGAGTTTCTTTTCCAAGGTGACATAAAAGATGAAAGGCAGCTTGACGTGCTGGTATAAGAAAGTGATTTATATAAGTTGTCTTTCGTGATAAATGAGCAGGTTGGTCCCTTTGAAGCAAGCTGGAGAAATAAAGTTGTCAGTTTTGAAGGCAAATATTGAAAGAGAGGCAGGGGTTGTTTTCCAAGAGGATTATAGAAGGAATATTAAGTTGTGGGGCAGAGTCAGTTGGATGCTGGTTCAAGGATATCAGCTTTGATTGAAGTTGTTTCATGAAGAACATCCCCAGGTTGGATGTAAGCGTTTATATAGAGTTATCCAGAATATCAAGTAATTGAATTGATAGTTTATAAAATCGATAGCTCATTTGAATTCAAGAGATTCGGAGGGTAGAGCGGCTGTCTTGGTTCAAGATAACCAATGGGCAAGAGATCACGATGGTGTTCTTCATAATTAGAAAGGTTCTTGTTCAGAATACCCTTCAGATCATGTGAAAGCCGAGTTCAAAGTTTCCAGTTGGCAAGGATAAAACTTCAGTTCAAGATAATCAGAGGAAGCGGGACAATAGCTTGTCTTCAAGGGACCCAGAGTTCCAAGGAGATTCATGAGAGCAGATTGACTGGCATCAGCTTCAGGGAGGGATCATGGCCATCAGAAAGGAAATGAGGTTGGCTAATGAGGGAGATTAATTTTGAAAAAAAAAAAAATAATAAAATAGCCAATGTTTAAAATAAGAAATAATAATTTTGAGGTAAAAAGCCAATGAGAATAGAGAATTTTGATAAATATTGCCAATGCTTAAAAAACCTAACACCACACATCTCACCTACTCCCTCTCTGTCTACCACCAACCTCTCACTTTGCCTAGCCCACGCCATGAATATTTACAAATAAACCAGGCGAACCCAATCTCATCTGAGTACCTGAAGTAGCGGCAGGCATAAGGCCAAACTGCGGCAACAAGCCGGTCTACACTGTTAACTGTTGTTAACACCAAACAGATGAGTGGGTACGCCACTATAAAAACAAAACATAAGAATGCACACCCTAGATATGCTAGGCAAAGTCTGCGAACCATTCTGTCAATAAAAGTCATCTCCATCAGTAGTCAGTATCAATTCCACGCAGTCAACGATATACAAAGGTAACAATGGGACACTTGCTTGGTAACAATTTCTTAAATCTTTTCTTCTTGAAAAGTTATAAAATTTGATATTAAGTATCTAAGTACAGAGATATTTACAGATGCATTGTTGACGGACCTTATCATACAACGATATTTCAATAATTCCCCATTACTAGAGTATTATTTCAATATTAATATTTTCAGCACTAAATTAAAAAAAAATCAGGTGTTTCACTATAGTCTTTGAATTTTAACAAAATTTCTGAGTTTTTTTTTCATCTAAATGATTTCAAATCTATAAGATTGAAATACAGACACATTCTATGTAGAATATTGCCTTAGAATTCTAGGAACAGATTCTAGAACAATAAGAGCTATCCTGGCTTTCCTGAGATTTCAAAAATCCTGACTTCATGTATCAAATTTTTTAAAAAATGATGTTGCCTGTCGTCTGTTTACTTTTTTAAAGGAAACGAATGCAATTTTGTTCACACTTGGTTATCTCGTGTGTCTACAATAAAGGTCACTGTAATATCTTTGAGAGTTATTGTATGAATCCCGATATACATGCTAAAAAGTACAACTTCCTTAAGTTTTATCCATGATGGTATATGTTTCTAGGAGTCGATGGACGAATGATATAAACTGTCAATTTCCGAGACCCACGACCCGGGATCGAATCCCACAATGTAGGCACCTTTTTTAAATTAATAATTAATTCTCCAGGGTATATCGCCAATAATTTAAAACAAGATATTGTTACGGGTAAAATTATTGTACGCATGCTCAAAGCATTAGTGGATTCAGTATCAGATTTTTCTGCTATATACGAAAACCTTCGACGTGATCTGAATATAGCTCTCTACAGGGATCCAGGTCCCATTCTTAAAACCGCTTACATGATTTTAATAGAGGATCTAGGAAGATGTGCCCTGAACAAGACCATAGTTTATGATGATTCTTAAATCTTTGATATCAGAAGTTATAGCATATTTAAAGGACGCTCTTACAGCAAGAAATGATTCTATTGGACTGACCTTTATAGAACTGATCGCCGACAGTCCCTGCCGGGATTGTAAGCGAAAGAAAAATTCACACGACTTCTATCTGGATCCCATATAAATACCACCTATAGAAAATACATTCCAGGTAGAGGTTGATGTCCTTGTAAAAATTCTGTTTCTAGAAATGGAAACTGTTGGATCATTGTGAGCCCGATTATTTGACTAAATATGCCATAACGAAGCCAATTCCAGACGGAGGAGAAATCGAAACAGCTAAATTTCTAGTTGATGAATACATCTAGAAGTATGGAGCTCCTAGAGAAATGATTTACAGATCATGGAAGAAATTTTATTTCTCAAGTAATAAAAGAGATCACTGCTTTTTGTGGAAATGGACACAGATTTATAATAGCCTACCATTCCTAGAATTACTATCTGACTGAGAAGCTCAACAAAACTCTGGGAGAAATCTTGTCCATGAATACTCATGTTGAACAGAAGGACTGGGACCGAGTCTTACCATTCATAACTTTTGCTTATAACACTACTAAACAGGAGGCGACCGGCTACACTCCGTTCCTTCTTGTCCATGCCCGCGAAGCCAAAACCTACATGGATACTGTATTTGTCCAGGTGACTATGCAAGTAGTGAACCTTGATACTCATATTTACATCCAAAGCTTCATAGCTTTTAAGCATATTTTGGACAAGCTCTTTGTAATTATCGTCTTTTCTATTACCTAAATATCCATGTATTACAGCCTTAAAGCCTGACCATGCTGCTTCTTCAATTCCATTCATGGTTATTAGAAGATTTTTGTAATTTGGAGCCTCTTGATTTGAGGTCCGTCAAAACCTCCTGCTTTTATCTTTTCTAGGATAATATCTGGAAAAAACAACATATATATTTGAAGCATTCTCCATCTTTATCTAGAGCCTTTACAAACTGCTTACATGAACCTAGCTTTATATGTAATGGTGGTAGAATGATTTTTTCCCCGAGACACCAAAGGTTTGCTAATCACATTAGCTTTTCCTACG
>CP092867.1:51423901-51436593 GCA_030710605.1 Cordylochernes scorpioides
ATTTATATCCTTGTTTATGTTGTATCTTGAAAAAGGTTGTCGTTCAGCCAACTGAATATTGGTAAATAAATTATTTTTTGATACAATATATGCATTTTTAATTAAAGATCTATTTATGGATGGCTCTATTTTCAATATAATATTGAGTAAATGAAGCCTTTATTGTATATATGATGGCATGGGTTGCTCAGCGGTATCCAATAAAGGTATTTGCAACTTAAAAACCATCTATCAATCGGGATAATTTGTGTGTGTGTTGTGTGTGTGTGTGCAAAAGGTTTCTTTATTCAATAAAAATGGCAAGCTTTCAAGCGTTAACTCATCATCAGGCCAATTGTTTCGCAAATGCCTACAACATATATATATATAGAGGTGTAGGAGGAATTTACATATGGAAAAAAAATATTATTATACAGTTAAACCTGTCTATAGCGCCCCCTCTTGGGACTCACCAAAATAGGGTGATATAGAGAGGGGGTGCTATAAACAGGTCACTTTTAATGTAATCACCACATCGTACTACGTATTTAAAATCGGGCGCTATAGAGAGGAAGGCGCTATTTAGAGGGGGCGCTATAGACAGGTTTAACTGCATTATTAAATATCCCTATTAATATATGGTTTTTTAATTCTAAGCTATTATTTCACAATATAAGTTATTTGGAACTGGAAGTGTTTTAGAAACGGCTTCTCATCGTGAAGACCTTTACCATCATCAGACTGGCCCCTGACCTGCAGGGCTGGGTCTTCGGGCGAGGCTGGGATGATAACGTTCTGGCCATCCTGGTGTCTGCCAAGACACGCATCTATAAGTACTTCTCGGCGTGGAACTGAGGAGTGTTCAAGAAGAACTTGTCTGGAGGAGGACTCTCTCAAGGTGGGGAAGTGTTCCTTGCTGAAGAAATTTGTACATATACAACTATTACAAAGCAATAACGCGCAATCTATACTAGTATATAACGAATGAAGACATTAAGACGCGAATGTTTCTTTTCACAAATAAATCAAACATCTACTATCCTACTGGGAAGAAAAAATATATTGGGAGGACTCTTAGCTCATTAGTGGTGAACCCTTCCAGCGGTTTCGCCAATTTAATCTACCAGACCGCTTCTTTAGAGCTCTAATACTGTATTGAATCATTCTGATTATATATGCTACACTGAAGGGTGGAATCTTAGAAATTATATTTAAGCAAACTAGGGGCATAAAGATTTTAGGACAGCAGAATTACAGGTAAATATTTGCCTCGAGCAATACTCTTCCGCAAACAATAGGGACAAGGACAGTTAGGTATAAATATATTTTTTTTTATCGCAGTAAGGACAGTAGAAGTTTGATTTTGTTTGCGAAAATAAACATTCGTGTTTTAATGTTTTTATTTGTTACAATTATAAATATTTCCCTACATTTATCTACCCTTTATTTACTCCTTTATTATCCTTTATTCGATCTTAATTTTTCTTTCTGTAAACAATTGTTTGTCAAATTGTCTAGGGTCCATTGTTTAATGGCCATTGTTCAAAACAATGGTTGCCAGAGTAAAAGAGAAAACCTCGTTTCAATAAATAACGCTTCATTATTAAAGGGGTTTAAACACGATATACAAACTTATTTTTAGTGTATCATTTGATATAATAAAAAATAACAGTAAATTTGTAACAATAAATTTCTGCCAATGTGTTTCTCTTTCTCTTTTTTATATATATACTAGCCGAATGACCCGGGCAACGCCCGGGTTTTACCCGATTAAATGCTTTTATTCAAATACTATTCGTTACAATTATAAATTGGCGCCGTAGATGTCACTCTTGTGAAACGTCCCGCCCCAAACCATCGGCCGGGAATCGAACCCGGGGCGCCCGCGTAGCAGGCGAGCATTCTACCACTGAACCAAAGGCAAACGGTGACAGAAGTGTCTCGCGCATTGGCGGCACCAAATGATGGGGGGGGGGGGCAAAGGTGGCGTGATCGTAGCCGACCAATAGGAGGGCGCCGGCAAACCGTGACAAAGGCCATGACGCTCGTAACTGTATATAGAATCATAAAATATTATCTCTACAGACAGAAAAAATAATAATAAAAAAGAAACACATTGCCAGAAATTTATTGTTACAAATTTTATCGATAGATGGCAATTAAATTTATAAAAATTACAGTTTTTTATTATTATCCCTAGTACACATGGTACAGGCCATGATAATGATGGTGGGTAGAAGTTGGCGACTGCTTTTACTGTAAGTGCACTACATGTCTACACATATGAAAAGCATTTCGACTTTTTCACTTACAAATGTGACAGAGCCCTGTTTAGTTACTTGCACTCGCTGGTGGGGTTGAACTTTTACAAGAATTGGGGGCCATTGGAGCATTTTTTTTTTTAATTAGAAAAAAGAGCCCAATGCGGGATTCGATCCCGGGTCATAGCGGTCGAAAACCAACGGTTTAGACCATCCTTCCATCGACCTCCTAAAAAACAGTAAATTGTCAAAATATATCTGGTTAAATAATATGTATCCAGAGTGTAGGCATTTTAATATATCCAAGACATATGATCATTGTTATTATTAATTAAAATAAAAACATAAGCCTCCAGGGAAAAGTTTCTTTTAAAAATATTTTTTATTTAAAAAATCTCGAGCTTTCGGGCAAGTACGCCCTTCTACGGGAGAAAATGCTTTATATGATTAACACGCCAATGAACTATGATTTAAAATTAAATAAAGTCAATTTTCTGTTTACATTTGCTTTAAAAGCACGATCAACGCGGGCTTCTGTTGCGCGTGCTTCACTTGGAGGTTATGGGCTGGGCTCAGGGAATATAATGTTATAAATTTCCGGAATATCTATTCTTCTGTTGATGCTATTGTGCTTTCTGGATATGATGGATTCTATTATTAGTCTCTGTAGTCTATTGGGGATGTTGGAGTAATGGGTCTTTGGTTCTGATAGGGAGAAGGAATGGCCTGTTTCTCTTATATGTTGGTATACTAAAGATCTACTGTCTTGATTATCGATATTTCGCTTATGTTCTGATACTCTTATATTTAAATGTCTGCCAGTTTCGCCGACATATTTGGTTTTGCATTCTTTGCATTCTATGGAGTATATGGCATTCTTAATATTGGAAGGATAATAAATGGTATTGTTCTCTGTTATGAGGTTTCTTAGTAACGAATTTAAATTAGGTGAGTTTCTGAAAAAGGTTTGATTCCAAATTTCTTCAGATGACGGGCTATAGAAACAGATACTGGTGAATAAGGAATACTGCTAATAGATTTATAGATTGGGGAATTCTGAATTTCAGAGGGGCTATAGAAATGTCTTAGAATAAATGATAAAGGGTATTGACAAGTCTTTAGATTTCTTATAATATTCTGAGTTTCTTCTGTTTTAAAAGTTTGAAGTGAACAATGGCTATGGATACGTTTAGTTAAGGTCTTTACGGTATTGATTTTATGGCTGAGTGGGCAGTAGGAGGAAAAACGGATATAGTCGGGGTTGAAGGATGGCTTATAATAAACAGTTGTTTGGAATTGATTCTGTATGCGAATAATTTTTATATCTAGAAAAGGCAGGCTATTGTTGGTTTCTTTTTCAATGATCATTGTAAAATACAAGAAAATGATCCACTATAGGAAGGACCTTTAGCACCGGCAGGATGTTAGAATGTTTTGTAAAAAAATCATACACTGTTTTGAGACTGTAGATATAGCAGACGAGTGGGTAACACCCTCGATTCCCGACAGCCATGAACCGGGATTGAATCCCGCGTTAACATTTTGTTTTAATATGTAAATAACCACACATATTATTCATTGTTGTAAATATCATAAGCTAGGTTGTTCTTTTTGAGCGGTACCTAGTAAAGTGATTTTGTAACAAGGAATGTTTATATAATATGTCTTCTTCTTCTTTCTTATCTCCAATCAATCATATTAGGGTATAAAGCTTGTAGAGCTTGTTGATAGTGTGGGGGAAGTAGATTGCATCTGCCTTTGTCATTAAGACTTAGAGCACTACTCAGTAGTAGACCGACTTAGCTCCAATATGAAATGGCTGTCTCTGACATGAGGAACAGACGCCATGTACAGCCGCTCCTATATGGAGTACAAGCGCTGCTCATCATGTATCCCTGGATCGGGAGCCCTTACAGGGTACTATCAGCCAGGCCAGCTGAGCCCAGATTTTTTAGTGAGCTTGTTACTGCTCTCCCTCCTCCTTTTTCATCCGGGCTAGGGACCGGCAAAGGCGGAGTTGATATAATAGGTAAATTGTAGTCATGAAAAAGTCAATTATAATAAAGTTTGATGTTTGTATCCTAAATATTTTTCGTTATTGAAAAAAAAAGTAAATTTATCATGTCATTATTATCATATATTAATCTTATATTTATGGTATCTAGAAATAATCTCTTAATGCTACTTTTCACACGTACACGCATATACATACAGTATTTAAAAAAAAAACTATTAATACAATCCTTTATACTGTAATGAATAAAAATTGAAAGAGGGAGGGCGTGGCTCATCAGTGGTAAACCCTCTCAGCGGTTACGCCAGTTTAATCCCGAGACCATTCAACTAGTGTATTAGCCTCCTGGTTCAAATCACATTACTAGGTACCGCTCAGCAAGAGCAACCTAGTTCATGATAATTGAACAATGAATAATTACCCACTCGTCCACCGACTTATTTTATGTATTAGCCTAAATTTCTTATATATACTGCATTTGTTATATAATACAGTAAATAAATGTTTTAAGATAACTATGTATATATGCCTTTTGGGGTCTGTAGAAATATATATTTAAAAATTACTCCCATAAATTATTATTTTAATTATTAAAATTAATACTAGAAGATATATAGAATTGAAAAATGATGCAAAAATATCATTTAAAAAATAATAATTAATTTGTCAAATAAAAAAAAAAGTGTCAGATGTGGGGTTCGAACCCACGCCCTCTTTCGAGGACCAGAACTTAAGTCTGGCGCCTTAGACCACTCGGCCAATCTGACTCGTGCCCCAATTAATTTAAATAAGTTATAAGATACGTAGACTTATTTTATTTTCTTTATAAATAAAGGTCGGGTTTTATAAATTAGATATCCCCATGTAATATTAACACTCGTATAATATCTCTTTTAGAATTTTCCAAACGGTTTAATATTTTTTTAAAGGTATTTTATATTCTATTTAGATTATTATTTGATAAAAACTAGCACACACAGGGATAATCGTTGTTGTTTTATATCGAAAAGGTTTCATTTTAAATTAATTCAAAAGTTTAAATACTTTAAATTAAAAGGAACATCGAGGAAAAAATAAAGAAACTTGAAAACCTTAAAAAAAAATTAAAGGGGTTACGTTGTTTGTGTAAATATAAAATTGCTTTATCATCCTGAAATCTTTTCTACATGAAAATTTATGAAAATGATTCACTATAAAAGAGAAAAGAAAAAACCTTTTTTTTTTATGTATAAAAAGTGTTCTACGGAAATCCATTTGAAAAAGAAAGCAAAAGTAATCAAATCAAAAACCAAATCTTACGCCAATCTTCAAGTTGTGAATTTATTATCACAAACCTTTTTTTTACGAAAGGTTTTAAAATGGGTGTTATCTTCAAGACATAAAATATATTTTTAAATAAAATATATTGTATCAAAATAGAAAATTAAATAGGCAAAATATGTTTGCAACAACAATAATAAAAACAACAAAATAGTTTACATTTTTGTGTGCGGAAACAGTTCGACTGTCGACAATTTATTTTTTTATTTATTTTTTTATAATCGCATATTTTTGTAAAACTTGACAGAAAAAAAGCCATTATGAGGTAAAAATGTTAAAATGTACATTTGGATATCGAATCTAGATACAATGATCCAGGAGAATAAGTGTGCATCGTTTTCTGCAGCCATTCTGAATCGGGTATAAACTGAGTTATAATTTATTGATACAAGATATGTCTAATTTATCAAAACAGTTAATCCTGTCTTTTGTAAATCACAGGTTCCACATAAATGATGGCAGCAATAAGGAGACAAGATTATCCACATACAAAAAGTTTTGCTTTAGGGAGGATGTACAGGAGTTCTGTTCTTGTCTCTTTGTACCGAGACATGTCTTCTGCAAACAGGATGTCGTCACCAGGAAATTAATATGATTATCTGGAATATTCTTCCTCAGTTCACAGCGTCTGTTATCTCAGGGGTATAAGTACGTCAAGCATAGTCTATCAGAATGTTCGAGCTTATATTTTAAATAAAGAACTATAGATGTATGATAGTATATATTAAAAACAAAGAAGCTTATCCTGACCAGGCTCACATGAGCATTTCTAGATTGCAGAGCACCATCTAGTGGATCAAAAATGAACTAAACATTTATTTAACTTGCTCCGTGATATTTGGCCAACCCAATTTTTTGATAGATCTTGATATATATATGGTAGCGAAATACCAAGGCTGTCTAACTTACTTGGTAGAGACTGATTGGATTGCTAAGCAGAACTATTGACTAGAAATTGTAGTTGACTAGAAGTAGTATATAGTTATTTATAGTTTACTAGAAAGTTCCACGCTGGAGCTGATCATAGATGTAAGGTTAAGATGGAACAGTCCACGCAGAAGGGCCGTTTGCATCCTATGCCTCAAGAAAGCGAGACAACTGTAGTTCCTCAGAAATCAGGAAGGGCAAATTTGATCAAATTCTGTATGCCCAAGCGCAAATCTGCCAGGACATTAGCGTGAACTGTGAGGATGGTGGTGACTTCTCCGTGGTAGATATTAGGCAAAAACCATGCTATTTATACCTATTAAGTTTCATATGAAACGATTTCTATCATCACTGAAATAAAGAGAATAAATATCTGGAGGATCTGGCTCATCAATGGTAAGTCTTCCCAGCCGATGTCGTGAATTTGATCTACAAGAAACAGCTATAAATCCTTCATTCCGCCTCTCTATACTCAGAATTTGGTCAATATATTACTGAGGTTATGTTAGGGGAAACTGTAAGAATATTGTGATTATAGCAATCACTATCCATTAATAGTTATAAAATATAGCATAATATATGTGCCAGGCGGGGTGTACTGCCGAGCTATGATGTCAAGCCTGGGGTTCCTAGAATAAAAGGTAGTGTGATGGTTTATTGTGTATTTTAATGGAGGCTTCTTGAGATCATGTGTACTATCTTAGAGAGAGAGTATTTTACAAATAAAATAACTCATTAAATGGATATTTCTAGCCACATTTATTTATTTCAATTTAAAGCGCTATGACCCCCTAGGGACACTTGCGCTGTCATACATGTATGTCTTTACATTTGTCTATACATATATATATATATATATATATATATATATATATATATAGTGTAAAAACTATATAATAAAAATATAACAGTGATACTACATTTAAAACTTAAGGAGCAATCTGATCAGAATGATAAATCATATCAAGTAGATTTGGTTAGATTAGCAAGCTAAATCTAAATTAATTATAAAAATAAATAGTTGTATAGTTTTATAGTTAAGTATTCTATTAAAATTATCTTCATTAGTTTGATTATTTAAATTCAAATTATAAATTTGTTAATTGTTATTATTTAGTATAGATAGAGAAAAAAAAAAAATTCTTTACTTCTAAAACATCCTCTAGTTAATTATATAATTATAATTAATAACAATAAAAAATTAACAAAGTAACGTCTATTACATCGGCTTTTACACGTCATTCAGACATACTCTAATCCTATATATAGAATAATCGAAGAGATAATATATATAATAGTTAGAAAAAAGATAGAAAGACAGAACCATGTACTTTTAATCAAACTAATAGAAAGAAAACAGAAAGTTTTGTAAATAAGGTAGATAAGATTGTTAGTATATATATATATATTTTTATAATTTTATATTTTATTCGTTTTTTTTTTTTTTAAAGATTTTTTAAATTTTTTTATTTTAAAATATGAATATAAAAAGTTGTATTTAGTAAAATATCTATAATATGAATTAACTTTTATTATAAGTTTGGTTATTATGTTTTGAAACCCTAATGGTAGACCAGACATATACAAAAAACTTAAATTGGAGTAATTATTGAAAAAAGAGGTCTGCTGAACCGGGACTTCTCAAATAGAAATTCAGCTTTTCAACATTTCATCCCTTCTCTATTATGTCTAGACCTCCTTTCAACCGTATTTTATGTGTTAATATAAAGTTACTACAGTGAAACATTTATATGAACAGATATAATGTGTACCTACCTTGTCCGCGAACGCCTTCAACTGTAAACAACTATTTCTGGATAACACATGTTGTGGGGGGGTGGGGACAAATTTAGACCGAATTGTGGGAGAACAAGACATTCAAAGAATAAAGATAAGATAGTTAAGGGAAGAAATCCAAATTTTATAATCTTTACAGTCAGTTAAAAATTAAACTAATTGATTCAAAACTTATTCATCTTTCAATATTCCTTTAAAAAGGCAAATTATTAGAGTTTAATAAAGCTATTAATTGTGAAAATTCACTTTTATTTAATTTCCATTTTCCTCCCCAGAAATTGGAGATTAAACAAAATGAATTATATACAATATTACTTTAAAAATCTTGTGAAAAAATCTTCA
Organism: Cordylochernes scorpioides; assembly: GCA_030710605.1. Classification (NCBI taxonomy): domain Eukaryota; kingdom Metazoa; phylum Arthropoda; class Arachnida; order Pseudoscorpiones; family Chernetidae; genus Cordylochernes; species Cordylochernes scorpioides. Next base: position 51,432,542 of record CP092867.1, read on the forward strand.
AATCAGCTATTTAATTTAAGTTTAACTAATTGTTGAAGATTATAAATTTGTAGTATTGATTATTGAAAGAAATTATAGAAAGTTGATTTAATAAATGGATACTTCCATTTATTTTTTTTTAAGTATTTTATAATTGATATACTGTTGAAATATTTTACTTGTCTGATACTAAATTTGTTTTTAATAAATTCCATGTTTAAATTATTAACATCTTCTATGAAATTTTCTAATATATTATTTATTCTATAAAATCTTAGAAACTGACCAAAATATATACCTTTACAGCAATTTAATGAAATATTAGAATTCATATTACAGTATTTTATAATATTGAAATTATAATTACTTTTTTTATTATAAATTTTAATAGTATTATTTGTAAGGTCTATATTTAGGTCTAAAAAGTTAACTTTTTTGTTTCTATAAATTTTTTCATTGTTTTTAAGTTTCAAGTATTTAGGATAAATTTTAGGTATTAAATTTTTGAACTGTGGATTATTAAATATTATAATGTCATCTACATAACGGAACATTTGCCAGTTAACATTATTTTGTAGAAAGTATTCTCTTTCGTACCAGAATAATATTAAGTTTGCTAATAACGGACTAGAAGACGTTCCCATGGGAACTCCTTCTGATTGAATATATATTTTATTTTTAAATTCTATATAGTTAAAATTTAAAAATGTTTCCAGAAGAATTTTTGCTGTTTTAAGATCTAATTTAATTGTTTTATATCTGTTATGAATAATTTTAATGTGGAAAGTTTTGTCATTAATGATTTCGTTAAATAAATTGGTTATTTTATTATTTAGATCTCTTAAATTTATTTTAGAATATAGGTCCTCAAAGTCAAATGTGTGTACTGTTTCCATGTTTGTCCAATTGTTCATTAAATAGTTAATGATTTTTTTATTTGAGTCGATAAATTTATAATTATATTTATTAGTTAATTTATTTATAATAAATTGTAGTGTTGAAGCTAATTGTATATCAATGTTTTTTATAACTGAATTTATACCAGATGTGATTGTTCTGAAAGAAATAGGTTTTTTGTGTAGTTTAGGAATTATATAGAACTTTGGTATGTTTGGATTTTTGTAGTGATTATAAATTTTTAGTGAATTTTCAACATTTTTGATGTCTTTTTTGATTTTTGTGGCTGTAGTTCTAGCAAAAGTGTATTTATGATTATTATCAATTTCCTTTTTTAGTATATCGTGGTATAGATTTTTACAAATTATAGATAAGTTATTGGAACATTTATCTATAGGAGTGATAATAAAGTCCTTCTGTAAATTAATTATATTTTCTTTAAAAGAAGGAATATCTGAATTAGGTTTTGTGTATTTAAGTGTATTATTATAATAATTTATAACCTCCTTTTTAATATTATGTTTCCATTCCAGAAAAGTAAATTCTGGAATACTGTATTTTATACTAGTTTTATTTATGAAAATATCTATATCTTTTAATATAGATTTAATTGTATTATTATAATTGTGTTTAATTTGAGGTATATATTTATACCCTTTATTTAAAATATCCTGATATTCTGGATTTAAAAAAGAAAAATTGCTAGTTAATATATGACCTGAAAACTTATATTTATCAATATAGTTGTTGCAATTACATTTAATTTTTTTATAATTTGCCAAATTATTAATAAATTGGTTATAATTGCAAACTAAATTACCTATATTTTTGTTGTATCTCCAGATTGTTTTGAAATTTAAATTTTTTATAGGGAAAAGATTATTAATGTTTTGGTTATTAAAAATATCATTAAACTTAATATGATTAAATAAATTGTTATTAAATTTAATGATAATATTAATGTTATTAGTAGATTGTTTAATTTTTCTGTATTTAAAGATGTCGTGTGTGATATTTATTAATCTGTTAGTTAGATTATGAATTTTAATATATTCTATAAGTTTGATAAATTTATTATTATTTAGTTTAAATAATGTTTTAATAAATTTATCGACGAAGTTGTTAGTGTACATTTGTTTTGGGTCCAGTAATTCTTCAAATTCAATGTAACCTAATTTATTGGTAGTTTTACCTCTAGTTTTATTAGGTTTAGTTTTGAATTCATTTTTTTTGTATTTGCAGCTGATTTCATAAGTTGAAATTTCTTCTGTTTGTGGTTTGTATGTGTAGTTTAATTCGTCATTAAGTCCATAAGGGAATAATGTGTTGTGTTTATAAATGTAGTTGTTTTCTAATAATAGTCGTTGTTTTTTGTTTTGACATATGTCTAGTATTTCTATCTTAAAGTTGTTAAAAGTATGTAATTTATTGTGTTCTTTCATATATATATTACCAATTGATTTTTTAGCGTGGTTTCTATGTAGGTTTATTCGTATATTTAATGGATTACATGTTTGTCCTATATATGATAATTGACAAATTTGGCATGTTAATTTATAAATAGTATTTACTAATTTACAACTAGTCGTTTGAAATGTATCATGGTTCTTAAGAGAGGGACAAGTTTGACAATTCTTTCTTAGGCAATTCTTAGCGAGTTTGAATTAACATAAAAGAGGTGCTAACCCTAATATGCTGGTAGTTTTTTTTAGTTTTTTAGTTTGTTATTCTATTGAGAAAAATTTTTTTTTTTTTATTAATATATTTATCTTAATTGTTTTTGTGGGTAATTAAATTTGTAATAAAATGAATAATTAATCTATAAAAATATAGATATTACTGTTTGTTATCTGTTATATTTTTTAAGAATAACTAATAAAAAACATCTTTAAACTATCTAAACAATGAAAAAAACAAAAGTTCTGAAGTTATTTTTTAAAATTATTTTTATAATTTACTTTTTCATAATCAAACAATAAAAGATAATTATAATCTGTATGGAGTTTTATTTATATTAGAATATCTAATATATATTTAAATTTGTATATTATATTATATATAAAAATATATCATAGAGCAAGCTCATATGAATTAATATAGTGTAAAAACTATATAATAAAAATATAACAGTGATACTACATTTAAAACTTAAGGAGCAATCTGATCAGAATGATAAATCATATCAAGTAGATTTGGTTAGATTAGCAAGCTAAATCTAAATTAATTATAAAAATAAATAGTTGTATAGTTTTATAGTTAAGTATTCTATTAAAATTATCTTCATTAGTTTGATTATTTAAATTCAAATTATAAATTTGTTAATTGTTATTATTTAGTATAGATAGAGAAAAAAAAAAAATTCTTTACTTCTAAAACATCCTCTAGTTAATTATATAATTATAATTAATAACAATAAAAAATTAACAAAGTAACGTCTATTACATCGGCTTTTACACGTCATTCAGACATACTCTAATCCTATATATAGAATAATCGAAGAGATAATATATATAATAGTTAGAAAAAAGATAGAAAGACAGAACCATGTACTTTTAATCAAACTAATAGAAAGAAAACAGAAAGTTTTGTAAATAAGGTAGATAAGATTGTTAGTATATATATATATATTTTTATAATTTTATATTTTATTCGTTTTTTTTTTTTAAAGATTTTTTAAATTTTTTTATTTTAAAATATGAATATAAAAAGTTGTATTTAGTAAAATATCTATAATATGAATTAACTTTTATTATAAGTTTGGTTATTATGTTTTGAAACCCTAATGGTAGACCAGACATATACAAAAAACTTAAATTGGAGTAATTATTGAAAAAAGAGGTCTGCTGAACCGGGACTTCTCAAATAGAAATTCAGCTTTTCAACATTTCATCCCTTCTCTATTATGTCTAGACCTCCTTTCAACCGTATTTTATGTGTTAATATAAAGTTACTACAGTGAAACATTTATATGAACAGATATAATGTGTACCTACCTTGTCCGCGAACGCCTTCAACTGTAAACAACTATTTCTGGATAACACATGTTGTGGGGGGGTGGGGACAAATTTAGACCGAATTGTGGGAGAACAAGACATTCAAAGAATAAAGATAAGATAGTTAAGGGAAGAAATCCAAATTTTATAATCTTTACAGTCAGTTAAAAATTAAACTAATTG
>CP092867.1:51436693-51452831 GCA_030710605.1 Cordylochernes scorpioides
AAGTTGTACTTTGAAAAAGGTTGGCGTTCAGCCTATTGAAATTTTGCTAAATAAATGATTTTTGATCTAATATATACTTTTTAAACAAATTTACCTAATATTATATTAGCTTTTTTGGGTCCGGAATCTCAGGTCCTTGGGAATTTTGTTCTTGAGGAGGTTTTTTATAGCTTGTTTAATCTTCAAAGTGGGTTTCTTTTCTCTTTTTTACACTTTTCGTCATTCTGGCTTAGTTGATCTAGGGTTTGTTTCGGTTGTAATTTTTTTTTCTCCTTGTGTTTCGCGTATTTGTAGTCGGTAGCTTCTTTAACAGCGAAAACTGACGTTTGCTGGACATGTGACGCACGGATCAGCAGGAGAGACATTGCTGACAGTGTTGGAGGGAAAGCTCCAGGAAAGAGATCATGGGGAAGGAGACGACGGGGACACACAGACGATCTAAAACAATGGACTGGACGACACGAGGAGATGAAGAGGATGGCGGAGGAAGTATGGAGAGATCATGTGGCCAGCCACCCTCGGTAAAAGAAGGCATTGAAGGAGTAGCATCTTTAAAGATGAGATTTTCAAAATTCCAATATTCATCGTAGAATAAAAAAAGTATCGTTTTATTATATATTATCGTTAATAATTTTTTAATATTGAGATCGTTCTTGATTGATTAAAAAAAAAGTGTCAGATGTGGGGTTCGAACCCACGCCCTCTCTCGAGGACCAGAACTTAAGTCTGGCGCCTTAGACCACTCGGACAATCTGACTTGTTACTCTTACATTTCACAAAGTTAACCAAGGACACGCAAGCAACATTTTTGAATTGAGGATTATAGGATATAAATTTTCAACGTTTTGAAATAATTTACTTTATTTTAGTTAGAGAAAATGTCTATAATCGGTATAAAAATTGCAAAATATACAATTATATAATTTCTACTGCCATCTCTATTGTTAAGATGTGTAATAAAATAGACTGCCAAAAGTCAATATGTTTATTATTATATATATTTGATAAATACAATCTCTACACACAGTCCTTACTGCAATGATAAAATATTAGATGAGAGAGTTTGGTTCACACCAGTGGTGAACCCTCTCAGCGGTTTCGCCAAATTAATCTCCAGACCGCTCTACTATTGTATTGAATTTTTTTTTGTTTCTCTTATATCATTCATTTACTATAGAAGGCAGCTAAGAGGTGTTTAAGGAACCTATGAACATAAACCCATAGGTCTGCAGAGGTGCATACATACTATTACAAGACTCTCTGCAGAACTATAAGCCATAGGTTACCTAAAAACCTCTCTATAAAGGCTGCCTTGAATCTATATGTATATAAAATTGAATGTCTGTCTGTACTCTATAGATTCAAAAACCATACATCCAATCGCCGTGAAATTTTGGGATATTATTACGTATATCCCCGGGAAGGTTTTTGAAAAATAATTTATTGAATATCTTGAATATCCTTAGAGTTATTTGCAGATTTGTAGATTTAACTAAATGATGATGATTATTTATCAAAAGTAATATTTTCTACCTATTAATTGCGCACAAGTCAAAGTTAGTTTTATCATTTATCTACAACATATATATTGGGAGAATAGATAAAATGATGATTTTGTAATGTAGAAAATTAGGAAAGACAAAATTCAGGATGACACGGCAATTCATTTGAGACAATAATAATGATACAATTCCAAGGTAAGATACTATTCCTTTAACTTCCAATTACCGAGGGAACCAATTAATATTGATTTTATTCAACTTATCGATTATTTTTCAAGGGACCGGGAAAAAATGTTCACTTTATCGAGAGATTCAAATTTACGAATTTCAAATTATCAAAATATATCTATTATTTTTTTTATAATTTTATAGAGAATTGTTTTAACAAATTTTCGTTAGACAAACCTTTACTCGGGTAAAACCCGGGCGAAGCCGGGTACATCCGCTAGTAGTAAATAAACGGTATATAATAAAAACCTTGTTCTTGTTCCAAAATCACTTTATTAGGTACCGCTCAACAAGAGCAAGCTAGTTTATGATAATTGGAACAATGAATAATATGTGAGTGTTATTCACATATTAAACAAAATGTTAACGCGGGATTCAATCCCAGTTCATGACTGTCGGGAATCGAGGGTTACCCGCTCGTCCACCGACATAATAAAAACCAATCTAATATATATAGGTATTTTTTTTATAATTTCAACTAGCTGTTGTTTTAGAACTGGAAAATTTTAATTTAAAAATAAATATAATTTTGTAGATTATTTTTGTAAATACAACGATTCAGGCAAAGTGCAGTGTATTTAAAGAACAGACAAACCAAATCAGTACAGTATCATCATCAATGGATTCAACTATCGATTCTATGTAAATATATTTATTTCTGCCCTCGAGTATATTTCACATATAAACTATTCTCTCCATTAGAAAGAGTTCAGTTTTAAATTCCTACCCAAAATATATTTTTGCCCAGATTACATTGTTTTAACAAAAAGGTATTACTATTATATGTATATTATTTTATGATACATTAGCGTGCTATCTGTACTGAGAATTCGAAATTATAATAGACGCGTATGATTCTTTTAAAAATTAAACAATTTTCTACCGCCCTTACTGCAATGAAAATCAATGGGAGCGCTTGGCTCATCAGTGGTAAACTCTTCCAGCGGTTTCGCCAGAATCATACGCGTCTATAATGGTTTCGAACTTTCATATATATTATTTTTATTTATATTATTTATATTTATATTCTTTCGAACGAAAAATTTAAATTTATTTTAAGGATAAATAACGATTATTTCTAACCTTAGGGATGAAGTATGAAAGGATGAATTGTGAAGGGTAATGATGAACAGAAAAATAAAAGTGTTCAGGAATGGGAAAAAGCGGAACACTGTGGGTTTAATTCCCATCCCTGGACACTTTTATTTTTTCCGTTTATCATTACCCTTCACAATTAATCCTTTCATACTTCATCCCTAAGGTTATAAATAATCGTTATTTCTCCTTAAAATAAATTTCGATTTTCGTTCAAAAGAAACACATGCGGAATATTTTCTAATGTCGTTCTACATATAGATTATTTATTATTATTTTATTGATAGTCGTTGTAATGAATATATTTAATACATTTTTATCATTTTATCCGACGTCAGAATGGGCAAATAAGCCTGTTATCAGGGTAATTTGTATATTCCATAGTGTAGAAACTACAAACAACACTGTGTTATTTCGTCTAGACTCACTCTATATTTTATCAAAGATTCCTTCCGTAATTGTAGAAACGTCTGCGGAATAAACGGAATATGTAACTTAGAAATTGATTAATTTGCATATATTATGATGTTGAAACTAGGACAGTTACACCGACCAGACTATCTCTATCGGAGTTTTATCCAAATAGATCGAATATTGTGGTACATACCTAACAAACACATATACACAACATTAATATAAAGCAATATATATATATATATATATATAAGAAATGAAAGTACACGAATGTTTCTTTTTCACATCACTCAAACATCTACTGTCCTTACTGCGATGAAAAATATATTGGGAGGGCTTGGCTCATCAGTGGTGAACCCTCCCAGCGGTTTCGCCAAATAATCTACCAGACCGCCTCTTAGAGCTCTAATATTGTATTGGACGGTAGTATCAATTAATCCGCCTTCTACATGCTAGTATATTGTATTGGACGTAACAATTATTCCGCCTTCTACATGCTATCAGGTAAGCATTTTAAGGCTCAAATATTGTATTGGACGATTTTGCTTATATATGCTGCACTGAAGGATGGAATCTCAGAAATGTTATTCAGACAAACAATGTACTTAAACTTTTAGGACAGTAGAATTACATATACATATGTGCATCGATCAATGCTCTTTCACAAACAATAAGGACAAATCCAGTTAGGCCTAAATTAATATAAAACAATAACGCGCCATCTATATGTAAGAAATGTAAGTATTTAAACACGAATGTTTCTTTTATACACAAATCAAACTTCTACTGCCCAGTTTATCGCAGTAAGGACAGTCGAAGTTTGATTTGTGTGAAAAAAGAAACATTCGTGTTTAAATACTTACATTTCTTATATACATAACATTATTTCCTATTTATTTAAATTATTCACTCTGTTTATTCTCTTTGTTTTCTTAACTATCGTAAGATGAGGGGGGTATGCAAATGTGTCAAGTGAATGATAGCGGTGATATGCTGTAACACACACCGGATAGTGTAACTGGATTGTCCAGAACTATCTGCCCTTGACCCTGTAGCAGCAAGTGGGCCTCTGTCCAATGGCCTTCAGGATATAACCTAAACCTCTTCGGCATGCTTCCACAGACTCTAAATATAAAAACTAAGGATTCTCTGTTTCGATAAAATGAATTTATCATTAAATTCAAAAGCCTTTTTTCTCTTTTCTTTTGCAGATTAGGTAGTGAATCCATGTATAGGACTCTATGTATTAAAATAAAATTTTTGTGTCTATCTCTCTAACAACACAAGCCACAAAAGTAAATTATCAAAAGTACAAAATTGTGAGACGAAAAGTTTCTTGTAGGGTTTTATTTGGTCGAACTTTTGAGTACAGTAGAACCTCCCTGTAAATGACACCTAATTACAGAGCTAAAGTGTCCTTTAGGGAGAGATTTCCTCTTACCGGAGAGTTGCTAAATTATAATTTTGTAAATGAAAACCGTTCTTTGCAGAGACGAGTCCTCTAGCACGAGTGTCCTCTCATGGAGGTTCTACTGTATTTCTGCCCTTCTAAATGTGAACGTTCTCATTTTTACTCCTGTAAAAAGACAGAAATACTCGAAATATCGGCTGAATAAAAACCTTACAAGAAATCTCTTCGCTTCGCCATTTTGTACTTTTAATAAGATACTGGTCCAGGTGATTATCAACTTATGTTACAAATCTATCTATCGAAGATCATTCAGACCTGTAAACTGGGTCTTCTGGCGAGTTCTGGAGGACGACACCATGGACATCCTCGCGTCTGTCAAGGCCTGCATCTACACATCCTCCTTGAGTACAGAACTGGGAGAGTTCAAGAAGACATGCATGGAGGAGGACCCTCTCTCTAGGGTGGGGGAGCCTCCCTGTCTGACGAAAATATAAATATGCCTATATCTTCCTTTTGTATATATTATCACTTTATCATCCTTTTTCATTAACAGTTGACTGATTGTAAAAAAACATTTAAATGATCACAAAATACCGACTATTGAAGATCTACCAAAGTTGTAGAACAAGATCCTGCTATAGCTAACTGATTGACTAGCATCACCAGCTGAACGTCCAGTACTAGCACACTCACCATCCCATGTTACAAGATAGCGTTTCAATTGCAGGGCAGGGTGGAGAGTTGACCAAGAGGCAAGCCGTGAGGAAACAAACCCACGCGGCAGTTACACCACCTCCAATTTGGAGTTCCATCCCATTCTCTTCCGCCGTCAGTAATGGGGGCAACAGGCTGGCTGGACGTGACCGTCGGGAGCCTCCAGAATAACTTGCATAACACAGAGATTCTAATAGGTTTGAGTTGCCACATTGCAGTGAATCTTTCATACTTGTGTGCGTCACATATACAAAGATATTTAAATGAATCAAAAGTTATTTCTCCCACATGCATCATTCGCTTCATGCGAAAACTCTAAACGTAAAGAATTTGAAAATAATATTAATATTACCATAAATATGTGTGTTTTGTCTTTCATAAATGGCCGCCTAACCCAATCTCTTATCTCAGCTTGAGTTGAAAGACTCCTCATGACTTTTCCTGATGTGACAGAATCCCACTACCATTTTTTACTTTTATACTTTATTTTCATATATTCAATAACACTGGTCTACACTGTAAAATATGTTTTTGATAATGCATCAGTTTCTGACTTAATTTGAGGTGCTGATCACGAATATATTGTTAGTTTTTATGTGTCTCATCAATTTTTAGAGATATAACATATGCATCTCTCTATCTATGCGAGATTGAAGAACCCGTTTATATTTATCGTTATATAATCTTTGGAATTTTATTACCTCTATTTAACTAACTCTTGGTAAATGTATTCTAATGGATTTTTATAGAAAACTCATATTCTAATAAATAATTTTATTCTTTCTTTGTCAAATGATTTGTTGAAGAAAGGGAAGATATTGAAGAGGATTGAGGGGAGAAAGGCCATTTCTCGTGTCTCGGCTTGGTCCCTTTGAAAACAGGTCGTAAAATAAAGATGCCAGGCATTGAAGACCCATGGTGAGAGAGATGCAGGAGTTTCTTTTCCAAGGTGACATAAAAGATGAAAGGCAGCTTGACGTGCTGGTATAAGAAAGTGATTTTATATAAGTTGTCTTTCGTGATAAATGAGCAGGTTGGTCCCTTTGAAGCAAGCTGGAGAAATAAAGTTGTCAGTTTTGAAGGCAAATATTGAAAGAGAGGCAGGGGTTGTTTTCCAAGAGGATGATAGAAGGAATATTAAGTTGTGGGGCAGAGTCAGTTGGATGCTGGTTCAAGGATATCAGCTTTGATTGAAGTTGTTTCATGAAGAACATCCCCAGGTTGGATGTAAGCGTTTATATAGAGTTATCCAGAATATCAAGTAATTGAATTGATAGTTTATAAAATCGATAGCTCATTTGAATTCAAGAGATTCGGAGGGTAGAGCGGCTGTCTTGGTTCAAGATAACCAATGGGCAAGAGATCACGATGGTGTTCTTCATAATTAGAAAGGTTCTTGTTCAGAATACCCTTCAGATCATGTGAAAGCCGAGTTCAAAGTTTCCAGTTGGCAAGGATAAAACTTCAGTTCAAGATAATCAAAGGAAGCGGGACAATAGCTTGTCTTCAAGGGACCCAGAGTTCCGAGGAGATTCATGAGAGCAGATTGACTGGCATCAGCTTCAGGGAGGGATCATGGCCATCAGAAAGGAAATGAGGTTGGCTAATGAGGGAGATGAATTTTGAAAAAAAAAAATAATAAAATAGCCAATGTTTAAAATAAGAAATAATAATTTTGAGGTAAAAAGCCAATGAGAATAGAGAATTTTGATAAATATTGCCAATGCTTAAAAAACCTAACACCACACATCTCACCTACTCCCTCTCTGTCTACCACCAACCTCTCACTTTGCCTAGCCCACGCCATGAATATTTACAAATAAACCAGGCGAACCCAATCTCATCTGAGTACCTGAAGTAGCGGCAGGCATAAGGCCAAACTGCGGCAACAAGCCGGTCTACACTGTTAACTGTTGTTAACACCAAACAGATGAGTGGGTACGCCACTATAAAAACAAAACATAAGAATGCACACCCTAGATATGCTAGGCAAAGTCTGCGAACCATTCTGTCAATAAAAGTCATCTCCATCAGTAGTCAGTATCAATTCCACGCAGTCAACGATATACAAAGGTAACAATGGGACACTTGCTTGGTAACAATTTCTTAAATCTTTTCTTCTTGAAAAGTTATAAAATTTGATATTAAGTATCTAAGTACAGAGATATTTACAGATGCATTGTTGACGGACCTTATCATACAACGATATTTCAATAATTCCCCATTACTAGAGTATTATTTCAATATTAATATTTTCAGCACTAAATTAAAAAAAAAATCAGGTGTTTCACTATAGTCTTTGAATTTTAACAAAATTTCTGAGGTTTTTTTTCATCTAAATGATTTCAAATCTATAAGATTGAAATACAGACACATTCTATGTAGAATATTGCCTTAGAATTCTAGGAACAGATTCTAGAACAATAAGAGCTATCCTGGCTTTCCTGAGATTTCAAAAATCCTGACTTCATGTATCAAATTTTTTAAAAAATGATGTTGCCTGTCGTCTGTTTACTTTTTTAAAGGAAACGAATGCAATTTTGTTCACACTTGGTTATTTCGTGTGTCTACAATAAAGGTCACTGTAATATCTTTGAGAGTTATTGTATGAATCCCGATATACATGCTAAAAAGTACAACTTCCTTAAGTTTTATCCATGATGGTATATGTTTCTAGGAGTCGATGGACGAATGATATAAACTGTCAATTTCCGAGACCCACGACCCGGGATCGAATCCCACAATGTAGGCACCTTTTTTAAATTAATAATTAATTCTCCAGGGTATATCGCCAATAATTTAAAACAAGATATTGTTACGGGTAAAATTATTGTACGCATGCACAAAGCATTAGTGGATTCAGTATCAGATTTTTCTGCTATATACGAAAACCTTCGACGTGATCTGAATATAGCTCTCTACAGGGATCCAGGTCCCATTGTTAAAACCGCTTACATGATTTTAATAGAGGATCTAGGAAGATGTGCCCTGAACAAGACCATAGTTTATTATGATTCTTAAATCTTTGATATCAGAAGTTATGGCATATTTAAAGGACGCTCTTACAGAAAGAAATGATGCTATTGGACTGGCCTTTATAGAACTGATTGCCGGTATGTAAGGCCCTGTCGGGATTGTAAGCGAAAGAAAAATTCACACTACTTCTATCTGGATCCCATATAATACCACCTATAGAAAATACATTCCATTAGGTAGAGGTTGATGTCTTTGTAAAAATCCTGTTTCTAGAAATGGAAACTGTTGGATCATTGTGAGCCCGATTATATGACTAGATATGCCATAACGAAGCCAATTCCAGACGGAGGAGAAATCAAAACAGCTAGGTTTCTAGTTGATGAATACATCTAATAGTATGAAGCTCCTAGAGAAATGATTACAGATCATGGAAGAAAATTTATTTTTCAAGTAATAAAAGAAATCACTGCTTTTTGTGGAAATGGACACAGATTTATAATAGCCTACCATCCCTAGAACTACTTTCTGACTGAGAAGCTCAACAAAACTCTGGGAGAAATGTTGTCCATGAACACTCATGTTGAACAGAAGGACTGGGACCGAGTCTTACCTCACATAACTTTTGCTCACAACACTGCTAAACAGGAGGCGACCGGCTACACTCCGTTCCTTCTTTTCCATGCCCGCGAAGCCAAAACCTACATGGATACCGTACTACCTTACCTACCAGATGAGATCTCTGACAACTATATTCTGAAGAACATGTACCTAGAGCTGATATTTATTCTTTTAATTTATAATGTTCAGCATTGTAAGAAAAATAGCTTTGAAAAAGGCAACTGTATATATACAGTGGGTGAATAGTTTTAAAAAACAATAAAGTTATTTTAAAAAGGAATTGAATATTCTTATAGAAATATAAATTTACAAAATTGTTTTTTTTTATTTGAATAACACTGGTCTACACTGAAAAATATGTTTTTGATAATGCATCAGTTTCTGACTTAATTTGAGGTGCTGATCACGAATATAATGTTAGTTTTTATGTATCTCATCAATTTATAGAGATCTAACATATACATATTTAGGCCACAATGTGGTACATCAGTCCATATAAGCAGTACGAAAAACACATTTAACGCAAATAAAAACTGAGAACGTCATACCAAAAGGTACTTTATTTACTGTAGTATAAGAAAACCGAATCTATACAAAAAATGTAAAATGCTACAGTCAATCCTTCATGAATTTCAACCTTTTTGATTTTCTCTTAGAAGTGTATTCCGGCAGGTCGCGAGACAGATTCCAGCAGTAATGTGCCATCACGTGGCAGTCCCAGACACCTTGATATCTCTCTTCTATCACTTTCATGTCTTGATGGAATCTCTCGCCTTGTTCATCACTACATGCACCGAGATTATCAGGTGTCCAGGTGACTATGTAAGTAGTGAACCTTAATACTCATATTTACACCCAAAGCTTCATAGCTTTCAAGCATATTTTGGACAAGATCTTTGTAATTATCGTCTCTTCTATTACTTAAAAATCCATGTACTATAGCCATAAAGCCTGACCATGCTGCTTCTTCAATTCCATTCATGGTTATTAGAAAATTTGTGTCATTCAGGAGCCTCTTGATTTGAGGTCGGTCAAAAACTCCTTCTTTTATATTTTCTAGGCTAATATCTGGAAAAAACGACCTATATATTATAGGTAAAAATTATGAAGCAATCGTGATGACTTGGCAGTTTTCTTTATGAAAATATTATTTTGGTGAAATACACTTTATGGTATAAATTAACACAAGGCAATAACGCGCCATCTATACATATAAAATAAAAGGACTTAAAAGCGCGAATGTTTCTTTTATACATAAAACGAACTTCTACTGTCCTTACTGCGATGAAAAAATATATTGGGAGGGCTTGGCTCATCAGTGGTGAACCCTCCCAGCGGTTTCGTCAATTTAATCCACCAGACCGCTTCTCAGAGCTCTAATATTGTATTGGATTATTCTGCTTTTATATGCTACACTGAAGGATGGAATCTTAGAAATGGTTTTCAAGTAAACTATGGACATAAGCTTATAGGACAGTAGAATTACATTCAAATATTTGCTTCGAGCAATGCTCTTCAGCAAACTATAAATACAAGGTCATAAGGAATAAATTAACACAAGGCAATAACGCGCCATCTATACATATAAAATAAAAGGACTTAGAAGTTCGTTTTATGTATAAAAGAAACATTCGCGCTTTTAAGTGCTTTTATTTTATATGTATAGATGGCGCGTTATTGCCTTGTGTTAATTTATTCCTTATGACCTTGTATTTATAGTTTGCTGAAGAGCATTGCTCGAAGCAAATATTTGAATGTAATTCTACTGTCCTATAAGCCTATGTCCATAGTTTACTTGAAAACCATTTCTAAGATTCCATCCTTCAGTGTAGCATATAAAAGCAGAATAATCCAATACAATATTAGAGCTCTGAGAAGCGGTCTGGTGGATTAAATTGGCGAAACCGCTGGTAGGGTTCACCACTGATGAGCCAAGCCCTCCCAATATATTTTTTCATCGCAGTAAGGACAGTAGAAGTTCGTTTTATGTATAAAAGAAACATTCGCGCTTTTAAGTCCTTTTATTTTATACTTTATGGTCATTATCTATAGATTTTGATGACCTACAGAAAAACTAAGAGCGGATTCGGAATCAGTGCCATTGGATTACCCAAAAAGCAATTTAAATGCTCAAACATCAAAAACTTTTTAAAATTTTGTAGACCTGTAATCAGAGTTTTTATTATATTTCTCAGCGTATTATTTGTTCATTCGTATATTCTGAATTAGAATAGATTTTAACAAATTTACCAATGGTGTTGTCATAAACATATTATATCAGGATATGTCAACCTATTCCTTGGAGTAAAATCTTTATAAGTACAGGCGTATATGGCGACCTAACTACTCCTGACTCTTCTACTACTGTTGCTGCATTCTGTCTTGGGCTAATAACTAATTCCCCCCCCCCCCCATATGTACATTCGTTCTATGCGATCTCTACACGCCACTCAAACTATCTACAAAGGTTTATGATACAAGGTTATACATTTAAACTTGTCTATAGCGCCCCCTCTAAATAGCGCCTCCCTTTCTATAGCATTTTAAATACGTAGTCCGATGCGATTTACATTAAAAATGACCTGTCTATAGCACCCTGTTTTGGTGAGTCCCAAGAGGGGGCGCAATAGACAGGTTTAACTGCATATCCGAAGATCATTTGTTGGTTGGAAGTTAATTCCGAGAAAAACAGAGCAACATCAACCAATAGTTTATTTTGACTCCCGACTTTTCAGTGACTTCCTTGAAGAGAGTGACAGGAAGTCACGAAAACGTCGGGAGTTGAAGTAAACTATTGATTGACGTGACTGTGTTTTTCTCTGAAGGTTATATATATTATATGGTTCTAAATGGCGTAAAATTTATATACCGATAAACATATGATGGTTAGAATCCATTTAACCGGGTCACGGGTGGTAGCTAGGTTTTGGTGTAAAAAGGTACCGTAATCAGGATTCTGTCCTGGACTGAGAAACAACCCAGCTTATATGCTAATGGTGACATCAGAGAGGGTGGACTCTTGTGTCCGTTCAATCAAGGACTGACATGGTCGGTATGTTTACGTCGTCCCTGAGTTGCTTGAACAATGTCAACGCCCTGTTTATGACTTATCCCAGGATTCGCCTTTCCTTTTTCGGAGATGTTCTTTTTTATGACACCATTTTGAAGTTACTCATGGGCTTGGTGTTTCTATGTACAACATTGTATATACAACATATAAAATAAGACATATATACAAGTTGGGCCTCTCCACAAGTGACAAGAACAGAATAAATAGAGAAATAGAAATCCCCCAAGACTACATTCAATTCCTCTATGATATTTCGGTGTTATATAAAATCCCACAAAAGTCCACTTCAACAGAAATACAGAGGTACGTGAATGACCGAAATGCTTGAAAAAGGGAAAGGTTCAGATTCGTGAAACATCACTTTATATTGTAATAAACTCTTTGGTTTCAAACCAAGCTATGCCTTAGTATCGCTATACTATATACAAAGAACGTGTAAACAATAGGATGATCCATTGTGGATCCTCTGCAGTCTCGAGGACCTAATCTCTCCACACCAGGAGGAAGCGGATACGACCGCCTCAGGAAATAACTAGTCTGAATCATTCCCGGAGTCACGGCGTTCAACCTTGGTCGTTCTCTACGAAAAATAGAAAAAAAAAAGACTTTGCAGAATAAATTTTAACATTTTCCTTTATAAGCTATTCAAAATTTTATTCAATTTGTGTAAAAACAAACAAATTTAAAGATATTTATAAACCAGGTTCCTGGAACGCAGAACTCCAACTAACCATATTTTCAGTTATCAAAACATAAAGCCAATAAAATAAAAGCAAATCATGTGAAATATAATTTATCGATAATTATCGTGATTTAGTAGATTCCAAATATTATTACAATATCCAGAGTTATCTTGGAATTTTGGTGATGTAGGAAGGATGGCATATGTTCGGGCAGTTGGCGATTTGTGCTCCAGGAACCCGGGTTACCTCTAGTTTCTCTCTCTGACACGGTATCTTGTAAACTTGAACTCACAAAATCACATGTTCTAATTTTACATGTAATAGCATTATATCAGCTAGCTTGTGTCGAATGAATACTGAATAAAAGATACGCTTCCTTTCAGTATTGTTTTTTTTTCAGCTATATACGATATTCTTTTCAGCGATGTAAGAACATTGTTTTTTTTATAATTATTTATTTATTATATAAAATTGTTAGCCAGTTCAATGCTATTATTTAATTTTTAGATAAATTTACTTCTATAATAAGCGCAGGTTGCTCTTTTTGAGAGGAATCTAATAAAGTTATTTGAACTTGGAACTTGGAAGCGCATTATTGAAAGGAAAGAAAAATACTTTGAGTGATGAACCTTTTAAGCGATTTTGTCAATTTAATCTCTAGACCGTTCTACTATTGTACTCTTGGGCTCTAAAATCATACAGTTTGGTTAGTAGCCCGTAAACCCACATTCTCTTTACTGTTGTATTGGATTGTTTTTCCTATATAGTCTGTAATTGCTACGGAATATAGGATAAAAAGGTATTCAAGGAATTACAGTAGAACCTCCCTATGAAGGACACCTAATTGCAGAGCCAAAGTGTCCTTTAGGGAGAGTTTCTATAGAGTAAAAATGGCAATTTTGCAAATTAAAACTGTCCTTTATAGAGAGGTGTCCTCTAGCGTGAGTGTCCTCTCATGGAGGTTCTACTGTACTACCATATAATAGACAAACAGCCTGATGCAATTGTAGAGCGGTCTCAAGATTAATTTGGATGAACCGCTGAGAAAGCTTACCATTGATTGGTCAACACGTCCTCTTTTGTTTCTCTTTTTGTAGTTAGGTCAGTAGGCAGATAGTTTTTGTTATATAAGAAAAAAAAAATAAAACTGTTTAAATACACTCATGGACACTACTTAAGGAATTTGTACCTTTTAGAATGTATATAGGGATTCAGACAATATAAGTATGAAAGATATTTGATACACAGTGACCTTTACTGAAGACAGACGAGATAACCAAGTGTGAATAAAATTAATCCACTCTCCTTAACAAAATATAAAACTTTCTTAAGTTTTGTTCATGAGTGTAGTTTCGCCAATTAACAAAAATTCTCCAAAAATTGCCAATATTTGAATGCTGTATTCGACGAGATAACCCGGTTTCCCCGAGCGCAGGATGCCCGGAATAGTGCATTTTGGAAAAAAGGAATTGTTATTTATATATCCGATAGATATCGAATATATAATGGACAAATGTGTGCGTGATGTGAAAGATTCGGATGATGCCTGGTTTTCCCCGAGTACATTTTAACTCGCGTATATATATTGATAGTATAATTTCGGAAATGTAAAATCCTCTGCAATACGTTTAAAGAATAAGCAAAACAGCTTCCGAGTATGAGTTTCTTGATTTCTTGTATATTCATCTCAAGCTTTCGGGTATCACAATTCTTTCTAAAGGAGTATACTCTTTTACAAGGATTTGGTGTTACCTGAAAACTTGAGATGGATGTACAATAAAGCAAGAAACTCACCTATTTGAATTTTGAATTCAAAGTTAAAATTTATTTCTCTTATCATTTCTAATCATTATTATCTGCGATAGGGTTTTTTGCCCGCCTACCTAACCACTTGACAGAATTTTACCTCTATCTACAAGATTGTCCCAAAGTTCGCAAACACCTGCAAAAAATTGAAATAGCAATATTTTTTGCTATAATATTATTAGCCGTTATGTAAAATGTATTTGTATTATGTATTATTATATATTCGCCGTAATAATATTAT
This sequence comes from Cordylochernes scorpioides, assembly GCA_030710605.1. Lineage (NCBI taxonomy): Eukaryota > Metazoa > Arthropoda > Arachnida > Pseudoscorpiones > Chernetidae > Cordylochernes > Cordylochernes scorpioides. The sequence goes on from CP092867.1 coordinate 51,451,452, forward strand.
TCGCCAAGTAATAATAAAAACACGAACTTTTGGGATAACCTTCTATATCTAGATAGAGTCATCCTCGCTTTACGAACAGACCTAGAACATCAACGAGTGAAGGTTTGCCTTTAAGATAATTTTGTTTACCATCATCATAAATTATTAATCATCATTATTTTATGCATCAGACGTGCTAACGCAATTATAGAGAGAAAACAAGATCTGCGCAACAATTCATCACCATTAGTAAGATGGTCTATAAACACGTGAATGTTTTTTTTTTCAACACGTTTTTATTGCATCACTCTTTTATGATTGAAAACTATCTATTCCTATCAATCTTACTGTAATGAGAGATAAAAATATTAAATATTATAGTTCATTATAGTGGTGAACTCTCTCAGCGCTATTTTAATGTCTGGAACATTTAACTATTATATTGGAAAGATAGAGGCTGCCTGGTCGGTATTCATAGTTCTTCAAATTAAAGATATTTCGGCCAGTAAATCTTTTTTTATTTTAAAAAAGATTTACTGGTCAAAGTGTCTTTAATTTGAGGAACTATTAGATTTGACTGAATGTCTTATATAGTCTGATATTATGAAGGAATCAATAGATTTAAATCTCCTGGATATTAATAAAAAAAATGCTAAAGGTTTCTGGAGATGGGTTTCTTTTATCTTTATTAGACGTGATCTCTATGTACTTTCTATGTACTCCTGTAGAAGGGCGGAGATGCCCGAAAGCTTGAGATTACATTTATTAAAGATAAAAGAAGCTCATCTCCAGAAACCTGTAGCATTGATTATGAATGAATCAAGAACGAATACATCGTGATTTCTCCTGTAGAAGGGCTTTCATGAACAAAAGCTAGAGATCTAAATTAAACATTAAAAAAAAAGAAATTTATCCCTGGAATCTTGATGAATTCCCCTTAATATGTAGGCTTTATTTAAGAAAAAAAATAAAAAATGATTTAACTTTTTAAAATTATTATGTTTTGAATATCTCTCTCTCTCTCTCTCTCTCTTTAAAATATATTTTTCCGAAAATTGTTTTATTAAAATACAGTTAAAAATCAATAATACATTGATTCCCCATCTAATGTACAATACGTATATACAACTTTTTATTGTACAGTAGAACCTCCATGAGAGGACACTCACGCTAGAGAACACCTCTCTATAAAGGACAGTTTTTATTTGCAAAATTACCATTTTTACCTTTTAACAACTCTCCAGTAAGATAACACTTCTCCCTAAAGGACACTTTGGCTCTGCAATTAGGTGTCCTTTACAGGGAGGTATGTTCTACTGTATTGAGATAACAAAGTATCATCAAGTTTGCCCCACATTGCCTGCCGCCGATCAGGCACTGAGCCGGCTGCCACAATCACGT
>CP092867.1:51452931-51474587 GCA_030710605.1 Cordylochernes scorpioides
GATTAAAGCGTGATGCCCCCACTCAGGAAGAGGGAGATGTTTACTGTGATAAGATTTCTTGGGAAGATGAGGAAAGGTCTTAAATCCAATTGAGACTTTCATCACAAAATTAGAAGTGTTCTTACCAACCTAACATGTAAATAAAATACTATATCGAGCAAATAATATAGAAAGATAGGATTTGGAAACTCTTGTCTCAGTTGTAATTGTAAACACAACAGCATGAACAAAAAATAGAATTAACCTGACCAATATGGGAGAATAAAAACGCGGCTGTAACTACACTCATGGAAAAAAACTTAAGGAAGTTTTACCTTTTAGCATGTATATCAGGATTCAGACAATAACTCTGAAATATATTACAGCAAACTTTATTGAAGGCACTCGAGATAACCAAGTGTGAACAAAATCACCTCTGTCTCCGTAAAAAAAAAAAAAAAAAAAACAGACGTCCGTCGATATTAAAGACTTTTCACTTCCTTAAGTTTTGTCCATGAGTGTAAGTAACAAGCCTTATGGATGACTCTTGGATATGTGGATTGTTCATGGATAGGGAAGTTTATTACGAATGAATATGTAAATAAAACAATGCATTCTCAAGCGTCAAAGACGGCGTTTTATTCGTTTACATATGTTCTCCTGTAGAAGGGCAGAGATGCCTGAAAGCTTAAGACTGCATTGATGAAATGAAAATAAACTCATCTCCAGAAACCTTTTAAATTATTTAAGATATTAACAATAACAACAAAAAATGCTTTATTAAAATATAGGAATGTGTGGAGCGTTGCAACAAGTACATTGAAAATCAGGGAGAATATAGAAAAATATATCTACTCATGTTTGAAAATAATTTTTTGAATCAAAAGGGCGGATAATTTTTGACTTGTACAGTTAAACCTGTCTATACCGCCCCCTCTTGAGACTCACCAAAATAGGGTGCTATAGATAGGGGGTGCTATAGACAGGTCACTTTTAATGTAAATCGCATCGTACTACGTATTTAAAATTGGGCGCTATAGAGAGGGAGGCGCTATTTAGAGGGGGCTCTTGAAACAGGTTTAACTGTATTATTAAATTACGGAAAGGGATTTCGAAAAATAATTGTAGCTAAAATACATCTTCGCCTTTATAATATCTGGTATAAATTCTTCTCTTCCCTTAAAAAAATTTCAGCAAGTACATGTTCTCGCGGTGACTAACAGCAATAAAGACGCCATGTCACGATGAAAATACTCGTTAAATGAAAATAGCGTTTAAACACATATTCAACCTACAGATTACGCTCTGTAATTATGTTGAACAAACACACCTACTGGGTTTACAGCTATATAATATCTCAATATCATCAGCTAAAACCGACGAGGAAATTCCTGTGTCAGTTTACTGCTCGCGGAAGTGTCCCCACAATTTATGACATAGTGTCAACAGTTCCAACAGTGACTGGCAAAATTGAACTTCCAGCAATCTTCATCACCGGCTCTGTAGAAGACTAATGGCATCAATTAGCCTCGAGAATAAACTATAATGTCTGTAATTATCCTGATTATATACCTCTTTTATATGACGTCTATTTCCACTATGTTGGAGAATCCTTTACGAAGAACACGTCAAGCTCTAATCCTTTTACAACACAAAAGAAGATATTACACTAGCAGAATCTCTGGTCTAGCGCAAATGAATATATTACGAATTTTATGTAGTTGTACCTTTCCTTATTTGAATCCAAATGGGCGAAGATTCGAGCAAAACAGTTTTAACAAACTCCTTGTGTTAAATAAAGCCTTCAAGACTCCTACAAGGTGTACAGGAATCTTGTGAGGCATGTTCTCCGCCTGAAGGAGCCCATTGAAGAGCTGGCTTGTTAGAATGTTTGCCCGTGTGTATTCAAATAAAGAAACGGCTATAGAAATGTGGTATTTTCTTAACAAAAGAATATAGCTGGACATGATGTGAGAGGATGGTGGTGATTCAGAAGGAAGCAAGCTGGTCCAAGGCCACTTCCAGTACTGGAAATGTCAGCGCTCGTTGAGCCCACACATCTCTAGTTGGAACTCTGGATGTGTGTTGGCCAACATAGAATTGAAATTACCTACGAAAGTATCTGGTTCCCCTGGTTAGTGAGTAATTGAGGAATATAAAGAGATAAGAATCCTTTTTTCGCTCAATTCATTAACTGTGACTCTCATTTGTTTGTTAGTAAAGGCTTCGGTATTTTAATGCGTGTCCATTTATAAATTTCTCTATAAAATTATTAATTTAAATTGAACTATCTTTGAATTCAAATTATATACTCATTGTAATTCTTTAAGAACAATTTTTGCTGTCCTTACTGCCATGAAAAAATGATGGGAGAGCTTGGGAATGGGAACAACTGATTCCCCACTGACGAGCCAAGAGCCCTCCCACTATTTTTTTCATTGAAGTAAGAAGACTAGAAGGATTGTTCTATTTGGAAAAGAAACATTCGCGCTTATTGATTTTATTTCATATTGTAGCAAAGTATTTAATTTTTTATTAACTGCTTACCTTTTAATTGTTGGCGTTTATATATTTTATTTCTCTGCGTAAACTATCCTCATTACTTCTCTTTCATCATTTTTAATTTGTGCTTTCCTTAAATAAATTGCCGTGTCATCCTGAAGTTTGTCTTTCCTAATTTTTTACGTTCTATTTTGGTGGATATGCTGGGTAGATTAGGGAAGACAAACTGAAGATCGCCGAGAAGACCTTGAGGTCATGGGTGTTATGATCTGCAATTTCAGAGACTGGCTCCAGGATTCCACCGCCGTGTCAAAGCCAAGACTTCCATCCAAGATGACGATGTCCCTATAAACGATATGACGACAAAGCCACTCTTCACGCCGCAAGAAAAAGGACACAAAGCTACTAGGAACAGAGTTCCAAGAGTCAGAGAGAATCCTTGGCAGAATCACGTCAGATCCATGTCAGCATTTACAATATTTGCAAACTGTGGGTCACAGCTCCAATAGGGAAGGACCTATGTAGCAAAGTATTTATTATTTTATTAACAGATTATTTTGAAATTTTTGATCTTTATATATTTTATTACTTTTCCTAAACTTCCTTCATATATTATATTTCATCAATTTTAATTTGTACTTGCCTTAAATAAGACTCAGAAGGACAGCCCGGGTATTTGGTAACTTCTGTACGTGGCTCTGGGAACCTGGGGTAACTAAATGATTATAATGATAATGATGATAATAGTAATAACTAGGTTATAGTGTTAATCAGAGTAAATTGTTTGTCATCCTCTCTAATTAGTCTGTCCTCATTTTCCAACATGACTGTCACGTAAAACATGTCTTCACCCAGGCTCTGCTTCGCCTAGACGCCCTAAACTTCTTCTGGTACCGGGAGACCGACCTTTCTCTAATGGCGTCTTTGTACTCCTGAATGGTATTAAGATCTTTCTAACAACAAAAACAACACTAACTAGCTCACACACACTTTATTTTGAGAGAGAGAAATAAGGGTTCCCCGGGCCCCTGGAGCGCAAAAAAGGCCAACTGCCCGGGCTGTCCAGCTAACCAGTAGAAACCAGCCACTCTAGACTATATTTACACAAAGCCAATTGCAGGGCCGAACCAGCTGGTCAAGAAGTTCCAAGCCTGCAGGGAATCCGGGAGTCCAGCCAACGAGACTGGGTCGAAGGAGGTCCTCCCAAGCAGCAGGGCTGTCTGCATTCTGTGTCGCATGAAAGCAGGGCATCTGAACAGAAGGTGGTCCACAGTCTGTTGTTCCTCCATACAATGTGGGCAAGATGGGTCTTCCCCAGGCTGCCAGAGAACCAAGTCTGCCCGAACATGGCCATGTCCTGTAAGTAAGGTGGTGGTGACTTCTCCAGGACGGACCTTAGGGAAGAATTGGAGCAACCGGTCTGGAGTATGGGCTATTCTCCTCAAGTGTCTGTTGAAGTGGTCCCGGCAATAAACCTCCATCCATGCGTCTAGGGCTGCCGTCCGTGAGTGGTTACGGGCCAGGCTTCTAGGCAGGATGGAAAATGTTGGCTCTAAGGTAGAAACGGCCGCGTTCTTAGCAGCTCTGTCTGCTCTTTCGTTTCCATCGATGCCGCAGTGACCCGGTACCCAACACAGCTTTACATTTTGGTTGGTGTTCAGTGCGAGAATAATCTCAGCAACTAATGTCGATCGAACTGGACCTGACGTACATATGGCTGACAGAGCTGATTTGCAGTCCGACGCGATAGTGATTTCCTCTCTAGAATAACCTTCCTCCACCAGACGGACCGCCCAGCGGATTGCCAGAAGTTCAGCCTGGAAGGCTGTGCAGTCTGGATGGAGCCGTAAGAGAACGGGCTGCTGATCTTCTGATGAGGGAACAATTGCAGCGCCCACCCCCAGCCTCATTTTTTGATCCGTCTGTAAATATTATGGGTGTTGTTATCTCCTCGATGCTTAGACTGAAAAACAATTGACGTCTATCTGGAGGGTATAGCAAAGAAGCAGGGCCTGGTCTAGATTCAAAATTTCCTTCATTGATTTCCTTTAGGAACGCCGTACGAGACCTAACAATAATATCGAGAGGAGGGCTGCCAGTGATGGAGATAGCTGAGACTGTTGGTGTGCAAGGACCTCCTCTCAGTACGCGTTTCGCAAAATTGTAGTGAAGGCTCCTAAGCTGCCTAATGCCTTCGTTGGAGAGAGCACGACGTCCCCATGCTGACGCTCCGTAAAGGAAGGCAGGTACCACCACCGCGTCGAAAATCCTAGTTCCAGCTGAAAAGGAGATTCCAAATTTACCCTGTATGGAGTTGGTGAGTCGTGGGATTATTGATCTGCATCTACGTGTGATCTTGCGTAGGTGGGCGACAAATCCGCGGGTCTGGTCAAATTCTACTCCTAAGATTGTGATTGTCTTCTTGATGTTTAAAGGTTGACCAAGGATTTTAAGCCCTGTCTCGGAGTTGGGGTGGACATTACGCCATTGGAACAGGCAAGCTTGAGTCTTACTGGGGTTTATATTAAGACCATACATCGTGCACCAAGATATCAACCTTTCCAAGAAGTTGTTAGTGGCAGAGACCGGCAGGCGACCACGAACCTGAATCATAAGGGTGAAGTCGTCCGCGTAAGCTATTAATCGGCTATCTTTAATGGAGGGAAGGGTGAAGATGGTCCGAGCAACTATGTTCCACAGGAAAGGACTTAGCGCTGAACCCTGGGGAGTGCCGAGCTGGGAGGATGTACATTCTGTTGCTGTCCAAGCTGAATAAGAAACCCTCCGGTCTTCCAAAAAGCTTTTTACTAAGCCTGTAATAGACTCTGGACAATTTAGACGTTCAAGATTTTGAATGATTGCCGGCCTCCAAACAGTGTCGAAGGCCTTACTGATGTCCAAGCTGATGACAAGAGTTTTCCTCCAGTGAGCTTGTCTTTCTTCAATGAATTGAGTGATACTTGCCAGTGCATCTTCCGCTGAACGACCGTTTACAAAACCGCATTGATCTTCAAAGAACCATCTATGACGATCCGCGAGCCACTGAAGTCTGGCCAGGATACATCTCTCGAAGACTTTGGCCATAGTGTTCAATAAAGTAATAGGTCTGTATTTCTCCAGCTGACAGGTGGCTGAATTGGAGGGTTTAGGCAGAAGTATGAGGCGGCCTTCTTTCCATGGACGGGGGAAGTGGCCCATACGAAGGCATTTGGTGAACAATTCGGCCAGCAGGAATTGCAAGGAAGGGCCGCCCAGGTCTAGGCACTTTGAACCAAGACCGTCGGGGCCCGGGGCTTTCCTTTTTCCACAGCGATGAATGGCTCGCAAAACTTCCCAGGGTTTGAATTCAGGTTCGTCTGAGTGCGCAGAAATTGCATTCCTTTGCGGGTGAGGTCTGGTGTCAGGTAGGAAAAAGTGATTTAACACGGCCTGGCAAGTCTCATGAGGATTGTAAGGAGAGCCGTTATCATGTTTGAGAAGTGGCGGACCTCTGGGAGAGCCGCGGCCCCGGGCGATAAATCGATGTATGGCACTCCAGGATGCGGATGACACCTCCTCGCAGAGATTAAACCAGGATTTACTTTTAGCTTTCCGTATAGCCGCCTTCAGTCGATTATGGCACGCTCGGTATAAACCGCGGAAGAAGTTCCTAATAGGACACCGGACACTCTGACTGCAACGGCGGAGGGAGATAACCAACCTTCTGATCCGACTCAGATCGGGGGTCCACCACGGCTTTGACGGTCTTGTAGTATTGGAGCGCCTCCCCATGGAAGAGTCACAAGCTGATTGCAGGATGGAAGTCAGAAGGAGGACCACCCTGTCAATATCTTCTGGGGTAGAGGCCTCGTTCAAATGGGTAGTTACCTGGTGGAGAGAAGAGTTGAGGAAGGATTTAAAGGTCTGTTCTTTACATGAGGATTCAACCCAGGAGGAGTTCGTATCGTTATTGACCATGTCTAGGAATGTAGTCCAGATCGGTATATCGTCAGTGAAGGCCATCTCACCTAATAAACCTCTAGTGGCATGGATAGCCAGTGAGCTGGAGGCCAGAGTGACATCTATAGAAGAAGACAAAGACCCATTTGACCAGGTAGAGATCACAGGGGGTCCCAAGAAATGAATATCATTGAAGCTGGCGAATTCTTCCAGATTAGCACCCCGGAAGTCCAACCTCGCACCTATGCCCCAGGTAGGAGAGTGGGCGTTAGTGTCCATACCCAGGATCACTGGAAGAGAGGCCCGTCTTATTGTATATTCCAGAAGAGGGATGAAATCATCGGCAGCTCTAATGCCGTGCCAGTAGGCCGAGTACACCGCGATGATACTCTGCTCTAGACATATGGCTATGGAGGTTATGGCGGTGTCTGGGGAGGTTAGAGGGATGGGATGAAGGCTGCTACGTGCCACAATTCCCGAGGGGATGTAGGCGCCAGGGACAAAAAAATGCTTGAAACCCAGGTGTGGGCCAGAAGAAGTTAGTTGGGAGTTCTTGCAGGAGCACGATGTCGGCCTGTGTCGAATTTGCCAAATTTGCAATTTCAAGAATGGCAGTTGGTGATTTTCTAGCGTTCACCTGCAGGACACGCAATGGCCTAGACATTGTTTCTAGTTCGGGCTATTCTCTCTTTTACAAAGGGACAGGAAGGTGAGGTGGCAAAGTGGTTGATGGGAGCTCCAGATTTTTTGCTGCAGCGGCAGCAGCGGCTTTGGCTTGGCTCGACGGAGCATTGGAAGCCCTCATGCTCTGCAGAGCCGCAGCGATAACAGATTGGATGGGCAGCTGGACAGGCAGACGCGCGGTGGCCGAAGCCACAGCAACGGAAGCATTGTTTTAAAGTATGATTTCGCTCATACCTGTGCATTAGACCTGCCACTGGGATACGTCCATGTTGACCGAGGATTTCGGCGACTTGGTTGTCCACTTCGATGAACACTGTACTGGTGTTGTGTGCCGCATTATTCGATCGATGGACTACCTTGATGTCACGTTTTCCCTGGAGTGACTGCACGGTGTGGTTGGAGCGGAGGCTCTCGCATATCTCCTCGTCCCGCACCTCCCCGTCCACTCTGAAGAGGCAGTATCTTGGTAGGATAACCGGGCTCTCGTGGCAGCTTAGACCCGTTGGCAGGGAGGTCAGCCCCGAGGCCAGCGACTTTGCCATTTGGGTCGTTTTGGTGTGGAAAACAACCTTGCCCTGGTGTTTATGGACGCCACCACGTCTTTTGATGACGCTAGGGAAGGATGAATCTTTTGAATTTCCCTTAAAATTTCCCTTGGGGTGGTTTTGGGGTCAGCCGACTTGACGACGACATGCGATTCAAAGGAGGGAGCCAGATTCACAAATGTGGCTTTCACTTTGGGCTTCGGAAGTGCAGGCCTTACCGGCTTCTCTTTCTCAGCCACTACCGAGGCGAATGAGGTGGAGGGGATCGGGATGTTGGCTGTGGGATTGGGTCTTCCTAGACTGGCTCCCTTGAAGGCGTCCTCAAGAAGAAGTTCTGCCTCTTGGACGAGAGTCAGCATCAGTCCTCTGGCGGCCATCTGCATTTTTTCGGGGGTGTCCAAGCTGGTGTCCGCAATGATCGCCTCGAAGGTCCGGCACCCAAAGTTGAACAAGCTTGCTGTGCTGTTGAACTTGAATTGATTGTGGGAAGACTGGAGGAGGTCTTCGTTCTCAGGACGCGGCCGCTTTTTGTTGGTCTGCTGACCTCCTCCTCCACCACCACCATCATACTGGTTCGGCTCCATAAAAAAAATAAACTATCAAAGGCAAATTTACTTCAAAAAGACTAACCAGACAAGGAACACTATTGTCTCGACAAGAGATTGTCGTGTTCTGTCTGCGTGAAAGAAAAGCACACTTTTGTTATTGCTTTATTTTGAATTAAGTACAATATAGTATTTATAGTAAGACATATTTACATATCTTTTGATTAAACATAAAAAATAAATTTATATAACTGAGATTTCTATATCACAAACAATAGATTTACTTAATTGTTTTTTTTTTTTTGGTTATCCCTAGTACACGTGGTACAGGTCATGATAATCATGGTGGGTAGTTAGCGACTGCTTTTACTGTAAGTGCACCACATGTCTACACATGCGAAAAGCAGTTCGACTTTGCACTTACAAATATGCAAGAGCCCCGTTTGGTTACTTGCACTCGCTGGTGGGGTTAGACTTTTGCAAGAATCGGGGGCCATTGGAGCATTTTTTTTTAACAGAAAAAAGTGCCCAATGCGGGAATTGAACCCGGGTCGTACCAGTCATAAACCAACGGTTTAGACCATCCTTCCACCGACCCCCCTTACTTAATTGTGTTTTCCGACAATGACAATATCTACCTGTCTATATTGTTAATGTATTATCCATCGCTGGAAAGAACTCGGGCGATCAACTGTGGCGGAGTTTGTCGATGGTCGGATGTGACCAACTAAAGACCAAGATGGTACTTGTGTATAGTAAGAGAGAGGGAAAGTGAACTTTAGAGAAGAAGATAATATATAGAATTCCTAATTGGAGTGCCAGCCCGTTCAGTGACGAAACCCCCCTCCCCCTAGTGATGATCCATCTATCAGTGTTTTGTCTGAAGAGTATTTGGTAATTCTTCAAAGTTTTATTAATTTAGTGATGGGCGATGTGATATTGTAAGGAGGACAGAGTTTCCTGGTATTCCCTCTTATCTGGACTGGACCGACCGGTCGGGGAAAACAGTGGCGCCACGTGGAAGGGGGAAAATTCAGTTCTCCCCTCTTGCTCTAACTACTGGGTCGATTTGGCTCATGTACATAGTAACTTTTATATTTAAAATCTTTCATATAACTAATTAAATAAATATTTAAAGTAATTCGGAAGCCTATTTGATTATTTTTATTCGCGACAATATTCACACAACAAAAATCAAATATATGATATATATATGTAATATTGTTGCAAACAATCCTGTCGTGGATATGGATAAACTGGCAGTCGTGTACGTGATGCGAGTGTTGATGTTCTTCCCACACGCGGACAACAAGAAGTAGAGGCAGGGCTAGATGTTAGCACCGAGAGTGATCGGGGACAGCCCACGGGACAGAGGTAGAGGCCATGACACAAACTTGGATGTCTATCACCGAGACATGAATAGAGAGACAGAAGCGGTCTGCCGATGGACACCCTGTAGTACATACTGCCCTGACCCCCTGCTAAAACCTGTTGACAGGGGTCATCTATAAAAAGCCCTGGAGGGGGGGGGGGGGGGGGCATCTGGGCTTCTGGCTATTTCCTCCCCTCTGCCCTCAGCTGACTACTCTTTGGCTTTTTATTTTGACGTCACCATATATTGACTTTAAATACAAATAAGGGTGTACAGGTTATATCAATAAAGATATAGCATATATACAAAATATGGAGGTGGTAGCAAATAAGAACAGTGTACATTTTAATAGAAGGGTATTATGATCTTATAAAGTATTGGCTCTAATTGGAATATATGTGAAATATACTAAAGTGTCATTATTATACAGTTTAAAATATACTATACGAGTATATAGGGTGTTAAATAATGTGTGTGCAATAGGTTTCTGGAGATGAGTTTCTTTTTATTTTATTATTGTATTCTCAAACTTTTGACCATTTCCACCCTTCTACAGGAGTACAAAATGAACAAAAATGAATCGGCGTACATTATTGTCCATTTTGTACTGCTGTAGAAGGGTGGAAATTCCCGAAAGCTTGAGAATTCAATAATAAAAAGAAATATCTCCAGAAACCTATTGCATTATTTGATTAATATCCAGGAGATTCACATTTATTATATAGGGTGTCCAAAATGGACGGAAGAAATAATTTTGATAGAAAACAAAGGCTTAGGAATTTAAAAATAGCAATATTTGGGTTGATTCATTGAAGTAAGTACACAGTATGAACTTGCATATGATGGTATATTCTAGGGTGCCATACAGCCCAAGAAACAATTTAATTACTGCATGACACATTTCCTGGTCGTTTATTAGTTTTCCGTTTTGGTGATCTGAATTGGCCGCCTTGATAATGTGATTTAAGACAGTTTGACTTTTTTAAAGTCGAAAGTTTATGCCAACAAACCCAAGACTACACACGCCTTTAAGGGGGAAATTGAATGCTGTATCAACACACACACACACACACACACAATTTATCCACATTTATGAAAAATGGTCATGGAAAGTTTCAACAAAGGAGTACGTAATGAAGGCTATTTATTCGAAATTCTATTTCATACACAATACTGTATTCTTTATGAATTACAATTTTCAACTATAAATCTGTGTTTTCTATCAAAATTACTCTTTGTGTGAATTAAGGAACATCCTTTAGGCCTGATGATGAGCTAATGCTTAAAAGCGCTTGCCATTTTTTTTTTAATCTTAATAAAGAAACGTATTACAATTATCCTGATTGATATATAGTGTTAAACCTTCGCAATTATTTTAAGAATCTTTAAATCAAATATTATTGATTCCTTTATAGAACAAAACCTTGATTCCTATTTTATTGCTGCTTCAATTTGTCTACTGATTCTATATGTGGTACTAGAGAACAATATATGGGATATGTAAAAGATTCCTATGTACGCATACTTTATATATACTTTCCTTCTTCTATTTTTTAAATATAATGGATGATATATCATAATGCATCCATCCTTAAAATGAAAAATATACAAAAATTCACTCTTGAGAGATTCTTCATTTTCCTCTGAATAATAAAAAAAAAAAAAAAAAACACGCGCGTTTTCTACTATCAAAAAGGAATCAACTTCTGCAAATTCAGAAAGAGCGTCAGTTAGTAAGGCAGTGCGGGGAATAATACTTTGTATCTCGACAAAGAGCCTTGTACACACCGTGTTTGGTGGACACTTAGTGGATTAGTTTGTGGGCGGCATGGATTTCTAAGCTGAGTCAGACAACAAAATATTTATCGTAAAATCAACTTTTAATTACATTTATTTAATACAAATTATTGGAAGGGTTTAACCCTTGCTGTATACTACATGTTGTTCTTTTTGTGTGTAGTGGTCAAATATCATTTCTCGATTATAAAATGTTAGAGATATATGTGTTTGATATATTATAGATAAATATTTACATTTTATATGATTTATATTTAGAATGATGTATAATTATTTTATATTATATTATTATGACAACAAATAATGTGATATTAATGTTAATCTATATAGATCAGTGATTCTCAACCAATGTGCCGCGGTAATTTTGTGTGCCGCGAAATTCTAAAAATGTGCCGCCGAATTTTAGTCATATGATTATGTTCACGTTTGTATTGGTTTTTCTTTTTTTCTTTTTCATTTTTTTACTTTTTAAAATAACGAAATTAGCAAATTGAATGTTAGAGATGTATATTACTTATATTTTGCATAGAAATATTGATACATAATTTGAATTTTCTTGCATTCAAGTTAGCAAAAGTGTGCCGCGAAATTCTAAAATTGTGCCGCCAAATTTTCAAATCTTTAAAATAATGCCGCAACAAAAAAAAAGGTTGAGAATCACTGATATAGATAATACCGTAACAGAGTTTTCCATTGTAAAGTCCTGAGCTATCTCCTCCGAAGATTCTGAACTACACATAACGATCTATATACCAAAATTTTCGTTATTTTTTTCTTCGTATGATAGGCCTGTTTTTATTTTCCTAATGTTAACAGTTATTTTTATTTTTTAATTTAATCTATTTTACAATCGTAGATTTTTTGCATTTATCATCATCAATTCGTTTGTTTTGAAATGCGTTCTTTTGTCTTATTACTACAACCAATCGTGATGAAACTTTGGGAAGATGTTTAGTATACTACCGGGATGGTTTCTGGCTAATTACTCTTTAGAAATAACCTTTCGTTGCATTTTTATTTACGATAAAACGTAGATTCACTCGCAATCAGCGCCCCCTCGCGGCAGACATATGGCCTTAAATAGCCTCGCATGATCTTATTTGTAACGTCAAGCTTAGCTTATAGGTTAGGTACACAGCTTCGTACCCCCGCAACCTAGGTTCGAGGCTCAGCGTGGGTGTTTTTTTTTTTTTCATTTCTTTTATATTATTGTAGCAAATTATTAAAAATATTATTTTATTTAAAATGTAGGCTTTTTAAAATAAAAATTAACATACACAATTTTTTAATAATATTTGTAACAAACCTAGGTTCGAGGCTCAGCGTGGGTGTCTTTTTTTATTTTCGTTTCTTTTATATTATTGTAGAAAGGTCTGTTTTTACAGCATTATTATATTTTGATTGGTTTATTTTAAATATGTTTGTTATGAAGGCTCTATGTAATACTATTTAGAGCACATTTTACATTTTAAACACCTAAGCCCCCCTCTTTTTAATATTGTAGCAAAGTATTAAAAGTATTATTTTATTTTAGATGTTTGCCATGAAACTTTGGGAAGTTGTTTAGTATACTATCAGGACGATTTCTGGCGAATTATTTTAGAATAATATTTATAACAATAATTATAGCGAAATTAAGACATAGTGATTATATTCTGTGTTTGTGCATATATTAATATTTAACAGAAAATGTTAGAACGTTCTATTAGAATATCTCGAAAACAAAAAACAATACATATAAACGAGTTCACTGACATTTATTAATGCAGTGATTATAATCAATGATTACAATGAAGGGCTATATTATCGATATATATAAAAAATCACTTTCAAATTTTAACGTAACGTTCCATTCTCAATCCCGTAGGGCTTTAGATCAGCTAAAACATTTTTATCTTTATAAGTGAATATTAACTTTACTGTACTGAATAGTTTAGTATAATGTTAATTTAACATATTACAATTTAGCCACAGCAACGCGTGGCCGGGTTCGCTATTTATAATATATATTTTTGATTCATTTGATTATAATTATAATTTGTAAGTACTTTGTTATAGTTTTTCATTTAAATAGAGCTCAATTTTTGTGTATGTTTTCTATTTGCAGTATCTTTCCTAATGTCTTTGGCAACGTTTTTTTTTTCTCATAAATAGGCTGAGGTTATATTATTTTTCGAATTGTAGATTGAATTATTACTTTTATTCTATAAGAATTATCTTTTATAAGTGTTTGTTATAGTTTTTCATTTGAATTTAGCACAATTTTTGTATCTGGTTATCTTTTTTGGCGTCTTTTCATCTCTCTTTGGCATCTTTTTTTTTTCTCATTGATAAGACCTAATCCAAATAATTTAATAGTGTGTGACGTTTCAGCAACAGCATCAGACAAAAGAATAAATGAACTAAAGAATAAAATCTCATTTTTTCTTTTGTCTAATGATGGTGACATTTGGATTAGGTCTTATTTTTTTTTATTAATTTGTTATAGTTTTTCATTTGAATTTAGCTCCATTTTTGTGTCTTATTTAATAAATGAACTAAAGAATAAAATCTCATTTATTCTTTTGTCTGATTTTTGTGTCTGATTTTCTTTTTTACAGTATCTTTCTTAATGCCTGATTTGATTACTTGATCTTTTATAGTTTTTCATTTAAATTTAGCTCCATTTTTGTGTCTGTCGTTTTTTTTTCTTCTCATAAATAGGCTGATGCTGTATTTGTGTACTCAATTGTTGCTTTTTGTGTCTGGTTTCTTTTTTGCAGTATTTTTTTGGAATCCTTTTTTTTTTCATCAATTGTTTCCTCACATGCTTGGAATTTTCTTTTTATGCCTGTCCTGGCTTTCAGTTTTATAGTTTTCCTCTGCTTGGTTCTTATTTTACCTTTTTTTTTTTAGCGTCTTCTGTCATGCCTCGAAAAGGCCGTGGAAGACTCACTCCCCTAACAGCTAGGCGTGCTAATATGACTCGCCGCAGACACAAAACCCCAATTGCTATTTCTCTTGTTTACTTTTTTACCAATGCCTATAATTTTTCACCTGAAAGATTTTTTATTTTATTTATTATTCAATAAATTATTATCACTTATTTTTGGTCTTCTTTTTACTTACTTATTTTACTGGGGGTTGGTGGAAGGATAGTCTAAGCCGTTGGTTTTCGACCGCTACGACCCGGGTTCGATTCCCGCATTGGGCACTTTTTTCTAAAAAATTAAAAAAAAAATGCTCCAATGGCTTCCGATTCTTGCAAAAGTCCAACCCCACCAGCAAGCGCAAGTAATCAAACGGGGCTCTGGCACATTTGTAAATGCAAAGTCGAACTGCTTTTCACATGTTTAGACATGTGGTGTACTTACAGTTAAAGCAGTCGCCTACTCTACCCACCATGATTATCAAGGCCTGTACCACGTGTACTAGGGATAAGCAAAAAAAAATATTTTACTCATTGATCTATACATACAATAATTTGCATACAATTATTTACATACAAATATATGCATACAATTATATACATATACTTTTCTACATTTTTGCACTCTGCAGTCTAATATGTTGTTAATAATAGGGGTTTTAGACAAATATCAACTGTTGAAATTTGATTTTCCAAAATAGTTGAATTATCGAAAGTGTCAAATTAGTTTGTCATATGATAGGCCGTAGGTCGAGACATCCAAAAATGGTCGAATTATCGTGTGTTGAATTAATTAGATTATATTGTATATATAAAAATATAGAATTGTTGTTTTAAATGAGGTATTTTAAATGAATTTATTCCTTTAATATGTTGTCATATCTGCAATTTTTTTTCATTTCCAAAATATTTATTTACACTTTCACCAATGCCTATAGGATCTTTGCGATGGAACGGGTATGGTGTTCTAGCGCATGTGCTCTCATGTCCTTGAAGCACATATACTGACAGTACCCAAAGTTGAACACACTGTATAATGTCTGAAATATATGACTATAAAGAGGGCTCAAGGCCAAACCTTTGCTACAAGAGCCTGTGTTTACACACAGACGACTTTATGTTTTTAATGAGGTCTTTTAAATGAATTTATTCCTTTAATATGTTGTCATATCTGCAATTTTTTTTCATTTCCAAAATATTTATTTACACTTTCACCAATGCCTATAGGATCTTTGCGATGGAACAGGTATGGTGTTCTAGCGCATGTGCTCTCATGTCCTTGAAGCACATATACTGACAGTACCCAAAGTTGAACACACTGTATAATGTCTGAAATATATGACTATAAAGAGGGCTCAAGGCCAAATACAAAATACAAATACAAATATATGCATACAATTAAATACATACACTTTTCTACATTTTTGCACTCTGCAGTCTAATATGTTGTTAATAATAGGGGTTTTAGACAAATATCAACTGTTGAAATTTGATTTTCCAAAATAGTTGAATTATCGAAAGTGTCGAATTAGTTTGTCATATGATAGGCCGTAGGTCGAGACATCCAAAAATGGTCGAATTATCGTGTGTTGAATTAATTGGATTATATTGTATATATAAAAATATAGAATTGTTGTTTTTAATGAGGTCTTTTAAATGAATTTATTCCTTTAATATGTTGTCATATCTGCAATTTTTTTTCATTTCCAAAATATTTATTTACACTTTCACCAATGCCTATAGGATCTTTGCGATGGAACGGGTATGGTGTTCTAGCGCATGTGCTCTCATGTCCTTGAAGCACATATACTGACAGTACCCAAAGTTGAACACACTGTATAATGTCTGAAATATATGACTATAAAGAGGGCTCAAGGCCAAACCTTTGCTACAAGAGCCTGTGTTTACACACAGACGACTTTATGTTTTTAATGAGGTCTTTTAAATGAATTTATTCCTTTAATATGTTGTCATATCTGCAATTTTTTTTTCATTTCCAAAATATTTATTTACACTTTCACCAATGCCTATAGGATCTTTGCGATGGAACAGGTATGGTGTTCTAGCGCATGTGCTCTCATGTCCTTGAAGCACATATACTGACAGTACCCAAAGTTGAACACACTGTATAATGTCTGAAATATATGACTATAAAGAGGGCTCAAGGCCAAATACAAAATACAAATACAAATATATGCATACAATTAAATACATACACTTTTCTACATTTTTGCACTCTGCAGTCTAATATGTTGTTAATAATAGGGGTTTTAGACAAATATCAACTGTTGAAATTTGATTTTCCAAAATAGTTGAATTATCGAAAGTGTCGAATTAGTTTGTCATATGATAGGCCGTAGGTCGAGACATCCAAAAATGGTCGAATTATCGTGTGTTGAATTAATTAGATTATATTGTATATATAAAAATATAGAATTGTTGTTTTTAATGAGGTCTTTTAAATGAATTTATTCCTTTAATATGTTGTCATATCTGCAATTTTTTTTCATTTCCAAAATATTTATTTACACTTTCACCAATGCCTATAGGATCTTTGCGATGGAACAGTTATGGTGTTCTAGCGCATGTGCTCTCATGTCCTTGAAGCACATATACTGACAGTACCCAAAGTTGAACACACTGTATAATGTCTGAAATATATGACTATAAAGAGGGCTCAAGGCCAAACCTTTGCTACAAGAGCCTGTGTTTACGCACAGACGACTTTATGTGACTTTTTCAAGTGTGCGAACTTTGGATAGCATACATGTAAAGTTGAACCCAAGTATATATAAAATGTAGTTTTTAATGAGGTCATTTAAATGAATTCCTATTATAAATCGTCTCCTCTGAAATATAGTTTGTAAATTTATATTCTGATTCATTTTATCCTTTTTTTTTTTCATTTCCAGAATATATATTTACACTTTTCACCAATGCCTAAAGTTTCTCACCTGAAAGAAAAAAAACTCCGCCTTTGCCGGTCCCAAGCCAGGATGAAAAAGGAGGAGGGTGAGCAGTAACAAGCTCACTAAAAAACCTGGGCTCAGCTGGCCCGGCTGATAGTACCTTGTAAGGGCTCCTAATCCAGGGATACATTCTTTTGGAGCTAAGTCAGTGGCCTGCCACTGAGTAGTGCTCCAGTCTTGATGACAAAGGCAGACGCATTCTACTTCACCCAATCGTGATGGTTGTTAATTTCAAGCTTTACAAGCTTGACACTCTAATATGATTGAGTGAAGATAAGAAAGGAGAAAAAAATATTTTGTATTTTTTTTTTGGCAATAATCTATTTATTATCAATTAATTTGATTTTGGTCTTTATTTATTATTCCCCTGCTCTATACATACATTTTGTACATTTACAATGTCAGCCATTTTCTCTGTAATACCTTTTTAGCAGTGAAGTTATATTTGAGCAACAAACAATTGTTGAAATTTAAAATGGTCGAATTATCGATAGTGTTGAATTACACTTTGTTATATGATAGGCTGTAGGTCAAGACAACAAAACATGGTCGAATTATCGAGGTTATATTGTATATATAAAACTAGAAATGTAGTTTTAATGAGGTCCTTTAAATATTTTCATACCTTTTATATGTTGTCTTATCTGCGATATAGTAGCATTTTTTGCAATTTTATTTGCTGATTTGTGTCATTTTTTCACTCTAAATATATTTATTTAAACTCTTCAACTAATGCCTATAGTTTCTTTCCTGAAATTGCTTAGCAAACATGAGTTGGTTGTATTGTTATGCTTCGGATATATTTTAATCCTAAGCAGGGTCTTTACGAATGGTACACGTATGGTTACACAGTGCATGTGCTCTCATGTTCTTGAAGTAGTGTAGATGTGTTGTTTGCACTTTTATTTTCTGATTTGTTAGTATTTTTCTTTTTTTTTTTTCATTTTAAATAATTTTTTAGGCATAGGAACCAATGCCTATAGTTTCTCACCTGCGGGCCCTTCGAGTAAACCCGGGGCGTTGCCCGGGTCACTCGGCTAGTTTATATAATTTTAATAAAGTATATTTTATGAGCATTATATATTTATAAGAGATCAATATTTTAATTTAATATTTGAATTAAATAGTTATTAAACAAATTAAAACTTATAATGTAAATATGAAAAGTTAATTTTTTTTTTTTTTTTGGGAGCCGCTACAAGTTCATTTAATCTGTCATCAGCCACTTCTGAACATGACAGAATTTATGCTCGCGCAGTCATTGAGGAACTTTCTCCTTCTCACAAAAAGGCTTTTTTACTACCAAATATCACTGAATGTTCCTATTAATGGGACCTTGGATTTTATCCATCGCTGTTAAACATCTAGATCAGCGTTTCGCAACCTTTTATTTTTTTAATTTTTGACCCTAGGACTCGGTTTTTTTAAACAAAAATATCATCATTATTAAATAACGAATACATATAATTTGGATTTCTCTCTATTCTTCTCTTTTTTAAAATTTAAATCATAAAATTAAGGCATTAACGCCTCTTTCTTCTCTCTTGGAATACTATATGCTCTATGGCATCAACAAATGACCTTCTCAGAATATTGGCTGCCATCACATTGCGCTTGTAAATCCATTTATGGTGAAGATTGATGTTTCCCTTTCTGGGCATATTTGTGAAGTCATCTGGGAAGGGTAAATATGGCGGCATTTGCATGCAGCCTTGGTGCCCGCGCAGTCAAGGGTTAGCTCGTCTCTTCGGCTTAATGTGGATTTCTTGTCTAGGTGGAAGTTATTTCATCATCCATTGGAAAAGTACAATAACGACCAAATAGGTTTTTCAATAATAAATTCCATCTTATATAGATTCGTCTCACAGTCCAAGAAGAAGAAAACGATTATAATAGCAATAATAAATAGGTAATCGGCTATACACAGTCTTGGTCGGAGATATTTCAACCACACTGAGTGCATTCTCTATAATAATCTTCTTTCCATTTTAACAATATCTTCAGATTTTATCTTGAACAATATGAATGTTAGTTTATATATAGACAAAGTGCTCATTGGCCAATGAATTAGAGACCTGCTTGTAAATCTTTGAATTTTTTTTTTGAACGGCAAATGCAACTTACAATTTTTGTCCTTCCTTCTGAAGAATGAACATTGAAAGATACTATGGAATATTCCATCTTGAATTTCATCTACGAATAACCCACATTTATAGCAACAGACTTTTTCTCAATATTCTGAGCGGCTTTTGGGTATGTTCTATAGTACCGGGTGGTAAGGCCAATCACTTGGTTGTTGGACAGTTCAATAAATCCACTCTCCTCTAGGTCAGCTACTGTGGTTATAAAAAGATCTATAATCCATATATATCACCATGGCATATATCATGAGACCAAAATGCTAAAATATAAGGTAATATCAGGAAAAATATTTATAACAGAGATTGAGAATAACATTCATTTCCAATATGTATGAATGGAAATATAGTCTATTAAAATAACAAACCTTTTTACCAACTGTTTTGTATTTCCTTTGTATTATTGACTGTCCGGAAAAAAATTCTTCTAATTTGAAAAATAAACATATAAGTATTTTAGAATTCTATAGATAAGTGTGATATTAGGTTGTGTGTGTGTGTGTATACTTTCTGCATTTGAAAAAAAAAAAAAAAGATATTTTCACAAGGAATTTCCTCTATTCAAGTTCTAAATGTGACATTATTCATAATCCGAGAAATACCGCGTAGAATAATTTCTACAGTTCAAGATTTACAATTTTTCTTTTGAAAGAAGATTTTAATATATTGCACATAGAAATAATTTATATCAGTGAAAAGGATGAATTCAAGACTGCACCGTGAATTGCAGCCAGAACCAGCGTGCTTGCCAACTAGGACGATAGAATCCTGATACTGAGATGGTAATTAGTGAAAGGGAAGAATCCAAGACTGCACTGTGAAATGTAGCCAGAACTAGCAGCCAACTAGGACGATAGAATCCTGATACTGAGATGGTAATTAGTGAAAGAGAAGAATCCAAGACTGCACTGTGAAATGTAGCCACAACTAGCTGCCAACTAGGACGATAGAATCCTGATACTGAGATGGTAATTAGTAAAAGGGAAGAATCCAAGACTGCACTGTGAAATGTAGCCACAACTAGCTGCCAACTAAGACGATAGAATCCTGATACTGAGAAGTTAGTTAGTGAAAGGAAGGAATCCAAGACTGCACTGTGAAATGGAGCCACAACTAGCTGCCAACTAGGACGATAGAATCCTGATACTGAGAAGGTAATATAGAAAGGAAGGAATCCAAGACTGCACTGTGAAATGTAGCCAGAACTAGCTGCCAACTAGGACGATAGAATCCTGATACTGAGAGGTTAGTTAGTGAAAGGAAGGAATCCAAAACTGCACTGTGAAATGGAGCCACAACTAGCTGCCAACTGGGACGATAGAACCCTGATACTGAGATGTTAATTAGTGAAATGGAGGAATCCAAGACTGTACTGTGAGATGTTGCCACATCCAGCGTGCTGCCAACTAGGACGATAGAATCTTGATACTGAGATGGTAATTAGTGAAAGGGAAGAATCCAAGACTGCACTGTGAAATGTAGCCACAACTAGCTGCCAATTAGGACGATAGAATCCTGATACTGAGATGGTAATTAGTGAAAGGGAAGAATCCAAGACTGCACTGTGAAATGTAGCCACAACTATCTGCCAACTAGGACGATAGAACCCTGATACTGAGATGGAAATTAGTGAAATGGAGGAATCCAAGACTGCACTGTGAAATGTTGCCAGAACTAGCTGCCAACTAGGACGATAGAATACTGATACTGAGATGGTAATTAGTGAAAGGAAGGAATCCAAGTCTGCACTGTGAAATGTTTCCACAACTAGCTGCCAACTAGGACGATAGAATCCTGATACTGAGATGGTAATTAGTGAAAGGAAGGAATCCAAGACTGCACTGTGAAATGTAGCCAGAACTAGCTGCCAACTAGGACGATAGAATCCTGATACTGAGAGGTTAGTTAGTGAAAGGAAGGAATCCAAGACTGCACTGTGAAATGTAGCCACAACTATCTGCCAACTAGGACGATGGAATCCTGATACTGAGATGGTAATTAGTGAAATGGAGGAATCCAAGACTGCACTGTGAAATGTTGCCACAACTAGCTGCTAACTAGGACGATAGAATCCTGATAATGAGAAGTTAGTTAGTGAAAGGAAGGAATCCAAGACTGCACTGTGAAATGTTGCCAGAACTAGCTGCCAACTAGGACGATAGAATCCTGATACTGAGAAGTTAGTTAGTGAAAGGGAAGAATCCAAGACTGCACTGTGAAATGTTGCCAGAACTAGCTGCCAACTAGGACGATAGAATCCTGATACTGAGAAGTTAGT
>CP092867.1:51474687-51501491 GCA_030710605.1 Cordylochernes scorpioides
ATTTTATTTCATATTGTAGCAAAGAATTTATTTTTTTATTAACTGCTTACCTTTTAATTGTTGGCGTTTATATATTTTATTTCTCTGCGTAAACTTCCCTCATTACTTCTCTTTCATCATTTTTAATTTGTGCTTGCCTTAAATAAATTGCCGTGTCATCCTGAAGTTTGTCTTTCCTAATTTTTTACGTTCTATTTTGGTGGATATGCTGGGTAGATTAGGGAAGACAAACTGAAGATCGCCGAGAAGACCTTGAGGTCATGGGTGTTATGTTCTGCAATTTCAGAAACTGGCTCCAGGATTCCACCGCCGTGTCAAAGCCAAGACTTCCCTCCAAGATGACGATGTCCCTATAAACGATATGACGACAAAGCCACTCTTCACGCCGCAAGAAAAAGGACACAAAGCTACTAGGAACAGAGTTCCAAGAGTCAGAGAGAATCCTTGGCAGAATCACGTCAGATCCATGTCAGCATTTACAATATTTGCAAACTGTGGGTCACAGCTCCAATAGGGAAGGACCTATGTAGCAAAGTATTTATTATTTTATTAACAGATTATTTTGAAATTTTTGATCTTTATATATTTTATTACTTTTCCTAAACTTCCTTCATATATTATATTTCATCAATTTTAATTTGTACTTGCCTTAAATAAGACTCAGAAGGACAGCCCGGGTAGTTGGCGACTTCTGTACGTGGCTCTGGGAACCTGGGGTAACTAAATGATTATAATGATAATGATGATAATAGTAATATAACTAGGTTATAGTGTTAATCAGAGTAAATTGTTTGTCATCCTCTCTAATTAGTCTGTCCTCATTTTCCAACATGACTGTCACGTAAAACATGTCTTCACCCAGGCTCTGCTTCGCCTAGACGCCCTAAACTTCTTCTGGTACCGGAAGACCGACCTTTCTCTAATGGCGTCTTTGTACTCCTGAATGGTATTAAGGTCTTTCTAACACCAAAAACAACACTAACTAGCTCACACACACTTTATTTTGAATTAAGTACAATATTTATAGTAAGAGAGATATATTTACATATCTTTTGATTAAACATAAAAAATAAATTTATATAACTGATATTTGCTTATCCCTAGTACACGTGGTACAGGCCATGATAATCATGGTGGGTAGTTAGCGACTGCTTTTACTGTAAGTGCACCACATGTCTACACATGCGAAAAGCAGTTCGACTTTGCACTTACAAATATGCCAGAGCCCCGTTTGGTTACTTGCACTCGCTGGTGGGGTTAGACTTTTGCAAGAATCGGGGGCCATTGGAGCATTTTTTTTTAACAGAAAAAAGTGCCCAATGCGGGAATTGAACCCGGGTCGTACCAGTCATAAACCAACGGTTTAGACCATCCTTCCACCGACCCCCCTTACTTAATTGTGTTTTCCAACAATGACAATATCTACCTGTCTAAATTGTTAATGTATTATCCATCGCTGGAAAGAACTCGGGCGATCAACGGTGGCGGAATTGGTCGATGTGGCCAACTAAAGACCAAGATGGTACTTGTGTATAGTAAGAGAGAGGGAAAGTGAACTTTAGAGAAGAAGATAATATTTAGAATTCCTAATTGGAGTGCCAGCCCGTTCAGTGATGAAACCCCCCTCCCCCTAGTGATGATCCATCTATCAGTGTTTTGTCTGAAGAGTATTTGGTAATTCTTCAAAGTTTTATTAATTTAGTGATGGGGGATGTGATATTGTCAGGAGGACCGAGTTTCCTGGTATTCCCTCTTATCTGGACTGGACCGACCGGTCGGGGAAAACAGTGGCGCCACGTGGAAGGGAAAAAATTCAGTTCTCCCCTCTTGTTCTAACTGCTGGGTCGATTTGACTCATGTACATTGTAACTTTTATAATTAAAATCTCTCATATAACTAATTAAATAAATATTTAAAGTAATTCGGAAGCCTATTTGATTATTTTTCTTCGCGACAATAGTCACACAACAAAAATCAAATATATGATATTTCCCAATAATTGTATTATATATTTATATTTTGTAATATATATTTATATATGTAATCTTGTTGCAAACGATCCTGTCGACGTATGGATAAACTGGAAGTCGTGTACGTGAGGCGAGTGGGGATGTTCTTCCTACACGAGGACAAGAAGAAGCAGAGGCAGGGCTAGATGTTAGCACCGAGAGTGATCGAGGACAGCTCACGCGACAGAGGTAAAGGCCATGACACAAACTTGGATGCCTATCCCCGAGACATGGAGAGAGAAACCGAGAGAGACAGAAACGGTCTGCCGATGGACACACTGTAGAACATACTGCCCTGACCCCCTACTAAAACCTGTTGACAGGGGTCGTCTATAAAAAGCCCTGGAGGGGGGGGGGGGGGGCATCTGGGCGTTGGCTATTTCCTCTCCTCTGTCCCCAGCTGACTACTCTTTGGCTTTTTATTTTGACGTCATCATATTGAGTTTAAATACAAATAAGAGGGTATACAGGTTATACTAATAAAGATATAGCATATATACAAAATATGGGGGTGGTAGTAAATAGGAACAGTGTACATTTTAATAGAAGGGTAGGATCTTATAAAGTATTGGCTCTAATTGGAAGATATGTGAAATATACTAAAAGTGTCATTATTATACAGTTTTAAAATATACTATATATATATAGGGTGTTAAATAATGTATGTGCAATAGGTTTCTGGAGATGAGTTTTTTATTTTATTATTGCGTTCTCAAGCTTTTGACCATTTCCACCCTTCTACAGGATTACAAAATGAACAAAAATGAATCGGCGTACATTACTGTCCATTTGTGTTCCTGTAGAAGGGTGGAAATTCCCGAAAGCTTGAGAATTCAATAATAAAAAGAAATATCTCCAGAAACCTATTGCATTATTTGATTAATATCCAGGAGATTCACATTTATTATATAGGGTGTCCAAAATGGACGGAAGAAATAATTTTGATAGAAATCAGAGGCTTAGGAATTTAAAAATAGCAATATTTGGGTTGATTCATTGAAGTAAGTACACAGTATGAACTTGCATATGATGGTATATTCTACGGTGCCATACAGCCCAAGAAACAATCCAATTACTGCATGACACATTCCCTGGTCGTTTAATTAGTTTTCCGTTTTGGTGATATGAATTGGTCTCCTTGATAATGTGATTTAAGACCGTTTGACTTTTTTTAAGTCGAAAGTTTATGCCAACAAACCACCCACGTCTTGAAGCGGGAAATTAAGTGCTGTATCAACCAAATTCATTTAATGCAAAATGGTCGTGGAAATTTTCAACAAAGGAGTACGTAATGAAGGCTATTTATTCGTAATGTTATTTCATATACAATACTGTATTCTTTATGAATTACAATTTTCAACTATAAACCTGTGATTTCTATCAAAATTACTCTGTGTGTGAATTTTGGAACATCCTTTAGGCCTGATGATGAGCTAATGCTTAAAAGCGCTTGCCATTTTTTATCTTAATAAAGAAACTTATTGCAATTATCCTGATAGATATATCGTGTTAAACCTTTGTAATTATTTTAAGAATCTTTAAATCAAATATTATTGATTCCTTTATAGAACAAAACCTTGACTCCTATTTTATTACTGCTTCAATTTGTCTTCTGATTCTATGTGTGGTACTAGAGAACAATATATGGGATATGTAAAAGATTCCTATGTACACATACTTTATATATACTTTCCTTCTTTTATTTTTTAAATATAATGGATGGTATCTCATAATGCATCCATCCTTAAAATGATAAATATACAAAAATTCACTCTTGAGAGATTCTTCATTTTCCTCTGAATATATATTTAAAAAAAACACGCTCGTTTTCTACTATCAAAAAGGAATCAACTTCTGCAAATTCAGAAAGAGCGTCAGTTGGTCAGGCAGTGCGGGGAATAATACTTTGTATCTCGACAAAGAGCCTTGTACACACCGTGTTTGGTGGACACTTAGTGGATTAGTTTGTGGGCGGCATGGATTTCTAAGCTGAGTCAGACAACAAAATATTTATCGTAAAATCAACTTTTAATTACATTTATTTAATACAAATTATTGGAAGGGTTTAACCCTTGCTGTATACTACATGTTGTTCTTTTTGTGTGTAGTGGTCAAATATCATTTCTCGATTATAAAATGTTAGAGATATATGTGTTTGATATATTATAGATAAATATTTACATTTTATATGATTTATATTTAGAATGATGTATAATTATTTTATATTATATTATTATGACAACAAATAATGTGATATTAATGTTAATCTATATAGATCAGTGATTCTCAACCAATGTGCCGCGGTAATTTTGTGTGCCGCGAAATTCTAAAAATGTGCCGCCGAATTTTAGTCATATGATTATGTTCACGTTTGTATTGGTTTTTCTTTTTTTCTTTTTCATTTTTTACTTTTTAAAATAACGAAATTAGCAAATTGAATGTTAGAGATGTATATTACTTATATTTTGCATAGAAATATTGATACATAATTTGAATTTTCTTGCATTCAAGTTAGCAAAAGTGTGCCGCGAAATTCTAAAATTGTGCCGCCAAATTTTCAAATCTTTAAAATAATGCCGCAACAAAAAAAAGGTTGAGAATCACTGATATAGATAATACCGTAACAGAGTTTTCCATTGTAAAGTCCTGAGCTATCTCCTCCGAAGATTCTGAACTACACATAACGATCTATATACCAAAATTTTCGTTATTTTTTTCTTCGTATGATAGGCCTGTTTTTATTTTCCTAATGTTAACAGTTATTTTTATTTTTTAATTTAATCTATTTTACAATCGTAGATTTTTTGCATTTATCATCATCAATTCGTTTGTTTTGAAATGCGTTCTTTTGTCTTATTACTACAACCAATCGTGATGAAACTTTGGGAAGATGTTTAGTATACTACCGGGATGGTTTCTGGCTAATTACTCTTTAGAAATAACCTTTCGTTGCATTTTTAATTACGATAACACGTAGATTCACTCGCAATCAGCGCCCCCTCGCGGCAGACATATGGCCTTAAATAGCCTCGCATGATCTTATTTGTAACGTCAAGCTTACCTTATAGGTTAGGTACACAGCTTCGTACCCCCGCAACCTAGGTTCGAGGCTCAGCGTGGGTGTTTTTTTTTTCATTTCTTTTATATTATTGTAGCAAATTATTAAAAATATTATTTTATTTAAAATGTAGGCTTTTTAAAATAAAAATTAACATACACAATTTTTTAATAATATTTGTAACAAACCTAGGTTCGAGGCTCAGCGTGGGTGTCTTTTTTTATTTTCGTTTCTTTTATATTATTGTAGAAAGGTCTGTTTTTACAGCATTATTATATTTTGATTGGTTTATTTTAAATATGTTTGTTATGAAGGCTCTATGTAATACTATTTAGAGCACATTTTACATTTTAAACACCTAAGCCCCCCTCTTTTTAATATTGTAGCAAAGTATTAAAAGTATTATTTTATTTTAGATGTTTGCCATGAAACTTTGGGAAGTTGTTTAGTATACTATCAGGACGATTTCTGGCGAATTATTTTAGAATAATATTTATAACAATAATTATAGCGAAATTAAGACATAGTGATTATATTCTGTGTTTGTGCATATATTAATATTTAACAGAAAATGTTAGAACGTTCTATTAGAATATCTCGAAAACAAAAAACAATACATATAAACGAGTTCACTGACATTATTAATGCAGTGATTATAATCAATGATTACAATGAAGGGCTATATTATCGATATATATAAAAAATCACTTTCAAATTTTAACGTAACGTTCCATTCTCAATCCCGTAGGGCTTTAGATCGGCTAAAACATTTTTATCTTTATAAGTGAATATTAACTTTACTGTACTGAATAGTTTAGTATAATGTTAATTTAACATATTACAATTTAGCCACAGCAACGCGTGGCCGGGTTCGCTATTTATAATATATATTTTTGATTCATTTGATTATAATTATAATTTGTAAGTACTTTGTTATAGTTTTTCATTTAAATAGAGCTCAATTTTTGTGTATGTTTTCTATTTGCAGTATCTTTCCTAATGTCTTTGGCAACGTTTTTTTTTCTCATAAATAGGCTGAGGTTATATTATTTTTCGAATTGTAGATTGAATTATTACTTTTATTCTATAAGAATTATCTTTTATAAGTGTTTGTTATAGTTTTTCATTTGAATTTAGCACAATTTTTGTATCTGGTTATCTTTTTTGGCGTCTTTTCATCTCTCTTTGGCATCTTTTTTTTTCTCATTGATAAGACCTAATCCAAATAATTTAATAGTGTGTGACGTTTCAGCAACAGCATCAGACAAAAGAATAAATGAACTAAAGAATAAAATCTCATTTTTTCTTTTGTCTAATGATGGTGACATTTGGATTAGGTCTTATTTTTTTTTATTAATTTGTTATAGTTTTTCATTTGAATTTAGCTCCATTTTTGTGTCTTATTTAATAAATGAACTAAAGAATAAAATCTCATTTATTCTTTTGTCTGATTTTTGTGTCTGATTTTCTTTTTTACAGTATCTTTCTTAATGCCTGATTTGATTACTTGATCTGTTATAGTTTTTCATTAAATTTAGCTCCATTTTTGTGTCTGTCGTTTTTTTTTTTCTTCTCATAAATAGGCTGATGCTGTATTTGTGTACTCAATTGTTGCTTTTTGTGTCTGGTTTCTTTTTTGCAGTATTTTTTTTGGAATCCTTTTTTTTTTTCATCAATTGTTTCCTCACATGCTTGGAATTTTCTTTTATGCCTGTCCTGGCTTTCAGTTTTATAGTTTTCCTCTGCTTGGTTCTTATTTTACCTTTTTTTTTAGCGTCTTCTGTCATGCCTCGAAAAGGCCGTGGAAGACTCACTCCCCTAACAGCTAGGCGTGCTAATATGACTCGCCGCAGACACAAAACCCCAATTGCTATTTCTCTTGTTTACTTTTTTACCAATGCCTATAATTTTTCACCTGAAAGATTTTTTATTTTATTTATTATTCAATAAATTATTATCACTTATTTTTGGTCTTCTTTTTACTTACTTATTTTACTGGGGGTTGGTGGAAGGATAGTCTAAGCCGTTGGTTTTCGACCGCTACGACCCGGGTTCGATTCCCGCATTGGGCACTTTTTTCTAAAAAATTAAAAAAAAAATGCTCCAATGGCTTCCGATTCTTGCAAAAGTCCAACCCCACCAGCAAGCGCAAGTAATCAAACGGGGGCTCTGGCACATTTGTAAATGCAAAGTCGAACTGCTTTTCACATGTTTAGACATGTGGTGTACTTACAGTTAAAGCAGTCGCCTACTCTACCCACCATGATTATCAAGGGCCTGTACCACGTGTACTAGGGATAAGCAAAAAAAAATTATTTTACTCATTGATCTATACATACAATTATTTGCATACAATTATTTACATACAAATATATGCATACAATTATATACATATACTTTTCTACATTTTTGCACTCTGCAGTCTAATATGTTGTTAATAATAGGGGTTTTAGACAAATATCAACTGTTGAAATTTGATTTTCCAAAATAGTTGAATTATCGAAAGTGTCAAATTAGTTTGTCATATGATAGGCCGTAGGTCGAGACATCCAAAAATGGTCGAATTATCGTGTGTTGAATTAATTAGATTATATTGTATATATAAAAATATAGAATTGTTGTTTTTAATGAGGTCTTTTAAATGAATTTATTCCTTTAATATGTTGTCATATCTGCAATTTTTTTTCATTTCCAAAATATTTATTTACACTTTCACCAATGCCTATAGGATCTTTGCGATGGAACGGGTATGGTGTTCTAGCGCATGTGCTCTCATGTCCTTGAAGCACATATACTGACAGTACCCAAAGTTGAACACACTGTATAATGTCTGAAATATATGACTATAAAGAGGGCTCAAGGCCAAACCTTTGCTACAAGAGCCTGTGTTTACACACATACGACTTTATGTTTTTAATGAGGTCTTTTAAATGAATTTATTCCTTTAATATGTTGTCATATCTGCAATTTTTTTTTCATTTCCAAAATATTTATTTACACTTTCACCAATGCCTATAGGATCTTTGCGATGGAACAGGTATGGTGTTCTAGCGCATGTGCTCTCATGTCCTTGAAGCACATATACTGACAGTACCCAAAGTTGAACACACTGTATAATGTCTGAAATATATGACTATAAAGAGGGCTCAAGGCCAAATACAAAATACAAATACAAATATATGCATACAATTAAATACATACACTTTTCTACATTTTTGCACTCTGCAGTCTAATATGTTGTTAATAATAGGGGTTTTAGACAAATATCAACTGTTGAAATTTGATTTTCCAAAATAGTTGAATTATCGAAAGTGTCGAATTAGTTTGTCATATGATAGGCCGTAGGTCGAGACATCCAAAAATGGTCGAATTATCGTGTGTTGAATTAATTAGATTATATTGTATATATAAAAATATAGAATTGTTGTTTTAATGAGGTCTTTTAAATGAATTTATTCCTTTAATATGTTGTCATATCTGCAATTTTTTTTTCATTTCCAAAATATTTATTTACACTTTCACCAATGCCTATAGGATCTTTGCGATGGAACGGGTATGGTGTTCTAGCGCATGTGCTCTCATGTCCTTGAAGCACATATACTGACAGTACCCAAAGTTGAACACACTGTATAATGTCTGAAATATATGACTATAAAGAGGGCTCAAGGCCAAACCTTTGCTACAAGAGCCTGTGTTTACACACAGACGACTTTATGTTTTTAATGAGGTCTTTTAAATGAATTTATTCCTTTAATATGTTGTCATATCTGCAATTTTTTTTTCATTTCCAAAATATTTATTTACACTTTCACCAATGCCTATAGGATCTTTTGCGATGGAACAGGTATGGTGTTCTAGCGCATGTGCTCTCATGTCCTTGAAGCACATATACTGACAGTACCCAAAGTTGAACACACTGTATAATGTCTGAAATATATGACTATAAAGAGGGCTCAAGGCCAAATACAAAATACAAATACAAATATATGCATACAATTAAATACATACACTTTTCTACATTTTTGCACTCTGCAGTCTAATATGTTGTTAATAATAGGGGTTTTAGACAAATATCAACTGTTGAAATTTGATTTTCCAAAATAGTTGAATTATCGAAAGTGTCGAATTAGTTTGTCATATGATAGGCCGTAGGTCGAGACATCCAAAAATGGTCGAATTATCGTGTGTTGAATTAATTAGATTATATTGTATATATAAAAATATAGAATTGTTGTTTTTAATGAGGTCTTTTAAATGATTTATTCCTTTAATATGTTGTCATATCTGCAATTTTTTTTCATTTCCAAAATATTTATTTACACTTTCACCAATGCCTATAGGATCTTTGCGATGGAACAGTTATGGTGTTCTAGCGCATGTGCTCTCATGTCCTTGAAGCACATATACTGACAGTACCCAAAGTTGAACACACTGTATAATGTCTGAAATATATTACTATAAAGAGGGCTCAAGGCCAAACCTTTGCTACAAGAGCCTGTGTTTACGCACAGACGACTTTATGTGACTTTTTCAAGTGTGCGAACTTTGGATAGCATACATGTAAAGTTGAACCCAAGTATATATAAAATGTAGTTTTTAATGAGGTCATTTAAATGAATTCCTATTATAAATCGTCTCCTCTGAAATATAGTTTGTAAATTTATATTCTGATTTATTTTATCCTTTTTTTTTCATTTCCAGAATATATATTTACACTTTTCACCAATGCCTAAAGTTTCTCACCTGAAAGAAAAAAAACTCCGCCTTTGCCGGTCCCAAGCCAGGATGAAAAAGGAGGAGGGGGAGCAGTAACAAGCTCACTAAAAAAACCTGGGCTCAGCTGGCCCGGCTGATAGTACCTTGTAAGGGCTCCTAATCCAGGGATACATTCTTTTGGAGCTAAGTCAGTGGCCTGCCACTGAGTAGTGCTCCCAGTCTTGATGACAAAGGCAGACGCATTCTACTTCACCCAATCGTGATGGTTGTTAATTTCAAGCTTTACAAGCTTGACACTCTAATATGATTGAGTGAAGATAAGAAAGGAGAAAAAAATATTTTGTATTTTTTTTTTGGCAATAATCTATTTATTATCAATTAATTTGATTTTGGTCTTTATTTATTATTCCCCTGCTCTATACATACATTTTGTACATTTACAATGTCAGCCATTTTCTCTGTAATACCTTTTTAGCAGTGAAGTTATATTTGAGCAACAAACAATTGTTGAAATTTAAAATGGTCGAATTATCGATAGTGTTGAATTACACTTTGTTATATGATAGGCTGTAGGTCAAGACAACAAAACATGGTCGAATTATCGAGGTTATATTGTATATATAAAACTAGAAATGTAGTTTTAATGAGGTCCTTTAAATATTTTCATACCTTTTATATGTTGTCTTATCTGCGATATAGTAGCATTTTTTGCAATTTTATTTGCTGATTTGTGTCATTTTTTCACTCTGAATATATTTATTTAAACTCTTCAACTAATGCCTATAGTTTCTTTCCTGAAATTGCTTAGCAAACATGAGTTGGTTGTATTGTTATGCTTCGGATATATTTTAATCCTAAGCAGGGTCTTTACGAATGGTACACGTATGGTTACACAGTGCATGTGCTCTCATGTTCTTGAAGTAGTGTAGATGTGTTGTTTGCACTTTTATTTTCTGATTTGTTAGTATTTTTCTTTTTTTTTCATTTTAAATAATTTTTTAGGCATAGGAACCAATGCCTATAGTTTCTCACCTGCGGGCCCTTCGAGTAAACCCGGGGCGTTGCCCGGGTCACTCGGCTAGTTTATATAATTTTAATAAAGTATATTTTATGAGCATTATATATTTATAAGAGATCAATATTTTAATTTAATATTTGAATTAAATAGTTATTAAACAAATTAAAACTTATAATGTAAATATGAAAAGTTAATTTTTTTTTTTTTGGGAGCCGCTACAAGTTCATTTAATCTGTCATCAGCCACTTCTGAACATGACAGAATTTATGCTCGCGCAGTCATTGAGGAACTTTCTCCTTCTCACAAAAAGGCTTTTTTACTACCAAATATCACTGAATGTTCCTATTAATGGGACCTTGGATTTTATCCATCGCTGTTAAACATCTAGATCAGCGTTTCGCAACCTTTTATTTTTTTAATTTTTGACCCTAAGACTCGGTTTTTTTAAACAAAAATATCATCATTATTAAATAACGAATACATATAATTTGGATTTCTCTCTATTCTTCTCTTTTTTTAAATTTAAATCATAAAATTAAGGCATTAACGCCTCTTTCTTCTCTCTTGGAATACTATATGCTCTATGGCATCAACAAATGACCTTCTCAGAATATTGGCTGCCATCACATTGCGCTTGTAAATCCATTTATGGTGAAGATTGATGTTTCCCTTTCTGGGCATATTTGTGAAGTCATCTGGGAAGGGTAAATATGGCGGCATTTGCATGCAGCCTTGGTGCCCGCGCAGTCAAGGGTTAGCTCGTCTCTTCGGCTTAATGTGGATTTCTTGTCTAGGTGGAAGTTATTTCATCATCCATTGGAAAAGTACAATAACGACCAAATAGGTTTTTCAATAATAAATTCCATCTTATATAGATTCGTCTCACAGTCCAAGAAGACGAAAACGATTATAATAGCAATAATAAATAGGTAATCGGCTATACACAGTCTTGGTCGGAGATATTTCAACCACACTGAGTGCATTCTCTATAATAATCTTCTTTCCATTTTAACAATATCTTCAGATTTTATCTTGAACAATATGAATGTTAGTTTATATATAGACAAAGTGCTCATTGGCCAATGAATTAGAGACCTGCTTGTAAATCTTTGAATTTTTTTTTTGAACGGCAAATGCAACTTACAATTTTAGTCCTTCCTTCTGAAGAATGAACATTGAAAGATACTATGGAATATTCCATCTTGAATTTCATCTACGAATAACCCACATTTATAGCAACAGACTTTTTCTCAATATTCTGAGCGGCTTTTGGGTATGTTCTATAGTACCGGGTGGTAAGGCCAATCACTTGGTTGTTGGACAGTTCAATAAATCCACTCTCCTCTAGGTCAGCTACTGTGGTTATAAAAAGATCTATAATCCATATATATCACCATGGCATATATCATGAGACCAAAATGCTAAAATATAAGGTAATATCAGGAAAAATATTTATAACAGAGATTGAGAATAACATTCATTTCCAATATGTATGAATGGAAATATAGTCTATTAAAATAACAAACCTTTTTACCAACTGTTTTGTATTTCCTTTGTATTATTGACTGTCCGGAAAAAAATTCTTCTAATTTGAAAAATAAACATATAAGTATTTTAGAATTCTATAGATAAGTGTGATATTAGGTTGTGTGTGTGTGTGTATACTTTCTGCATTTGAAAAAAAAAAAAAAAGATATTTTCACAAGGAATTTCCTCTATTCAAGTTCTAAATGTGACATTATTCATAATCCGAGAAATACCGCGTAGAATAATTTGTACAGTTCAAGATTTACAATTTTTCTTTTGAAAGAAGATTTTAATATATTGCACATAGAAATAATTTATATCAGTGAAAAGGATGAATTCAAGACTGCACCGTGAATTGCAGCCAGAACCAGCGTGCTTGCCAACTAGGACGATAGAATCCTGATACTGAGATGGTAATTAGTGAAAGGGAAGAATCCAAGACTGCACTGTGAAATGTAGCCAGAACTAGCAGCCAACTAGGACGATAGAATCCTGATACTGAGATGGTAATTAGTGAAAGGGAAGAATCCAAGACTGCACTGTGAAATGTAGCCACAACTAGCTGCCAACTAAGACGATAGAATCCTGATACTGAGAAGTTAGTTAGTGAAAGGAAGGAATCCAAGACTGCACTGTGAAATGGAGCCACAACTAGCTGCCAACTAGGACGATAGAATCCTGATACTGAGAAGGTAATATAGAAAGGAAGGAATCCAAGACTGCACTGTGAAATGTAGCCAGAACTAGCTGCCAACTAGGACGATAGAATCCTGATACTGAGAGGTTAGTTAGTGAAAGGAAGGAATCCAAAACTGCACTGTGAAATGGAGCCACAACTAGCTGCCAACTGGGACGATAGAATCCTGATACTGAGAGGCAATTAGTGAAATGAAGGAATCCAAGACTGCACTGTGAAATGTAGCCAGAACTAACTGCCAACTAGGACGATAGAATCCTGATACTGAGAAGGCATTTGGTGAAATGGAGGAATCCAAGACTGCACTGTGAAATGTAGCCACAACTATCTGCAAACTAGGACGATAGAACCCTGATACTGAGATGTTAATTAGTGAAATGGAGGAATCCAAGACTGTACTGTGAGATGTTGCCACATCCAGCGTGCTGCCAACTAGGACGATAGAATCTTGATACTGAGATGGTAATTAGTGAAAGGGAAGAATCCAAGACTGCACTGTGAAATGTAGCCACAACTAGCTGCCAATTAGGACGATAGAATCCTGATACTGAGATGGTAATTAGTGAAAGGGAAGAATCCAAGACTGCACTGTGAAATGTAGCCACAACTATCTGCCAACTAGGACGATAGAACCCTGATACTGAGATGGAAATTAGTGAAATGGAGGAATCCAAGACTGCACTGTGAAATGTTGCCAGAACTAGCTGCCAACTAGGACGATAGAATACTGATACTGAGATGGTAATTAGTGAAAGGAAGGAATCCAAGTCTGCACTGTGAAATGTTTCCACAACTAGCTGCCAACTAGGACGATAGAATCCTGATACTGAGATGGTAATTAGTGAAAGGAAGGAATCCAAGACTGCACTGTGAAATGTAGCCAGAACTAGCTGCCAACTAGGACGATAGAATCCTGATACTGAGAGGTTAGTTAGTGAAAGGAAGGAATCCAAGACTGCACTGTGAAATGTAGCCACAACTATCTGCCAACTAGGACGATAGAATCCTGATACTGAGATGGTAATTAGTGAAATGGAGGAATCCAAGACTGCACTGTGAAATGTTGCCACAACTAGCTGCTAACTAGGACGATAGAATCCTGATAATGAGAAGTTAGTTAGTGAAAGGGAAGAATCCAAGACTGCACTGTGAAATGTTGCCAGAACTAGCTGCCAACTAGGACGATAGAATCCTGATACTGAGAAGTTAGTTAGTGAAAGGGAAGAATTCAAGGCTGCACTGTGAAATATAGCCACAACTAGCTGCCAACTAGGACGATAGGATCCTGATACTGAGAAGGTAATTAGTGAAAGGAAGGAATCCAAGACTGCACTGTGAAATGTAGCCAGAACTAGCTGCCAACTAGGACGATAGAATCCTGATACTGAGAAGTTAGTTAGTGAAAGGAAGGAATCCAAGACTGCACTGTGAAATGTAGCCAGAACTAGCTGTCAACTAGGACGATAGAATCCTGATACTGAGATGGTAATTAGTGAAATGGAGGAATCCAAGACTGCACTGTGAAATGTAGCCAGAACTAGCTGCCAACTAGGACAATATAATCCTGATACTGAGAAGGTAATTAGTGAAAGGAAGGAATCCAAGACTGTACTGTGAAATGTAGCCAGAACTAGCTGCCAACTAGGACGATAGAATCCTGATACTGAGAAGTTAGTTAGTGAAAGGAAGGAATCCAAGACTGCACTGTGAAATGCAGCCAAAACTAGCTGCCAACTAGGACGCTAGAATCCTGATACTGAGAAGTTAGTTAGTGAAAGGAAGGAATCCAAGACTGTACTGTGAAATGTAGCCACAACTATCTGCAACTAGGACGATAGAATCCTGATACTGAGATGGTAATTAGTGAAATGGAGGAATCCAAGACTGCACTGTGGAATGTAGCCACAACTAGCTGCCAACTAGGACGATAGAATCCTGATACTGAGATGGTAATTAGTGAAAGGGAAGAATCCAAGACTGCACTGTGGAATGCTGCCACAACTATCTGCCAACTAGGACGATAGAATCCTGATACTGAGAAAGTAATTAGTGAAAGGGAAGAATCCAAGACTGCACTGTGAAATGTAGCCACAACTAGCTGCCAACTAGGACGATAGAATCCTGATACTGAGAAGGTAATTAGAGAACGGGATGTACATGGAGAGAGTTACGTAATACAATAAATGACCCGGGCGACAACAGTGGCCATTACAACACCCGCCGAGCTGTGATTACGCTGTTGTAACCAGGCCCTGCGTTCAACAGCCTTCCTACCAGATAATAGGGCCGCCACACCTGGGTACAGTTAGGTGCTAGGCCCTAGACACTTCTGCTCTCTGTACACCACTTCAGATCGGAAATATACTCTTTAATTTTCGTCTATTATAATTAATATAATATTAGGCATTATATTCTGTGTGTTTGTGTATATATTATTTTAATAAAGCAATTTTATTTTCTGCTTTTACTTCAATGAGATAGATACCCGGTGGGCCTTGTTCATTAATGGCCAATCCTTCCAGCATTAAACACTTTAATCTAACAGACCACTCTAATTGTATTGGGTTATTTAGGTCTTGCATTTTAGGGGATTCTCCTCGATAAAATTATTCAAGAAAATCTTATATATAAGCTCTCCGAGGACAGTCGGAATATACACCTATCTCCCGATTTACACGGTAGATACGTTCCTGAGAAAAACGTGTAAATGGGGGGATAGGTGTACACAGAAATAAAAATAAAATGCATTGACAGGTTGAAATATGTAGTCAGCACATAATCTCGGGATTCCTCGTGAGATGTGTACACAGCGCATGTGTTCAATCACAGTAGCATTTAGTATAGTGCGATAGAAACGAAAGAAAAAAAACTTATTTGGAAAACCGTGTAAAAGCGAAAACGTGTAAAACAAGTATCGTGTAAATCGGGGGATAGGTGTATTCGAATAGCCTATGTACATATTCTCATTAAACACATTTACCAAGCATTCCTCTAAAGTATCGGATATATACGCAAAACAGTTCTATTCATCATAAGAAGACAGTCTCGTAGATGAACTGGCAAAACCACAGGGGATTCACTGCTCACGAGCTCCCAATATTCTTCACATTGTAATAAGGATATTAGGAAATGGCTTTAATAATAATAATAAAGAGAGAGAATATAGCCCCAAATAGTTTCTAATTGGCGCGCTTTATTATTATTATTTATTTTGCTTTGTAATAGCTATTATTAGAAACCAAATGGATTCACATCGTGATAACCATGGTAGATAGGAGTTGACGGCTCTAAACCTTTTACTGTGAGTAATGTCATCACATTTGTAGAAGCAATTCGTCTGTGAACTTCCAAGGTACCAGGACCTCGTTTGTAACCCGTATCCAGCAGTGTAAACCAACATCCTATCATCGTCATGTAATACAGTCACCTCTGGTACGGAGATTGGCCACCTTGGAACTTTATTTCTCCTTGTTCAGAGCAATTCTCTTCATATCTTCCTATTCTAGACCATTCTATCAGACGACTGTACGAGGGAGGTTCCCCCACCTTGAGAGAGTCCTCCTCCAGACAAGGAGTGGTTTTCTTTGAATTTCCTCAGTTCCACGCCGAGGAAGTACTTATAAATGCGGTTCTTGGCAGACACCAGGATGGCCAGAGCGTCTTCATCGAGGCCACACCAACCCTGCCGATAAGGGGGCCGCTGGATTATGATGAAGACCTCCCAGATGATAGGCCTGACACTGCGGCAAGACCAGTACCGGTGAGCCAGCGACAGGTCGCCAGACCCGCAGACGACGCAAGACTGTTGCACCGATGCCGGATGGGCTGGATGGGACAAAGTCTTGGATAGCCAGCATCACTGCCAGTCTGCGGAGAAGGCGCAGAACCGATGTTGATGTGGAAGTTTAGATTATTTTCCCATTTTCTAAGGAACTGGGTGATGGGCAGGGCAACCAGGTGCGAGTGATCTAGCATGCGGTGGGCAGTGCGAGTGGTAACTTGTGAAATCGGCGAGACTGTCCCGTACGGCACTACGGCCTCGCTGATGGCGTCCACTCGGAAGGTCCCTGGCAGATTTTCGTCGATAAGACAGAAGCTGGTCAGGGACGCAGCGTCAGCCGGGGCGCAGCACGTTGGACGAGTGAGAGGAGCGGCAAGGCCGACCAAGTCCCCAATACGCTTCGTTAAACCTCTCCAGATTTCTTTGTTTGTCACACTATCCATTTGGTCTCGAGGACTCTTCTAGTAGACCAGATGTCAAAAAGTTTATTTCCCGCTGTATTTATTTAGTCGTTTTCCAAGCTTCTAATCCATACAAGAAAATGTTCCAGACAAAAGCATTAGACGAATATTTTTAGAACGGATTTTATCAAAGGAATGATTCCACCATATCAGTCCACTCCACGGTTGCATAAACTCCGTGTTACACCACCACCAGACTGGACTCCGGACCTTCCACGGGTGTGTTGGGAGTTATCTGAACACGTGGTGATAGCGAGTGCAATCACGGGGGGACAACCGGGAAGTTGGTGTGTACACATAATTGTTGTTGTTGACAGTGTGAGCCGAGCTCTCTAACAGATTTTCAGGGAACGGATCCACAATGGCTTATAACACAGTTTGACTCAGGTTTAAGTAATAGAGGATAACAACCAAAACTATGTGGTTTCAGTGACGTACAAAAGATTCCTTTTTACGACCAGTGGTTCCAGCAATGTGCAGATTGTCCACAGATACTGGTCATACTGCTGACCTCTCATCTGAGAAGTCTTCAACATCACACAGCGGCCACCCGACCTGTAGGGCTATTGGCTCTTCAGGCAAGAACTGAATGACAACGCCTACATTCTCGCGCCAACCAAAACCTCTATCTACAAGTTTCCTTGAGCCATGAGGTGAGGGGAAATAACGAAGACCCTCGTTGGGGGTTCCTCCTGGACTGTACATAATTGTACATTACAAAAAAAATGCATCAGACGCCGCAATTCTTTTTTATTTATTCTTGAGGTGGGATCTGGCCAGACTGAAGGATGCTCTCTCAGCTGTACGAAGTAGAACAAATAATCAAAAGCGCCGTTAGCGTTAGTAGTCATTATCCCAGGTGTGCGGGTTTCGACAAATTACAAGAGTTGCGGTGTCTTATGCCTTT
Organism: Cordylochernes scorpioides; assembly: GCA_030710605.1. Classification (NCBI taxonomy): domain Eukaryota; kingdom Metazoa; phylum Arthropoda; class Arachnida; order Pseudoscorpiones; family Chernetidae; genus Cordylochernes; species Cordylochernes scorpioides. The sequence continues at coordinate 51,492,862 of CP092867.1, forward strand.
TTTTTGTAATTTGTCGAAATCCTCAAACCTGTGATAATATATAATTGTATATCGTTTCTTTGTTTTGCCCTCTTTTAAAAAGGTTTTAAAATATTCTCAATTTTAATTGATAGACAGAAATACACGATATTCAAGTTGACACTTGGCTTACACCGTGTTAATAAATTGAACCGTGAGAAAGAACAAAAGTTCATTTTCTTAGTGACTTCGCATGAAGCGTTTAGCTGTGTAACCTTATTCAGAAGTAGAAAGCACCACATCAACAGTAGTTCCAAATAAACTTCTAACATTAGTACAACTGAAGGAAACAGGAAGTCAGAACCAAATAACGATAATGGTAGTGATATAAGTTCCTCTTCTTCTCTTTCCTGTTTTCACTCCATTATATAAAAGTGTCAAATCGGTAGATATTTTTAATGATATTGTAGCGTAGCAGAAAGGTAGAGTCGGTGATCCACAAACGAAGAACGTTATTTTATTAACCAAACAAATCGAGGTCAAAAGAAGAACAAACGAGAAATATGAATTAATTAATTATAATTATAATTAAGTGATATCTAGAAATAGCTATATTTAAAAATAGTAAACAAAGGAGAGAGAGAGCAAAGAATAAAAAGTCTCGTGGCCACGCGGCCTCGCAGGGGTAACCTCCACCGGCACGTGACGTCAGCTCCAGGGTTGTTGAGCCAGCAATTTCACTTCGCTACATAGCCCCCCTCTCAAAGGACATCGACCCGATGTTCAGCAGGAGACCTGCGCCTCCAGTCTACGAGCTCGCGACCGCGTAATAGGGCCAGGGATATCCAGGTCTCCTGGTCTGGGGACCTCCTCCTGGGCCAAGGGTGGTTGCCTCCCTTCCGCTGGAACTTCTTCCTTTTGAGGACTTGATAAGTCGTCTTCCATGTCCTCCTCCAGGTGGTCCTCCCGCTTCTCTGGATCTAAATAGGGCTTCATCCTGCAGATGTGAACTATGTCCTTTGTTTTACGACGACCATGCTGGTCTCCGAATGTCTCCACTTCATATGTCACATCGGATATTTTTCTTGTTACTTTATACGGACCGAAATAACGTCGCATTAGTTTTTCAGACAAACCCACCTTGCGCACAGGGATATAGATCCAAACGAGATCTCCGGGCTGATAGATTATGTTTCTGTGATGGGCGTCGTAACGGAGTTTATTTCCTCCCTGGGACCTCATAGTGTGAATGCGTGCCAGCTGTCGCGCTTCTTCGGCCCTTGATCCTAGAGTCTGGATGAAGTCATCTTCATCCTCTGAAGGAAATTTGGGGAATAGCAAGTCTAGTGGGGTCTCCGCCTCACGCCCGTGCACAAGGTAGAATGGACTAAACCCCGTGGACTCTTGCTTCGCCGTGTTGTATGCGAACGTCACGAATGGGAGAATCTCATCCCAATCTTTCTGGTTGACGTCCACATACATGGACAGCATGTCTGCTATTGTCTTATTCAACCTTTCAGTGAGTCCATTGGTCTGAGGGTGGTAGGCGGTTGTTGTCCGATGAGTTATTCTGCAGTGTTTGTTCAGATCACGAATCATTGAAGATGTAAAATTTCGTCCTCGGTCTGTGATAACTTCCCTCGGCGCACCGTGCATCAGAATTACATCTTTAATGAAGAATGTCGCCACTTCCACTGATTCACTTGTCGGTAGAGCTTTCGTGATCGCAAACTTGGTGAGGTAATCCGTACAGACAATGATCCAGCGATTCCCGCACATAGATGTTGGAAACCTTCCAAGGAGATCCATTCCCACTTTTTCGAAGGCGGCTATAGGCACAGGTATCGGCTGCAAAAGTCCTGGAGGGAGTTGGGGCTGGCGTTTGCGTCGCTGACAATCTGGACAGTGAGCCACATACTTCCTAACATTTCTATACATTCCGGGCCAGTAGAATTTTTTTCTTATTCGATCATATGTCTTAGTAAATCCAAGATGTCCTGAAGTGGGAGAATCATGTAAGTTTCTCAGTATTTCAGGCCTCAAGTGGCGGGGGACCACCAGAAGCCATTCCCTTCCCATTGGATCGTAATTTTTTTTTATGGAGAGTATCGTTTATTTTTATAAAGGACTTGTTAGATGTTTCCTGTTGGATTTTGTCGGCTATCTTCGTGAGATCCGGGTCTTTCATTTGTTCCCGTCCAAAATTCTGTAAGGCAACTATGCAAGGAATATCTTCTTCTATATCTTCACTACAATTTAGGGGACTTCTTGATAAACAGTCAGCGTCCTGATGTTTTCTTCCGCTCTTGTGCACAACAGTAACATCAAACTCCTGCAGCCGAAGAGCCCATCTTGCTAACCTCCCACATGGGTCCTTGAGGTTGGTCAGCCAGCACAAGGAGTGATGGTCAGTTACGATAGTGAATGGACGTCCAAAAACATACGGCCGGAATTTGCCAATGGCCCAAATAATAGCAAGACATTCTCTCTCAGTCGTCGAATAATTTCTTTCCGCCTTATTGAGCGTTCTCGATGCATAGGCAATGGCTCTTTCCTTTCCCTTTTGAATTTGCGCTAAAACTGCTCCTATTCCATAGTTGCTCGCATCAGTATGTATTTCTGTTGGGGATGAATGATCAAAATGTCCCAAGACAGGCTCAGAAATTAGGGCTGACTTGAGAGCTTCAAATGCGTGCCGCTCTTCTATGTTCCAACTAAACACTGAATCTTTCTTTAAAAGAGCGTTTAATGGTTGGGCTATATGGGCATAATTGGGTATGAAACGGCGGTAGTAGGAAGATAGCCCTAGGAAACTTCTAACTTCTTTTAGCGAATTTGGTCTGGGGAAGTCACGGACTGCTCTAATTTTTTCTGGATCGAGACATATTCCATCTCCACTCACCTCATGTCCAAGAACTGTTATAGTTTTCGCACCAAACCTGCATTTCCCCCGAATTGAGGCACAAGCCAGCCTTCCTCAAACAGCCCAATACCAGCTGAAGGCGTCTCAGATGTTCCTCAAAATCATCGGAAAAAAAACGACTATGTCATCAAGGTAACAGAGACAGATTGTCCACTTAAGACCCTTCAAGAGGCCGTCCATCATTCGTTCGAATGTAGCTGGAGCGTTGCATAACCCAAATGGCATCACTTTGAACTCATACAATCCATCTGGGGTTATGAATGCAGTCTTCTCACGGTCCGCTTCCTCCACGTCGATCTGCCAGTATCCAGATTGGAGATCCATAGAGGAATAAAATCGTGCTCCCTGTAGACAGTCCAAAGTGTCGTCGATCCTTGGGAGCGGGTAAACATCCTTTTTTGTTATCTTATTAAGGCGGCGGTAATCGACGCAGAATCTCCAGCTGCCATCTTTTTTCCTGACCAAAACGACCGGTGAGGCCCATGGGCTCGCAGAGGGCTGAATAATACCAATTTCTTCCATTTTATTTACCTCCTCTTGAATAATTTGACGTTCCGCTGGTGCTACTCGGTACGGTCGTTGTTTGGTGGGAAGGTGGTCTCCAGTGCTAATTCGATGCTTAACATTATCGGTTTTGGACGCTTCTTTTTTTCTGAAATCAAAAATATCTCTATAGTTTCTCAATAAATTTCTTAATTTTTCTTTTTGAAAATCGTCAAGTGAATCATCTATATTTAAAATTTCCGCAAATTTTGAATCCTCGGAATGGCCTATATCTGTTCCTACGTGGTTGCCCTCAGCAAGTACACAAAGCTGGCTATCCTCGATGACGACACCATCGGCCACGTGCATCCCCTGAGGAATTATCTTCGGATATGGGCTCCAATTTGCCACCCATAGTTTTCCCCTGTTACTGGTAAGTGAGATGATAGAGGAGGGAGCCATTAGTTCTCTTTCCAGCGACAGACCTTTTTGACTTTCTGCTACTACAGCTGCATTATCTGAGATGTCTCTGCTTAATACCTCTATCAGCTGACAAGATGCGGGCTCTATTCTGTATTCCCGTTCCGCGTAGAGAGGTGAGTTGTTCTTGGGTGTGTCCTCGACTAGGAATTCCTCTAAAAAAAGTGTATCTTCTGCAGAATCAATTACCGCCCTGGATAACTTCAAAAAGTCCCATCCGAGGATCACATCGTGACTACAGTCCTCCAGAACAATAAATTCGAAATTTTCCTGCAGACCATTTAAGTCCAATTTTAAAGAGCAGCGTCCTTTCGGTTTTATAATTTTACCGTTGGCCACTCTTAAGCTCACGTCAGTTTCGGCAAACATTATTTTCTTCAATTTGAGTCTGAACCTCTCGGACAAGACAGAATAAGAAGCCTCAGAATCAACAAGAGCACTGGTTATATTTCCTTCTATTTTAATATTTATATAATTTCCTTTCATATCCACTGTAGTCGATGAGGGAGGGTTTCCAAATTTTGCGGCCCCACCTCCAAAATAGGTCGCAACCTCTAGTTTTCCTGGCGGGAACGGCGAGGTGACCGACTGGACCCTCTAATAGGCGACGAATGTTGTCCGTTTCGGCCAGGGTATGGGGAAGGGCTTCGGTAACGTCTAAAATTATCTCTTGGCTCGTCGTCATTGAGCGCCGGGTATTTGGAACGGGGTCCATAGAAAAACATTGCTTCTTGCCTCCTTTGGGAATATCCGTTTTCTCTTTCGTCATTCTGTCTCCTTCTGTCACGGCAGTAACGGGCGACATGGCCAGGGCGTCCGCAATGGAAGCAAATTGGTCTTCCCTCAGTGGTCCGCCATTCATTTGTGTCCAGTCTTTCTCCCTGTTTCGGGTACCGAGCTCTGGGACGGGGAGTTTGGGGTGCGGCCGTCTCTCTTCTAGCGATTGGTGACGGCGTATAATTTTGATATTGAGGGGAGCCTCTGGAAGGATTTGATATTGGAGCGAGGGTTTTATCAATTTCTTCCCTCACCATATCTTCAATGGTGGCGATTCTTGGTTCTTCACGAGGAGCGGCCAAGGCCCGTTGCACCTCCTCGCGGACAATTTGTCTAATCATGGATGACAAATCTGTATTATCATCGCAGACATCAAGGGATGCTACATTGGGCAAGCGTTCGTACTTGGTGGGGGTCACACGCCGACGATGAAGCGCTTCAATGCGGCGGCACTCAGACACAAATTGATCCGTATTGTTTATGTCTCTTGGAAGAAGCGCCTGATAAAGTTCTTCCACTATTCCTTTCATGAGGTGGGAGATTTTATCCCCCTCGCTCATTTGGAGATCCACCTCTTTGCAGAGTCGTAGGACGTCTTGTATATAGAACTCGGTGCTTTCACCCTTTAGCTGAGCCCGGATTTTAAGTTTTTTCTCGGCAAGTAGCCGCAGACTCTCACTTTTCCCAAATACACTCTCCAATTGAGTAGTAAACTCTTCCCAATTCCGGATGGTCTCCTCATTATTCTCAAACCATTTGAGGGCAGTTCCATTCAGGTAAAAGTAGACATTGGCAAGACAGAGGGTTTCGTCCCAATGATTATGCTTCGCCACACGTTTGTAACCTTTTAACCAGGTAAGGGGATCCTCACCATTCTCCCCGGAGAACATGGAAGGATTCCTTGGTAGGTGCTGAACAAAATAATTGCCCACCTGGGTAGCTTCCTCTATATTCACGGTCATCTCCTTGAGCTCTACACTATCTTCTTGTTTAACAGTTTCAGTCCTTCTTTTATGTCTGAAGGGATATCGGTCTTGACGATCCAGCGTCTCCACCAGTTGTAGCGTAGCAGAAAGGTAGAGTCGGTGATCCACAAACGAAGAACGTTATTTTATTAACCAAACAAATCGAGGTCAAAAGAAGAACAAACGAGAATATGAATTAATTAATTATAATTATAATTAAGTGATATCTAGAAATAGCTATATTTAAAAATAGTAAACAAAGGAGAGAGAGAGCAAAGAATAAAAAGTCTCGTGGCCACGCGGCCTCGCAGGGGTAACCTCCACCGGCACGTGACGTCAGCTCCAGGGTTGTTGAGCCAGCAATTTCACTTCGCTACAATATATGATAGGAAATTCATCGATGTATAAGTCAATGCAGTCGATGATGTGGTGGGGTTTCAGTTACACTTGGTATATGGTGGAAAAGCACTGCAACCTCTCTCTCTCTCATTTGTGGAAATTTTACAATTCCTAAACTGAGGAAACGTATCATCCCAAAGATAAAAGGACGCTATAAATTGGCCTTAGGTGATCAAGATAAGCGGTGGTGTCCCCATAGTGTGTGGAACGTGCTATCGAGGGCTTTTGTCATGGAAATCAGGGGAATCATAAGGTATGTCCTTTTGATGTACCAATGATTTTGTGGGAACCAAAAAATCACCATGACGATTGTTATTTCTGTGTCTGCACAATCACAGGTCTTAATAGCAAAAAGAAATCAACAAACTTCTATCTTGATAGACCATCAGCTAGACAACCTGTTCCTCACAACCTCGAGCATCCCATACTGATTCCTAGAACGGCTCAAGAATCCTATATTGAAAAGGGTTATCGGCGTACAGCATTTGCAGATGAACGTCAATTAGAAGACCTTGAATATATTTCAAATGAAAGTGGCATTCCACATTTATTTCATCAGGTATCATTGAATGATCGAGTTAGGGATCTAGAGAAATATAAAAAAGTAGCTGAAATGTTTGGATTAATATTAAAGCAAATGAACCTCTTGTTATTACAAAAAAATCTCCGTCTATCGTAATAGGGAATAATATACTTTTGCCATTTTTTACTGAAAAAACTGGATTAATGTGTGTATATCGCAATGATATTGACGGGGGTTTTAAAACTCTGCAAATTAATTACAATGTTACCAAGTATAGCTCTTTAATGATTCATCTAAAGTAAGTTTGAAAGCTTATTTACACTATGGTAATGAATTGCCTTCCACACCTGTTGTCTATTCAGATCAAGTAAAAGAAGCCCCCTATTCGACTTTTAAGAAAATCTTGGAGAGAGAGAATTTAAAATTCTACTAATATAAAATATCATTGCCACGTTAATCAGCACAAATATTTAACCCAGAAAATATTTTGTTTATTTGATGGGAAGAAATTTTTGTTCACTCTGTGTACTAGTGTAATTGTAAATATAATTTTATAATTGTACCATTTTATATCTAAGAGTTGACCATGTGTTATGTGTGATTGGATGTTTAAAGAAATTAGATTTAAACACGACATTCAGTTTATTTATAGAAAACACAACAGAAACACAACATATAGGATAAATATGTAAAGAAAAAAAAAAGAAGATAAATATGGTTTCTTCCCAGGAGGTCTTCCACCCATCTAGGGCCACCACGGCGGCTCCCGTCGCCCTCTCCTCCGCCGGGACTGCAGGTACCGTACCAGGGCGAGGTACACAATGGCAGCTAGCTCCAGAGTCGTCAGCTCTAGGCTTCCCAAGAACTCCGGGATGTAGGATTCCGCGGTCACATCGGTTCGCTGGGGGACTTCCAACTTCCGCCATATAGGCATCGCTTCGCCAACTTGGACGAGCACAAGCAGTACAAGTACGATCATTGCAGCCATTTCTGAACGCTGAGATTGCTTCTTATATCGTTGCTACGGTTTGATTTTAATTGTTGGGGGAAATATAAATTTTATTTCCTTCTGGAATGAATTCTTGGAACTAAGTCTCACTGTTGCCATTAGAACATGCAGAATTTAGATGATGAATTTGAAGGTCCTTTCAGATAAACAGAAGTAGCCATCTTCCAAATGAAGAGGGATTCGTGTTTGGACCATATCTGTTCTAATGATCCACCTTGCAAGCACGTTTACTACTTGATGGTTCTTATAAATGGATCGAATAAAGGAATTTTCTTATTCTTGAACTGGAATTTTACCTTGTAACTCCTGGATCCAGTCTGGTATCCATAGCTTGCAGGAATCCCCATTTGAAATCTAAATCAATAATTCCTAGAGGAGATAATCCCCATCGAATTTGATCCAAAACCTCGTTTAAAGAGGAACATGCACTCAGTGGTGAGCTTCACGCGGCACACATCTATGTTAAGTAGGCGAGGCTTACTGAAAAACTAAGTTTATATAAAAAGATTTTATAAAACATTTAAGCAAAAGTAAATTTTATGCGAGAAATATAGTTACCCATGAATTATTTGAATAAGTAAATTAGATTTTGGCCCAAGTTTTTTTTTTTTTTTTTTTGGGTGGGGGTGTTGCAAGCTTTAGAGCAAATTTTCGGTCTTCAACGGGCAAATAAAATATATACGACAAAAGCTTGCGACATCTCAAATAAAAAGAAACTCTTTGCCCAAAATATATATTTTAAATTCAAAAGTATTTTTCCAACACCTTATATGGACCTTATATCGTTTCAACAATATTTTTGAGAGTCCAACTATTCTGATGGCAGAAAAAAAACGACGAGATCTCCGGGCTGGTTGAACACCATTCGACTTGTATCTGTCGCCATCCTTCTGCTAATGTACGCAGATTATCTTAGATTGGCCAAATAATATCAGATCGAAATGGATGCATAATGTCATATTTTGTTTCACGTCCGTGAGCAGGAAGAAAGGTGTGAAACCGGTGCCGTATCGGTAGCGAAGGCCGTAAAAAATGGTGGCACTTCCTCCCTTCTTTTCAAGTCTCTCTCTCTCTCTCTATCAATTATTTTATCTATTTATATATATTTATTCC
>CP092867.1:51501591-51679220 GCA_030710605.1 Cordylochernes scorpioides
TAGTGAAAGGGAAGAATTCAAGGCTGCACTGTGAAATATAGCCACAACTAGCTGCCAACTAGGACGATAGAATCCTGATACTGAGAAGTTAGTTAGTGAAAGGAAGGAATCCAAGACTGCACTGTGAAATGTAGCCAGAACTAGCTGTCAACTAGGACGATAGGATCCTGATACTGAGAAGGTAATTAGTGAAAGGAAGGAATCCAAGACTGCACTGTGAAAGGTAGCCAGAACTAGCTGCCAACTAGGACGATAGAATCCTGATACTGAGAAGTTAGTTAGTGAAAGGAAGGAATCCAAGACTGCACTGTGAAATGTAGCCAGAACTAGCTGTCAACTAGGACGATAGAATCCTGATACTGAGATGGTAATTAGTGAAATGGAGGAATCCAAGACTGCACTGTGAAATGTAGCCAGAACTAGCTGCCAACTAGGACAATATAATCCTGATACTGAGAAGGTAATTAGTGAAAGGAAGGAATCCAAGACTGTACTGTGAAATGTAGCCAGAACTAGCTGCCAACTAGGACGATAGAATCCTGATACTGAGAAGTTAGTTAGTGAAAGGAAGGAATCCAAGACTGCACTGTGAAATGCAGCCAAAACTAGCTGCCAACTAGGACGCTAGAATCCTGATACTGAGAAGTTAGTTAGTGAAAGGAAGGAATCCAAGACTGTACTGTGAAATGTAGCCACAACTATCTGCAACTAGGACGATAGAATCCTGATACTGAGATGGTAATTAGTGAAATGGAGGAATCCAAGACTGCACTGTGGAATGTAGCCACAACTAGCTGCCAACTAGGACGATAGAATCCTGATACTGAGATGGTAATTAGTGAAAGGGAAGAATCCAAGACTGCACTGTGGAATGCTGCCACAACTATCTGCCAACTAGGACGATAGAATCCTGATACTGAGAAAGTAATTAGTGAAAGGGAAGAATCCAAGACTGCACTGTGAAATGTAGCCACAACTAGCTGCCAACTAGGACGATAGAATCCTGATACTGAGAAGGTAATTAGAGAACGGGATGTACATGGAGAGAGTTACGTAATACAATAAATGACCCGGGCGACAACAGTGGCCATTACAACACCCGCCGAGCTGTGATTACGCTGTTGTAACCAGGCCCTGCGTTCAACAGCCTTCCTACCAGATAATAGGGCCGCCACACCTGGGTACAGTTAGGTGCTAGGCCCTAGACACTTCTGCTCTCTGTACACCACTTCAGATCGGAAATATACTCTTTAATTTTCGTCTATTATAATTAATATAATATTAGGCATTATATTCTGTGTGTTTGTGTATATATTATTTTAATAAAGCAATTTTATTTTCTGCTTTTACTTCAATGAGATAGATACCCGGTGGGCCTTGTTCATTAATGGCCAATCCTTCCAGCATTAAACACTTTAATCTAACAGACCACTCTAATTGTATTGGGTTATTTAGGTCTTGCATTTTAGGGGATTCTCCTCGATAAAATTATTCAAGAAAATCTTATATATAAGCTCTCCGAGGACAGTCGGAATATACACCTATCTCCCGATTTACACGGTAGATACGTTCCTGAGAAAAACGTGTAAATGGGGGGATAGGTGTACACAGAAATAAAAATAAAATGCATTGACAGGTTGAAATATGTAGTCAGCACATAATCTCGGGATTCCTCGTGAGATGTGTACACAGCGCATGTGTTCAATCACAGTAGCATTTAGTATAGTGCGATAAAAACGAAAGAAAAAAAACTTATTTGGAAAACCGTGTAAAAGCGAAAACGTGTAAAACAAGTATCGTGTAAATCGGGGGATAGGTGTATTCGAATAGCCTATGTACATATTCTCATTAAACACATTTACCAAGCATTCCTCTAAAGTATCGGATATATACGCAAAACAGTTCTATTCATCATAAGAAGACAGTCTCGTAGATGAACTGGCAAAACCACAGGGGATTCACTGCTCACGAGCTCCCAATATTCTTCACATTGTAATAAGGATATTAGGAAATGGCTTTAATAATAATAATAAAGAGAGATAATATAGCCCCAAATAGTTTCTAATTGGCGCGCTTTATTATTATTATTTATTTTGCTTTGTAATAGCTATTATTAGAAACCAAATGGATTCACATCGTGATACCCATGGTAGATAGGAGTTGACGGCTCTAAACCTTTTACTGTGAGTCATGTCATCACATTTGTAGAAGCAATTCGTCTGTGAACTTCCAAGGTACCAGGACCTCGTTTGTAACCCGTATCCAGCAGTTTAAACCAACATCCTATCATCGTCATGTAGTACAGTCACCTCTGGTACGGAGATTGGTCACCTTGGAACGTTATTTCTCCTTGTTCAGAGCAATTCTCTTCATATCTTCCTATTCTAGACCATTCTATCAGACGACTGTACGAGGGAGGTTCCCCCACCTTGAGAGAGTCCTCCTCCAGACAAGGAGTGGTTTTCTTTGAATTTCCTCAGTTCCACGCCGAGGAAGTACTTATAAATGCGGTTCTTGGCAGACACCAGGATGGCCAGAGCGTCTTCATCGAGGCCACACCAACCCTGCCGATAAGGGGGCCGCTGGATTATGATGAAGACCTCCCAGATGATAGGCCTGACACTGCGGCAAGACCAGTACCGGTGAGCCAGCGACAGGTCGCCAGACCCGCAGACGACGCAAGACTGTTGCACCGATGCCGGATGGGCTGGATGGGACAAAGTCTTGGATAGCCAGCATCACTGCCAGTCTGCGGAGAAGGCGCAGAACCGATGTTGATGTGGAAGTTTAGATTATCTTCCCATTTTCTAAGGAACTGGGTGATGGGCAGGGCAACCAGGTGCGAGTGATCTAGCATGCGGTGGGCAGTGCGAGTGGTAACTTGTGAAATCGGCGAGACTGTCCCGTACGGCACTACGGCCTCGCTGATGGCGTCCACTCGGAAGGTCCCTGGCAGATTTTCGTCGATAAGACAGAAGCTGGTCAGGGACGCAGCGTCAGCCGGGGCGCAGCACGTTGGACGAGTGAGAGGAGCGGCAAGGCCGACCAAGTCCCCAATACGCTTCGTTAAACCTCTCCAGATTTCTTTGTTTGTCACACTATCCATTTGGTCTCGAGGACTCTTCTAGTAGACCAGATGTCAAAAAGTTTATTTCCCGCTGTATTTATTTAGTCGTTTTCCAAGCTTCTAATCCATACAAGAAAATGTTCCAGACAAAAGCATTAGACGAATATTTTTAGAACGGATTTTATCAAAGGAATGATTCCACCATATCAGTCCACTCCACGGTTGCATAAACTCCGTGTTACACCACCACCAGACTGGACTCCGGACCTTCCACGGGTGTGTTGGGAGTTATCTGAACACGTGGTGATAGCGAGTGCAATCACGGGGGGACAACCGGGAAGTTGGTGTGTACACATAATTGTTGTTGTTGACAGTGTGAGCCGAGCTCTCTAACAGATTTTCAGGGAACGGATCCACAATGGCTTATAACACAGTTTGACTCAGGTTTAAGTAATAGAGGATAACAACCAAAACTATGTGGTTTCAGTGACGTACAAAAGATTCCTTTTTACGACCAGTGGTTCCAGCAATGTGCAGATTGTCCACAGATACTGGTCATACTGCTGACCTCTCATCTGAGAAGTCTTCAACATCACACAGCGGCCACCCGACCTGTAGGGCTATTGGCTCTTCAGGCAAGAACTGAATGACAACGCCTACATTCTCGCGCCAACCAAAACCTCTATCTACAAGTTTCCTTGAGCCATGAGGTGAGGGGAAATAACGAAGACCCTCGTTGGGGGTTCCTCCTGGACTGTACATAATTGTACATTACAAAAAAAAATGCATCAGACGCCGCAATTCTTTTTTATTTATTCTTGAGGTGGGATCTGGCCAGACTGAAGGATGCTCTCTCAGCTGTACGAAGTAGAACAAATAATCAAAAGCGCCGTTAGCGTTAGTAGTCATTATCCCAGGTGTGCGGGTTTCGACAAATTACAAGAGTTGCGGTGTCTTATGCCTTTTTTTTTGTAATTTGTCGAAATCCTCAAACCTGTGATAATATATAATTGTATATCGTTTCTTTGTTTTGCCCTCTTTTAAAAAGGTTTTAAATATTCTCAATTTTAATTGATAGACAGAAATACACGATATTCAAGTTGACACTTGGCTTACACCGTGTTAATAAATTGAACCGTGAGAAAGAACAAAAGTTCATTTTCTTAGTGACTTCGCATGAAGCGTTTAGCTGTGTAACCTTATTCAGAAGTAGAAAGCACCACATCAACAGTAGTTCCAAATAAACTTCTAACATTAGTACAACTGAAGGAAACAGGAAGTCAGAACCAAATAACGATAATGGTAGTGATATAAGTTCCTCTTCTTCTCTTTCCTGTTTTCACTCCATTATATAAAAGTGTCAAATCGGTAGATCTTTTTAATGATATATGATAGGAAATTCATCGATGGATAAGTCAATGCAGTCGATGATGTGGTGGGGTTTCAGTTACACTTGGTACATGGTGGAAAAGCACTGCAACCTCTCTCTCTCTCTCATTTGTGGAAATTTTACAATTCCTAAACTGAGGAAACGTATCATCCCAAAGATAAAAGGACGCTATAAATTGGCCTTAGGTGATCAAGATAAGCGGTGGTGTCCCCATAGTGTGTGGAACGTGCTATCGAGGGCTTTTGTCATGGAAATCAGGGGAATCATAAGGTATGTCCTTTGATGTACCAATGATTTTGTGGGAACCAAAAAATCACCATGACGATTGTTATTTCTGTGTCTGCACAATCACAGGTCTTAATAGCAAAAAGAAATCAACAAACTTCTATCTTGATAGACCATCAGCTAGACAACCTGTTCCTCACAACCTCGAGCATCCCATACTGATTCCTAGAACGGCTCAAGAATCCTATATTGAAAAGGGTTATCGGCGTACAGCATTTGCAGATGAACGTCAATTAGAAGACCTTGAATATATTTCAAATGAAAGTGGCATTCCACATTTATTTCATCAGGTATCATTGAATGATCGAGTTAGGGATCTAGAGAAATATAAAAAAGTAGCTGAAAGCTTCAGCTTTGTGTATATATGGATCCTCAGCGCGTTTATTACTCTTACCTGATGAAGGACGATATGTCCGAAAGCTTGTGTGCATGCTAATAAAAGAAGCTCCTCTTCCCACTTTGTAAACTCGTTATTAACCTTCAGTGAAGAGCAGTTCTACTTAATTCGCTCATTTTTACGCTTTTTATCCTGGAATTCATCATGAATCCTTCCGCTGAAGACCTACCTCGTTATACCTATCAGCTGCGAAAGAAATCGTTACAGTTGTCAAGATGGCGCCTCCATTTGAACTTTAACAAACTGTGTGAAACGGCTGATTTTATACCTCCATCCCTTCGAATCAGGGATCCTGTTCGCAATCCATTTTCATCCGTCGTCATACGCCGCGCCCAATTCCATCTGTTATCCTCTAGAATTAAAGGTTGCCACTCCAATATCCGATTTATTTCTAAGTCCGTCAAGGGATTGATCTTTCTGGTCTCTCAGCTACTGACCAATCCAGAAATGGCCGATCTGTTGCAATCCATCACAAGGGACATTCGGCACCAGAAGAACGATATAACGCAACGTCACAACTCCAAGCTTCATCACTGGATCAAGAAGTACAACTTCCCTGCCTATCTACTAGAAGCCTATCTTCCCCAGTCACCCCAAGGAGTGGTCAACCTCTCGGACTATGTCTTGCCATCTGCTGATGCTGAGATTCTGTCATTGGGCCTAAAATACAGACTGCCTGGGCCTTCTGATATTCCTCGCATCATAGCTGGTGTGGAACCCGCTCTCAGAGGCCTTAACCACCAAGACACCCATAGGATCAGGCATTTTGTCACCTCCACCCTTCAACGACCCTACAATATCCCTAAACCGTCCCTAGCCATGAATAGGGTTATCTCCCGTCTTAAACGTAATAGAGACATAGTCATAACAAAATCCGACAAAGGCTCACAGACCGTAATTCTCAACACTACCGTTTACAAGCAAAAAATGCAAAACGTTCTCGACCAACACTCCATTTTTTCTGCCATCACTGAACAGGAACATAAAACATCCGTTAAGAATTTCCGTTTACTATTGTTAAGATTAAAAAGGTCCCAGCAGATCACTAAAGAGCAATATAACGACTTCACAGCTAACCTCGCCCAAATAGCCTACATTTACGGCCTTCCAAAAATCCACAAGCCCGATGTTCCCCTCCGACCAATCATATCTTACCATCTCTCTCCGGCATATACCCTGTCAAAATTTTTGTCCAACTTCTTGACCCCCCTTCTACAGTCTCCCCCATGGGAATATACCATTGCAAACTCCCCCTCGTTTGTGTCCTATATCACCAGCCTCACACCTCCCCCCAGGTCCATAATGGTTTCTTTCGATGTAACGTCTCTATATCTCTCACTTGCCCACCCCTTGATCATTAATAGTTTACGCACTTTCCTCGAAAATGCCCCCCTGTTAGACACCCTCACCGCGGAGACGGTTGTCGAGCTCACTTCCATATGCCTAGGCATGTCCACCTTCACATTTGATACCCAGTTTTTCAAGCAGACCAAGGGCTCCCCCATGGGTAGCCCCCTCTCAACCGTGGTGGCTGAGGTTGTCATGAGGTCACTGGACCAATGGATCACTTCACGCCATTCTTCAGACATCTTTCTCTGGAGGCGATACATCGATGATACCTTTTGCTTGGTAAGTGAGGTATCTGCCTCTCACATCCTATCTGACCTCAACTCCTTCCACCCAGACATAGCCTTCACCCATGAAACAGAAAATCACTCAGTCCTACCTTTCCTAGATACACTAGTCATACGCACCCCCAGCAGTTTCCATACCACAGTATACTATAAAAACAACACACCCCCACACCACACAAACTTCCGGTCACATTGCCCAACACCACACAAAATCAATACAGTTAGAGCTCTCACTAAACGTATCTTTACTCATTGTTCCCTCCCGTTATTCCAAACAATAGAAAAGGCTAAAATATTTTCATATTTATCCAAATCCGGCTACCCGACCCCCTTCATTCTTAAACACATGCATGACCCTCACCACAACAGTGCTCCAGCTATACACAGAAATATTTGCTCCCTTCCTTTTTGCCCCCAGTCCATCACCATAGCCAGGTTTTTAAGGCAACACGGCATTACAACATACTTCCAGAACCCACCTAACATCGCCACACTAATCCGACACCCCATTACCAGATCTTCCCTTCATGCGAGTTCTCTCCGTTCTGGTGGTGCTGTCTATTCCGTCTCTTGCGACCAATGCAATGCCACTTATGTCGGGGAGACGGGTAGATCCGTCGCCATCAGAATGGTTGAGCATTCCAGAAACATCTCTAATAAAAACCTAAATTCCCCTATTTACAGTCATTCTATGCAAACCGGTCATACATTCAATCTAACAAAGCCATCCATTCTATACAACAATATCAATAATAAGTACCAAAGACTTTTACTAGAGGCATTTGTGTCAATAAAAACAAACAGCATCAACAGGCATATAGATATACCAGAACAATACCATATGTTATGTGAATAGCCATAGGTTGCATTTACCTGCCCTTGATTAACACCATTCATAGTGCATATGTACTTAGTCCAGATTTATTAGCATTTAATCCCTATAATCTTTTTAGCATATTTGGTTCTTATTTTTATCTTTAAATACTTTTATCTTTTGCAGTTATGTAAATTTTCTTTTCAGCTTTGTGTATATATGGATCCTCAGCGCGTTTATTACTCTTACCTGATGAAGGACGATATGTCCGAAAGCTTGTGTGCATGCTAATAAAAGAAGCTCCTCTTCCCACTTTGTAAACTCGTTAAGTAGCTGAAATGTTTGGATTAATATTAAAGCAAATGAACCTCTTGTTATTACAAAAAAATCTCCGTCTATCGTAATAGGGAATAATATACTTTTGCCATTTTTTACTGAAAAAACTGGATTAATGTGTGTATATCGCAATGATATTGACGGGGGTTTTAAAACTCTGCAAATTAATTACAATGTTACCAAGTATAGCTCTTTAATGATTCATCTAAAGTAAGTTTGAAAGCTTATTTACACTATGGTAATGAATTGCCTTCCACACCTGTTGTCTATTCAGATCAAGTAAAAGAAGCCCCCTATTCGACTTTTAAGAAAATCTTGGAGAGAGAGAATTTTAAAATTCTACTAATATAAAATATCATTGCCACGTTAATCAGCACAAATATTTAACCCAGAAAATATTTTGTTTATTTGATGGGAAGAAATTTTTGTTCACTCTGTGTACTAGTGTAATTGTAAATATAATTTTATAAATTGTACCATTTTATATCTAAGAGTTGACCATGTGTTATGTGTGATTGGATGTTTAAAGAAATTAGATTTAAACACGACATTCAGTTTATTTATAGAAAACACAACAGAAACACAACATATAGGATAAATATGTAAAGAAAAAAAAAGAAGATAAATATGGTTTCTTCCCAGGAGGTCTTCCACCCATCTAGGGCCACCACGGCGGCTCCCGTCGCCCTCTCCTCCGCCGGGACTGCAGGTACCGTACCAGGGCGAGGTACACAATGGCAGCTAGCTCCAGAGTCGTCAGCTCTAGGCTTCCCAAGAACTCCGGGATGTAGGATTCCGCGGTCACATCGGTTCGCTGGGGGACTTCCAACTTCCGCCATATAGGCATCGCTTCGCCAACTTGGACGAGCACAAGCAGTACAAGTACGATCATTGCAGCCATTTCTGAACGCTGAGATTGCTTCTTATATCGTTGCTACGGTTTGATTTAATTGTTGGGGGAAATATAAATTTTATTTCCTTCTGGAATGAATTCTTGGAACTAAGTCTCACTGTTGCCATTAGAACATGCAGAATTTAGATGATGAATTTGAAGGTCCTTTCAGATAAACAGAAGTAGCCATCTTCCAAATGAAGAGGGATTCGTGTTTGGACCATATCTGTTCTAATGATCCACCTTGCAAGCACGTTTACTACTTGATGGTTCTTATAAATGGATCGAATAAAGGAATTTTCTTATTCTTGAACTGGAATTTTACCTTGTAACTCCTGGATCCAGTCTGGTATCCATAGCTTGCAGGGAATCCCCATTTGAAATCTAAATCAATAATTCCTAGAGGAGATAATCCCCATCGAATTTGATCCAAAACCTCGTTTAAAGAGGAACATGCACTCAGTGGTGAGCTTCACGCGGCACACATCTATGTTAAGTAGGCGAGGCTTACTGAAAAACTAAGTTTATATAAAAAGATTTTATAAAACATTTAAGCAAAAGTAAATTTTATGCGAGAAATATAGTTACCCATGAATTATTTGAATAAGTAAATTAGATTTTGGCCCAAGTTTTTTTTTTTTTTTTTTTTGGGTGGGGGTGTTGCAAGCTTTAGAGCAAATTTTTGGTCTTCAACGGGCAAATAAAATATATACGACAAAAGCTTGCGACATCTCAAATAAAAAGAAACTCTTTGCCCAAAATATATATTTTTAAATTCAAAAGTATTTTTCCAACACCTTATATGGACCTTATATCGTTTCAACAATATTTTTGAGAGTCCAACTATTCTGATGGCAGAAAAAAAAACGACGAGATCTCCGGGCTGGTTGAACACCATTCGACTTGTATCTGTCGCCATCCTTCTGCTAATGTACGCAGGCGGGACAGCTGGCTTCCGCCTTTATCTTAGATTGGCCAAATAATATCAGATCGAAATGGATGCATAATGTCATATTTTGTTTCACGTCCGTGAGCAGGAAGAAAGGTGTGAAACCGGTGCCGTATCGGTAGCGAAGGCCGTAAAAAATGGTGGCACTTCCTCCCTTCTTTTCAAGTCTCTCTCTCTCTCTATCAATTATTTTATCTATTTATATATATTTATTCCTATATTTATCATTATATAATCTTATTTATTCGTATTTATTCAATTTTGTAATTAACCTTATATAATCTTGTATGGACATTGAAATAAATCAGTTTAAATCTCAATCTCATCGGGTTCAGCAGAAGCCCTCGCGGAGCTCCTGGACCAAGCCGACCTCGTCGACGTCGCCACCTTCTTCGATGCATCACTGGAGCACACCAGGGTTACCACTATTGGAAGCCGGGTTGACGCGCGTCGCTTGGACAGAATCCTACTTCCATCAGGCTTCTGCGACCGCGTCACCCGATACCAAACTATAGACTATGCCTACTCGGACCACCGTGCCGTCCTGATCCAAGTAGGAGACCCAGCTCCTACAAGACTTCCCTGCATCGGCAATCTGCTACGATCAGACCCGTTCTTCGATCGAATGGAAACGTTCATCGATGAAATGTTGGAAGGCCTAGCAAATCTTTCACCTCCGATGTTATGGGAACAATGGAACAGGATCAAGGCAAATCTGGTCGCGGAGATACGGTCACTCGCGCCTGCCGTCGCCGAGTCCGGCGGTGGATACATCGAGAGAGCAAGCCTCTTCCTGAGGCGGAGACTGGAGGACGACACTGCCCGCTCCGACTATCCTTCCTTGTCGGACCTCGGGCGTTCCCTCCGAGCCAGACGTCGCTCTTCCCCCACCTTCACCGACGACGACGGCAACGCCATCTCCGGGGGCCAGCTTAGGCGCTTCCTTCTGGACGCTTAAGCAGTCGCTTCGCTCAGGCTCCAAGCTCGGAAGAAGCCATCGCCGACTTCCTAGCTGAAGTGACTCCCCTGGCGTTCGACGAGTGGGACCAGCTCTTTCTCGCTGACCTTTCCCGCGACCAGATAGCGGCAGCCATCCATCGCCTGCCAAATGGCCGTGCCTCGGGAGGGGACGGACTACTCTGCGAGTTTGTCAAAGCCTTTAAAGATTTATTCGCCGAATTTCTTTGGCAAGTCTTCGAGGCTTCTCAACTTCGCTGGGCCTTACCTCCATCCTCAAGGCGCAGCAAGGTCATCCTGCTGCCGAAGGTGCACGGTGGTCCGGGTCTACAGGCTTTCCGGCCAATCAGCCTGACAACGACCGACTACAGGGTCCTCAGCAGCGTGCTCATGGCCCGTCTGCGACGTCATCTCCCAGACCTGGTGCCCCAATGTCAGACCTACGCCGTTCCAGGACGGTCATCCTCCTGGAACATCGCGCGAGTGTCTGACGAAACCGCCGGGGCATCCAGACATGACACGCCGCTGGCTGTCATCTCTTTGGACCTGAAGTCGGCCTTCGACACCCTGAGCAGGAGCTACCTGTTCGCCCTGCTGGAGAAGCTTGGCCTACCATCTACCTTCCTAGGGTGGATTGCTGTCCTCTACGGGGAAGCAGACGCCTCCATCCGGGTCGGAGATGTCTACATCAAGGCCTTCCCGCTTCTCAACGGGGTGAGGCAGGGCTGCCGACTCAGCGCCGCGCTCTTCAGTATCGGAGTTGGAGCTCTGCTACGCCGCCTCGAGAGGACCTTGGGCCGCGGCAACGTGGTCGCCTATGCGGACGACATTGTACTCTTCATCAGGGACGACGCTCAGTTTGAGCTCGTGCCCCTGATTTTCGAAGAGTTCCGCATGTCCTCCGGGGTGGCTGTCAACTTCACGAAGAGCTGCGGGCTCTGGTGCGGTTCCTGGAAGCACCGGACGGATTCTCCTCTGGGAATCTCCTGGACGTCCGAGTCGCTGACCGTCCTGGGCTGCACCATCACCACCAGAAATACCGTCGCCTCCCAGGCCTCACACCTGATGGGGCTGCTGCAGCGAGCCATCGCGAGGTGGTCACCCTTCACCCGCGGCCTGTCGCTGGTGGGTCGTGCTCGCGCGGCCAACAGCCTGGTCCTGGGTTCCATCCTGCACCACCTCCATGGCTACCTTCCACCTGAAACCACCATAGGCCGGCTGCAGGCGCGGTTGGCGCGCTTCGTGTGGGGTACGAGCCGAGTCTCGTGGCTCCCCGGGCGCATCCTGGCTCGTCCAGTCTCCGATGGTGGCGTCGGCCTGCTTGACATCGCGGGCCAGCTTCGGCTCGCCTGCCTGAAGGGGGTCCAGGCCTCTCTTCGCGGCGCCGCCAACGGCTACTCTTGGCTGGTCCGCAGCCGGGCGTGGCTGACACCGCCGGCTCCTGACGTCTGGCACTCGCCTAGGAGGAGGAGACTGCTGAGCCTTTGGGAGGCCGCGTCCAGCCGGGTTCTTTATCCCGCCAGCCTGAGGTCCCTGCGTCTTCGAGGTGACAACAGGTTCCTGCGGCCGCCAGACCTGCTGGCTCCCGAGCGCTGGCTACAAGCGACTGTCGGGGACTTCTCCGATGGCGCCCCTGCACTAGCGCGCTCAACGCGGGCCGCGCTCCTGGACGCGCAGCATCTGGGGGCCTTCTGCCAACGTCTCCTGCGGGAAAACGCCAGCTCCAGCTATCATGCGGAGTACGAGGCGGAGACCATCGTCCTCCGGGGATCGGTGACCCCCATCACCCACCTACCCAGCCAGAGGGCGCGCCGGGCATTGGACTCGGCACGGCTCCAGGCGCATCCTACTGCAGAGCTGGCTGCCCGGTGGACCCCCACCGTGGATGTGCCCCGCTCCATCCCCTGGGTCGACCTGCGTCGCAACTGCTTCTCGGGGCACGACGCCGATGTCGCCCTACGGCTGGCCCTCCACGCCCTACCACATCCTGACCTTCCTGCCTCGAGGCGTGCTAACTGTGCCGCCTGTGGGTCCAGCGACGGGTCGCTGACCCACAGATATTGGAGTTGCCGAGCCGTGCGACCCCTGCTCCGGGAGGTGTTCGCTTCCTGCGACTTGCCCCTGGATTTGCAGGCCTGGCTCTTCGGCGTCGGCCTCCATCCCGAGGCAGTGAAGCTAACAAGTCTGGCGAAGGCTACCATCTACAAGTACCATCTTGGTCTTGAGGTGGGCAACGCCAGCCAACACCTCGACCTGCCCACTCTGTGGGAAAGAACTATCGCAGTCCTCCGGTGGAGGAGTCTTTCCCGCGGTGGGCACCACCAATGAAGACCTTGTATATATTTTATATATATGTATATTTATAAATTATTTTTTATCTATTTATATCTATTTTTCCTATATTTATCATTATATAATCATATTTATTCATATTTATGTATTTAATCTTATATAATATTATATGAACTTTGAAATAAATCAGTTTCAATCTCAATCTCTCTCTCTCTCTCTCTCTCTCTCTCAAAGGCTTAACTTTGTAAATCAAGAACTGCGCTGTTCCTTTGAGAGGACAGTATGATAAGAAAGATTTTGGGATGAAAAGGCTCTTTAACAGGCCAAACGGTAAAACTGTTAAGCATCTTGAAAACCTTTTAGATCCAAGTTACCTATGATACAAGAAACTCATTACAAACCATATTTTTATCATTATATAATAATATTCATTCATATTTATATTTATTCTGTATTTAACCATATACGTATAATCTTATATGTACTTTGAAATAAAGTAGTTTCAATCTCAATCTCATCACTAACCATTCTTTAAATCCACCTTGGTTGAAAGGATATGGATAAATGCTTTAGAGAAAACCAGGAAATTGGCCAAAGTTCAAAGAATGTCAGAGGAACAATGTCTTTAAAGGATGTCTTAATTTTTCATTGGCGAATTCTGTCCCTCTACGCAGTGTTCTTCAATATATATATAAATATATATGTGGGAACCGAGGGTCAAACCTGTAGTAACCGAGAGGGACAGTCAGGGCGTGGAGAGTTTTACAGTACCTCTCTGCACCTTGTAGAACCTTTAACAGTTCTCACAGAGTACAGGCAGTCGTGGTCGAGGCAGAGTGGAAAGCTTGGGAATGTCGACACACAAAAAACGAAGAGACACAGTTGTAGTAGGAAAGTTCCGTGAACAGATAGGAGTCGAGCTAAGAGCAAGATGGAGACAGAAAAAGTTCTTACTGTTTTACATGGTCGACGAGGTGGACCTGGCTGCAATCAACAAGGGCTCACGCCGACGGTGAAAGTGACTCTATAAGTTTGGCTAAAAACCGAGGTTTTATATCTTTGCCGAGGGGGGGGGGGGGGGGGGGGGGAGAATTTGGACTTTGAATGTCTGCGGCATTCTGCACCCTTTGACCTTGATGGCAACGGGCTGCCAAATTCCTTTTTAAGATTGTCTCGATTTTAGACGCTTTTGAACTTCTCAATCTTGCTTTAACTCAGCTCTTAATCTATTACATAGTTTTATTTATTTATCCTCAGTTTGTACAAAGTACATTACATATGATGATGCAATGACACATGTCAATCACGCGTATAATTATTTATAGATGTGTTTCTATATACAACATGGCAATCTATATATATAATTGCCTTATTCTGTCTGAAGCTCACGGATAGAATGCGCGCCCATTGGCTGCCGGCGAACACGTGTCCTCCCTGCCCCCCTCTAGACAACCCTGTTATCAGCTGTGTGATACATACACCTGTCTATAGCGGCCATTCTAGACAACCCTGTTATCAGCAGTGTGTTACATCCACCTGACTATACAGACCACCCTGTCTATAGCGACCACTGACCACCCTGCCTATAGCGACCACTCTAGACAACCCTGTTATCAGCTGTGTGATACATCCACCTGTCTTTACAGACCACCCTGTATATAGCGGCCATTCTAGATAATCCTGTTATCAGCTGTGTGATACATACACCTGTCTATAGCGGCCACTCTAGACAACCCTGTTATCAGCTGTGTGATAAATCCACCTGTCTATACAGTCCACCCTGTCTATAGCGGTCACTTTAGGCAACCCTGTTATCATCAGTGTGTTACATTCACCTGTCTATACAGACCACCCTGTCTAAAGCGGTCACTTTAGGCAACCCTGTTATCAGCAGTGTGATACATACACCTGTTTATACAGACCACCCTGTCTATAGCGGCCACTCTAGACAACCCTGTTATCAGCTGTGTGATAAATACACCTGTCTATACAGACCACCCTGTCAATAGCGACCACCCAAGACAACGTTTTTAAAATATATTCGCACTCGGGTAAAACCCGGGCGTTGCCCGGGCCATTCGTCTAGTCTTGTTATAAGTAGTATACAATATAGGGTTGTTTGGTTTAAATTACCATATATATAGTCGTTATTTCATTCTCTAATACATATTAAAGATTTTATCTTTGTTTATGATAAAAATTTATACAGACCTGACAGTACAAACTTAAAAATATTATTGAAGATATCAATCCGTCTAGTGAGAATTATAACTCGCTAACGAAGAAGTAAAATGAGGCATCCGTTAAAACCATTAGTCCTCCGACAATCTTTGAGCCAATTTCCTGGCTTGCTCTGAGTCATTCATCCGTATTCTTTCAACCAAGATGGATTTGGAGAATGTTTCTAGCACTGGAAGACGTAGTATCTCCTTATTTAGTTTTGTCTTTGTTGCCACTTATTACCACTTTGGATATCAAATTTGCTTTTGACCAACAACTTCGGCCTTCCTGCTGGCCCTCAAATATATTTTATCTCATATGTTCTGGTAGAAAATGTTACGCTTCACTATCTCGAGAATATTAAGGGTGTCATCCAGTTAACTCATTAGGCTTCATACTCTGTAACGCTCACACACATACAGCTTTATTAGGACCACCGGTTTTATACGGATTCACCGAAGGAAAGAAGCATAGATGGAGCTCCTATCTCCAGGCAGCACAGAACCTAACAAAAGCCTCCAGGTCCGACGCATGTCCAGTGGCCAGATTCCACCGTGCATACGTCAAGGTTAGCGTATCACTGAAAAGGTGAGTGTGAAATCAGCCGCGTTCTAGTCTTCGCTTTTCTCATACAAATGGACCCCGACATTCGGCGAATCTATTAGTCTCCTCCGAACGGTTACTGCGGCTCATACTCTGTATCATATTGGCCATCAATGAGGATTTACTATCATTTTCTCTCCTGTCGTTTTTATACTGGCTTTCGCAGATAACTCTTGCTTCTAAAGCCTTTATAACGATTGACGCATTAACATGTCTAATTGGTATCTTGACAACAAGATGTTTCTAAGTCCCAAAAAGTGCTCTGAACTTCCATTCCTTGGTTATCTGCCTATTTTCACTATTCAAGGAGATTCTTCAAAAATCTTAGTGTTTTCTTCAACAGTAAACTTTCGTTTCTCTCTTTACATTATTCTTCAAACGGTCCGTCAAAATTTTTCTAATTTATATTGCTCCAGCAAAAATCAATCAAACCTTGACTTCAGTGCCCGCTGAATGTTCTGCACCATTTGCGTTGAACCTGCCATCACTTTACTTCAGGCATTTGGTCAAATGTGTCCAAAATAACGACTGAACGTAGTAAATTTAGCTTCAAACTACGAATATTATGTTTGGATATTCTACAAGGCTTTGGTACCTCTTAGCTCTATACTAATTATCTCTGAACACCATTAATAACTGTTTTATATATCGAAGCAGAACTCCGTAGTCGCCGGCCTTTATTAAGAATCCCACTCTCTGCCACAGAAGCGACAGGCTCAGCTGGTGTGAAGAGACTTTGGGCTCAAGAACGGCATTCTGTCTTTTTTTTTTATATACATAAATCCGGATTCAATTTGGGGGTTGATGATGGCAGGATAAATGTTAGACGTAGGTTCCAAGAAAGATTCCATCAGGACTGCTATGCGGAAAGGCATACAGCAAGAACCCCTGGCTTCATGGTGTGGGGTGGCATCAGCTATGAAAGTAGGAATCCTTTAGTCTTTATTCAAGGCAAAATGGCTGCTCAGCTATACATTGAAGATGTATTGCAACCTGTTGTGTTACCATTTCTTGAGCAGACTAATAATTCCATTTTTTAAACAAGATAATGCCCGACCACATATAGTCAACATCTTACGAGCTTTCCTTCAAAATGTTGACATTCTTCCCTGGCCCGCAAATTCCCCAGATATATTTCCCCAATAGATATGTATGGGATATGATAGGGAAGAAAATTTGGCAATCTCCACAGCCAAGTAATCTTTAACAGCTTCGCAAAAAAAGAAATGGCTTGGTCTAGCATCCCACAGGAAGCCATAAAAAACTGTATGACAGTATGCCTCACCGCGTAGCTGCCTTATACGTGCCAAAGGAGGACACACCAAATAATGATAAAAAGTCGTATATATAAATACATCCCTTTTTCAATTCCAATATCTCAATCATTTTTCACATTACCATTATATAGAGCTCATCAATTTTCATAATATTTACATAAGTATTTCTAGGTGATACAATTTTTTTGTGGTCAGTGACCATAAGCGGTCATAAGATCGTGACATTTCTAATCTAGGAATTTCTACATTTTTTGCTGTTTAATGTTTTGTCATGTTCTATTTGTTATTTTTAAATATATATTTTTTTAAGTTTGAATTATGAAACGGGTATAAACATATAATAGCTTTTAAAATGTTTATACTGAAGAGAAATAGGAGAAACATGATCTTCTATTCTGTAAAGGGGAATTTTAGCGGCGTGAAATTGGTTCAATTTTATTGTATCGACGCGCATTTAAGGTTTAATTCGTTATAAAATGTACCGTCGTATGTACGACAGGCTAAGTGTCTAGTATATATATTCAACATTTATTCGTACTATTTGTCAAGAAGAAGAGAATTTAAAAAATCACTTCCCTACCCTATCCCGTCAGAGTAGATATAAAAGACTTCTAGTAAACCATCTAGTAAATGTTTCCGCAATAAAGGATATGGGTGGCTGAACTTGACTACCTAAATTTGTTTTAAAATATTCCGTTTTGAAACTGTTATTTCAATATTTTTGATATTTTAATATAGTATACTTCTTCGACTAGAAATATATCAGAAATGGGGGAAGCATTAAAATACGATTTTTTTTTAAACATAATACAAACTTCTACTGTCTTTACTGCGATGAAAATATATTGGGAGGGCTTGGCTTATCAGTGGTGAATCCTCTCTCTTTCCCAGCAGTTTCGACAATTCAATGATCGCAGTAAGGACAGTAGAAGTTTGTTTTATATTTAAAAGAAATATTCATGCTTCAATGCTTCCATTTCTTACATATAGATGGCGTGTTAGACTTATATAATTAGAAATATATCGATGATTGACAAATTCAAGATTTTTCAGGAATCCATATCATTACCATAAAAATCTAATGACAAACTTTTGTATCATTTAAAATTGTTGCACTCACAGCTGATCCTAAACGTACAGTGGAGATTCCCCACGAGAGACTAAAAACATGGCCAACCCGGTCTTGCCTGGAGGTAGTCCCTCATCAGAGACTTTGTTTCGGTTGAAAGACTAATTAGACCTGACATCATCACAGTGTCTTTGATATGAGACCACCTATGACATGTTTTAGGCTATGTTCTCTCATGCGAGGCTGATTCTGCTGTACCAGCTTTAATAGAAACAATCTACACTGATAGACAAAAGAAAATGGAAAGTCTTTTATGTCGCCCGTTCGTCTGTTTTTGAAGGAGCCAAGGCAATTTTGTTCACACTTGGTTATACCATGCGTCTTCAATAAAGGTCATTGTGAATCAAATATCTTTTAGAGTTATTGTCTGAATCCCGATATACGTGCTAAAAGGTACAAGTTTCTTAAGTTTGGTCCATGAGTGTAATTCGTCCATGTCCTCAAGAACAGAATTGTGTTCAAAGCTGAATTAGATCAGCTATTGAGGATGCTATATAAAAAGGGACCTTCAAACAAAAGCGGCCACGGAGATAGCATCTGCTCCTGTGTCCAGCACGTGGCCAAACTTTCCACCGCTGGGGAAATGTTGAGAAACAACGGCTGGGAGATGATAGCAACTCCAGCTTGGGGAAATAAACACCACTGGTGCGGATAAACTCAACAGTGATCCTGACAATAAATCCCGGATTTAGAACAGTAACTTCCATTCAACATGTCAACATAGCTCACTTCTGGTGAGAGGGATTCAGGAGAGACTCTCAAGGGGAGAGAGACTCTTGCAGGAGAAAGGTAGAGAGAATGATGATAAAAATGATGATGTGATTAAGTAAAAAACGGAGATGTACCGCAGTGGGACTCGAGCCAGAAACTGATGCAACTTTATAAAAAGTTCAAGGACAAGTTAAAGGACATTTTATTGGCTACACATATAGAAAATGTATTATAAATGATTCTCTTTTTTTTTTTAAATAAACTTCTTTATTTTTTTAAAGAGACGCTATTATGTATTATGTAATCGATTGTGTGTTTCACTTTTTATATAACGAGAAGATAACGATGTGGTACGTAGAAATCTGCATTTCAAATAAGAAATGAGTTGTCATAGGGAATAAATGGAACTAAGCTTGGTAACTATTGTGTTTTCATTTTATTTGATTTTAATTGAGATAATTTAATAGTTAAATGTACGAAATAATAGTTTATAGCCTTTAATATAAATGAAGTGGGTACGGACCCCAGACTGCAGAAATCCCGACAAATTAAATTAGAACAATTTAAAAGAAATTATTCCGTTATGTAAATATAAATATATATACGTTCTCCTCCTCTCTAAACACAGTAGAAGAGAGATTTGCTCAAATTCTGAAACTTGTTTAGGTTTTTGTATTTGTTATATATTTTGTCTATGTCGGGATTTTAGGTTGTCGGGATTTTAGGTTGTTTGGATTTTGGGTTATCGGGATTTTGGGTTGTCGTTATTTCGGCAGTCGGGATTTTAGGTTGTCAGGATTTTAGGTTGTCGGGATTTTGGGTTGTCGGGATTTTAGGTTGTTTGGATTTTGGGTTATCGGTATTTTGGGTTGTCGTTATTTCGGCAGTCGGGATTTTAGGTTGTCAGGATTTTAGGTTGTCGGGATTTTGGGTTGTCGGGATTTTAGGTTGTTTGGATTTTGGGTTATCGGGATTTTGGGTTGTCAGGATTTTAGGTTGTCGGGTTTTTGGGTTGTCGGGATTTTAGGTTGTTTGGATTTTGGGTTGTCGGGATTTTGGGTTGTCGGGATTTTGGGTTGTCGGGATTTTAGGTTGTTTGGATTTTGGGTTGTCGTTATTTCGGGAGTCGGGATTTTAGGTTGTCAGGATTTTGGGTTGTCGGGATTTTGAGATGTTGGGATTTTGAGTTATCGAGATTTCGGCTGTCGGGATTTTGGGTTGTCGGGATATCGGCAGTCGGGATTTCAGGTTGTTAGGATTTTGGGTTGTCGGGATTTTGAGATGTTGGGATTTTGAGTTATCGGGGTTTCGGCTGTCGGGATTTTGGGTTGTCGGGATATCGGCTTTCGGGATTTTAGGTTGTCGGGATTTTGGATTTTCGGGATTTTGGGATGTGTTGGGATTTCGGCTGTCTCGATTTTGTCCAAAACCCAAATTAAATAGCATTTATGGGAATATTTCGAAGGGAGTGTGTTGATCTATGAAAAAGAAAGGACTCCCATCAAAATAGACGTAGGGAAATCTCATGAAATCAAAGTCCATCGTGGACTGATGAATGCCATTAGTCCGAAACCATATGGTCGGGGTAGGTTTACTGAGTTAAAGTTAAAACATCGTGTTGCCACCGATTGTCGGTAGAGGTGACCTTTCTTTTTATAGTCTGGCCCCCTTGTCCTCAAACATTCTAATTCCTTTGAATGCTCATGAAAAAATTCTTTTCTATCTCAAATAA
This sequence comes from Cordylochernes scorpioides, assembly GCA_030710605.1. Lineage (NCBI taxonomy): Eukaryota > Metazoa > Arthropoda > Arachnida > Pseudoscorpiones > Chernetidae > Cordylochernes > Cordylochernes scorpioides. The sequence goes on from CP092867.1 coordinate 51,522,277, forward strand.
TAGAAGAAAAAAAAACTTCACGTTATTTAAAGATGAAAAAATCGTTTGATATTTAATGTTAAGTTTTTTTTTTCATATCAATCTTGAGATATGCAAAAATAGGGGCCATTACAAAACTACAAACTCGATTAGGACAGACGCTTTAAGATAATTATGGACGCCAGTGTGGACAATTTGGATTAGAGATTGGAAATAAAGAACTGAATAGCATTTAGAAATCCAACTTCAATCTTAATTCTGTTCCAATATGTTTATACTTTTAACTAGAGAAAAAAATAGGTAATAAAAAGGCAGTTATTACTATAAGCTAGGATAATATATAAAAAAGGACGTTCTTTATTAATTAAATGATAATTAGGTTTTCATTTGTGAAAAATGTTCAGAACATGTCTATATCTCAAACACATATACCTTAAATAGACTTTCAACTGAATTGTTTATAACCGGTCTATTTGAACATGTCGAAATGTGGCTAGCACACGGCCCTTAGTTGATATATCCCCGGGGAGACTTCAATGGGATCCATGGGTTGTCTGTGTATCCCCACCCAGCGATTGTGTTGCCGCGACATTTCTGGAGCAGAGGAGCGAGCGAGATCCTTCCTGCCAACTTATCTCTGACCTTGGTGACGTCAGTCGCTTTTCCTGGATCACTTTTTATAGCCTTGGCTCACGGCGTGGCCTTGGTCTGAGCGGCGGCGGGCAGTCTGCCGTGGGCGTGAACATCGTCCGCCTTGTCTCTAGTGTCCCTCCAGTGCTATGTAGCGGTGTATTACCACTCGTAACCACACAATACTCTCGTCCTTCAAACTCAACTACCATTTGTAACCACACCAGCTTCTCGTCTCTCAAACTCAACTACCACTCGTAACCACACCAGCCTCTCGTCCCTCAAACTCAAGTACCACTCGTAACCACACCAGCCTCTCGTCCCTCAAACTCAACTACCACTCGTAACCACACCAGCCTCTCGTCTCTCAAACTCAACTACCATTCGTAACCACACCAGCCTCTCGTCCCTCAAACTCAACTACCACTCGTAACCACACCAGCCTCTCGTCTCATAAACTCAACTACCATTCGTAACCACACCAGCCTCACGCCCCTCAAACTCAAGTACCACTCGTAACCACACCAGCCTCTCGTCCCTCAAACTCAACTACCACTCGTAACCACACCAGCCTCTCGTCTCATAAACTCAAGTACCACTCGTAACCACACCAGCCTCTCGTCCCTCAAACTCAACTACCACTCGTAACCACACCAGCCTCTCGTCCCTCAAACTCAAGTACCACTCGTAACCACACCAGCCTCTCGTCTCACAAACTCAAGTACCACTCGTAACCACACCAGCCTCTCGTCCCTCAAACTCAACTACCACTCGTAACCACACCAGCCTCTCGTCTCTCAAACTCAACTACCATTCGTAACCACACCAGCCTCTCATCCCTCAAACTCAACTACCACTCGTAATCACACCAGCCTCTCGCCCCTCAAACTCAAGTACCATTTGTAACCACACCAGCCTCTCGTCCCTCAAACTCAAGTACCATTCGTAACCACACCAGCCTCTCGTCCCTCAAACTCAAGTACCACTCGTAACCACACCAGCCTCTCGTCTCATAAACTCAAGTACCACTCGTAACCACACCAGCCTCTCGTCCCTCAAACTCAACTACCACTCGTAACCACACCAGCCTCTCATCCCTCAAACTCAACTACCACTCGTAACCACACCAGCCTCTCGCCCCTCAAACTCAAGTACCACTCGTAACCACACCAGCCTCTCGTCCCTCAAACTCAACTACCACTCGTAACCACACCAGCCTCTCGTCTCACAAACTCAAGTACCACTCGTAACCACACCATCCTCTCGTCCCTCAAACTCAAGTACCACTCGTAACCACACCAGCCTCTCGTCCCTCAAACTCAACTACCACTCGTAACCACACCAGCCTCTCGTCTCACAAACTCAAGTACCACTCGTAACCACACCATCCTCTCGTCCCTCAAAATCAAGTACCACTCGTAACCACACCAGCCTCTCGTCCCTCAAACTCAACTACCACTCGTAACCACACCAACCTCTCGACTCACAAACTCAACTACCACTCGTAACCACACCAGCCTTTCATCTTACAAACTCAATTACCACTCGTAACCACACCAGCCTCTCGTCCCTCAAACTCAAGTACCACTCGTAACCACACCAGCCTCTCGTCCCTCAAACTCAAGTACCACTCGTAACCACACCAGCCTCTCGACTCACAAACTCAAGTACCACTCGTAACCACACCAGCCTCTCGACTCACAAACTCAACTACCACTCGTAACCACACCAGCCTTTCATCTTACAAACTCAATTACCACTCGTAACCACACCAGCCTCTCGTCCCTCAAACTCAAGTACCACTCGTAACCACACCAGCCTCTCGTCCCTCAAACTCAAGTACCACTCGTAACCACACCAGCCTCTCGACTCACAAACTCAACTACCACTCGTAACCACACCAGCCTTTCATCTTACAAACTCAACTACCACTCGTAACCACACCGGCCTCTCGCCCCTCAAACTCAAGTACCACTCGTAACCACACCAGCCTCTCGACTCACAAACTCAAGTACCACTCGTAACCACACCAGCCTCTCGACTCACAAACTCAAGTACCATTCGTAACCACACCAGCCTCTCGATTCACAAACTCAACTACCACTCGTAACCACACCAGCCTCTCGACTCACAAACTCAACTACCACTCGTAACCACACCAGCCTTTCATCTTACAAACTCAATTACCACTCGTAACCACACCAGCCTCTCGTCTCTCAAACTCAAGTACCACTCGTTACCACACCAGCCTCTCGTCCCTCAAACTCAAGTACCACTCGTAACCACACCAGCCTCTCGACTCACAAACTCAAGTACCACTCGTAACCACACCAGCCTCTCGACTCACAAACTCAACTACCACTCGTAACCACACCAGCCTTTCATCTTACAAACTCAATTACCACTCGTAACCACACCAGCTTCTCGTCCCTCAAACTCAAGTACCACTCGTAACCACACCAGCCTCTCGTCCCTCAAACTCAAGTACCACTCGTAACCACACCAGCCTCTCGACTCACAAACTCAAGTACCACTCGTAACCACACCAGCCTCTCGACTCACAAACTCAACTACCACTCGTAACCACACCAGCCTTTCATCTTACAAACTCAACTACCACTCGTAACCACACCGGCCTCTCGCCCCTCAAACTCAAGTACCACTCGTAACCACACCAGCCTCTCGACTCACAAACTCAAGTACCACTCGTAGCCACACCAGCCTCTCGACTCACAAACTCAAGTACCATTCGTAACCACACCAGCCTCTCGATTCACAAACTCAACTACCACTCGTAACCACACCAGCCTTTCATCTTACAAACTCAATTACCATTCGTAACCACACCATCCTTATATCTCAAAAACAACGTGCCCCACATATTATACTTTGGAGCGCTACACTTGAGAAAATTGCCTTCTTTCGAGATGTTGCCGCACAAGTACCTAGATGCAGGCTTCCAAAGCGTCTAGAAACTACATCAAGGTGAAGGTGAGTCTGGAAACGTTCCCTGGAAAAACCTACACGATCTGGAGTTGACCTTGCTCAAGAGATAACCTACAAGACGATTACATCGGCACTGGTTGTTTGGTTTTACAGTTCTGTTGCTTTTTTTCCACCAACAATTACTTCATCAAGTGCCACCTTCGATACGAAAGTCGGTAATGGTTTGGTCTGATATCGTCCCAAGTCTTCACGTTATTGATCCAAGTTGATCGAGGTCTTCCTCTTTTGGGATACTTTCCTCTATACAATATTCGTTCTGCTATACTTACGGACAATCCAACCGCCTTCAATTCAAATTATCTGTACCGTTTTTCACATATGTCCTGCCTCAGCGATTGACTTTCGATACACTAAGCGGTACTGGAGTGGTAGAGGGATAATAATTTCTTATTTTTGTCAAAGTATAAAAGCGCATCCCAGTATCGGCTCATGGGCCAATTGTTGATCTTGACTTCCAACCCAACACAACTTTCTAAATATATCTATAAGCCATTTAGAAAATATTTTTCAAATGTATTTACTTCAATATTTTGATGCCAAAATGGATTGAAAGTGTGCGGCTCCACGCGAAGAAACCACTGGGATAATAATGTGGCTCTGAAGATCAATCTCATATTCAAGGACCTTTACTTGTGATCATGATTTGAAACGATGCGTATAAAAGAAAATTTAAAAGAAAATCATATTTGGACTTGCTACAACTGAATATGGTAAGCAATGATTCAACCATTGATCATTTTCCTTGACATGAGAATTTCATTGATGTTGTTTACGGATAGCTTTGATCAAGACACACACTTTGTCATATACATTATATATATAATTTCGAAATGAAAAATTCAGTTGTAATGAGAGTACCTCTCTCCTGTTTAAAACTACATCAAATGATGTATTTTATTCAAATGAAAGTTCACAAATGGCCTATCGAATAGCTTCAAGTTCTACTTTGGAGGCCGATTCATGAAGTGTTGGTTATAATGATCTGATAATTGGATCTTTGACACATTCTTTTATCAAGTAATATCTCACGTTGTGTTCTTCTCAACTCTTCGGTTTCTACAGATGCTATTTGATCACTATACGTAATTGCATTCTGTACTTTTCAGCAGCTTTGCAAGTGTAGTTTACTCGGGTTAGTTGTCCACAACAGCTTTTAATAAGAGTTCTATCCCAATGCTACCATGGACTGGCTGCCTTCTGGAGTTAATAGTCCAAGTATGGTACCATAGTTCTGTGGTCTTGTTTTTACATCTCCGTTAGCGCCCTAGAATGCCTTCAACTTAAGAAATTTCTATAAAAATAAAGGTCGCCTCTCCCATCAAAATAAACGCTGAAAATAAGCGTCATATATTGACCGTATCCATCTACTAGCGGACTCAGGTCGGTGACAAAGCCCCGACACCAGCTTTGGCAAACTGGGAAGCATCCACCTAGAGACCATGGTTTCGGGATAATAGGCCTCGTCAGTCTAGAGCGGATTTTATTTCACGATGTCTATACGGAATCTAATGAAATCTTCACAATCTGCCAAAGAGTTGTTTAGCTGGAAGAGTGTGATAGAGAGTATTCTTGTGAGTGCATTTAAGATAATATTTTCTTACATATATATATATATATACACTGCGTGACATTGAAAATGGAACACCAAGAAATAGTGGCCTAAAAATTATGCAAATTTCAGGGTAGACGCGCCTAACCGAGTTATGCAAATGATGTAAAATGCGCAGCTCTCGTGCGCACATGGAGTAAGATATATGGGAAGGAACTTGCAGAAAGGACAGTATTCGTGTCGTTATTTCTTCAAGGAAAATCATTGTAGAAATTTTGTTCTTGTGTCAAAAGACACGTGTAATAACAGAGAATACCAGGTCATCGTGAACGGAGGCAGTTCAAGCAGACAGACGCTTTTACGAGGGGCATGGTGATCGGACTGAAAAGGGCAGGTTGGTCCATACGTCAAATCGCAGCTGATACACACCTTGGTGCGTCCACGGTGCACCGACTGTGGAGAAGATGGTTGGAACAAGGAAATGTGGCAATTTATAGGAATGTCGGTGCAACCAGAGTGACGTCAGCACGTGTGGATCGGCGTATCCTTCGACAAGTAGTGGCGGCCCCACAAGCCACTTGTACCGCCATCCTGCAACATGTGCAAGACACCCTAGATCATTCCATCTCGACCAGAACCATTTCCCGTCGATTGGTTGCTAATGGCTTGCACTCATGCCGTCCGCTAAGAAGACTGCCATTGACCCCACCGAATAGGCGCCAACGTTTGGAATGGTGCCGGGCTAGATCGACGTGGATGACGGAATGGCACAGGGTCGTGTTCTCAGATGAGTCGCGTTTCTGCTTGTCCAGTGATAGTCGCCGTGTACGCGTGTGGCGTCGACGTGGAGAAAGGTCCAATCCGGCAGCAATTGTGGAACGCCCCACCGTGCGACAACGTGGAATCATGGTTTGGGGCGCAATCGCGTATGATTCCAGGTCACCTTTACTTCGTATTCAGGGCACTATGACGGCCCAAGGATACGTTGATGATGTGCTGCGACCGGTGACACTCCCCTACCTTCAGGGGGTATCCAATGCCCTTTATCAGCAGGATAACGCCCGACCGCACACTGCTCGCATTAGCCAACAAGCTCTGCAAGATGTACAGATGCTTCCCTGGCCACCGTACTCTCCTGATCTCTCACCAATCGAGCACGTCTGGGACATCATTGGACGCCGTTTGCATGCCTTGCCACAGCCGCGTTCAGAAGACGAACTGTGGCAAATGGTTGAGAGGGAATGGAGAGCCATCCCTCAGGACGCCATCCGTACTCTGATTGACTCTCTACCTAGACGTGTTGCTGCGTGCATCGCCGTCCGCGGTGGTCCTACTTGCTACTAAGCCGACGCCGTTCTCGCTCTGTATTATGACTATCATTTTGAAATAAAGATCACTTATTGTTCGTCCCTGTCTCTCTCTGTCTGCCGAGTTTCATCACTTTCTGGCCACTATTTCTTGGTGTTCCATTTTCAATGTCACGCAGTGTATTTGGAAATATCAACAATTACAGCTCGAATATTTCTTTTTAGGAAAAAAATAATTTTTATAGTGTTGTTGTTGCTGTTTATTGCTCAAGTCGTTTAAAACGATCTCCATTAGGTTCCATTGTCTCAGCTTTTCTATTATAGCCCTGGGGTTTTCCCAGAGGTCTTTTTTTGGAGGATTTGAAGCAATTCAATAGATGTTCAGGACTGGCAGGGTGGGAATCGAATTTGGGGCATTTCGGGAATGTTTTGATTTTCCATTAAATTTGAGCATTCTAAGATGTCTACATTTTTACAGTGAGTATGCCCTTAATGCGATGATAAAAATATTTGGAGGCCTGGTTCATCAGTAGAAACCGCTCTCAGCAGTTTAATCTACCATACCGTTCTACTAATGAATTGGACTGATTTGGTACAATAATTGTGATACTAAAGAGGAATTCTAGGTAAAATTGTTTAAGAGAACACTCTGGCATATATGCCATAAGCTAACATAAGCTTTTAGGTCAGTAAAAACACATTCTTCATGTATCCTCCAAATATGTAAACAAGATGACTCTCAATGTCATCTATGGCATTGTCCTATGTAAAAAGAAGAGATATTATTAGTAAATTTCTTCTATCTTGTTTAATGAGAAAGATAGTTTCAATCTTTCTTTCCAATATTTTCTCGGTGTAATATTTTTCTTCTGCTTATTTAATTGAAGATTTAATGTTTTGCGTGTTTTTCTTTGTATAACTTTTTTTATATTAATACAATTTTTGAAAGTTTATATTTATATATTTGAAAAAAAAAAGTTCTCTGTAATTGAATTTCTATAAAATAATATTGTAATGGAAGCTTTATTTACTGGAAACATGAATACAGGTCTGTTGCCAAACATCGAGGCTCATAAAATTACTTATAGAACACAAGAAATTGTTCAGTAAAAACATTGACAATTTTTTAATAAAGTACGAAAAAATTTGTTTTAAATATAACACCATTCGTGTCGATTTAAACTTTCTTAAACCATTTAATAGAAAGGAAAACTGCGTTTCACTAATGGACCTCACCGCCATAATTCATTAGTTTCGCGAATTCGCTCAAGACACAGCCTTTCTACCATAAGACTATAACAAGGAAGGAAAATTATTTCGAGACACAAGGAAATTAAATCTAATGATCAATTTAGAGGTTACTCATACAAATTTCTACAATATAGAATTTACAACTTCCTTCAAAAATATGCACAGTGTTGTCACGGAGTATCTCACATTCCGTCTGTGAAAGAAATAATTTATGTTTTAAACATAAGAGGGGCACATATATGCACCCACATATACAACTTTATTAAGACCACAGGTCTTATACAGATTAACCACAGGAAAGAAGCTCCTATCCAGGATGGAGCTCCTATACTCCAGGCAGCGCAGAACCAAACAGCCTACAGGTCAGACGTATGTCCTGTGACCATAAGGAGCCTATAGAAGTACATAACTTACCAAATTGAAATATTGTTGTATATATTGTCGCGTGTGTACCCTACCGGTTCTTTGCGACGATGCGCTTCTTCCCTCGTGGTTCACCTACTTAGGCTCCCGTTGCTCTTCCCTGCGGCTTTTCCCCGCAGGCCACCCAAAGACGTCCTGAGCTCCACCTCTTCAGTGGAAACTCCCTTCCTATGGCAGTATCTCTCGGCCTTACCACTGGTGGGGGGACACGAGAGACTTACCAGAAGAGTAGTAGCAGCAGCAGCCTGGCGATGATGGCAATGGTGAGAGTAACGACAGGAGGCGGCACGGAGACTTGAAGCACTTCCTTTTATTGTCATCTATTACTAAATATTACATATAACTTGAATAATAAACAACGGGTATTCACATCATTTTACATCCTGGGGCCAACACAAAAGCGTATTTACAGTTAACCTCCCCAGGAAACGGGACCACAGCAGTCGGCGACTCCCACATCAGCCAGCAAGGGAATCAGGCGAAAGCGCCATCTATTGGCGGATGTTGTAATCGTTTGGAGGCCTTACACGTAACAATATATATTTTTAGTTTAATTAACTAATTGTTCCCACAGAGTATGTGTGTAAGATCACAGGTAATTAGGCGCTAACTGTAAGAAGATAAGTTTCTCTTTGTTTACTATGTTATAAGTTTCTCTTTTATATTTGTTCTCTCTCTCTCTCTCTCTCTCTTGTGATTCAATAAAGACTTGTGTGAAGAAAAGTCGGTAATCGTTTCACAAAACACTGATGCGAAATTCGGTAGAAGAATTCGCAGTGATGATTCTTTTGTGGGCTGTTGCAAGGATTTAAATCAGATCACTAAATAGCAGAAAGGAGAGGGTAAAAGTCTCCTTCAAACTAACTTTATTCAAAACATGTTAAGAGCACAGAGGAAAACACCCAACTGGTCAGCAGCAGACCAGGCCGTGTTCTCCCTCCCTTTTTTATTGCCGGCTGGCGCAGCTGGGGCTTGTTTGTTTACAGTCACCCGAGCCGTCGCTGTCCGACGTCACGAAGTGGATCTCCATTATTCCACAACTTGATTAATCTTCTTGGAATCAGTATCTTTAAAAATTCTAAGCAAAGTCAACAAATATTGACAACAATAATGGGCGAAGAAAAAGCTATTATTATAAATCAGTTGTATCAATCCATTTACGAGGGCCATCCAATAAATAAGTTTCCCTATTTTTTAACAAATAAACAACATTATTTACAATTATGCAGTTATTTTATTTTCATTATACAACTCATAGACTACTTCTCTACATAATCACCATTTCTGTCCGAACATTTTTGGTACCGTTGTAGCAATTTTTTGATACCACTGTTGTACCAAGCCGTGTCCTGTCTTCGTAGCCAGTGGTTCGCCACCACCTGCACTTCGTCATCATTCGCAAAGTGCTTGCCTCCAAGGTGCAACTTGAGTGCAGGAAAAAGATGGAAGTCGCTTGAGGCAAGTTCCGGAGAATAAGTTGGATGAGTGAAAATTTCCCATTTGAAGTTTTCCAGCAACGTTGGGGTCGTTCGAGCTGCGTGAGGGCGAGCATTGTCATGGACGAGTAACACTTTCCGAGACCAAGGTCCAGGATGTTTCCGTTTTATTGCAGTTCTGAGTTTAGTGAGGACTTCGCAGTACCTCGCAGCGTTAACCGTAGTGTTTGGGGACAGGTAGTCAACCAAGAAAACACTCTTACAGTCCCAAAAGACGATAGCCATAACTTTGCCTGCAGAGATTGTGAACTTCGCCTTTTTTGGTACACCTTCCTCAGGGTTCTTCCACACCATGCTTTGTCGTTTTGTTTCTGGAGTTGATTGATGCACCCAGCTTTCATCTCCAGTGACAATAGGGGAAAACGTTTATCCCCATATCTTCGATGCATTTCCAGGAAAGCTCGGGCTGCCTCCATCCGTTGTTGCTTGTGATTTTCCGAGAGCAAACGCGGGAACCATATTGCGCAGACTTTGCGAAAATTCAAAACATCTGACATGATTGTTCCAATCGAAGAGCGTCCAATTTCGATTCCAGGAGGCAGTCGAATCATTATTTCGTCAATGGTGACGCGGCGATCTGCTTCCATCCCATTCCGAACAGCAGCAACCGCTGCATTGTCCGTAGCAGTAACGGGCCTGCCGCTTCGCTCGTCATCATGCAGGTTTTGCCGTCCTTCCAAGAACCATGAACGCCATCGGCGAACCATTTGGATGCTCATACATCCTTCACCATACACTGACACTAAATTGCGATGAATATTGACCGCAGTTTCATTTTTGGCCGTGAAAAAAACGAATTACAAAACGGAGTTCGCAAGTGGACACGTTCACCAGTGGTAGCTCCATGGAAACTGAAGCGCTACGGACTTTCGCGTAGGAGTAGCGTGAATTTGAAGGTCACGCGCTTCCAACACATCCTAGTGACCATTTCTTACACTACTAACTAATTTTTACAACGTTTCGTTCGCAGAAAAAAAAAATAGGAAACTTATTTATTGGATGGCCCTCGTATAATGCTAACACACAAAATACACATACACTATACAATTTGCACCATTTTTCCAAGCGGAATTCCTATACAGTTCCATCCAAATTTTATAGCCACTCAATTTGTAACATCACACGGAAAAATCCATAAATACTTACATAAAAGAGGTCTATCAGAAACACCAAATTGTTCCTGCGAAGAAACTGAACAAACTGTTCTTCACCTTATCTATGACTGTCTGAACTTTACAGAAGTGAGACATCGATTGTTCCCATATCTAATCATTTAACTCTCTTACATCAACCACTTTGTCTATATACATTTTATGAATTCTGTCGCCTGATACATGTAAATCTGTAAATACTTATTTTTAAGTTTCAGTTTATTTTGATGTTTACTCTGTAATAGACGCAAATACTTCAATATAGTGCCGTGTAGGATAATAAATTCAAAAATAATAAAAATATATACATAAATAATGGAGCTCTAGAGCACGAGATTTTTACTTCCCATTTCAAGTGCCAGATATATAATCAGAATGAGCCAATACAATATTAAAACGGTATGGTAAACTGGTGAAACCACTAGGAGGGTTCAACACTGATGAGCCAGCCCTCTCAATGCATTTTTCCATTGCAGTTGTTGTTTTAGTTGAAAACAAGAAGAAGTGGTGTTATATAGCTTCATTTATTTTATGTTTTGTCTAACTATAGCTATATTAACCTATGTGTTTCCACATTACACTATACAATAATAATTATTTGAATTAAGAAAAAGACAGCTCCTTATCGTGAAACTGAAAGTTGCTGATATGATGCGCCATCTATCGGAATAAATATCAACCATTCGTTGATTTTTAATTATTTCTAGCCGTAACAGCTTGCACCACGCTGATGAAGGCCAGCAGCCCGAATCAACGAATTGATATTTATTCCGATAGATGGCGCAAGCCATCAGCAACTTTCAGTTGCACGATAAGGAGATGCCTTTTTCTTAATTTATTCACCTTATCAAAGTACAATTTCACATTTGTACTATTTTTTTCAAATTATTTGAATGTTCTCTCACCATTTTTTGTATGCTTATGTTTTCGGGATAAATAGGCCTAGCAACAATAGCTAATGGCTTGTTAAAAAAACAACAACAGGCTTTAATTAGAGGTGAGTGACGTCAAGTTGCTCTTTACTTAATGTCTCTGCGTGGAATATCATCTTTCATGTTGTGAAACTTTGACTGGCTCCTTTCATTCGTTGGTGCTACTTCGTCCTTGAGAGGGCAAATAGAATGATGCTCCACAAATTCCAGACATGAACGGAGTTAGCACACTGGACTGATAGAATATCTTATATTTGTATATCTTAAACATTACTAATATAAGAAATAGAAGCATTTAAGAATGAATGTTTTTAAAGCATAAAACAAACGTATACTGTCCTTACTGCGATGGAAATATATTGAGAGAGCTTGGCTCATCAGTGGTGAACCCTCTCAGAGGTTTCGCCAATTTAATCTATCAGACGGCTTCCCAGAGATCTAATACTGTATTGGACGATTCTGCTCTTATATGCTGCAATGAAGGGTGGAATCTTAGAAGTGGCATTCAAGCAACTATGGACATAAGTTGCATCGAGAAATGCTCTTCCGCAAACAATAAATACAAGGCCAGTTAGGCATATTTAATTATAAGGCGATCACGTGATATCTATATATAAGAAATGGTGGCATCAGAGCACGAATGTTTCTTTTAAACATAAAACCAATAGTTCTCAGACTTCGCATTATAATTTCTGGTCATACTTTATGCGACCAAAGTCGTTCAACTTTTCCTATGTGGAATGCCCAGGCTTTCAATCTGACCTCTTTCTGCTATATGCAGTATATAGCTCCCAAGAAGACATCTGAAATTACCGGTAGCCTACATAGGCTGCCAAATGTATAGTTGGAACAAATGTCATTGAGGCATCGTGAGCAATGATCAAACTGCTACACCTTTATCGGTCCAAACTTATAATGTATTGAATAGAGTCGGCGATAGCAGTAACTTCGGCACGACAATTGCGGGCAAACAATATGGACCACTTCATCAGAATGGCTTGTTGCCATCCACGTTTTTTCTTCACGTTACTCTAATCTGAAGTCTCAACAGCAATTCCCATCTACCACATCAAGTCAGATTCTACATGTCCTCACTGTCAGCAAGGAAATCATATACTGAAGTTCCATCCATTCTCTTCACTTGTATATCCTTCCAACACCATATATTTCAAAAGGCGAGCCATCTAGTTCTATAGGACCTCTCCTGGTAATCGCCCCTAGCATTCTCGGTCAGCAGCCGCTGGCAGAATGATCCATCGCATGAATCATCGCAATGCGGCTGGCCCTGCCCAATCCGGAGCACCTGGCTTCGAGTCTGCCTGTCTGCATTGCCTGCGGCTTCAGCGACCTGTCGCTGGCCCACCACTACTGGTCCTGCAGCGCCGTCCGAGAGGTGTTCTCTATCATCGGCCGGCCGCCGGACCTGCAGTCCTGGATCTTTCCAGTTGGTCTCGAGGATCACGCCATTACCATATCCTCAGCGGCGAAGCATGCGGTCTAAGTTTTCTTCGTAGATCGCGAAATGCATGGTGTCGCTGGAGACCCGCAGGCGATTCTCCACCAAACTCTGCAGCGCTGGCAGAGGCGCCATATTCTTTGTACATAGTATCATGCAGAACCTGAGTGTTAACCAAATATATTTACAAATAGATTTAAATCCAAGACTACTCAGGCATTCATAAACATTGTGTAAATAGAATTATAAAGACTAAAGTGTCCGAAGGTTAACCCGGGTAGTTGACAGAATCTGTGACTGGCTCCAGTTACATGGTTGATAGCAATTTAATAATAATTGAGCTTCAATTTTTCTATGTAGAGGCTTTTATTCTTTTTTATTTATTCATTTTTTTACCATATAAGCACCCATTTTTTAAACTATACGAGGTGTGTTCAAAAAGTATCGCGACTTTTGAATTTTCGCGGGTTACGTATATTTGAATATCGATCTTTTTGTGGCTTTATGTTGGTACTCATGTCTCTCACTTATGCCGACAAGCTCGGCCATTTTGAATGTTCACTTAATTGTTGACAGCTGCTTTGCTTGCAGGTGTTTTGGATCGTCTTCGATTTTTACCTATTAAAAAAAAATGGATCAAAGAACCTGTATCAAATTTTGTGTGAAAAACGAAATTAAGTGCGCGGATGCATTCCGAATGTTGACTGTGGCATACGGAGAAGCTACCTTGAACCGAAGCAACGTTTATCGGTGGTACAAAATGTTCTCAGAAGGCCGCGAAGATGTGAACGACGAAGGGCGTGCCGGACGCCCGAGCACTTCAACAACAGACGAAAAAATTAATGAAGTGGAGAAAATGATATTGGCCAATCGTCGAATCACCGTTAGAGAAGTTGCTGAGGACCTAAACATATCGATTGGCTCGTGCCATTCGATTTTTATCAATGATTTGGGCATGAGACGGGTCGCCGCGAAATTCGTACCAAAATTGCTCAATTGCGACCAAAAACAGCATCGCATGAACATTGCTAATGAGATGTTGGACTCTGTCCGCGACGACCCAAATTTGCTCCAGAGGGTCATAACTGGTGACGAAGCGTGGGGCTATGGTTATGACGTGGAAACCAAAGCTCAATCATCTCAATGGAAGCTACCGCACGAACCAAAATGTGGAAATTTTGCTGACAGTTTCTTCGATTGCAGGGGCGTGGTGCATCATGATTTCTTGCCACAGGGTAGAACGGTCAATAAGGAATATTACCTGAAAGTTATGCGCAATTTACGCGAAGCAATCCGCCAGAAACGCCCGGATTTGTGGAAGAAAAAAAATGGCTTTTGCAACACGATAACGCCCCTGCTCACACATCGTTGCTTGTGCGCGACTTTTTGGCCAAAAACAACACACTAATGATGCCGCGCGCGCGCAGCCACCGTATTCCCCAGATCTGGCCCCCTGTGACTTTTTCTTGTTCCCTAAACTGAAGAGGCCCATGAAAGGACGACGTTACGCTACGCTTGACGAGATAAAGACGGCATCGAAGGAGGAACTGAAAAAGATTTTTTTTAAATTATTTTTTGAAGTGCTTCGAAGATTGGAAAAACCGTTGGCACAAGTGTATAATATCTTATGGGGATTACTTTGAAGGGGACAAAATAGGTATTCGTAAATAAATAAATAATTTTTGAAAAAAAAAAAACGCAAAAGTCGCGATACTTTTTGAACACACCTCGTATAAGTTTGACTTACGTTTCTAAAGAAGCTGGGTCAAAAAGTTTTGAGTCTCCTATTTATGGGAAGACTCTGAAACTGGTATATACCTAGGTCCTAAACCTGAGAAATTTGAGTAAATCATATTGATAATGAATAGATGAAAATGAATAGATTGCTGATAGGTCAGCTGAGCCCAGATTTTTTTTTTAATGAGCTTGTTACTGCACCCTCTCCTCTTTTTTCATCTAGGCTTGGGACTGACAGAGTTTATACAAATTTATAATGCTATGAAGTACAAGGTGTGTGTTGTCTAAAAGAGAAAAAAAGTGACTAGAGGTTAATAATAAGCATTTATTGAATATTTTATACCATTTTTTAAAATAGTAATTAATTTTTTCTTCAAAGCCTCATTTGATTGAACATACTTTTTTTATATTAACACACATCAGAGAAACAAATCAAAATCAAAATCTTTGAGGCAAACAATTTGAGAGTTTAAAATTATTTGACTTTAATTGAATGATGAGAAAATTCTAGGATCTCTCTCATTGAGTTCAACAAACATATATATCGAGTTAACAACAGGTCGATAGAATGAGGTACATCAACATTATAGAATATGTATTTATTAACAAAATTCAATGTGTTTAATTAATTTTATGAATTCTGTTCTTTTATATGAATAAGGTGTAAATGTTTTGGATCCTGAATAGCTGGCAAGCAGTAGCTGAGGAGCAGTAACAAGCTCACTAAAAAACCTGGGCTCAGCTTGATCAGCTGATTGTACCCTGTAAGGGCTCCTGATCCAGGAATACAGGATGAGTCTGTACTCCATGTTTAGAGTGGCTGTACAAGGTGTCTGTTCCTCATGTCAGAGGTGGCCATTTCTTATTGGAGCTAATTCGGCCTGTTACTGAGTAGTGCTCCCAGTCTTAATGACAAAAGCAGACACATTATACTTCACCCATCATAATGTTTGTCAAGAAATTTGTATTTAGTATCATCAAAGTTCTACTCTCCAGGAATGTATATCCCTGGTTCAAATCACATTAATAGGTACCGCTCAGCAAGAGCAACCTAGTTCATGATAATTGAACAATGAATAATATGTGAAGGTTATTCACATATTAAACAAATTTTAATGCGGGATTCAATCCCGGTTCATGACTGTCGGGAACCGAGGGTGTTACCCACTTGTCCACCGACTTATATATATTGTACATCCCTCTAAGAAAATACTATACTATACCTACTACATATAGGTTTCTCTCTGTATTCTTAGTTCTCTTCTCTTCAATTACTCTGTAAACTGGCGAATCCTGTATAGGACGAGAGGTCCTCAATAAAGGCTTTTGTTGTTGTTGTTGTATATCCCTCTTTGATCAAATTAACTTGCTTTGTCATCTTGATTTTTGTCTTTTCCTTCATTTTATACGTAACACTATCAATTGCCCTCCCACATTTAATTACACCTACTCTGAACCCATCTATAGCCACAAACAGTCAAATTTCAACACCCCAAGGAATCAGAATAAAAAATTGTGATGAATTATAGTAAGTTAAATTGAAGAAAGCACAGCCTTATTGGGATTTTAAAAAAACAATTGAATTCAAGAGGTTATACTGTGAATATATTTTCTAAAAAAAATTAAATCAGGTGATTACATGATAAAAATAAAGCATGTTATATAAAATTTTCATGGTTTCACCCCAATTTTTGATAAATATTTTTGTTTTTATAAAAGAAAACAATAGGCAACAAACTCAGAAAATATGAAAGTTTGTTTTATTGTGCATAATATCTGAGTGGTGTTGAAAACCGCAAAGAGCTTCAAATTTATAAATCTGTGTTTTATTGCCCTTCATCACCAACAAATATAAAAGATTAATTAACATCTCATATACACAATGGAATCCCATTATAACAGCAACATGGTATAACATCATAATTCTAAAGTCCCTAAGTTTTAAACATGATTTCTTTGTTATTAGAATCCATCAAGTCGACTTTTGGTGACTATATGGGGGGGACAAATAATCTCCAATTTGATCTGTTAGTGAAACTCCGCCTTTGCCGGTCCCAAGCCCGGATGAAAAAGGAGGAGGGGGAGCAGTAACAAGCTCACTAAAAAACCTGGGCTCAGCTGGCCCGGCTGATAGTACCCTGTAAGGGCTCCTAATCCAGGGATACAAGATGAGCAGCGTTTGTACTCCATGTTAGGAGCAGCTGCACATGGCGTCTGTTCCTCATGTCAGAGGCGGCCATTTCTTTTGGAGCTAAGTCAGTCTGCCACTGAGTAGTGCTCCCAGTCTTAATGACAAAGGCAGACGCATTATACTTCACCCAGTCATGATGGTTGTCAAACAGACACTATCAAGGGTCACAACTTGATACCCTAATATGATTGAGTGGAGATAAGGAAGAAGAAGAAGATCTGTTAGTGACCATCAATCATAGCTCATCTAGTGACCTTCTAGTAGCTTTCTTGACCCTTTCTAGCCAGCTCACTGCAAGTCTTCC
This sequence comes from Cordylochernes scorpioides, assembly GCA_030710605.1. NCBI lineage: Eukaryota > Metazoa > Arthropoda > Arachnida > Pseudoscorpiones > Chernetidae > Cordylochernes > Cordylochernes scorpioides. The sequence continues at coordinate 51,539,689 of CP092867.1, forward strand.
TTGTTTATTCAATTTTTACCCACATCAGCATTTTTCTAAGTCATTTTGTCTCATTATCTATCTGAAGTAGGTCAGTCTTTGCTTACATATTGGGATTCTAGGGATATACCAGGATTAATTTCATTTATGATTGAAATATTACTTTTATCTGTCCATGGCACTCTGAGTATCTTTCTCCATGTCCCCATTTCAAAAGCTTCGATTCTTTCTGTGAGTCCAGCTCTCACTACCACAAGTGACCACAGGGAATACCAATGTCTCTACATTTCTCTTATTTGAATTAAATATCTTTCATAATCTTGTCACACAACACATGATTAAAAACAACTTAAATTCTTGACCTTAAATGATGTTGTTATTCAACTGTATACTTATATATATTATAACATATACTACACCTATCCCCCGATTTATACGGTACTTATTTTACACGTTTTCGCTTTTACACGGTTTTCCAAATAAGTTTTTTTTTTTAATCGCACTAAACGAAATGCGATATTCTACTCTATACTACCTATGTTGAAAAGAATATTGGGAGGCTCTGATTCATGAGGGGGCGAACACCTATTCAGATTTGACAGTTTAATATTTACCTATCCCTCGATTTACACGTTTTTCTCAGGAACGTATCTACCGTGTAAATCGGGGGATAGGTGTATTTTAAATTATTTTCTGCATGTTTCACATAAAAATTCATTCTATGTTATAAATTCAACTTCAATTTTAAGAACAATCAAGAGATAGCCATAGTTTGTTATACAGTAGAACTTCCCTTTAGCAGACACCTCTCCACAAAGGACAGTTTTCATTTGCAAAATTACCATTTTTACAATTTAGCATATATACTTTAACTCTCCATACAGCCATATTATATACGGAGGGTGTTTCCTTTCAAATGAAACGATTTTCGAGCGCTCGCGTTTTGCACGTGCAGGCATGCTGCACACGACACTGGTTCCAATAGATCTAGAATCTTCTGGAGAATTCATTTTCATCAGGTATCATGATTTTTGCAACATGGGGGGAGAGAGACTAACGCTCCAAGTCGAACAAACAATTCGGACCCTTTCCAAAGAAGGAAACAGTTATAGCGTCATAGTGAAAAAGCTAAAAGCAGAAGGACTAGATGTTGGCAAAGCTACAATATGTAGGGTAGTAAATGGCATCGGAAAGAAAAGGGAAGCTGAATCCAATGGGCAAAAATTTCAAGTCGATCGACCACGTCCGGTGCGGACCCCCGCCACGGTTTCCAAGGTAAAGCGGCTAGCAACTACTGAAAATCCACCATCTCAGCGCCAACTTTCCAGAATGTGTGGAACATCGCTAAAAACGATAAATAACATCATTCACAAAGATTTGGAACTGGATACCCGACGAAAAGGCAAGGTTCACAAGCTCACCCCTTTCCACATGAAAAACCGTGCAACGAATGCCCGGAAGCTCTACGAGGAACACCTGGCCGGTTCCAGATCGGAATATACTGCAACATTGGACGAAGCATGGATGTATGTGACGTATTGCAATGGAATCCGGAAGATCTGTTACATCAAAAGAGGCAATCAGGTCCCGGATAATTGGGTTCACCAATGCTCCGAAACTTTCCCTAAAGGTTTCATGGTTGTCGGGGTAATGACTGGCCGTGGAGTCCTTCCGCTCATAAAGGTTCCATCGAAGGTGAAGGTGAACTCAGAATTCTATATAGAATGCGTTCTGAAACCTGTCATCGAACAACTGAAGGACCTTTACCCAGGGGAAATGGACAAAGTGTTCCTTCATCACGACAAAGCCTCTTCCCATACCTCCAACAAAACCCAACAGTTCCTACAAGAAATGAAGGACACCCTAGGCCTAAATTTTATCAGGAACTCGGACATTCCAGTGAAGTCTCCCGACGCCAGCCCACTGGATTTTTACGGGTTCGGTATGTTGAAACAACGGCTCTTCAACCGACGTCCCAAAACTGAGGCCGGACTTTGGAAAGCCGCACAAGAGGAGTGGTCGAATGTTTCGCTCTCCAAAGTCAAGGAAGTGTTCGCAGCTTGGAAAGTCCGATGCAGGGAGATAGCCAAGAAGAAGGGGAAGCACATAGAACACATGAAAAAAATTCACGTTCGAAAAATAAAGTTCTAACGGACGTTTGAAATCGTTTCATTTGAAAGGAAACACCCTCTGTACTTCACTAATATTTCCTGCCTCCAGCTATGAATTTGCATCTCTTTAAAAATGTATCCTCTATGATTATTATTTTACAAACCGTTAAATTACTAATTTGCATGTTACTTTGCTATAGATATGTAAATAATATGTGTATATATAATCACTTCAGCCATTAGATCTACGTTCATAGTGTCGTATTTATGCTTTAGCTTGCCTGTTGAAGGATTTTTGCCCGAAAGCTTGCGTCGTTGAATGATTAACAAAACTTGTCTTCTTTCATTTTATTAAATCGCTACATATCTTGCTAAGAAGAATCTTCTATATCTAATTTAGCAACTGTTGAAAGTCAGTGTAAATATTTGTATTTATTTTTGTATTTGTATTTTGACTTGTTTATGTATATTATTTTTAAATGTTTGATTTTTTTTATATATGCAAATTATATCTTTGATTTATATTTGTTGGCGGATTAGAAGAATTTTTGATGATTTGCACTTGTTTAGATAGATTCTTTTTTTTTTCTCTTTTTTAATCGGTGTAGATAGTTCAGTTGATAATTAAAAGTAATTTGGCTCAGTCGCTGTGTGGTTGTTGCTAAGTTTTGATATAGGTTTCCTTCTTGGGCAACACGTGAACCCAACCCCTGGAAAGTTGCATGAGTATTGCATTGGATCTATGCGGTGGCAACAGCAACTCTCTGGTAAGCAACTCTCCCTAAAGGACACTTTGACTCTGTAATTAGGTGTCCTTTACAGGGAGGTTATACTGTATATAGTAAGTAATAACCCGGACTGAGCATTTGTCTATAAAGCCTTTGACACCTAATTTTTCTACCATCATATTGATTTGTCAAAAAGTTGAGTGAAGTCCTTTTTTAATTCAAACATTTATTTTTCCTCATGATCTATAGTAAAATTTCACTATAGTGAACCTCAAAGTGATTGAGCTATAACTATTTTCACTATAAATAAAAAAATTGCAAATTTATTTTATATTTTTTTATAAAGGAAGGGATTTACTATACAGTAGAACCACTCTCAGTATAAACTCTCTGGTAAATGGACACCTCTCTCTAAAGGACACTTTGGCTCTGCAATAAGTTGCTGCACAGGGAGGTTCTATTGTACCCCACAATTCATTTCAGCAAGGTCTTGGCTATTTTGAATACATTCTGACCACATTCTTTCACTAACTATGGTATACATGCTGTTATGTCTTACACACTGTCCCATGAAAATAAACTACTACTAAAAGACAATTAGTTCACTTCAGTATAGAAGGTGTAGAGACAATAAAGCTGATCAAATATTGCATCATTGTAGGAATCGTTATCAATATATTTCCACTAGCCGAATGACCCGGGCAACGCCCGTGTTTTACCCGATTGAATGTTTTGATTCAAATACTATTTGTTGCAATTCTAAATTGGCGCCTTAATTAATTGCATATGTTAGTTAATAACTATAGCCTACCGCCCGCCATGCACGCGCACAGGGAAGTCACGTGCTCGCCGGCAGCCAACGGGTGCGCGCCGCCGGCAGGGGGGGGGCCAAAGGTGGCGTGACCGTAGCCAACCAATAAAAGCAAACGGTGACAGAGTCGGTCGGTTGATTGATTAGGAAAGACGCTCGTAACTGTAATTCATTATTATATGATTGTGGATCTGATGGAAATTGCGATGCTTTATACTTTCTGGTAATATTTCCATATTGTTGAGAGAGCTGGCTTATTTATTATTGCTACAATAAGGATAGCTATTGATATAATTCCAATTGTTGTATTTTAATCATTTCAGAGTTTATTCCAACCTATGAGAGTCTAATTGAACATCATTCAGTAAAATTACTCCAACAATCATTTGTTGTTGCGGGGATGATACAGTAAGATCTTATAAATGGAAACTATATTCCAAATTACCAATATACTCAATTATCAAGTCTCCCAAATATATCATTAACCTCAATTATCATTAAACTCACATATCTGTGGCTCCAATTATCAATAGTCTCAATTATTAGTGATATCAATTATCATTAAACTCACATATTTGTGGCTCCAATTATCAATAGTCTCAATTATTAGTGATATCAATTATTAGCAGTCCCAATTATCATTAAACATACATATCTGTGGCTCTAATTATCAATAGTCACAATTAACACCAGTCCCAATTAAAAAAAACATATAGCGTCAGTTGTATGTTGAGGATGGATATATTCAGTGCTATTTTATTTGTTTTTAATCATATTTAGGACAAATTTCCACAAACTTTACCAGCAAAATCACTGAGAAGGTTCACAACTGATGAGAGTAAAGCCCTCTCAATTCTTTTTCTAACTTCAGCCCATTAATGGTGGAAATTGGTTGCATAGGAGAATTTTTAAATATAAATTTAAAATAGGGGACTGAATAATTCCATCCTTAGCAAATGTGATTTTAAGATAATCTGACAGATGTAATCATTGTGGGAAGTGAGGTGGTCAGAGCTTGGAGGCAGCCTGGTGAAGCAGGGAGCTGACCATGGTGGCAGCATGGGCTGCTGTCCCCCAGGATAGGGTCACTCCATGGCCTCCGTGGCCATAGCAATGGACAACCTGCCCAGGCCATGGTATGATATGGTCAAAGTGTTGCATCACGGCTAATGCACCTATTTTATTTTAATTTGTAATATTATTTTTGATATATTTTAAATTCAAATTTATTTTTATTTATTTTATTAAACAGAATATATATATACTAGACGAATGGCCCGGGCAACGCCCGGGTTTTACCAGAGTGCGTATATATTTTAAAAACGTTTTAATTCAAATACTATTCGTTACAATTATAAATTGGCGCCATGGATGTCACTCTTGTGAAACGTCCCGTTCCAAACTGTGTGTTTTTAAAATGTTTTAATTAAAATACTATTCGTTACAATTATAAATTGGCGCCGTGGATGTCTCTCTTGTGAAACGTCCCGCCCCAAACTGTGTGTGTCTTGAAAATATAAAAATAAAAATGTGAATTTTCATAAAGATTTCATCATGTCGATTTTTTTTTTTTTGCATTTCACCTACTAAATCGATAGAGATAATTACGATCATTAAAAACAACAAAAAGCATTAAGAGGAGCCTCTTGTGTAAAATTCTTTAATACCGCAAGCTTTCGAACAAAACGTTCTTCAACGGGCGTGGATAGTAAACCGTACTAACCAGTTAGTACGGTTTACTATCCACGCCCGTTGAAGAACGTTTTGTTCGAAAGCTTGCGGTATTAAAGAATTTTACACAAGAGGCTCCTCTTAATGCTTTTTGTTGTTTTTAGAGATAATTACATTTGCAACATGAACTTAGGTATATTGACTAAATAGAAAACTGCATAGTAATAAAGATCATTTTTTAAAGGGACCATATCGTTTTTTTTTTTCAATAAAATCGAAACAAAAATTAACGATAAATAACGATAATTGCCTTAAAAAGAAATTGCCTTAAAAAAAATAAACATTCGCGGTGATTTTGTCTTGCATTCGTTTATACAATTATTATATACGAATGACCCGTGCAACGCCCGGGTTTTACCCGATTAAATGCTTTTATTCAAATACTATTCGTTACAATTATAAATTGGCGCCGTGGATGTCATTCTTGTATAATATATAAATGAGTTTTAAAAATTGTAAAAAAAAAAAAAATGCATCGGCCGGGAATCGAACCCGGGCGGCCCGCGTGGCAGGCGAGCATTCTACCACTGAACCACCGATGGTTATGAAAAATCCCATCCGTGAGCTTCAGACAAACAAACAGACAAACAGACAGAATAAGGCAAATATATAAGTAGATATTATAAACAGATTTATGTATTATAAAATCACCATTTGTATTTTGGTACACTGTGTGACTTCACTGCTCTCTTTGATGTGAGAAATAAATAGATTATTCTGGAGGCTACTTAAAGTAGAGTTATCTCATTATTCCCTTATATAAATTTGCGGGATGGTTGAGACACGCTCTGGAAAGATGCACGACACGACACAAGAAAGAATCAAGGCTGAAGAGTCTGCCAAGCCGCAACCTGGTGCAACAAGTGTATATATACAGATGAGCCTTGTAATAACAATATCACTTAGGATCAAGATTATCATTTATAATATCTTTTAGATTCTTGTTCCATGCCATCAACATTTAGTCTGAATTCTTTAAGTGCAATTTTATTGAAGGCTAATAAGATATTCGTCATCTTGAGATTGACTTTCATCCCATACTTGTGTCCCCAGAGTTTCTAACTCTGTTTAATACCTTTTTTAGATCCTTTCTTGTAATAACTACAATATCATTTGAATTTCAATGATATCATTAATTAAAATGCCATTTATTCCAGAGAGTGCCTCTGAGATAAATGTTCACTGAAAATATGAAAGTTGAACATGGGCATAATTGCTTGACTTTAATGTTGACAATCCATATCTATAGTCCATATCCAACTTTAAAACCAGTAGCTTGCTCCTGGTAAAATGTTTTCTTATTCTAAGGTTAGTTTTTTAATTCCCAAGTGTCTTCTAAAGAGTTTCTAGAAGTTTTAAGTGTTTTACTCTATTAAAGAGTTTTCCACAAGTCAACGGACCTAATCTATAAATGTTTCCTATCTTTAATTGTTTTCTGGTTACTGTGAAACCTTGTTAGAGCAGCCTCCTTTATAACAGCAACTTGATCATATAAACATAATTCTAAGTTCCAATTATTTTATTTGTGTTTATAGCAATAGTTCCAGTTGAAGCTGTTATAACAAGGCTTGACGGCATTTGCTTTTCAAACCGTTCCCAGCAAAAATGGCAGCAGCTTCTTTAAAAAGTTTGAAATTACCCGAATCTGTATTATATATTGTGAGCTGTATGCCCAAACCAATGTTAGCCACTAAGTGATGATTTGGAATCTATTGTAGAACAGAGTATCACAGGGCCTAGCCATCTCTGGTGTAATAACCTAGTCCTCCTTTATCAAGTGTCCCACAAAAATCCCATTATATAAACTGGGCCTACAATATTCAGTACAAATCTACCATCAAAGAATAGTTATGTAGGTCTCACCTGGAGTTTACCTCCACTGGGCAGGGATACCAGCTCCGGCTCCACCCGGACTGGCTGCCGGAATGGCCGGAGTCCCACCCAAGTCCCCAGGATCTCAGCATTCTGCAAGGTGGAAGGTGTTAAACCATTGTTAGAAGGTTGCTATACTCCAACAAAACAATTATCTATACAGGTCAGCTATCTATTTATCTCCTGTGGGCAACTTGAACCATTGAGGCAACAGTCACACCTTGTTGTTGTTGTTCATAATATCTTTTAACTTTTGTGGATTGAAGTGGCTGTGCATCCAGGAGTGTCTGTCCTGTGGAATCATTCCTCACCTTGAGGCTGGGCACCAGCTCCGTGCACTTGTCCCAGATGAGGTCGTGGCAGTGGCGGTCCCACTCTGGGTTCCAGTTGTCATACTGCTTGATACCTCCCAGGGTCACTCGGTCCTTTCTGGGTCACACCACGAGTTCAACTTGTACAATCAATCCTAAGGTGGTCTGTTTTGACAGGTGAACCAAAATAGATAAAACAGGATTACCAACACGAGGTCACTAGCAAATGTAAATAGAGTCGAATCTCACTATAACAACATCACTTGGGACCAAAATCATATGTTGTTGTTATAACTATGGTTAAAACAATTGAAACATAAACTTGGAAGAGTCTCTGATTGTACATCCATGCTACAGGTATAAAGAGATTCCCCAGTGTAGTTGTAAGGTGTAAATAGCTACTAACCTAGTGAAATTTCCCATCACAGATATAAAAGCACAACTCTGCATGATCACTTTGGTAAAATAAAAAATGTAATAGCTGGTTTGATGAACAACATCACTTGTGACCAATATTTTATATTGGTGTTATAACCATGGTTGAAATAATTGGATTTAAAACTTGGGAATTGGTTAGTTGTACTCACTGGTGGATTTTTGCAAGAATTGGAGGCCATTGGAGCATTTATTTAATTATGAAAAAGTGGCCAATGTGTGTGTGATACGATCCCCGGGTCGTAGCAGTCAAAAACCAACGACCAACAAGACCACTCATCCATCGACCCTCCATACAAATGATTATACCCAAGAAAAAAATCAAACAAATATATAAAAAATTATCAATTAAATGATTATATATATGTCGAATCGTGTCGACTCTATGTCGAATCCTGTCGACTCTATGTCGAATGCTGTCGACTTTCTTCTTTGGCTGTGGTATCTCGGTAGTCTGGTCTGTTGTATTGAGTCGTGGGAAAAGATGATGATTGTGTAGTCGTGATGGTGGTGAGTGGTAAGGCACACAGAGATGAATCACAGGGGAAGCCGAGGCATCAGAGAGAGGGAAAGCAGAGACCCAGTTGCGGCCGGCGGGCCATCCACCCCGTTCACAAAGACTTACTAACAATCTGTCTGCTGTCTGCTATCTTGCATCCACTGAACTGACTGACCCCCGCGGGATAAGCCCTTTTGGTTTCTACGTTCCCTCTAGATGTACCTCTGTATTTTATTGAACACACAAAAACGATACATACAAAGTTAAATTGATTAAAAGAGGATTGGGTACAATGATTAAAAGTCCATATTAGATTAGGGGGTGTAAGAAGAGGTGGTGAGTATTTACACAGGTGTTTATGATTCTTAAATTACCACATATATTATTTTAAAAATTATTTGAAAATATATTAGGACTTAAACTCTCTCTTGGTGCCCTCTATCCTTTGTTTCCCTCAGTTCTATAACCTTATTTGGTGACTTACACACTATATTAGTGTTGGAGAGACTTGCATAAGACTGGAGAAGATCATGCGAGACTACTATTTTTTTTAGAATGAAGATATGTTACAAAAAAAATTGGATTACAGCATTATAGAGGTAAGATTTAAAGGGAACAAAACCAAGTGAAAATATTCACAAGGTAACAAGGACAAATAACCTACATGGGACATACTGATATGGCATGAGTAGAATACTTCTTTGGTCTTGTTATCTTGACACTAGTTTAAAATGTTAGCAGGAGTTTCTAACTCAGGCTATATATAGAAATCTTGACATTATAATGGTGTTGTTGTTTCTTATCCCCTTGTGCAAAGATTACACAAATTCCACATCATAATGTGTCTAGTGAACCAAAAAGTAAATCCTAGAAACTTGCTGAGAAACCAAGAAATGGGCATTTAAAGACAATGTTGGATTGAAAAAGTATAACCAAAGGTAAAATGTAGGCTAGGTAGGGACTCACCCAGGAATTATGTAGGCCTCATTGCCGTAGTAGAAGTGTTTCACCCAGGGAGCTTTGACCTGAACCACAACCACCACTCTTGAGATCTGTTCAATATATTGGTGTGATGTAGCTTTAACATAAGACACTACACATAGGTAATAGTTATCAATGATTGTTATATTGTAATGGACACTCTGGCAATAGAGTGTATGAACAGATTAATCAGTGTGCAGAGACAGTCGGCCATGTGACATCAGAAACTGACTGATAACACATGAAAGAAGCTCAACTAACAAGGTGTGTCCAGGCAGCAGGATGGTGTTCTCTCTGGGTGAATAAGAGCAATATCCCCGTGACCATGGACAACTTATGGTCAAGCCCACCTTCTTTCTATGAATTATGCTTCCCTCTTATTGGAACAAATTTTCATCACACACACACATACATTGTGTAGAAAATGTTAAAATATCTTGAAAACTGGCTCATTGGCTCTACCAACAGTTCTTTTAAGATCAGAGTGGTTCTTTATTCCTTATTATCTTCAAGATGTCAATTTGAAAACCTGCCATCACCTCTTCTGCACTCTCAATATTTTAGAGGGAGAAACTTCACAGATTTACTTTTGATATACTGAAGAAATTTAGAAAGTATATAAATTTTTTATATTGTGTAAAGTGTGTAAATTATATATTTAAATAAATAATCCTCTCCCATACATAGACATCAAAAGTTGAAAGTTATGTTGACTAAATCACCAGCACCTCCACAGATGAGACACACCTGGTGTCTTAGTAATGGCCAGAGAGTTTAAATTGGCTGTTCAACTTTAGAGATAGGCACAATGATGGAACAGGTGTTACATAGTAACATATCTGTTCTGAACTTTCAAGATTTTCTTCCCATCCCCAGCAGACACCATCAACAAGCTCTACAAGCTTGATACCCTAATATAATTGAGTGGAAATAAGAAAGAAGATTTTCTTCCACATATATATAGACATAGCTATACGACACGCTTCATTTATATTGCAGCAAAGTATTTATTGTTTATAAACAGAGTATCATTTTTATGTTTATATTTTGCTACTCTGTAAACTTCCCTCATTACTTATCTTATATTTATCATTCATAGTTTTGTTCTTGCCTTAAATAAATTGCTGTGTCATCCTGAAATTTGTCTTTCTTAATTTTCCACGTGGCAATATAATTAACAACATGAGTTTCCAATTTTACCAGCATATTTGAGAGCTTCAAAACCAAAAAGAATGATGTTTTGGAGAATCTCCCACATCTATTGTGGCGAGATATTCCTGCTGCTATAACTGTGGGGTCCCTCACCCTTATAACTTGTCCCCGGATGGCAGTCACCAGGGGGTCCGCGGCTAGCTGCTTGGCCCGGAGTCCGGTGCAGTTCACCACCACGTCATACTCCCCAGATACCTACACAATGTTTGAACACACATATTTTGTTAACTTGGGGGCTAGAGGCATTTTTAAATAACTAAGATTTTGGATCAAAGTAAAAATTGATTTTTAGACTGCTCTCATATGCTAGATCCACATATTTGAAAACTATTTTTAATAAGACACCTAATAGGTAAACCAGATGGTAGGAAACGATGTGACACTATAAAAATAATTCATAAATGATTTGATTATTTATATTTATTTTTCTTCTTCTTTTTCTTATCTCCACTCAATCACACTAAGGTATCAAGCTTGTAAAGCTTGAGATTTTTTATGGTGTCTGCCGGGGAAGAGTAGAGCTCATCAATGGATGAGTCAATACAGTCAATAATATGTCTTGGGGTTGCAGGCTGAGAATTGCACTTAGTACATAGTGGGAAAACCCTGCAACCATTCTGGAAAGTCATTGTCCGTAGATGACCAGACTTAAGTCTGGAAATCAAAGACTGTTGTTCTCTTGGGAGGACAGAACCGGTGCTTGTCCCTCCTGCTCTGTACCAGTCATGTGCAGCATCAGATTTCCATTCCTGCAGGCATTGGGTTTTGATGGTACGGAGGAGGTCTCTTTCGTCTAGTTGGGTGGTAGATTCTCTGGCTTCAGGTAGGCCAAGAGCTCCAGCCTTTGCCAGAGAGTCTGCCAGCTCATTACCAGGAATTCCAACGTGAGCTGGAAGCCATTGCACTGTGACTGAGCTGTTGGCTGGGAGTCGGTTTACAGACTTAGCAATGCTCTTGAGGAGAGGTTCTTGACTGGAGAAGCAGCTTTGAAGGGTATAAATGATGCTCTTGAGTCGGAGTAGATTATTATTTTGCTTGGCGAGTTGATGTTGATGTCTTTTAGAGCCGTATCTATAGCAGAGAGTTCTGATTTATAAACTGAAAGATGTCTAGGGTGGGAGAGGGAGATTTTTTCAGGATCTTATCTTTGTAGATAGCAATTCCACTGCCAGACAGTCCAGTTTCAAGTTGGCTACCGTCAGTGCAAATTGTGATGTCAAAGAGGGAGCTATTTTCTTCAATGATTTGGAGGCCAAGAGCTTTAAGTAATTCTGGCTGAGTTTCATGTTTGTGGGGATTGTCTGGTAGATGAGGGAAACAGATGAGTTTGTTGAGAGTTTTGTGTGGGGGATAGGAAGTTCTGTGTTTGGGATTAATTGGGATGTCTAAAAGATTAGAGTTGTGAGCCAGGTTGAGAGGAGTGGTGCGTTTTAATCTTTGGTTTGGGACCCAATTTCTAATAAATTTTCCTGTAAGATGTTCTTTTGGAGAGTTAATCTTTTTTGTTATAAATTTTGAAAAGCAGATTTTTCTCCTTAGGTGCAGGGGAAGAAGGTTGGATTCGAGTTCAGCAATGCTATTTGGGCAGGATCCTCGAAGTCCACTGATGATTTTAGCTGCGCTTGCTTGGATTCTGTCTATTTTGGATAGGTTAGTTTTACTTGCATTGATCCAGGCTGGTGTAGCATATTCCAAAATAGGTCTTACGAGTGCAAGGTACGTTGTGTGCGTAAGATATCGGCATTTGCACCCCAGTTTAAGCCTGATATTTTTTCAGGATTTTGAGCCTATTTTTGGCTTTGCTTATCATGGTGTCAATAGGTTTTTTAAAAGTGAGCGCAGGGTCGAGTGTGACACCAAGATATCTTGGGGAATCTGAATATTGGAGTTTTGAATTATTTAATGAAATATTTGGGGTCAGTAGCGAAGGTGGTTGTTGATGGTGAAGAGGCCGATTTCAGATTTGCTGATGTTGATGGATAATTTTAGTTTCTATAGCCGTATCTATAGCAGAGAGTTCTGATTTATAAACTGAAAGATGTCTAGGGTGGGAGAGGGAGATTTTTTCCAGGATCTTATCTTTGTAGATAGCAATTCCACTGCCAGACAGTCCAGTTTCAAGTTGGCTACCGTCAGTGTAAATTGTGATGTCGAAGAGGGAGCTTGTTCTGCATCGGAGAGGTTGTTTTTGGAGACCCAGATGATTATGTCATCTGCATAAAGGGCAATTTTAGCTGGTGGTTTGATAAAAGTGTGTACTTATTTAGGTAAATATTGAAGAGAATAGGGCTTAGGATTGATCCTTGGGGTAGACCTTGGTAAATACGAGTGGTTTTTGATTTGATGTTGTTGAAGTTAACCTGTATGGTGCGTTTGGATAGAAAATTGCTGATCCAACTCAATAAGTTATTAAGACAGAATACTAATATTTACTTGGATAGATCATGGAGTTTTATATAAAACCTTTCAAACAATATTCTGAATGTTGAATAACTGAAAAATATTCCCATCACATTATCGAATCCTGTCCTCCACATGTGGTGTCTACTTAAACCATAAATGAGCTAACCATTCAAACTGCCATCACCCCTTTGTTTTTCTTAGTGTCCATCAAATCAACTTCTGGTCATTATATGGACAAATATTCTCCAATTTGATCTATTAGAGACCATCACTACCAGCTCCTCTAGTGACCTTCCGGTAGCTTTCTTGACTCCTTCTCATTGCAGGTCTTCCTCTCCCTTCAATTTTTCCCAACATCTTTTCTAAACCATTTTCTTTTATTATGTGTCTAAATAGGTCAGCATGGAGGTTCTACAGTACTTGAATTATAGAGGCAATTCAAGTACTGTAGAATTCATGGAATTCGTGTAATCTTTACACAAGGGGATAAGAAACAACAACAACAACAACATAGAGGCAATAATCAACAACAACAATAAAAGGCTTTATTAAAACCTTTTAGTTTTATATAGATTCTCCAAGCAGAAATGTAGGATACATGCAGGAAAAAAGCAAAGAGGCAATAATAACATTGGAGTGGCTCAAATTTAGCCGATGCTAAGTTGTATGGAATCAAGACAGATAGAGGTAGCAATTAGGAAATATAAAACACAAGAAAAAGTAACCATTCACAACTATAAATTTTTATTGTCAAAACATTTTTTCTGCACATGACAACAAACAGTGATGTTGATAAGTAAATGCAGTGAATAATATAGACACAATCATGGAAAATAGATTAGAGAACTTTTTAAATAAAAAATAAAGATTACAACTGGACCAAACAACTTGCCTTTGAAACACATGGTAATATGGCCAAATCTAAATAAATAAATAGTGTGGGACGTTTAACAGTGTTGTTACCAATATTTTTGTCTAATGATAGTAACAATGCTGTTACAGACTTTGGGAGACACCATTGCTTATCATCAAACAGCTCAAAGAGCATGGAATCATTGAATTTGTGTAATATTTTGACAAGGGGATGAGAAAAACAACACTGTAGTTACAAAAACATCACACACTATTTATTTGGATTTTGTCTTATTACCTTGTGTTTCTAATCTATGCCTTATCCACTTACCTCTGAGAAGTTGTTGATGGTCTTGTGAACCACTTTCCCACCACTGCCTTCAAATCTGGACACCACATATATACCCCATGTATATTATAAAGAATAATTAGAAATTCATTTATGAATTTTCAATTATAAAAGTTAATAAATTCAATTGCCATCTATCGATAAAATTTGTAACAATTAAATTTACTGGCAATTTTTGATGTAATTATTGAAAAGAAACATTGCCAGATAATTTAATTGTTACAAATTATATATGAGTCTTTATTAAACACTTTAAAAAAGGTAAGCTTTTGAACCAAGGTTCTTCAACAGGCTTATTTACAAGGCATCAAGCTGTAGCCTTAAAAGATTCAACATGCTCATCTAAGAGCTTTGGCTTAAAAGATTGGCTTTCTATAAATATCTGAGAGATTCAAAACTTTTAACTCCACACAGCTTGCCTGGAAATTCCACGCCATTTATAGATTTCCTTGTATGAGATGAGAAACCCCTACAACTGAGATAATCTATAAGGGAGAATTGATCCTTTAGTGTATTACTTATTCTTCACAATCAAAAGGCCAAAATACAATAGTAAAACAGTCTGGTAAATATTAAACTGGTGAAAATGCTGGAAGGCAGGTCTTTCTCTCGACATAGTAGGGATAGGGTAGGGAAATTTCATTTGGAAAAAAAAAAGCAGAGCAATAGTAGCTTCAATTTTAAGATATTATGCTTAATAGTGTTATCTGTGAATTATTTGTAGCAGAGCACAATATGGTCAATGCATGTAATGGTATAAACAGAAGTCTCCCATGAGTCTAAAAACATGGCAAGACCCATTCTCCCCAAGATCTATATCTCAGACTCTGCCATGCCACGCCAAGTCATTATAGAGTCTTTCAATCCAGAGTCTCTTATTATAGTTGGGAGTCGGTGGAAAAATGGTCTAAACCGTTGGTTTTTGACCGCTATGACCCGGGTTCAGTTCCCGCATTGGGCACTTTTTTCTGATTAAAAAAAAAAAATGCCCCAATGGCCCCCGATTTTTGCAAAAGTCCAACCCCACCAGCGAGTTCAATTAACCAAACGGGGCTCTGGTACATTTGTAAGTGCAAAGTCAAACTGCTTTTTGCATGTGTAGACATGTGGTGCACTTACAGTAAAAGCAGTCACCTACTTCTAACCACAATGATTATCATGGCCTGTACCACGTGTACTAGGGATAGGCCAAAAAAAAAAGACTTATAAGAGACTAAATCTTGGGGAAGAATGAGTTTGGCCAAATTTGAGGCAAACTTTCACTGGAGACTCTCCTGCATTACTACTGTCAAGAAATCCTCTAAACTGCTGTTTATGTAAAGCCAAGTACACTGATAGAGAAGTTAGGTAGATATAATTAACTTTAAAATCCAGCTCATTGCAGGTCTTCCTTCAATTTTTTCCTAACATCTTCATCATTTCTAAACCATTTCTAAGCACTTCTGAACTAAAGTAGGTCAGTTTTTGTTTACATTTTTGGGATCTAATATAATTAATTTCATTTAAGATTGAAATATTTGTCATTTTATATATCTGTCCATGGCACACTGAGTAGCTTTCTCCAGGTCCAAATTTCGAAAACTTCAATTATTTTAGTTTAACACTGCTGAGGGGGCTAAGTTAAAGGGAGAGTTCTACTTTTTCATCATCCAGGGGAGGTAGTGGTTGCAGTCCACCACGAAGGTGCAGAAGTTGGTGCCGTACCTGCAAATGCACCAGGTTATAGTCTGCAGAACATTCAAATCAACAATCTGACACTGACAGCATTGCCTAGTTCCTTGCAGTGAAAATATATCCAAGAAAAAATCCTGTAATACAGTAGAACTCCTCAAATTCGGAAACTCTGAAATTCGGAAACTCCCAAATTCGGAAAGTATTGTAATGTTTTTTTTTACATACAAAAAATCAATTTTCACATGCTTTTATTTTGTTGATATTTCAACATTATTTTATTTTATTTTATTTACTTTTACTTTTGCTTTGCTTTTATTTTATTTAATTTAATTTTTATTAGTAATTTATTTTTAATTTAAGTGTTTAATTAATTTACTTTTTTATCGATTATTTATAATCGCTAATTAGGGGTTTATCCCCTTTTTTAAAAGCTTAAATAAATCAACAGTTTCATTTGACCTTTGTGCTTAGTTTAGGATATTGTCCAATAAGAAGGCAGCATTATTACGTCATAAGCCATTCACGCATTTTTTATTGCAAAGTTGATTCACCTAAAGTTCAAATTATCAAACATTTTCAGACATTGTAAGTTTCAAATTCTTTTATTCAACTCTCAATTTTTTGCATTTACAAGTTTGTTCTTCAACAAAATGGCATCCAAAGAGGAGCGGCAAAAACGAGGCAAGTACCGAATTCTTAAGCTTGGTGAAAAGTTAGATGTTCTTAGTGACATTAAAAAAGGATTAAGCTATACAACGATAATGCAAAAGTATAAAATTTCTAAGACAACTGTTTATGATATAAAAAAGTCTGAGCTTAAACTTACAAAGTTTGTTGATTCTACCGAAAAAGATGTCAAAAAGTTTTCTCAAGTAAAAAATCCGTTATACGAAAATGTTGATAAAGCAGTTAACAGACATTTGGAGCCGGATGTTCCCAGATGCGAAGCGTTGAAAAGTTTGGATGTTGCATTAAAATATTTGGAAAAGCGCACTGAACCAGAAATGCTTGCAAGCTACAACACCATCAATAGTCTTCGAACTATACTTATGAGAGAAGAAGAAGCTTTGTTAAACAAGCCAAAGAAACAGACAACAATCAGCAACTTCTTTGCCAAGCCATAACTTACTTGGCCTTCAAAATTTGCGTTTATTGGACTGCATATGTACATAATTGGTTTTTATAGACAAGAATGCAGGTGTGTGTTTATGTTACTTTAATACAAATTTATCTATGTAACACGCATTACATACATAATAAAATATTTTACTATTTTTCATCGGTTTCATGCTCAAAACTCATAAAAGTCAAGGAACATTTGATTAAAAATCGTAATTAAAGTTATGTAATGTACATATAATATTCAACCTAAAATTGTTCATATGCTTCAAAATCTTTGTCTCAGTCATCTAAATGCCTATTTATGCCACATAAATATTCACAAATCTAACTCTCTCAAATTCGGAAAATCCTCAAATTCTGAATACCTTGCGCCCCAAGCTTTCCGAATTTGAGGAGTTCTACTGTAACCAGAAATAGATAGAACTTTTATTGGGAGGAAATATAATTATAAAAAAATAAAATAAATCTCTCTCCTGTACCATCTATTGACTATCCCTGCAATCAAGCAGATTCAGTCAAGTCTGTGACAAAGCCACTACACCATCTTTGGCAAATTTGGAACGTCACCTGGAGACCTTAGTTTTGGGCTCATCAGTCCAGGGTGATTTTGATTTCATGTAATCCACAAGGGATGGTGTTCTGAATTTGCCCAAGCTGGTATTGAGGACATCATTACAGGACAAAATCTGCTAGTCTGTGGAGATGGTCAAAAGATGGTTCATAGTTTTTATGTCTATTTTGCCATATTATATAAAGATTTTTTATTATTTTTTTTGAACGGGCAAAATTTCTATCAACCCAACAACTTTGCTAGAGTAAATTCTATCTGTAAAGGACACCTAGTTGCAGAGCAAAAGTGCCCTTTATGAAGAGGTGTCCTCTTACCGGAGAGTTATTAAATAGTAAAAATGGTAATTTTGACAATGAAAACTGTCCTTTGTAGAGAGGTGTCCTCTAGCCAGAGGTAACCTAAAAAAAACTCTTTGATATATTCCGAAAAATTTATGAATTCCTTGTGGACAGTAGGGAATCAAAGTTGAGCTAGAGTGAAGAGGGCCATAGGCCAAAATAATGGTCTCCAGGAAGAGTTCTGAATATAGATATCTGCTAGGCTGCAGATACATTCTAAATAGGACAAAGTTTTTGCATTTAATTATAACGATGTGATATGTGCTGAGTCTTCATCAGGAGAATTAATTGGAAATAATTAAATTACTTGAATTTCTTGGGGAACAGATGCATTTCTTCTTCAAGAAGTGGCCGTTGGGGAAAGAGCTCACTAAGAAGTGGCTTCTAAGAACAAAACAAAATAAATTTTAAAAAAGTAAAGTAACAAGACCATACTCAAATTTGATAAAGTGCACAATTTGGATTATAGATTATAAACACAAGGTGATAAGACCATATTCAAATTTGATAAGGCACAATTTGGATTATAGATTAGAACTACGAGGGTGAGTAGAAAAGTAAGGTCTCCTATTTTTTTTTCATAGAAAAACACATTTAATCACAACTTTTTATACATCATTGGAAAGGTTGGACACTTTGCTATTTTTCTACATAGTCGCCTTGATGCTCAATCACTTTTTTCATCCTGTCAACCAACTTTGTAATTCCGGTGTTGTACCACTCTCCCGCCGCCTCTTTGAGCCACTTGTTGAGCAGCTTTTTAAATGCGAAAAATAATTCTCCGGTCGAAATTCACCGTCAGTTAGTGGAAGTGCATGGTGAGAAGTGCATGGACATCAAAAATGTGCGTAAATGGTGCCGGGAGTTTAACGAGGGGCGGATAAACGTCCACGATGAAAAGCGGTCTGGGCGGCCGAGTTTGCCGGAATCAACCGTGGCTTGAATCGACGAAATGGTGCGCGCAAACCGGCGGATAACCCTTGGAGAGATCGAGGATGGCCTGAATGAATATTGCAGCCACTTCTCCGTACACAAGATTGTGTCTGAGACCCTCGGCTACAGAAAGGTGTCCGCCAGGTGGGTCGACAAGTGGCTCAAAGAGGCGGCGGGAGAGTGGTACAACACCGGAATTACAAAGTTGGTTGACAGGATGAAAAAGGTGTTGAGGATCAAGGTGACTATGTAGAAAAATAGCAAAGTGTCTAACCTTTCCAATGATGTATAAAAAGTTGTGATTAAATGTGTTTTTCTATGAAAAAAAATAGGAGACCTTACTTTTCTACTCACCCTCGTACAAGAATTTGGATTAGGTCTTATTTTCTTGTAGTACCATACTCAAATTTTAAAAATGCATATTATTCTAATATATACAGTAGAACCTCCCTGTAAAGGACAACACCTAGTTGCAGAGCCAAAGTGGCCTTCAGAGAGAAGTGTCTTCCTACTTCAAGGGCCAAACATATAAAAAAAAATCTTCTAAAGAGCTTCTAAAGGTGTATTTTAATTTTTTGCTTCTTCACCTTTCAAACCTAGTAAATGTGTAATGACATTAGGCGTTTTCAGCTTTACTGTTAGTGGAGGACAATTTTTGGACCATTTGGTTTTCGAGGCTCTCCCTATATAAAAATGTGTTTGTGGGATAATCCCCTTATCCCACAAAATTTCCATATCTGAATATATTCCAGTGTCACTTCCAGAAAAATGTTCACTTAGATGATCTTCTTCAATATCACTTTCTGCAATAGTATCTTCTTGATCTAATAAATATGACCTTCTTCCCTCCATTTCATATATAATTATAGGCTGATAAATATATCAACCTATTATAGTTATTTCTTAAATTATTAATTCGAATTATTTCTCTCTCTCAAAAAAAGTTATCAAGGAAATATGTAACAAAAAAATTACATGAGTTCGCGCGCCGGGTAATTTTTACCCGACAGTGACAATAGATGGAATTTCAGTGGCAGCTGTCAAAATGTGAAACCAAAACTTGAGACTAAATGATGAGTCAGGAAGCTAAACGAAACCACATCTCCTTCAACCGATTTTTTTATTGGTTAAATCTTCACCCAAATGTTGCCATGGGTAATTTTCACCCGGCGCGCGCAATGCCGGGTTAAAACTTGAGACCTAAGAAATATGTTATAACCAAGTTGATATTTTAAAAAATGGCTATTATAGCAGGATACAATGGAATCTCTCTATAACAGAAACATGGTTATAATATCAACAACAACAACAACAAAAAGCCTTTATTTAGGGTCACTGACCCTATACAGGATTCACCAGAGGTATGCATAGGAACAAAGCAGTGAAACAAAGGAAACAACGATATAAACAGAAGAAAAATATTAAAAAAAGAGAGAAAAGAAAAAAAAAAAAAACAAGAAAGAGAAAAAGGGAAGCAAGAAAAACAACACAAAAAGAGTAGCAGTAAGAAAGTGAGGAGTGAGTGTCTGGTTATAATATCATAATTCTAAGGTTCCAAGTTTTAAGTCCAATTTCTTACACCAACATAAAATCTAGCTCCATATGATATTGCTATAATGAGACTGTATGTGATTACAGAGAAACTTTGAATAAGAAGGACTAACTACCTTGAGGGCTTCCTGACTGACAGTGCTGAGCTGGAAGCCGGACACAAGCTGGACTCCTGCAGCTCCGGACTCCTCAGACCTGTAGAGCTCCAGGAACCTGAGGTAGCTGTCCCGGCACCACTGTCTGCACCAACACACTCAGGTCAGCTGCTACAATGTTATAACACCAACACACTCAGGTCAGCTGCTACAATGTTATAACACCAACAGGTTATGTCATCATAAAGTCCCAAAAATGGTTATAACACAACATAGATTTTGGTTCTATGTGATGTTGTTATAGTGAGGCTCAACTGTAGATATGTAAAAATGTGAAAAATATAAGAAAAAATAGAAAAATGGTGTTAATACAGTGAACCTCCCTTTAGCAGACACACCGCAAGCGGACACCTCTCTACAAAAGACATTTTTCATTTGCAAAATTACCATTTTTACTATTTAGCAACTCTCCGGTAAGAGAACACCTCTCCCTAAAGGACACTTTGGCTCTGCAATTAGGTGTCTTTTACAGGGAGTTAGTTCTACTGTATTAGAAACAAAATTGGCATTTCCTGACCACTCACATGAGCTTTCTAGATGGCAGAGAGAGAGAGAGTGTCATCTAGTAGGAAAAAAATCAACCAAACATTGATTCAGCTTGTTCTAAAGATATTTGGCCAACCCAATTTCTTGATAAATCAAGTCAACCACGTACACATTTCGGGCTGTTGGTACTCTTCAGCGTGGTGCAGACTGTACCTCTATGACCAAATATTTGTTCCCAGAGGCTTCCTGAGATATCAAGAAATGGGTATTTAAAGCCAAGTTTGCATAAATACACTTTTCATGTGAAAAAGTCATGTAAAAATGAAATTCTAAATTGATATTTGTAGTACTCTTATCCCCAACAAAATTACTAAATCAATCAACCAAGAAATCTCACACAAAGGTTAGCTAAAAATATATAGTTTAACATATAGGCTATTCAAAAATCAAAAAAATTCCATTGGGTAAATTTGATAAATCAAAAAGCACTGCTTACTACTAGGGGTACAACTAATACAAGAAAATAAGACCTAATCCAAATAATTTAATAGTGTGTGATGTTTTGGCAACAGCATTGTTACTATCATCAGACAAAAGAATAAATGGATTTATTCTTTTGTCTGATGATGATGACAATGCTGTTGCCGAAACGTCACACACTATTAAATTATTTGGATTAGGTCTTATTTTCATGTATTATAATCTATAATCCAAATTGTGCTTTATCATAGGGGTACAACCAGTATGGTGGATAAATAACTTTGGTTTGTTGCTTTTTTGTACAATCTATTTTTTACTTAAATGTATTTAATGGATTAGAGGCTCTAACAACTTGGGATAGAAATGGATACAACTAGGCACAAAGCCTGGTTCATTTAGCTAGGGTTTATTAAAAGACAAAATTTAAAATATGAATAAATTATTTTGTATAATAATTGAGAGAGCGGACAACTTCTATCAATTATATCTGAAGTCAGAAAGCATCTGATATTTCATTTATACCCGGTGCTTTTTCACTAAGAATCCAGGTCAGTGACAAAGACATCAGTGTCACCTGGTGGTTTCCACAGAGGGTCCGGAGTGGAGGTCCGGGGAGTAGAGTCCTCCAGCTCCATCACTGAGTGTGTCCACGGTGAACTTGTCAGCTATGAGAGTCACTTCTGTGTCGGGACACTTCTGCTGGATGGCCAGGCAGGCTGACAGCCCCACCACCCCAGCTCCGATCACTGCCACCCGGCCCTTGACACACAACATTGTCCCATCACTGCCACCCAGCCCTTGACACAGCATTGTCCCATCACCGCCACCCGGCCCTTGACACAGCATTGTCCCACACTGCCACCCGGCCCTTGACACAACATTATCCCACCATTGCCACACGGCCCATGACACAACATTGCCCCATCACTGCCACCCGGCCCTTGACACACAACATTGCCCCATCACTGCCACCTGGTCCTTGACACAGCATTGTCCTATCACTGCCACTCGGCCCTTGACACAACACATTGTCCCACACTGCCACCCGGCCCTTGACACAACATTATCCCATCTCTGCCACCTGGTCCTTGACACAGCATTGTCCTATCACTGCCACTCGGCCCTTGACACAACACATTGTCCCACACTGCCACCCGGCCCTTGACACAACATTATCCCATCTCTGCCACCTGGCCCTTGACACAGCATTGTCCCATCACTGCCACTCGGCCCTTGATGCAACACATTGTCCCACACTGCCACCCGGCCCTTGACACAACATTATCCCATCTCTGCCACCCGGCCCTTGACACAGCATTGTCCCATCACTGCCACCCGGCCCTTGACACAACATTATCCCATCTCTGCCACCCGGCCCTTGACACAACATTATCCCATCAATGCCACCCGGCCCTTGACACAACATTATCCCATCTCTGCCACCCGGCCCTTGACACAGTATTGCCCCATCACTGCCACACGGCCCTTGACACAACATTATCCCATCTCTGCCACCCGGCCCTTGACACAGTATTGCCCCATCACTGCCACACGGCCCTTGACACAGTATTGCCCCATCACCGCCACCCGGCCCTTGACACAACATTATCCCATCTCTGCCACCCAGCATGACACAATGCTGCATTTCTGCAGACTACTGGTGGCAGTGCTGCCAAGTATATCAATATGCTGGGTTAGGTGTTCAGATAGGTTAAATTTAGGTTAGGTTTGATCACTTTAGATTGATTTAGAAATAGAACTTTTTTTTTCTATATTACAAGTAGATCTAGCCCAGGATATTAAAATTGCTGATGATGCACAGAGATGAGCAACTCACAACATGAAACAATCATACTCTAGTGAAATTGTAGTGAGAGTAGGTGGATATATTGTGAAAAAAGTATCGAATTGTGCAACTAAATGTTATTGATGTTTGCCTCATCTGTTGGAATAAATACCAACTAATTTGATTTTATTATTCCAGATTTCACCAAATACCCTTTCTTGATTAATCAAGAAATGCTAACCACGTATCTGTTTCAGGCTATTGGCCCTCATTAACATGTTGCAAGGTGTACCTCAATGGCTAAAAAAAACTGGTTCTTTATACTTGAAGCCAGATGAGGGCCAACAGCCTGAAATGCGTAGGGTATTTGGTGAATTCTGGAATAATAAAAAAAATAATAAATA
The DNA here is from genome assembly GCA_030710605.1 of Cordylochernes scorpioides. NCBI lineage: Eukaryota > Metazoa > Arthropoda > Arachnida > Pseudoscorpiones > Chernetidae > Cordylochernes > Cordylochernes scorpioides. The sequence goes on from CP092867.1 coordinate 51,563,463, forward strand.
AATAAAAAACGGTTAATATTCTGAGAGATGATGCAAGCCATCTGCAACTTTTAGATGCAAGATGAAGAGATACCTTTTTCTTAACCCTTAATTACTCACGTCGAAACACAGGTCTCACCTAAAATTTTAATCAAAAAAATAAATACGATTTTCGAGTCCAAATAATTTGTAAGTTTTTGTAGCTTAAGATAGCATCGAAATAAATATTTTAGACCATTTGTTCTATCGCTTGGTCCCTAGAAGGACGAAAAATAAAACAAAAAAAGCCACCGCCGAGACAAACGTCTCGACACGAGTACTTGTGTAATAATTTTGGTTTAGGTTTCATTTTCCGGCTGGCTCTATCTTCGTAAAACAGTAAGTTATTGTTCTTCTTCTAAGTATATTTTTTGTTCCTAAATATCCTAAATTCTCTCTCTCTCTGTCTCTCTTAGGTATTTAGAATTTATTTATTTTTATTCAATATTTTAATACTAAATATTTTCAAAAATATATATTATATTATAAAAAATGGCTAGTACTTCTGAGAGGAATCAGAGTGAATCCGACGTGGATTGCGATGAAATAATTTGTGATTTATCCGATACTTCTGATACCGAAATTTATAGTTATCATGACACAGACTCTGAACAGAATTCAGAGGCGGATGAAGAATTACCAAATGATTCTGAATTTTATTTTGGAAAGGATGGTGTCACAAAATGGAAAAAGACAATGTGGCAGAAAACCCAGATTCGTACAAGAAGTGTAAATATAATTACTCAATTGCCAGAGCCTAAATCTGAAGCAAAATCGATAGAATCTGAATCGGATGCATTTACAAAAATAATTGATAATGATATGGTACAAAAAATTGTAGATTGTACGAATGCTTATATAAGCAATATCAAAGAACATTTCTCTAGAGAAAGAGATGCCAAATTAACTACTGTAACAGAAATCCTAGCTTTATTTGGACTTTTGATAATGTCAGGTGTCAAAAGAGCTGCTCATTTAACTTCTAAAGAGCTATGGGCGGTGGATGGCTCAGGAGTAGAAATTGTGAGAGCAATTATGTCACAAGAACGTTTTTTATTTCTTCTACGTTGCCTGAGATTTGATGATATTACAACAAGGAAAGAACGAAAAAAGCTGGACAAACTTGCTCCAACTAGAGAATTTGTAGAAGCCTTTGTATATAACTGTAAAAAGCTCTATACTCCAGGTGAATATAATACAATTGATGAGAAGCTCATTCCATTTCGTGGCAGGTGTGGCTTTAGACAGTATATGCCCAACAAACCTGCAAAATATGGGCTCAAATTTTATACCATTAGTGATGCAAGGACATTTTATACCTTTAATTTTGAAATATATTGTGGAAAACAACCCGATGGTCCATATAAAAAAAGTAATTCACCCGATGATATCGTAAAAAGATTGATCACTCCAATATCTGGGACAAGCCGAAACATAAAAACAGACAATTGGTACACTAGTTATAAATTATCCCAAGATCTTCTTACAGAACATAACTCACTTTAGTTGGCACTTTGAAAAAAAAAATAAAAAGGAAATCCCTAAAATATTTCTGCCCCCACACACACACACACACACACACACAATAGGAATAGACCAAAATATAATACAGTAGAACTTGGATAATTCGAACTTCTTTAATTCGAAAACCTCTTTAATTCGAATATTTATCTTGGTCCTTAGAATTTGAAATAAATAAAATTTCCGTTTTTAATTCGAATTTTTGGATAATTCGAATTTTTTTATGGTCCCTTGGGGTTCGAATTATCCAAGTTTGACTGTAGTATATTTGGCTTCACTCAGAATACCACCCTTGTATCTTATGTCCCAAAAAAGAGGAAGGCTGTTCTATTGCTCTCAACAATGCACTCAACTCCCACAATTGACGAAGAAAGTGGATTCAAATTAAAACCTGAAATTGTAACATTTTATAATTTGACTAAAGGCGGGGTTGACATGGTGAACCAAATGTGTGGAACTTATTCTCTTGGCCATCGAACCAACAGATGGCTTCTATGCCTACTTTTCGACCTACTAAATGTTGCAGGCATAAATTCAGAAATAATTTTCAAGTCTTTAAATATAAATTCACCTCGAGTTCCAAGAAATCTTTTTGAAAAATATTTCCCTACAATTATTCCAGGATCATTTAAAAATTCGATCCCAATTGAAAAACTTGCCAAGAAGTCTCAATGACCTGATAATATTGCATTGCAAGAAAGCTGAAAGTCCAGAGGTAAGTTATATATTTCATAAAATTATTTAAAATGATAAACATAACAATCTTTTGTTTACCACAGATCGAAATGAGTGTAGAGTCAGAACCTAAGAAGCGAAAACGGTGCTATGTTTGCCAAAGTACCAAAGGTAGTATGACACAAATTATTTGCTACAAATGCAGGAGACACATCTGTCAACGTCATTCTTCAAATATTTGCAAAGATTGCGAATAATATCCGTCTGCAACTTTTAATAGTAGCCTATTTGTAAAACTATGTCAAACATTCATTGTTTTTACTATAGTCATTGTTTCAATAAAAATAAATAAATATAAAAATATTTTTTGCCTTAATTCACATGTGTCATAAACTACACACAATTACGAATATAATGCAGCCTAATTTTCAATCCAAATATTAAAATTTAACATATATTTCATTTTTTTTAAAGTGAGACCTGGATCTCAACGCGAGTACTTACGTAACAAATATGGGCGCGAGTAATTAAGGGTTAATGAAACACTATGTATGCCTGAATAAGAGTTGTCCAAATGCACCTGGAAAGCTGTTAGAATTACATGGAAACAATCTCTGTTACCAAGTTTTCCATCTATTATTCAATATTTGTATTAATATATGTATTTTTTAAATCATAGGCCGGTACATATTTTTCCAATAGATGATGGCAGGAGTGATCTTGTAAATATACAAAAATAAAACACCGTTTTTTTGTTTGTTTCCCATAAATTGTAAAACAAACGGCAGCTTTTAAGTCTTGGATATTCATCTTTAATCAATAAGGACCAATTTTCCGCATTTACCTTCTTATGCATAATAAGGATGCGATACCAAAACCAACGCAACAAAAACAAAAAAAAATAATTTTGAAAATTAACCTAATGAAAACACCTATTTTTGCTTTTAAACGATTTTTATCGATGTTATTTAGAAAAAATAGTAGTTATAATAAAAATATTTCTTTAATGACACTACTTAAATTATTTTAAACTTAGAATTTAAAAAATAAATAAATAAGGCTTCCAGGCTTAAGATTAAACTTAAGATTAAATTTAGATATTATAATTTTAATTTTATCAAAATTTCCAAATGTATAGGTTTTGCAATTTTAAAACATTTACATTTTATTAACAACATTTTTATTTTTGTTAAAATCGGTATGATTTTATAGGTTTTTACGTTGTTGTTGATGTCTTTAAATAACTATTTCCAAATCTACATGTCCAAATATTCAGGCGCCAGTGGGTGCAGAAAATCAGAGCACAAATTTATTCATCTATGGCACTTGTAGAGACCTAAAGCTGTGCCGGCTAGCAATAATGTTGATGGGAAAATTAACCAATCATTTTGGCTAAACAAATTTTTATTTAGACCAATAAAATAATCTTTCAATGTACAACAAATTTTAGATAAAAATAAGAAATAATACTTAAATAGGATCACGCACATATATAAGACTGGATATGTACCGGTTTTATCGAGTGAAAGTTTGCCTAACGAATATTATTCCGGAACACACAGAATATTATGATAATAATGATAATAATATTCGTTACATTATATATTTATCTATATATATATATATATATAATTGAATGTGATATAGGCTTAGCAAAATACGGTTATTCTTTTTGAGGATTTCTGGTTGTTTTTGTACTCACGTATGTTGTAGTTACGAGGACATCCCTTTAGATAAAAACAAATATATATTTATTCAAGGAACGACTTGTTCCATTTACAATTGTTAAAACGAGTTAGCGGTAAACATCAGCAAGGTTGAAGGTAGTAGTTGGAAGTAGTGTAATCGTAGTGACGTCAGCATCTATGATGATTAAAGTCAAAGTTTGCGTAACAATTCCCTCCTTACTTTGGCTTTATTCCCACGATGCTGAGGCTCTCCAGGTGTTTCTTCATCTGGTCTCGGGATAGGTCCTTTGTGAAGATATCCGCCTCCAGGTCCTGAGATGGCTTGTACAGAAGGCAGATGTCTCTGGATTCATAACAGTCTCTCAAGAAGTGGTACTTTCTGTTGATATGTCTACAGCGACTGCTTTGTTTAGGGCTGGAGATCCAGTTGATCAATGACTGACTGTCTGTATAGATCGCAGTTGGTTTTTCCATGAAATTCCATTCTTCCAGCTCTCGTAACAGGTTTATTATCCACTTGATTTGACAGCAGCTTTCACAAGCAGCTATCATTTCCGCTTCCATTGTGGAGAGGGCGACGAGTGGTTGTTTACTACTTTTCCAGTCTATAGTTGCTTCGCCGAGCTTCAATACATATCCGCCGTAGGATTTTCCGTCATGAGTGGTCGACCAGCTGGCATCGGCGTAGGACTTCAGGATTCCAGTCTTCCCTCTTTCAAATTTCACTCCTAGGTCAATTGTTCCTCGTAGGTATCTCATAACTCTTTTGATTGCTGTCCAGTGCATCTGTTTTGGTTGTCTGGAGTACTGAGAAAGTTTGCTAGTGATGTAAGCGATGTCGGGTCTGGTGTTAACAGCTAGAAACATTAGCATTCCAAGGGCTTCTTGGTAAGTGTGCTGATCACAATTGTCATCTTCAATATGATTGTCCAAATTGATTTCTTTGGAACCTGGTGTTGGAACTTCCTTACAAGTTTCCATTCCATATTTCTGCAATATTTGTTGTACATAGTGGCTTTGCTGTAGCGAAATTCCCTCCTTGTCTTGTATGATCTTGATTCCCAAAAACATGCCTTTACATGTTACATCCTTTATTTCCAGGTGATGTCTCAATTTATTGATGAATCTGTTTGAGGTATCTTCAGAATCTGAGACAGTGATAAAGTCATCAACATATATCCCTACATAGAAGTATTTGTCTTCATTCTTCCATTTAAATAGGCAAGGATCAGATTTAAGTTTTTCCAGTCCACAGTCATGAAGTACTTGACTGAATTTCTCATACCACGATCTTCCGGATTGAGGTAGACCGTAAATACTTTTGTTGAGTTTGCAAACTTTGTTTCTGTCTTGGACAAATCCAGCAGGTTGTTCCATGAATATTGTATTTTCAATGTTTCCATTTAGATAGGCTGCTTTCACATCAAATAGTTTAATGACTGAATCTTTTGTTGCTGCCATTGACAAAATAGTCCTGAGGGTGGCATTTTTAATTACAGGGCTGAAACTTTCGTTGTAATCTCTTCCTGGGATTTGGTTGTATCCCATTGCAACAAGTCTAGCATTGTAAGTTTTGTTTTCTTGGTCTTTAGATATTTTGAACACCCATTTACTTTTGACAACTTTAGCGTTTACAGGTCTAGGTACCAGTTCCCATACTTGATGCGAGTACATGTTCTGTATTTCCTCAAGCATTGCGTTCTCCCAATGTTTCTTGTCTTCGCATGTGATGGCTTCTTCATAGTCTTTCGGAATGGTTTCATTCGTAGTAGCCAGAACGTAGTCATCAAATCTTTTAGGTATTGTTCGAGTTCTTTGTGGTCTATCTGATTCACTTGACTCTGTCTGTCTGTTGATCATGGTATCTGGTGCTGGCTCTTCAATATCAACATCTGATAGAACATGATTGTCCAGTTGTTCATCCTCCTGAATGAAGAAATATGTGTCAGTGTCCGTATTATTATCACTTTGTTTTTCTTCCAAGATGACATTTTTGTTCTCTCTGAAGTGAATGTCTGCGGTTTCGAGAATGACTCTCGCTGTGATATCAAATACTCGATAAGCTCTTCTGCATCTTGAATAGCCTACAAATATTCCTCTCTTAGATTTAGCTTCTAGTTTGTGTCTTTGATGATTCTCGAGTTTATAGAAGACTTCACAACCAAATCTCATGATGTGAGAGACGGATGGCTTTTTACCTTTCCATTTTTCCATAGGGGTAGTGTCTGGGTCATTAGTTGTGGGAGTTAGATTGTACAGATATGCAGCTGTATTCACAGCTTCTGCCCAGAAGTGTAGGGGTAATTGGGAGTCTGCCAGAAGTGTTCGGCCTTTGTCTAATAGTGTTCTGTTAGCTCTTTCAACTCTCCCATTGCTTCTTGGGGTGTACGGTGTAGTTAGTTCATGTTTAATTCCTTTGGATTCTATGAAGGTTTCAAGGTTTTTATTGATAAATTCTGTTCCGTTATCTGTTATAAGTCGTTTTAGTTTTGAGTTTAGCTCGTTTTCTCTCTTTACAATAAACTTCTTCAAAACTTCTGCTGCAGAGAGTTTATCTTTGAGAAATTCTACAAATATTCTCCTAGAAAATCCATCTACGATGGTCAAGAAATATTTACTTCCGCCCAAGGAGTTTATTCTCATTGGACCACAGAGATCGACATAAATGGCTTCAAAGGGGTAGCTTTCCTGATTGCCATCTGTGTGAACATAGGGTACTTTGGTCATTTTTCCCAATGAGCAAGCATCACATTGATCAAGGGTACCATTTATAGAGTTCAAGCCTTTTAGAAGATTGTTCTTCAAAATCAGGTTCAGTTTGTTGTCACTAGGATGTCCTAACCTTCTGTGCCATGCAGTCCTAGAATTGTCCTTTGAAATCAAGCAATGTTCATTTGGAACATGAGTTGCTTCAGGTAAACGTGATAGGTTCAATGTGTACATGTTACCATCAAAGTTTCCTGTTCCTATTAGCTTGTCATCAGAAGAGTATATGTATGCTCCTTCAGAATTCAAAAGAACAGAGTTCCCTCTTCTTACTACGCTTGGAATGGACATTAGATTTCCTTTCAGGTGTGGTACATGGAGGACATTATGCAGGGTTACAGCGTTGTTAAGTTTGTCCTTACCTTGTACAGTAGCTTGGATTAATCCTGATGAGGCAGATTCGATGTGCCTCCCTTCTTCTGCCACTTGTATGCTTCTTCTCTCCTCCGTCTTATGCTCGATCCATTCACCATGGGAAGTCATGTGACTTGTGCACGCAGAATCAATTATCCACACGTCCTGAGTCGTCGGGCGTTCCTCCCTTGTGCTTGCATGTAGTGCGTATTCTGAAGTGGAGTCTCTTCGTTGGGATGGTTCCTCCGTTCGTTCTTGGATTGCTGATCTGGCTGTGTCTTTGTTTTGTTTTGGTCCTTTATGGTAGTTCCTTGTACTGGCCATGTTATTTTTGTTTGTTGTATTATTTAGATTTCCTTTGTTGTTAGGGTTGAACCAACAGTCCTTCTTGAAATGTCCTTTTCTTTTGCAAATGAAGCATGATTTTTCTTTGAATTGGTTGCCTGATGATCTGAATGCATTTTCATGATTTTTGCTTCTGTCCTGTCTTTTCTTCTCGAAATCCAGTAGAGCTTGTCTCAAGTCTGGTAAGGAGATTTCTCTGTTTATTGACAGTGCTGCTGCGATCGTGTCAAAGTTAGGTGTGAGTCCTTCAACAATGTATCGTACAAGTTCTCTTTCTGTTACAGTCTTTCCTAGCTGGGTGATCTCTTGTGCCAGTTTCTGTGCTCGTACAATATACATGTTGACATTTTCATTTGGGTTCAATTTTAGTCTGGCTAGATCCAACATTAGGTCTATCCTTTTATTTTCTAGAGATCCTTCAAACCTTTTCTTTATGTCGTACCAAATTCTTTTGGCTCTTTTATCGCCTCGAAAGATGATTGTTAAGTCATCCGAAAGTGACAATATTATTAGGCTGTATGCTTCCCGATTCTTTTTCTTCCAAATATCATATTCTAATTTATTATTTGTTAAGTCTGGCTCGTCATTAACAATTACGTCCTCGAAGAGATCTTTTGAATCTAGAATTGCTTCCATTTTCATGGACCACGTGGTATAGTTGTTTTCTGTTAACTGTTCGATTTTTGCTAAGTTATGTGTATCCATTTTTATTCAATATTTATTTTCTAAATTGGCGGTTAGTCCAATTATTTATTTTCTTTATGATTTAAATGGATCAATTGGCGGTTAGTCCAATTCGCGCGCCCAAACAACGCACTGCTACCAAATTGATATAGGCTTAGCAAAATACGGTTATTCTTTTTGAGGATTTCTGGTTGTTTTTGTACTCACGTATGTTGTAGTTACGAGGACATCCCTTTAGATAAAAACAAATATATATTTATTCAAGGAACGACTTGTTCCATTTACAATTGTTAAAACGAGTTAGCGGTAAACATCAGCAAGGTTGAAGGTAGTAGTTGGAAGTAGTGTAATCGTAGTGACGTCAGCATCTATGATGATTAAAGTCAAAGTTTGCGTAACAGAATGTCTGTCTGTCTGTACTCTATAGATTCAAAAACCATACATCCAATCGCCGTGAAATTTTGGGATATTATTAGGTATATCACCGGGAAGGTTTTTGAAAAATAATTTCATGAATATCTTGATTATCCTTAGAGTTATTTGCTGATTTGTAGATTTAACTCGCAAGCAGAGCCCCCAGTGTGACGATGATAACAAGTTTTCTTATCACTAAGTTTGTTATCTTAAATATTATTTATCAAAAGTAAGATTATCTCAGGATGACACGGCAATTTATTTGAGACAAGAATAATGATACAATTCCAAGGCGAAGATACTATTCCTTTAACTTCCAATTACCGAGGGAACCAATTAATATTGATTTTATTCAACTTATCGAGTATTTTTCAAGGGACCGGGAAAAAATGTTCACTAGATAAAACTATGATTTTCTAATGTAGAAAATTAGGAAAGACAAAATTCTGGATGATGGGCACACAGGGACCGGAAAAAATGTTCACTTTATCGAGAGATTCAAATTTACGAGTTTCAAATTATCAAAATATATCTTTTTTATTTTTTAATAAGTTTATAGAGAATTGTTTTAACAAATGTTCGTTAGACAAACCGTTAGACAAACCTTTACATATTTTCGAGCAAACATATCCTCTCTCTCTCTACTGAATAGATTTTAAAAATATATATATAAATAAAAATATCTAGAGATATACTACATGATCATAGCCAAAAGGCCGACAAACGATATTTTATATATAGAGACCTGGCTTCATGTGTCTTCTGCTCGAGTGAATGTTTCGCTGGTAGATTTTGTTCCTGCCTACTAAAACTTATTATCTGGCTTTGCCCGTGGTCTGCTTTAGTGAATATTCCCCTGAAGAATTTTGTTTATGTCAATCAAGCATGCATGATACAGCAATAGTGTCATAATCATTTCTGACTAAAAAATAATTGTTGCTCAGTACTTGGTTAATTATAATTTTCTTGGTTAAAAGTGCGACACAAAGCTCTTCCAGATTTAACTCTCTGTCCTGTTCAAATTTCAGCGAGATTAGTTATATATTGAGGGCGTGAATAGCCGACAAACACATATATATATGTTCCTGGCTTCGCCCGGTACGCGAGTAAAAGTTTGCCTAACAAACATTTGTTAAAACGATTCTAGAAAACATCCAATCCACCTATATATATATATTTATAAACATATAAAATATTGTTATAGGCGTTTAAATATATTTTTGAAACACATAATTCTTTTGAAACCATTGTTTAACCTGGGCTGGAGGAGGGGTTCCACTTAAAAGGCGCTAACCTGTTATACCTTACTCCGCCGTCTTTAGAGGACTCTATTCTGTTTTCTTTGAGGGAAGATCCGAATGCCGGCGACCTAAAGATGAGGGAGGCTCTGTTCTTGGGAGGATGCGGTACTTTGCACACGGGAGTACTTTTACCAACTCAGAAGGATGAGTCCGACACGACTAACTGGTGACTACTCTACTTTATTTATTTATTTATTTCGTCTCAATTTACAGGTGTTACATTCGAGCACAGCTCGCGAGTCACCTTGTCCTGGCTATTTACACATGGCGAGTTGGTGGAGTAGAAGTGGTCCCCCTAGGCCTTGCAGGAGGGCAGCTGTTGGGCGATGAGCTCTTGACTAAGTGTCAGGGCCGGGTCGTCGGAATCGGGGATTGATATCTCCTTTATTTTGTAGAATATCTTGTATGGTTGGATTATTTGAATTTTGCATTTGAAGGTATAATTTCTTAAAGGAAGTTTGGTACATATCTTCTAGATCGGGTTGGTTCAAGTCCTCCTTCAGTATCTTGTTTGATAGGTTGAATGGAGCTCCTATACTTGTCCAAAGGCAGATTCTCATAAATGCGTTTATCCTGTTTTTGTTTGTGGTTGTAATATATTTACACCAAATTGGGAGTACTACTCTACTATTTATTTATTTATTTCATCTCAATTTGCAGGTGTTACATTCGAGCACAGCTCGCGAGTCACCTTGTCCAGATTATTTACACATGACGAGTTGTAATGCTGGAGTGCCCCCCCCCCGAACCTTACAGGAGGGCAGTTGTTGGGTGTTTGCCTGTCAGCTAGCCATTGGGTCCAGGTCGTCGGATTCGGTGGCTGAGGTCACCTTGATTTTGTACAATTTCTTGTATAGTTGGATTTGATGATTTTTGAAATTGCGTGAATAGTCTTGTCGCAGAGTCTTGACAAATATTTTCTATATTAGGCTGGTTGAGATCTTCTTTGAGAATTTTGTTTGAAAGATTGAATGGGGCGCCTATAGTGATTCGTAAGCAAATCCTCATGAAGGCATCTATTCTTTTTTTATCCATAGGTGTGATATATTTGCCCCAGACTGGTAGTGCGTACGTGATGATGGGTAGAATACAGGTTTTGTACAACGTGAATTTATGCTTTGTTGTTAAATTACTTTTAAAATAAGCAGGCTTGAAAGAGATATTTTGGCTATCTTTGCCTTTCTTATGGTGTTTTGGACATGTAGGTTAAATTTTAATTTCGAATCCAAAGTGACACCAAGGTACTTGGCATAGTCGGCCCAACTAATAGTGCTTGAGTTTACTGTCAAGTTGGTTTGTGGCTTGAATTTTTTGTTATCTCTTGGGGGAAAAAGTATTGCTTGAGTCTTAGTTGGGTTAATGTCTAGTTTCCACTCATCGCACCATTTGATTATGTCATTTAGGTAATTCTGAAGCTGAGTAACCAATAGGTCGACTGATTTAGAGTTAAATAAAATTGCTGTGTCATCTGCGAAGAGCTTAAGTTTACATTTAGAGTGCAGTGGGATGTCATTAATGTAAATATTGAAAAGGTAGGGTCCGAGGATAGAGCCTTGAGGTACTCCAGTCTGGATAGGCTTTGGTTCAGTTATAAAATTTCCTTGCTTGACTGAAAATGTCCTGCCCTGTAGATAATTCTGCATAAAATTGATAATGTCACTTGGAAACTGGTGTTTTGTGAGTTTCTTTATAAGGCCATTATGCCAAACTTTATCAAATGCTTTCGCAAAATCTAGAAAGACAGCACCTACCACTTCCTTGTGGGATCTTCTTATCTGGATGTAGTCCATAACTGCAATGAGTTGGTGAGTTGTTGAATGCCCCCTTCTAAATCCGAATTGCTGCGGGATGATGAAGTTAGAGTTGTCCAAGTACCTCTGAAGTCTACGTAAAATAATTCTTTCGTAAATTTTGCCGATGGTGGGGAGGAGGCTGATAGGTCTTAGATCTTCAGGAGATTTAGCGGATTTTTTTGGAATTGGAATTATGATAGCATGCTTCCAGACTTTGGGGTAGTAACACAAGTGAAGTGCGGCGTTGAAAACTCCAGCTAGAAATACAATCCATTTGATGGGAAGATTCTTGGCCATTTTCGGAGTGATATTGTCATGGCCAGGAGCTTTGTGTTTAGCTAAGTATTTAATCACTTCCTTGACTTCATTTGGTGTCGTCATTGTGAGCATTTTTTCTTGTTGGTGATTATAAGTTATGTTTGGTTGGTCTTCTTCTTTTTCCTTGGAGAACTGGTTGGAGAAGTGTTCTGCAAGTTCATTTCCGATTTCTTTGTCGGTCAATAAGGTTTTGCCGTTCATTACTAAATTTGAGATCCTTTCCGTTTTTTTTCCTGATAGGTTTTGTTTTTCTCCAGAAGTCCTTTGGGCTTGATTCAATCTTGTGTATGAATTGATTCCAGTTCTCGGTGGAGTCAGATTTGAAGGCTTTGTTAACTTTTCCCTGTAGGTTTAAATAAATGGCTCTATGGGCTGGATCCCAGGTTGCTTGCCATCTCTTACGAGCTTTATTCTTTTCTTTTATCAAGGCCTTGGTCGAAGGGTTCTGTTTTGATTAAGAGGATGATATAACCGTGTTTTTTGAGTAGCTGTTGTAGATTTTATCATTTAGTATGGTCACTGCTGAGTCAATATTGGCTTCCGTTTTCAAGGGTACTCTAGGAGGCGTACTGGAAATTAAATCTTGTTGGAAGTGAACCCAGTTAGTGAGTCGGCAAGCCCTAGTCGTGAATTCATCCTTCGGGCAGGTCAGCTCTAGGATTACTGGGAGGTGATCTGAAGATAAGGCATCCAGGGTCTTAATCCTCGAAGTCCAGGGGATGTTTCTAAGAATTGCGATGTCTAGAAAGTCTGGATTTCCCAAAGGACTGTAGTGCGTGGGTGAAGAAGGTGCGACAATATCCAGGTTTTCTTTTTCGGAAAAATTATGAAGCACGGTTCCACTATTATTGGAGGTTCTTGAGCCCCAAAGAGGGTGCTTGGAGTTCCAGTCTCCTGCAGCGATTACTGATTGATTATTCTCTGACAAGAGATTCAGATCTTCCTCCAGTAGTGGTAGATCGGGTTTCTTATAGATTGACGATATCTGCACTACTGCCCTTCCATCTGGTTTCATTAGAATTGTGGTGTTTTCCATGTTAGATGTTTGAATCAGCACTTTTTTATATTTAAGATAGTTTTTTAGAATTATTGCCGTTCCACCGCCCCTTCCAACGATTCTATCGTCTCTTATTGTCTGATAGTTTCTGAGTTTGAGGTCGACAGATGGTTTTAAGTGTGTTTCACTGAGCAGTGCCATGTCTATTGAGTTTTCTTCTAAAAACTGTAGGAATTCTTCTTTTTTGAGTTTGATTCCGTTGCAATTCCAGAAAACGATTTTTAAAGGTAATTTGCCTTTCATTGTAAAAAGGTTTTGATAATTTCTAATAACTTTTCGCATAGTTCCCTGGTGCCAGAACGAGTAGTTTTCTTTTTTGCAGTTTCAGCGTAACTTGCCTTTTGTTTTTCAACAGTTGCTTCTTCTGTTTTAGTGGAGCTTGCTTGAGGTATGTTGTTAGGGGAGTTTTGTCTGGGAGGCTTTAGCTGCTGTTGTTGTGGCTTCGGAAAATTTGGGCATCCGTGGTAATTGGCTGTGTGCGCCTCTCCACAGTTAGCGCACTTTGGTGGGAGCTGTTTCGACTTTCTTGGACAATCCTTCGAATGGTGTTCTTCAGCACACTTGACGCATTTGGGCTTCAAAAAGCAGTTTAGCTGGCCATGCCCAAAGCCCTGGCAGTTAAAGCATTGGGTCACTCGTTTTGTAGTCCTGAATGATTCCACGACTATTTTTTGGTAAAGTATTTCGGTTATTCCATAGATTCGTTTATTTTGTTCATTTTTCGGTAGCTCTACTAGGACTATATTCATCGGTATTTTGGTCGATTGTCTATGGAGTCTTTTGACAATGACCTCAGTGAAGCCCATTGAGACCAGTTCAGTTACGACGTCTTCTTCTTTGAAGGCTGTTGTGATACCCCCTTCAATACCACTTTCAGTGGTTTTTCCTCCTGTAGTCTGTAGGAATATCCTCCATTATTTTTCTGTACATATTCCCTGATTTTTTTGAAGTCGCCTATGTTTTTCGATTTAATTATGTGCTTTTTGCCAGAAATCGTGACTTGGAATGGTTCCATGCACAAGTCTGTTAGTTCTTGGCAAAAAGGCTTCCAATCTGCTACATTTTCTGCAATAACAGGAGGAATTCTCGGTTTTTTCACGTTAGTGACTGTAGTCCATGGGCCATCGTTGTCGTTATTTTCTTCATCGTCTTGCGGTGGGTGAGCTGCGTTCATTTGTTGAGAAACTCCAATGGCGGGACTTTGTTCGTCGATGTCCATTCTAGGCGTTTTCAGGTTACGCTCGCTCCTAGTTGGCGATCTTGAGTCATCCTGGGATCCGCGAGTTCTCTTCTTTGATTGAGCCGTTTCCTCAAGTTTATACTCGATTCCACATTTGTCTAGGATCTTCGTTATTAAGGAGGCTTCGATTATGCATAGTTTCTCGCCGGTTGGTCCGATCGTCGATTTAATTACAATCGGTGGCATATTATTTTTTTTGATTGAATAATACTGAGGTAGCACTTGTTGTTGTTGTTTATTATCGTTTTACTACTCTATTATTTATTTATTTATTTCGTCTCAATTTACAGGTGTTACATTCGAGCACAGCTCGCGAGTCACCTTGTCCTGGCTATTTACACATGGCGAGTTGGTGGAGTAGAAGTGGTCCCCCTAGGCCTTGCAGGAGGGCAGCTGTTGGGCGATGAGCTCTTGACTAAGTGTCAGGGCCGGGTCGTCGGAATCGGGGATTGATATCTCCTTTATTTTGTAGAATATCTTGTATGGTTGGATTATTTGAATTTTGCATTTGAAGGTATAATTTCTTAAAGGAAGTTTGGTAAATATCTTCTAGATCGGGGTGGTTCAAGTCCTCCTTCAGTATCTTGTTTGATAGGTTGAATGGAGCTCCTATACTTGTCCGAAGGCAGATTCTCATAAATGCGTTTATCCTGTTTTTGTTTGTGGTTGTAATATATTTACACCAAATTGGGAGTGCGTATGTTACTATCGGGAGGATACAACTTCTGTATAGAGTAAACTTTTGTTTTGTAGTCAATTTGCTTCTATAGTTGAACAGGCTTGATAATGTTATTTTTGCGATTTTTGCTTTCTTTATGACATTTTTGACATGCATGTTGAATTTCAACTTGGAGTCTAAGGTAACTCCAAGATATTTAACGCTGTCAGTCCAGTTAATAGGGCTCTGGTTTACCTTCAGGATGGATTGTGGCTTGAATTTTTTATTGTCTAGTGGAGGAAAAATTATTGCCTGAGACTTTTTTGGGTTGATGTCTAATTTCCAATCATTGCACCAGTTGGTTATACTGTTTATGTAATTTTGGAGTTGTGTAGTTATTATTCCTATTGATTTGGAGTTTGATAAAATTGCTGCGTCATCTGCGAAAAGTTTTATTTGACATTTTGGATGTGGAGGGAAATCGTTGATGTAGATGTTGAATAGGTAGGGTCCAAGGATAGAGCCTTGAGGGACTCCAATCTGGGTTGGTTTTGCCGTGGTTATATAATTCCCTTGCTTAATTGAAAAGGTTCTGTCCTGGAGATAGTTTTTCAAGAATTTGATAAAAGCCCTTGGAAATTGATTTTTTGTTATTTTTGCTATCAAGCCATCATGCCATATTCTATCGAAGGCTTTGGTAAAGTCTAGAAAAACAGCACCTACTGCCTCCTTGTGGGACTTTCTTATTTGGATGTAGTCTATTACTGTGATTAGCTGGTGGGTTGTGGAGTGTCCTTTTCTGAATCCAAATTGTTGAGGAATGATAAAGTTAATAGAATCCATGTATGACTGCAATCTGCGAAGAACGATTCTCTCGTATACCTTACCAATGGTAGAGAGAAGGCTGATTGGTCTGAGATCTTCAGGTGATTTGACAGGTGATTTTTTTGGAATGGTTATGATAATGGCATGTTTCCATGTCTTCGGGAAATAGCACAGGTGTAATGCAGCGAGGAAGATCCCAGCGAGGAAAACTATCCATTTGATGGGGAGGTTTTTAGTCATTTGCGGCGTAATATTGTCGTGGCCTGGAGCTTTGTGATTACCTAGGTTTTTAATCACTTCCTTGACTTCATTTGGCGTTGTCATTGATAGTATATTCTCTTGGGGATGATGGCAAGTGTTATCTGTTAGGTAAGACGGAACCTCATCCTCCGCCTTGGAAAAGTATTTGGAAAAATGCTCTGAAAGATCATTTCCAATTTCTTTGTCGGTCAGCAAGGTTTTTCCATTTGCATTTAAACTAGTGATTCTGTCAGTTTTTTTCCTAATGGGTTTTTTTTCCAGAAGTCTGTTGGGCTCGATTCAAGTTTGCTCAAAAAACTATTCCAATTTTCAGATTTCTCTGCTTCAAGGGCTTGATTTACCTTTCCTTGAAGATTGAGGTAAGTAGCTCTATGAGCTGGATCCCAGGTTGATTGCCATCTTTTCCTAGCTTTATTTTTCTCCCTTATTAAGGCTTTGGTTTTTGGGTTCTTTATTAATTTGGAAGATGAGACTATGGTGTTTTTCGAGAAGCTATTATTTATTTTCTCGTTTAAAATTCCAACTGCTGAATCAATGTCTACTTCAGTTTTCAAGGGGAGTCTGGGGGGCGTGGTGGAGATTAGATCTTGTTGAAAATGAACCCGATTAGTTACTCGGCTGAGCTGGGTTGTGAATTCATCCTTTGGGCAATTCAAATCAAAGATTACAGGGATATGGTCAGATGATAAATTGTCGGTGGTTCTGGCCTTTGGGGTCCGGGGAATGTTTTTAAGTACGGCGAAGTCTAGGAAATCGGGATTGCCGAGTGGACTGTAATGCGTGGGTGACGAAGGTGCGACAATGTCGAGGCTTTCTCTTTCAGAGAAATTGTGCAGCACGATTCCACTACTCTACTTTTATTATTATTATTCTGTACATAACCCGGACTCCTGGAGCGTACGAAAGTCGCCAACTGTCCGGGTTTGTCTTCTGACTTATTGTCTGTTTGTTGCAGTTGACATCCAACTGATTAGATGTCGCCAGGCTGTTTTATTTTTGGGGAGGTTCTTCAATGCTTCTTGGTTGAATGTGCTGGTGTTAAGTAGAGTTGCAGTCTGGAATCTCTGAAGATGGTAGGACGGGCAACTGAATAGGAGGTGGTCGACTGTTTGATTTTCTTGGTGACAGTGTTGGCATACGGGGTCGTTGTTTTTGGAGGTTCTGGCGATGTCGGCTTGAACGAAGCCATGTCCTGTCAGAATTGTAGAGGTGACGTTGCAATATTTTAGTTTTGGGAGAATTGAGATTAGAAGACTAGGAGATGCAGCTACTCTACTGAGGTTTCTTGTAGCATGGTCTGTGGTGTAGAGGTCGGTCCATAGTTGGAGGGCGAACTGTTTGCTTTGAGAGCGGACATATTTCCTAGGAAGGGTTGCGAAGTGTAAAGGCAATTTGGATTGAGCTGCGGCTTTGGCGACTTCATCGGCCTGTTCATTTCCAACGATGCCGCAATGACTCCGGACCCAGCAGAGTTGAACATTGTCCAGAGTATTGAGGTTTCTGATTATCTCTGCAGTAAGTGGGGTTCTAGGGATATCGGAGTGACAGATGGCATGTAGAGCTGCCTGGCAGTCGGAAGCAATGACAAAGTCTTGTCGCGGCATGATCCTAATAGATCTGGTGGCATAAAGAATCGCCAAAAGTTCCGCCTGGAAGGAGGTACAGCTGTTGTGGAGTTTAAGTTTCAGTGGTGAATAGGGAGGTGGGAGCACCACTGCTGCGCCAACCCCGTTGGTTGACCGAGAGCCATCTGTATAAACAATAGTGGCCCGTTCTGGCAGTGACTTGGAGAATTGGAGAGGTCTTCTAAGAGGTGGGTAGGGTACCGAGGAGGGACTGGGACGTGACTCAAAAGGGCCTTCTCTTAGCGCTTCCAAGTATGCTAGATGGGATTTGATAGATATATTCAGTGGAGGACAACCTGTGAGGGAGATTGCTGGGATAATTGGAGTACACGGGCCTCCTCTGATTAAAGCTTTAGCGTATTTGTAATGGAAGCCACGTAGCTTCCGGATGCCATTGGTGTCGAACACCCGCTTGCCCCAAACCCCATAGCCATAGAGGATGGCTGGGAGGATCACCATGTTATGTATTTTCGGCCCGCGCTGAAGGTTAATCCGAACTGCCCCTGGATCGTGCTGGTTAGTCGAGGGAGAATCCACCTGCACCTCTTGAGGATGTTGTCCAGGTGACATTACGAAGTTTCTTTTGGAATCAAAGGTAACACCGAGGATTTTTATAGTGTTATCAATTAGAATAGGTTGGTTTTGAAAATGTATGCCGTGATAGCCTGGACGCTTGGCTTTCCAATGGAAGAGGCAGGCTTGGGTTTTCCTTGGGTTGAATGTTAGCCCCTGAGTCTTGCCCCAATGAAAGAGCTGTTTTAGGAATTGATTGATCTCTCGTGTTGGGAATCTGCGGAGGAAGTGAATCAGTACCGTGAAATCGTCTGCGAAACTGATGATTTCACTGTTGTTTGGCCTTGGAAGGAGATGGATTTTTCTAGCCACTATGTTGAAGTAGAAGGGGCTCAGTGCTGCACCTTGGGGGACCCCAAGTAGAGTAGTAGAGGTAAGGGTGGCGTTCCAAGCGTTGTAAATTACCTGCCTTCCTCGGAGGAAGCTCGCGGACAGTTGAATCAACTCTTCTGGGCAGTTAAGGTCGCGGAGGCCTTGAATGATGGTGTGTCTTTGAACGGTGTCGAAGGCATGGCTGATGTCCAGACCAATAGCCAAGGTCTTCCTCCAGTGCTGCAGGCCTTCACTGATGTTGTTGTTAATGGAATCGAGCGCCATTTCAGCTGAGCGCCCTGGAAGGAAGCCAAACTGCTGGGGTGAGAACTAGCCTTTGTAATCCGCTATCCATTGCAGGCGCGCCAGTATACACCGTTCAAGGACTTTGGCCAAGGTATTGAGCAGCGTGATGGGACGGTATTTCTCCAGTTGGTTGGAGGAAGAAGAGTTTTGTTTGGGTATGAGAACTAACCGACCGGATTTCCAGGGTGTTGGGAAGTGTCCGAGACGTAAGCATTTGGTGAAAATTTGTGGCAGTGTTTTATGCAGCGTTGGCCCACCAAGAAGAAGGCATCTGGTACCTAGCCTGTCGGGACCAGGGGATTTCCTCCGACCGCATCGACGGATCGCGCGAAGGACTTCAGACACTGTAAAGGCTGGTTCTTGGTTGTAGGGTTGGAGCCAATCAATTGATGGGGTTGGCGCTGTCCAGTCTGTTGGAAAATAGTGCTGAAGTACTTCATGGCAGGTTTCCTCTGGGGTGAGTGGAGTGCCGTCGTTGTGTTTGAGCAGAGGTGGCCCAAGAGAACCTCTTCGGCCTTTGGAGATATATCGGTGGATGGAGCTCCATGCGGCCGAGGAGACCTCTTGGCACAGTGTTATCCAGGAGAGATGCTTTTCTCGCCTTATAGCCGCCTTGAGTTTGTTGTGGCAGGCTCTATAAAGACCTTTAAAGAAGCTCCTGATATAAAAGGAGGTGCTTTGATAGCAACGTCGTAAAGCAACAACTAAATTGCGGAGTTTTGAAAGCTCCTTGTTCCACCATGGTCTTGAAGGCCTTGGAGATTTTGATTTCTTTCTCATGGAGACATTGCAGGCCTCCTGAAGACAGGTAGTGAGGAGAGTAACCACCTCATCAATGTCGCCTGGAGTGAATGCGGTCTGGAGACGCGATGTGACATGGTGGAGGCTGGACCCAATGAAGGCAGTGAAGGTCTCTTCCAGACATGAAGTCTCAACCCATGAGCAAATAGGCTCTGTGGAAATGATGTCATCGAAATTTGTAAGGATTGGCAGATGATCAGAGAAAGCCATCTCCTGGAGACATGATCTAGTGGCGCGAATGGCTAGCGAGCTGGATGCTAGGGTAACGTCGATGGAAGAGCGCAGGGATCCGTTGGACCAGGTGTAATGGTTGGGAGATCCCAAGAACTGTAGGCCCATCAGTGAAGCAGAGTCCTCCAGGCTGGCCCCACGGGCATCGCGGGTAGCTCCAATACCCCAGGTTGGAGAGTGGGCGTTGGCGTCCATGCCAAGAATGCATGAGAAGGATCCTATGTTTATTGCAGATTCCAAGGTTGGTAGGAAAGATAAATCCGGGACACTGTTGTGCCAGTACGCCGAAGCGAGGACAACAGCCTGGTTGCCTAACCGGATGAGGGCCGTGGAGATGTTTGGGTCAGGTGAGCTAAGTGGAATGGCGTTTAGATTTGATCGTATTACAAGCCCAGAAGGTGCATTGTTTTCATTTGGGATGAATGTGTCAAAGCTTGAATCAGGCCATTTAAAGTTCTTTGGTAATTCTTGAAGTAAAATAGCGTCTATCTCTTGTTCTATTGCAATGGTGGAGAGTTCGAGGACTGCAGAAGGCGATTTCCTAAGATTGGATTGGAGAACTCTGAAGGATCTATGCATTCTTGTTGAGTTGAGCCAGCTTGGCCTTCTCCAGAGGACAAGCCCGGGATGTCGCGTAGTGATTGAGCTGCTCAAAAACAGCGCCCGCCTTCTTGCAGCAATTGTGACATTTTGCTGAAGTGTTGGGACAGGCGTGGCCCTCGTGACCTGTCGAACCACATTTGTAGCAGATAGGTTGGGCAGCAGGGCATGAAGTAGCGCGGTGGCCGAAGCTGCAGCAGCGGTAGCATTGCTTCAGGGAGTAGCTTCTTTCGTAGCGTAAAATTAAACCTGCTATAGGCATCTTACCTCGATGCTCTAGGAAATTAGCCGTCTGATCGTCTACTTCCAGGAAGACTGTAGTGTACCCATGGGGATTGTCCTTTGGGCGGTGGGCAACCTTGATGTGCCTTTTTCCTGGGAGAATTTTTATAAAATCGTTGTTTTGGAGGCTTCCCACTATCATGTCGTTGGTCGTGGAGCACTCCACGCCAAATAAGCAATATCTGGGATATATTGTTGGTCTTTCCGTGCAGTTTAGGGATTTTGGGATGTTTTTGTTGGCCTGGAGTCTGGCCGCTAGAGTTGATGCACCTTCGGTGGTTTTAGTGTGAATTACCAGCCGTCCTTTCCCATTAACGGAGGCTGCCATTTCGGGGGAGTTCAGAATTGATGAATCTGCTTTTTGGATCTCGCGTAATATTTCTCGAGAGTCTGTAGCTGGGTTGCTTGATTTAATGACCGCATGGGACTCATAGGCGGCTGCGAAATTTTTGGAGGCTGGTTTAATCAATTGCTTTATTGGAGGAGGGGTAGGTTTTTTGGTATTTGGTTTGGCAACGGCGTTGGTGTAGAGTTTTTCCTTGTGTAGTTGATATTCTTTTCCGTGGTTTATGCCTTTATAGACATCAAAGATGATATCTTCTGTGCCTTTCAGAGCCCATTCCACCAGGGAAAGCATTGGCTGGAGCTGCTCCGGCGTCATGCCGTTGGACTTAGCTACGTCAGCCATTTTCTTGGTGACTTTCTGGTGAATGACCTTTAGATGATTAAACTCAAGGTTGCAAGGAGGTTCACTGATTCGCGGGCGTTTTACGCTTCCGTCTCCCGTTGCGTCAGATGATTCAACTTCCATTCTTGTTGAAAAAAAAAACTTACCATAAATTAATATTCATAAATAGAATTTGTTTACTCTTGTTGTTCGACTTCTGGAGTATTTATATTTACAAACTTGTATAAATGCAAAACTTACTCTACTTTTCATTTCATCTCAATTTGCAGGTGTTACATTCGAGCACAGCTCGCGAGTCACCTTGTCCAGATTATTTACACATTGCGAGTTGTAATGCTGGAGTGGCCCCCGGAACCTTACAGGAGGGCAGTTGTTGGGTGTTTGGCTGTCAGCTAGCCATTGGGTCCAGGTCGTCGGATTCGGTGGCTGAGGTCACCTTGATTTTGAACAATTTCTTGTATAGTTGGATTTGATGATTTTTGAAATTGAGAGAATAGTCTTGTTGCAGAGACTTGATAAATCTCTTCTAGATTAGGCTGGTTGAGATCTTCTTTGAGAATTTTGTTTGAAAGATTGAATGGGGCTCCTATAGTGGTTCGTAAGCAAATCCTCATGAAGGCATCTATTCTTTTTTTATCCGTAGGTGTGATATATTTGCCCCAGACTGGTAGTGCATACGTGATGATGGGTAGAATACAGGTTTTGTACAACGTGAATTTATGCTTTGTTGTTAAATTACTTTTAAAATTGAGCAGGCTTGATAGAGATATTTTGGCTATGTTTGCCTTTCTTATGGTGTTTTGGACATGTAGGTTAAATTTTAATTTCGAATCCAAAGTGACACCAAGATACTTGGCATGGTCGGCCCAACTAATAGTGCTTGAGTTTACTGCAAGTTGGTTTGTGGCTTGAATTTTTTGTTATCTCTTGGGGGAAAAAGTATTGCTTGAGTCTTAGTTGGGTTAATGTCTAGTTTCCACTCATCGCACCATTTGATTATGTCATTTAGGTAATTCTGAAGCTGAGTAACCAATAGGTTGACTGATTTAGAGTTAAATAAAATTGCTGTGTCATCTTCGAAGAGCTTAAGTTTACATTTAGAGTGCAGTGGGATGTCATTAATGTAAATATTGAAAAGGTAGGGTCCGAGGATAGAGCCTTGAGGTACTCCAGTCTGGATTGGCTTTGGTTCAGTTATAAAATTTCCTTGCTTGACTGAAAATGTCCTGCCCTGTAGATAATTCTGCATAAAATTGATAATGTCACTTGGAAACTGGTGTTTTGTGAGTTTCTTTATAAGGCCATTATGCCAAACTTTATCAAATGCTTTCGCAAAATCTAGAAAGACAGCACCTACCACTTCCTTGTGGGATCTTCTTATCTGGATGTAGTCCAGAACTGCAATGAGTTGGTGAGTTGTTGAATGCCCCCTTCTAAATCCGAATTGCTGCGGGATGATGAAGTTAGAGTTGTCCAAGTACATCTGAAGTCTACGTAAAATAATTCTTTCGTAAATTTTGCCGATGGTGGGGAGGAGGCTGATAGGTCTTAGATCTTCAGGGGATTTAGCGGATTTTTTTGGAATTGGAATTATGATAGCATGCTTCCAGACTTTGGGGTAGTAACACAAGTGCAGTGCGGCGTTGAATACTCCAGCTAGAAATACAATCCATTTGATGGGAAGATTCTTGGCCATTTGCGGAGTGATATTGTCATGGCCAGGAGCTTTGTGGTTAGCTAAGTATTTAATCACTTCTTTGACTTCATTTGGTGTCGTCATTGTGAGCATTTTTTCTTGTTGGTGATTATAAGTTATATTTGGTTGGTCTTCTTTTTCCTTGGAGAACTGGTTGGAGAAGTGTTCTGCAAGTTCATTTCCGATTTCTTTGTCGGTCAATAAGGTTTTGCCGTTCGTTACTAAGCTTGAGATCCTTTCCGTTTTTTTCCTGATGGGTTTTGTTTTTCTCCAGAAGTCCTTTGGGCTTGATTCAATCTTGTGTATGAATTGATTCCAGTTCTCGGTGGAGTCGGATTTGAGGGCTTTGTTAACTTTTCCCTGTAGGTTTAAATAAATGGCTCTATGGGCTGGATCCCAGGTTGCTTGCCATCTCTTACGAGCTTTATTCTTTTCTTTTATCAAGGCCTTGGTCGAGGGGTTCTGTTTAATGAAGAGGATGATATAACTGTGTTTTTCGAGTAGCTGTTGTAGATTTTATCATTTAGTATGGTCACTGCTGAGTCAATATTGGCTTCCGTTTTCAAGGGTACTCTAGGAGGCGTACTGGAAATTAAGTCTTGTTGGAAGTGTACCCAGTTAGTGAGTCGGCAAGCCCTAGTCGTGAATTCATCCTTCGGGCAGGTCAGCTCTAGGATTACTGGGAGGTGATCTGAAGATAAGGCATCCAGGGTCTTAATCCTCGAAGTCCAGGGGATGTTTCTAAGAATTGCGATGTCTAGAAAGTCTGGATTACCCAAAGGACTGTAGTGCGTGGGTGAAGAAGGTGCGACAATGTCCAGGTTTTCTTTTTCGGAAAAATTATGAAGCACGGTTCCGCTATTATTGGAGTTTCTTGAGCCCCAAAGAGGGTGCTTGGAGTTCCAGTCTCCTGCAACGATTACTGATTGATTATTCTCTAACAAGAGATTCAGATCTTCCTCCAGGAGTGGTAGATCGGGTTTCTTATAGATTGACGATATCTGCACTACTGCCCTTCCATCTGGTTTCATTAGAATTGTGGTGTTTTCCATGTTAGATGTTTGAATCAGCACTTTTTTATATTTAAGATAGTTTTTTAGAATTATTGCCGTTCCACCGCCCCTTCCAACGATTCTATCGTCTCTTATTGTCTGATAGTTTCTGAGTTTGAGGTCGACAGATGGTTTTAAGTGTGTTTCACTGAGCAGTGCCATGTCTATTGAGTTTTCTTCTAAAAAATGTAGAAATTCTTCTTTTTTGAGTTTGATTCCGTTGCAATTCCAGAAAACGATTTTCAAAGGTAATTTGCCTTTCATTGTAAGTAAGTTTTGATAATTTCTAATAACTTTTCGCACAGTTCCCTGGTGTCAGAACGAGTAGTTTTCTTTTTTGCAGTTTCAGCGTAACTTGCCTTTTGTTTTTCAACAGTTGCTTCTTCTGTTTTAGTGGAGCTTGCTTGAGGTATGGTGTTAGGGGAGTTTTGTCTGGGAGGCTTTAGCTGCTGTTGTTGTGGCTTCGGAAAATTTTGGCATCCGCGGTAATTGGATGTGTGCGCCTCTCCACAGTTAGCGCACTTTGGTGGGAGCTGTTTCGACTTTCTTGGACAATCCTTCGAATGGTGTTCTTCAGCACACTTGACGCATTTGGGCTTCAAAAAACAGTTTAGCTGGCCATGCCCAAAGCCCTGACAGTTAAAGCATTGGGTCACTCGTTTTGTAGTCCTGAATGATTCCACGACTATTTTTTGGTAAAGTATTTCGGTTATTCCATAGATTCGTTTATTTTGTTCATTTTTCGGTAGCTCTACTAGGACTATATTCATCGGTATTTTGGTCGATTGTCTATGGAGTCTTTTGACAATGACCTCAGTGAAGCCCATTGAGACCAGTTCAGTTACGACGTCTTCTTCTTTGAAGGCTGTTGTTACCCCCTTCAATACCACTTTCAGTGGTTTTTCCTCATGTAGTCTGTAGGAATATCCTCCATTATTTTTTTGTACATACTCCCTGATTTTTTTGAAGTCGCCTATGTTTTTCGATTTAATTACGTGCTTTTTGCCAGAAATCGTGACTTGGAATGGTTCCGTGCACAAGCCTTTTAGTTCTTGGCAAAGAAGCTTCCAATCTGCTACATTTTCTGCAATAACAGGAGGAATTCTCGGTTTTTTCACGTTAGTGACTGTGGTCCATGGGCCATCGTTGTCGTTATTTTCTTCATCGTCTTGAGGTGGGTGAGCTGTGTTCATTTGTTGAGAAATTCCAGTGGCGGGACTTTGTTCATCGATGTCCATTCTAGGCGTCTTCAGATTACGCTCGCTCCTAGTTGGCGATCTTGAGTCATCCGATTGGGAGCCGCGAGTTCTCTTCTTTGATTGAACCGTTTCCTCAAGCTTATACTCGATTCCACATTTGTCTAGGATCTTCGTTATTAAGGAGGCTTCGATTATGCATAGTTTCTCGCCGGTTGGTCCGATCGTCGATTTAATTACAATCGGTGGCATATTATTTACTTGCGGATTTTTTTAATAGTTTATTTCCTGTTTATTTTCAATCAACTTACTCTACTTTATTTTCCATCACAATATATACATTTCTAAATACACACGTGACCAGACGTCCGTGGTCAAATTAAATTAAAAACAATATAAACAGAATAATAAAGAAAATAAATTAAAAATAGAATAAACTCCAACAACATTTATTAAATTTTAAATATGATATTTTCTTTAAATATATATTAATACTAGCGGACGTACCCGGCTTCGCCGGGGTTTTACCCGAGTAAAAGTTTGTCTAACGAATCTCTCGATAAAGTGAACATTTTTTCCCGGTCCCTTGAAAAATACTCGATAAGTTGAATAAAATCAATATTAATTGGTTCCCTCGGTAATTGGAAGTTAAAGTATCATTTTTGTATCATTATTCTTGTCTCAAATAAATTGCCGTGTCATCCTGAATTTTGTCTTTCCTAATTTTCTACATTACAAAATCATCGTATCATCATGATAATATTTAGAGCAGATTGTTGAATTATAACAGATAAATTAGAATATTTATCTTGATTATTTCTAGGCGAAAAGTTATTTCAAAAATTTTATTTGCTAGAAACCTTCCCAGTACTATACTAAATAACTTCCCAAAGTTTCATGGCGATCCAATGAGTGGTTTGGTCAGGCATAAAGGACAAACAAACAAACAGACACACATACATTCATTTTTATATATATAGATTGAAATGCAAAGTTTTTTTTTTACAACGTCATTGGAATATTATATTACTAAATCCTCTAATTAAATATTGAATTTATTATATAACAATTTATAAATGTAATTTCACGAGATGCCGCAGAGGCGCTGCTTGCGAGTGAAAGTAGAAAATTTGCAAATAAAATTGCAAAGAATATTTAGTTCAAATCAAATTCACACCAGAAACCTTCACAGTAGTATAGTAAATATAACTTCCTAAAGTTTCAAGGCGATTGGATAATCTTACCTTTTTAAAAACATTCATCGTGTAAACAAACTAACATTCATCGTGTAAACAAACTACAAACTACGTGTAAAATTATTAACCAATCAAATTCATTTATCATCGCGACCAGTGCTGCGCCAAGCGGTAAAAGGCTGGAACTAACCGTTTTTTGGTTTTACATTAAAAAAAACCACATTTACCATTTTAGTTTTTTAAATAGCCTATATGTTGAACGAAATCTTTAGCTACCTACATGCGAAATTTCATAATGATTGATTCTGTAGATTTTGCGCAACGCTAACAAACATCATTTTGGATTTCATTTTTATAGATATTATCACTGAATAATTATTTTAAATATTCTGTGGTATATCATCATTAATATTTGCAAGGTCATCACCCCTTACCATTCTTGTATATTATTACTTGTAAATAAATTCTTAGCAATAGTTTGCATTTTATAAACAAATTATTTTTACTTAAACTTTTGTTATACTCGTTATCACTACCGTGACAACTGGTGGAGAAGCTGGAATATTCCCTCGCCGCCCAAGCCGTTAGAAGAAGCCAAAGACTACAAGGACTAGAACCTCAAGAAAACATCGCTATGATCAAGCAAGAGACACAGAAAAAAATGGGTGAGTACCATTTTCAACCTTTTAGAAACCCTTCTATTTTTACTGGAGAACGCAACCAGAATCCAGAAAAATGGCTGAAAGAATTCCATCGCGTCGCTCGCTACAACTGCTGGGATGATTCAATGTGCCTCGCAAATGTTTATTTTTTCCTCCAAGGAACAGCGCACAGATGGTACGAAAATGTTGAAGAGAAAATTAATTCATGGGATATTTTTGTGAAAATGTTTTCTCAGAATTTCGGACATCATGTCACCCAAAAAGATCAACTCGCAGAGAACCTCAAAACTCGAGCTCAGGGGAAGGAGGAGACCAGTGATTCTTACATTCAAGATGTTCTCCATCTGTGCAGAGAAGTGAATCCGGCTATGATGGAAAATGAAATAGTTGCACACTTGACGAAAGGAATATCGGAGGAGATGTATCAGTCAATCATCATTTTAGACATTGCAAGTATCGATGAGTTCATCAAATGGTGCCGAAAAATCGAGGCTTCAAATAAAAAACGTGTAAATAAACGTGTAGTATTCGACAGACTACCGAATGTTGCCGCCATCGATTCAGCAGACTCTGAATCAATGGAAGACTTAATCCGACGCATCGTGCGTGAAGAAGTTCATCGCGCACTAAATCCCGAGTCAAATACCCCTGAACCATCTTCTCTGAAAGAAATTATCCGAGAAGAGATTGAAAAAAACGTAGCTTCAATTTCGAAGCCTATTCAAAGGCCTCCGCCACGACAGTCGTACCCCAACCAAACACGTACATTCAGCCAGGTTCCACGACGTCAGTACCCTACCCAAACGCCCATATATAACCAGACGCCACCACAACGAAGAACGGATGAATGGAGGACGCATGACAACATCCCAATATGTTTTAATTGCGGCCGCCCAGGCCATGTTAAGCGATATTGTAGAGAACGCCGACAATGGACGCAGAGACCCGAAGGACATGCACCAAGCACCCAAGAACCTCAAATGGGTAACCACCAAGCCATAAGAAGCCAAATCTACCGCAGACAATCGCCGTATCCAAACAGAGGAAGATCCCCAAGACGCCAGTCCATTTCCCCAGGCCGTCATACAAGCCAATCCCCACGCCGCTACAATCTAGAAAAAAACTAAGCGTCGCGTCTTCTTTCGAGGGGGAAGCCGCGGGTGTGAAAAACCCTCCATCGTCGACAGCCGCTAAATTACAACAAAATTATGTCGAAATCATCATTGATGACATTTGCATTTTCTGCTCTGGTCGATTCAGGTTCCTCTTTTTCAGTTATCTCTGATGGATTAAGACGACAATTAAAAAAGACCATCTTCAAGGATAGCGGAATGACTCTGAAAGTTGCTGATGGCAAGAATGTTACATCGATCGGCCGATGCACAATCAGCTTGAGCATCAATGGATTGGAACAGCCGCTTGAGTTTATCGTCCTCCCTAATAGTAACCCAAGTATTATCCTCGGATGGGATTTCCTAGAGGCATCAAATGCCGTGATTGATTGTGGACGCGCCGAAATCAGATTGGAAGAGGCCAAAGATGTACTAAATTCACCTGCTTCCATGGGGAAGGTTGTGGCTAGCAGAAGCGTCGTAATCCCAGCCGAATCTACCAAACTAATAAATGTTATGAGTGAAGAGCTTAATGGGCAAAATCAGGTACTTTTTGAACCTTCGAAAAAGGTATTGATAGGAAAAGGGTTAACACTTCCCTGTGCATTATTCAGGCTTTCCCATAATAAAGGAAAACTTTGGATCGTAAATTCTAGCACCACAGCTCAAATAGTCCCTAAGGGAATGTGCCTAGGAAAAATTCAAAGGGTTGAAGAAAATAACTTGACGGCTATTTCAGAATGTTCTGAATTTAATAAGGAGGTGAAAAATGCGAATCATGCCAGTCATGCTGATAAGAGTGACTTTAAATTTTTACAAAATTTAATTAGTGATGATTTATCAGAAGAGCAGCAGTCTCAAATCTTATCAATTTTAAAACGATATGAAAAAATATTTGATAAAAATAATGAACCTGTAAAGCAAACTTCAGTAACCAAACATAAAATTGAAACTGGAAACCATCAGCCTATTAAGCATAGACCATATCGAGTCTCCCCTACAGAACGCCAAGCAATCCAAACGGAAGTGGACAAAATGCTAGACGCCGGGATTATACGTCACTCAGAAAGTCCATGGTCATCGCCGGTTATTTTAGTGAAGAAGAAGGATGGTAACTGGCGTTTCTGTGTGGATTACAGACGACTAAACAAAGTTACTAAAAAAGACGTTTACCCACTACCCCGAATCGATGATACACTTGACTCCCTGAAAGGAGCCAAATTTTATTCATCAATGGACCTTCGTTCAGGATATTGGCAAATAGAAGTCGACGAAGCAGATAGAGAAAAAACTGCCTTTATTACCCCTGACGGACTCTACGAATTCCTAGTTATGCCCTTTGGCCTGTGCAATGCCCCTGCAACATTCGAGCGCATGATGGACAAGATATTGAAAGGCCTGAAATGGACGATGGCCCTCTGTTATTTAGACGACATCGTGGTGTATTCCAAATCGTTCAATGAACATTTACACCGGCTTGAAATCATACTACAATGTCTCGACAAAGCCGAGCTACGCCTCAACCCAAAAAAGTGCCTTTTCTGAACCAAAAGAATAAGAGTGTTTGGACACCTCGTCGATAGTAAAGGTATTTATCCCGATCCAGAAAAGATTGAAGCTATCGCCAAGTTTCCTACCCCAAAATCTATAACAGATGTGAGAAGCTTCATTGGCCTATGTTCCTATTATCGTAGATTTATCGAAAATTTTGCTGAGAAAGCTGCTCCTTTACACGAAGTCCTCAAAAAAGATAATAAATTCACGTGGAACTCTGACCAACAGGATGCTTTTGATTCCTTGAAAAAAGCATTGATGTCTGAACCTGTTCTTGCCTATTTCGAAGAACAACTGCCAACCGAGCTTCATACTGACGCCAGCGGTTATGGAATTGGAGCTGTCCTCGTACAGATCAACGATGGGAAAGAGCGACCAGTTGGTTATGCTTCAAGAACTTTATCTAAGGCGGAGAAGAATTACTCAACAACGGAAAGAGAATGCTTGGCCGCAATATGGGCCATCAACAAATTTCGACCGTACCTTTTTGGTCGTGAGTTTGTCATCGTCACTGACCACCACGCTCTTTGCTGGTTATCTAACCTGAAGGACCCGACAGGAAGACTAGCAAGATGGGCTTTAAAACTCCAAGAATACAATGTAACAGTTGTTTATAAAAGTGGACGCAAACACCAAGATGCCGACTGTCTTTCTCGAAATCCTCTCCAACTTGAATCGGAAGAAGCATACAATGATGAGGATGATGATATACCCTCAATAACTGCTCTAACGTGCTTCGAAGCTGAACAAAGAAAAGACCCTAAAATTAATAAATTGATAGATGAAACAGAAATATTTGGTGCCGAATCAAAAGGATATGAAATGTTAAAAGGAACCTTATACAAAAAGAATTTCGACCCCCTGGGAAACCAACACCTTTTAGTTGTTCCCAAGCACTTACGCCTAGAACTACTGAAAAGTTTACACGATGCTCCCACAGCAGGTCATCTTGGATTTTCGAAGACATATGAGAGAGTTAAAAACAAATATTTCTGGCCAGGACTTCTCCGGGACATACGGAAGTATGTCGCTCATTGTAAGGAGTGCCAAAGAAAGAAACAATCAACTCAAAAGCCACCCGGACTACTTAAGGCCATACCTCCTGCATCCTCCCCTTTTCAGAGAGTTGGAATGGACCTCCTTGGAAGATTTCCCAAGTCTGATACTGGTAATAAATGGATCATAGTCTGTACCGACTATCTTACTCGATTTGCCGTTACTAAAGCCTTACCCACAGGGGAAGCAAAAGAAGCAGCCAAGTTCTTAATGGAAGATGTTGTTCTCAAGCATGGAGCCCCCAGAGAAATCATCACGGACCGAGGACGAGTATTCCAATCCAAATTGATTGCGGAACTCACCAATCAATGCTCGTCGATACATCGGTTCACTACAGCGTATCATCCCCAGACGAATGGACTGACGGAGAGGTTAAACAAAACCTTAGCCAACATGATTGCTATGTATGTAAGTGTTGAACAGAAGGACTGGGACGTAATCCTGCCCTACGTCACGTTCGCCTACAACACGGCAAAACAAGATACAACAGGTTTTACCCCTTTTAAACTGATTCATGGACGCGAAGCCGAAACAACTGTAGACACTCTTTTCCCAAATCCGCATGAAGATCTCCAAGAGGATTACAGTCAGAAGATTGCCTCGCGAGTCGAAGAGACTAGGCAGCTAGCAAGATTAGAAACCTTGAAAGCCCAAGAGAAGGACAAGGCCAGATATGACTCAAAGCACGAGGCAATGGATTACAACGTTGGTGACCTGGTATGGATTTTCATCCCGATAAGAAAGGTGGGACTCTCAGAAAAACTGATGAAAAGGTACTTCGGGCCATACAGGGTTACTCGGAAACTCTCTGACGTGACCTTCGAAGTTGAACCTGTGGACCAACCAACCAGAAGACGCCAAACAAGAGACCTTGTCCATGTACTGAGAATGAAACCCTACCATGACCCTGAGGACCAAGCTGATCTGTTCAAGTGATAATTACAGCGGGACGCTGTTCATCTAGGAGGGGGGCAATATCACTGAATAATTATTTTAAATATTCTGTGGTAT
Source organism: Cordylochernes scorpioides (assembly GCA_030710605.1). NCBI lineage: Eukaryota > Metazoa > Arthropoda > Arachnida > Pseudoscorpiones > Chernetidae > Cordylochernes > Cordylochernes scorpioides. Next base: position 51,595,334 of record CP092867.1, read on the forward strand.
ATCATCATTAATATTTGCAAGGTCATCACCCCTTACCATTCTTGTATATTATTACTTGTAAATAAATTCTTAGCAATAGTTTGCATTTTATAAACAAATTATTTTTACTTAAACTTTTGTTATACTCGTTATCACTACCGTGACAATATAAAGCCCCGGAAGGAAGGATATAAAATATATTTTTCTAACAAACATAACCATTCTCTCTACTGAATAGATTTTTAAAAAGATATATATAAATAAAAATATCTAGAGATATACTACATGATCTTTAATCTTTTTTGAAAACATTTATTCTATTTTAAATAAGATATTGTCACTTTTGTGAATTTGCTATTAATTATTTCTTTTTTTTTCTCAATGAATTATATATATTAATTTAAAAATTCATTTTTGTTATCATCATCACATACAATGGCCTGGTTCAAATTCACATAAATAGGTACCGCTCAGCAAGAGCAACCTAGTTCATGATAATTGAACATTGTGTAATATGTGAAGGTTATCACATATTAAACAAATTTTAACGCGGGATTCAATCCCGGTTCATGACTGTCGGGAATCGAGGGGGTTACCCACTCGTCCTACGACTTTTGTATGCTTTTATCACATACAATGTAATTTTTTTATATCAACAAACGATAATAAACAACAACAAAAATGTTATTTGCATCTTCATTATTATAAAACAATAACAAATTAAATTAACAATATAAAAATATATTTTAACATTACATTTTAACATTTAACACAAAAACATTACAATATTTTCTTTAAATATATATTAATATAGAAATGCCAAGTTTTTTTTACGTCATTGGAATATTATATTACTAAATTCTCAAATTAAATTTATTATACTTGGAACACATTTTAAGCATTGTTACAATTTATAAATATAATTTCACCAGAAGCCGGAGAGGCGCTGCTTGCGACAGAGAGTAGAAATTTGCAAATAAAATTGCAAATAATATTTATTTCAAATCAAATTCAAGCCAGAAACCTTCCTAGTAGTATAGTAAATAACTTCCTAAAGTTTCACGGCGATTGGATAAACTTACCTTTTAAAAACATTCATCGTGTAAACAAACCATGTGTAAATTATTAAGGGCATTCCTTATGTGTGGATAATTGGTATTCTAGCCCAACTCTTTTCAATTTTCTTCATCAACGTCAAACTAATGCTTGTGGCACAGTCAGAAAAAACAGAAAAGAAATGCCAAGATTTGGGAAAAAATTGAAAATAGGGGAAACAGAAGCCAAACACACACAAAACCTACTTGCACTAAAATATAAAGATAAAAGAGAAGTTTTCATGCTGTCCACAATGCATAAAAATGAATTTGCTAATACAAACAAAAGAGATAAAGTCACTAATCTGCCAATTCAAAAACCTTCAGCTGTTATTGACTATAACCAGAAAATGGGCACTGTCGATCAGACGGATATGCTACTTAGCAGCATTGGCTGTCTTAGAAAATCTCTCAAGTGGTACAAAAAGCTCTTTTTTCACTTCATTGATACATCTTTACTAAATGCATATTCTTTGTATTTAGTAAATACAGGCAAACGTCCATCTCTTGCCGAATTCCACATCAATCTCATTGGCCAGATTATTGAGAAGTACCATGAAGCTAGAGTTCAAGTTCATAGAGGCAGACCTTCTACATCTGAAGACAGACCCCTTAGGCTTATTGAGAGGCACTTTCCATCTTTAGTTCCCCCTACTGAGAAGAAAAAAAAATCCTACAAGATATTGCCGTGTTTGTGGAGCAAACAAAAAGAGGAAAGAATCACGCTACATGTGCAAAGACTGTGATGTTGCTTTGTGTGTGGTGCCTTGTTTCGAAACTTTCCACACAATAAAGAATTTTTAAACACTTCTAAAACTTTTAATTTAAAGAGCACAGATCAATACAAGTATGTTTATTTTACTTTTAACATATTTTAAAAATATATTTGGTCTTTATATGAATGTATTATCTACTACTATAAATATTATATATCATATATCTATTTATGTTCTATATATAGCGATAAATATTATAAATCTTATTTTTAAGCTTATATAAGATTTTTTTCTGATACTTTATATTACTTAGTATTATTTTATATAATTATTTTTGAAAAATGAGAAAATTGATTTTTTCAAAAAATATTCAGTCTGTAGAGTATTTATTGCTAAATCACGTTATTAGCACTGAAAGGGTTAAAAAAAGCACATTAACCTTTTTAGTTTTTTGAATAGCCTATATGTTAAACGAAATCTTCAGCTACCTACATGCAAAATTTCATAATGATTTATTCTATAGTTTTAGTGCAAGGTGATAACAAATATCGATTTTGGATTTCATTTTTATAGATATAAGGATTTAAAAAAAAAATGATTAAAAAAACTATATAAGGTTAAAAGGGAGGAGTTTAAAAGTATATATAAACTTTATACAAAAGGCCTATTATGCCAAAATCATTATTATCCCCACCTACCTCGACATCCAGCCACCAACCAAAGTCCAGGATTTGAAAAAAAAAAGGGCGGCTAAGGCCGCAGCCAGCGGCCCGAGCCCTCAGCAACTCCAGGGGAAAAAATTTCAACTCCAACTAATGTAAATATCCCGCTTCCTTGTCCCCCAGTGTTGCTAGACTCACCCCCCCAAGGCTATCATCACCCTTCTTTCTGTGAAAAAAAAAAGTATCTTTAAAATAAAATACTCGTAATAAACTATGTCTTTTTTGTCGATCTAAGAAAGGCATTTGATACTGTACCTCACTCAATACTTTGGAAAAAACTTTACAACCTAGGCATAAGTTACCAATTCATAAGTACGATCAGAAGTTACTACGAACAAGCAACTATATCTATCAGATGGAAGGGATCATTTACGGAAAGTATTAAGATAAACTCGGGAGTCCTCCATGTTGTTTATGTTGTTCTTGTGTCTATTTGATCACGCAGAATGCAACCGAACTAAGTATTTATTTATTAACATCTATTTATTATAACGTGGTTATATATCTAAGAGTGTTTACAAGTCGAGTCGGCAGTGTTGCCGGATCAATCATAACATGTTTCCTTTAAACAAAAATAAAAAGGATTGCAGTTCTCCTAGTCTCTATAACGCAAAGGTTTTCTCACTGTTCTACCACTGCGGGTTCGCACACTAGGAGAAGTGGATGATTCTTCACCTTTCTTGGCCACGTTCTCCCTTGGATCATATGCTCTTCTGTTTTCAGAAGTGGGTCTTCCGTGATCTTGTATGTTGTCATCCATGGCTGTCCCTGCTTGAGATCCAGGAATGCTTGGACTTTGACTTGTTGGGGCAGAGTCTTCTACACTGAACTTTCTCGGTCTAAGGTGAGACCTGTTCCTGCGGTATTCAGAACCACTTGGTGTTTTCACCATATATGAGCGTGGAGTTTCATGCTTTGCGGTCACTGTTGCCGGAACCCATTTTCTATGCCTTTCCTGCAACATGATGTTGTCTCCTACTTCCAAAGGTCTCAAAATTCTCTTTGGACTTCCTGCATACTTTTGTTGATGGTCTCTCAATTTTTGATAATTCTTTGTTGTGTCAAACAGTGGTTTCAACTGTTGTCGGGTGTATGTCGAAAGAGTTCTCACAGATCTTCCCATAAGCATTTGGGTCGGAGATGGCAGGTCATACTTAGGTGTGTTGTTGAACTCCATCAAAGCCAGATTGGGATCTCTTCCTGACTTCACAGCTTTAATTATCAGTCCTTTGATGGTTTGAATTGTCCTCTCAACTTGTCCATTAGATCTTGGATATTTGGGACTGGAGGTTTGGTGTTTGAATTCATATTTCTGAGCAAAATTTTTGAATCCAGTAGAGTTAAAAGGGGGTCCATTATCCGAAACTAGAGTTCTTGGAATTCCATGAGTCCTGAAAATGGTTTTCAACTGCAGGATGGTTTCGGTTTCTCTTTTGCTTGATAATTTCCGGATTTCAACAAACTTTGAGTGGTAATCGACAACCAAGATGGAACTTGTTCCACTCACCTCCATGAAATCTACAGCAATTTTTTCCCATGGAAATTCAGGGATTTCATGAGCTATTCTTGACTCCTCAGGATTCTTTCTTGAATATTCCTGACATGTTCTGCACTTTTCCACTTCATTTTCTACTTGTGTTATCATGCCTGGCCAGTAAAATGCTGATCTTGCTTTTTCTTTGGAAGCTGCTATGCCCTGGTGTGATGAATGAACAACCTGCAGGATTTCTTTTCGAAGAGTCGATGGCACCACGATGCAATTTCCTTTGTAAACAATTCCGTCACTCACATGAATTTCATCTTGAAATTGCCAGTAGGGTTTTGCTTCATCACAGACCATAGTTTTATATTTCGGCCATCCATTCTTCGCATACTCTATTAGTTGTATCAAGGTGTGGTCCCCATGAGTTTCCTTTTGTAGTCTCTTTATTTTTTCATCTGTGGTAACCAGCAACATGTGCACTGATTCAGTTTGACCTTCTAAATAGCTTGTGTCCACCTCATCTTTTAATGGATCTCTAGACAGATGGTCAGCTACAAACATGTTTTTCCCTGGTGTAAACTTCAAAGATATTTGAAATCTCATGAGACGTAAGACCATTCTTTGCAGTCTTGGGGAAAGCTTTTCTAAAGGTTTCTTAACAATACTCAGGAGAGGTTTGTGGTCAGTTTCCACAATAACATCATTTCCCCAAATATAATACTGGAAGCGTTCACATCCAAAGACTATAGCCAAAAGTTCTTTCTCTATCTGTGCGTATTTTCTTTGAGTTGCATTCAGGCTGAAGGACGCATACTCAATTGCATGTCCCCCTTGCATGAGCACTGTACCAATACCATATTGGCTTGCATCAGATGAAATGGTGATTGGCTTGGTTGGGTCAAAAAATGTCAATATTGGAGCATTCGAGACCATATCCTTGAGTTTTTTAAAACAATCAATTTCTTCGCCTCCAAATTTCCATTCACTCTTGTTGCTTATCAATTTCCTTAGAGGTGCAGTCTTGTCAGAAAGATTAGGAATGAATTTGCCAAGGTACGTTACCATACCTAAGAATCTTTGGACTTCAGTCTTGTTCTCAGGTCTTTTCAACTTTTGTATTGCCTCTGCTCTTGAAGCTTGAATGGCTATTCCATCTCGACTGATTATATGGCCTAAGAAATTTACTTTGTCGACAGCTATCTGCTGCTTCTTAGCATTGAGCTTGACATTATTTTCTTCCAACCTTCGAAGAACTGTTTCAAGGTTTCGGTTGTGCTCTTCCATTGTGCTTCCATAGATCAAGATGTCATCCATATAGCAAGCAGTTCCCTGGAGACCTGAAAGAATATTGTTTATGCATCGCTGGAATACCTCCGATGCACTGTTCAATCCATAGGGAAGTCGCTTGAACCGGAATCTTCCAAAGGGAGTCGCAATGGTGCACAGGTTGGTGCTTTCTTTGTCTAATGGGACTTGCCAGAAAGCTGATGATGCATCAAATACAGAGAAAACTGTAGCACCTTTCAATTCAGAAAATATTGTTTCAGCTGTTGGCAGAATATAGCGCTCTCTCTGAACATATTTGTTCAGTTCCCTGGGGTCCATGCAAATTCTGACATCCCCAGAAGGTTTTTGTACCACTACAATAGGGTGTGTCCATTCGCTTGGTTCTTCAAATTTTTCAATAATGTCAAGTTTTTCCATCCGTTCCAATTCTGCTTTAACTTTTTCTCTAATGGAAAAAGGAATTTTTCTGCTTGGAGCAATAACTGGAGTTGCATTTTCTTTTAGTCTAATCTTGTGTTCAATTGGCAGTCTTCCTATGCCTTCAAATATATTTTTGTGCCTGTTCAAAATTTCTTTTGCTGAATTGTTTTGCTCTGTTTGGACAGCATCACATTTCTTAATTAGTGAAAGCTTTTCAATAGCTTCTATTCCTAAAATTGGTTGATAGTATCCATCAGCAATGAAAAATTCTAGACTTTCCGTCTTATTTTTAGTTTTGCAATTTAGTGTGGCAATTCCTTTTATCTTGATTTCATGTCCTGTATATGATGTTAGCTTTCGGTTAGTCTGAAATATTTCCAAACCTTTCATTTGTCTGGTGAATATGTATGGCAAAACATTTACTTCTGCTCCAGAGTCCAACTTGAAACATATTTCCTTCCCATTCACTATGATGGATTTTTTCCATTCCAAAGTATGGACTACTTTTGCTTCATGTATTGACCTTACAGTTTCTTCTGTTTCATCATTCAGACTTCTGATAGCTGAACTTTTACAGAAAGCTGCAAAATGATTCATCTTTTTGCATTTGGAGCATCTTTTACCCCATGCAGGACAATTTTTTGCTCTGTGAGACTTTCCACACCTTTGGCATTTGAATTCTTTTTCAGATTCTTGATTTTGTTTTGGACTGTGTTTCTTTTCATATTTTCTTATTTGACAAATGTTCTGGTTGTTCTGCATGATCTTGATCTGTTGCTTGCTTATTTCATCTGTTTTGCACATTTCAATGGCTTTTAGAAGAGTTAAATTGGGCTCTCTTAAGAGGCGTTCCTGCAAAGCCTTGTTTTGTATTCCATACACAATGCGATCCCTAATTAAACTATCCTTTTGTGATTCAAATTCACATGATGTGGATAATCCTTTTAGTTCTGTTATAAAACTATCGATGGATTCACCATCCTTCTGGGTCGCTGAAAAAAATTTGAATCTTTCAAAAATGACGTTCTTTTTAGGCTCGCAAAAATCATCAAATTTGTTTATTACAAGATCGAAATTTTCTGCTTCATCTTCTTTTAAATGAAATGTGTTGAAAACTTCCAAGGCTTCTTCGCCAATAAAATTTAATAAAATGGCAACTTTCAGTTTATCAGGCTTTGTGGCTTTTTCTGTTGCTTCAAGATAAAGCATTAATCGCTGTTTGAACCTTCGCCAATTTTCCGCTACATTTCCGTGCAGGGCGAGTTCGCTAGGCCTAACAAAGTCCATGTTTTCTTTTTTTCACTAATATTTTTCAATAATATATTTATTTGAAAAAGTACTCACTTTTCCGCTGCCACCATGTTGTTTATGTTGTTCTTGTGTCTATTTGATCACGCAGAATGCAACCGAACTAAGTATTTATTTATTAACATCTATTTATTATAACGTGGTTATATATCTAAGAGTGTTTACAAGTCGAGTCGGCAGTGTTTCCGGATCAATCATAACACTCCAGGGAGAACCACTTTCCCCACTGCTCTTTATATTATTTATCCAAAAGACAAAAAACCTCTCGCAATCAGTATCTTTTATTATTACAAATAACAGACGCTAGCTTTCGAACAATTAGTTCTTCAACTGGCGTTCTTACAAAACAAAATCAGATTCTTATTAATATATAGAGGTAATAGAAAAAATAAATACAAATATTCGCTCAAAGATATGCTAAAAGGTAAATTAGAGAATTGAAAAATAATCAGATATGCAAAAATTTCTTTAAAACTAAATTAAGTTTAAAACTAAGTGGGGAAGGGGGGACATAGCAGAATTCGTTCTTCAAACTCTTTTAAAAAAGGCAGCGGAACTGTTCCGGGACATCTATTCTTCTGTTTATGCTGTCTTTACAACCAGAAACCAAGGATTCCAAAATTAATCTTTCCCCTTGTATCTGATGTTGTTGTAATGGCAGATGGGGTTATCCAGATCAAAACTATGTCCTTTGTTTAACGTGTGTTGGTACAGAAGGGATCTGGGGTCTTTTGAGCTGATATTGTATTTGTGTTCTTTGATTCGGTTTTCGATTTTTCTGCCTGTTTCTCCTACATAAACGGATTCACAATCGTTGCAGGCAACCGAATAGATCGCGTTGCTTTTATGTTGAACATCATGTTTAACTCCTGGTTTGGTAATGGGGTTCCTCAGTATATGTCCTGTTGTGCTTGTGCTGCATGGAATCCAGCTCACCTATCGCAGCACAAGCACAACAGGACATATACTGAGGAACCCCATTACCAAACCAGGAGTTAAACATGATGTTCAACATAAAAGCAACGCGATCTATTCGGTTGCCTGCAACGATTGTGAATCCGTTTATGTAGGAGAAACAGGCAGAAAAATCGAAAACCGAATCAAAGAACACAAATACAATATCAGCTCAAAAGACCCCAGATCCCTTCTGTACCAACACACGTTAAACACAGGACATAGTTTTGATCTGGATAACCCCATCTGCCATTACAACAACATCAGATACAAAGGGGAAAGATTAATTTTGGAATCCTTGGTTTCTGGTTGTAAAGACAGCATAAACAGAAGAATAGATGTCCCGGAACAGTTCCGCTGCCTTTTTTAAAAGAGTTTGAAGAACGAATTCTGCTATGTCCCCCCTTCCCCACTTAGTTTTAAACTTAATTTAGTTTTAAAGAAATTTTTGCATATCTGATTATTTTTCAATTCTCTAATTTACCTTTTAGCATATCTTTGAGCGAATATTTGTATTTATTTTTTCTATTACCTCTATATATTAATAAGAATCTGATTTCGTTTTGTAAGAACGCCCGTTGAAGAACTAATTGTTCGAAAGCTAGCGTCTGTTATTTGTAATAATAAAAGATACTGATTGCGAGAGGTTTTTTGTCTTTTGGATTTAATTTTATGCGCAAGTTCTTTGATCTTATATTATTTATCACGGACTTAATCGAAATTTATAATAATTCAGACCTGACGAGTGTAAATTTGCCAGAATTTGGAGATATCCATTTATTGCTGTACGCCGACGACATAGCAATTATAGGTGAGTCCAGGATGAACCTCCAAAAGAAGATCAAAATACTGAAAGAACATCTCGATGAGAACTTAATGACACTAAATGAGTCCAAGTCAAAGATTATGGTGTTCCGTAATGGAGGTAAACCCTCAAATAAGGGTAGATGGTTCTGGAATGATAAACCCATAACAATAACTTCAAGATATACATACTCTTGGGATTCCTTCTGACACCAACAATAACAACTACTCACCCGGCAAATTACTTTAAAGGAAAAGCACTTACAGCATTTAACGCCACACACCCAATATTAATAAAATCAAAAGCAAAGTCAATAAATTTATCAATCAAACTCTTTGATACAATAGTGAGAGCTGTCCTGATGTATGCCGCTCCATTGTGGGCAACAGAGCATAAAGACTTACTGGACAGTATACAAGACATATTTATCCGTAGGTTCCTGAATCTGCCCAGATACACTCCAGGCTACATAATCAGATTAGAAACCGGTCGTATCTCATTGAGTGTAACAGCTTTAAAATTAACTCTGAAGTATTGGCTGCGGGTGTTGAATATGAGCAGTGACAGATTGCAGCGTATACGTTTTAATAGAACACGGGAACTGTCTAATGCTTCGGGCACACCTATCGGTTTCATTAAAAAGCTCAGCAATCTGCTTAACAATAATGGATCCCCTGCATTTGTTTCCTGTGATGATCCTGAAACGCTGAGAAGCGCGATTACAGGGCTCTTAAAAACAGCTGCAGACCAATCTATACAAAACGACCTTACAAGAATGGATAAATCTAAGCTATACTCTCACTAAATCTCGGGGAGAATCCTCTATAAGACCAGTGTGTCTTAATAAAGGTTTTTGTGTGTGTGTGTGCTATACTCTCACTACAAAGACATTCACATATCTTTCATGACGAAGGGATACCTTTTAGGGGATTTTCCTATACCCGGTTGTAAGACTACTCGCACAAGTTAGAATACTTTCAAGTTTTTTTAGAGAAAACCACACCAAGATGCTCTGCAGTGAGGACCCGATTTGTACCTTCTGTAATTCAAAACTAAAAAATGAAATCACTCACTATATTTTTGATTGCTCTGCTCTGAAAGAAGAACCCTTATGCTCAAAACTGGGCAACTCTGTGCTTCACTTCCATCAATAATTGACAATAAGACCCAGAATAAGTATATTGCTACGGCGTTTTATGGTTTCCACAAGTCCATATCTCAGAAGAAGGCCAAGTGACACTCACTCCTCACTTTCTTACTGCTACTCTTTTTGTGTTGTTTTTCTTGCTTCCCTCTTGTTTTTTTTTCTTCTGTCTATATCGTTGTTTCCTTTGTCTCACTGCTTTGTTCTTATGCACACCTCTGGTGAATTCTGTATAGGGTCAGTGACCCTAAATAAAGGCTTTTTGTTGTTGTTGTTGTTGTAAAAATAAAATAATAAAAATAAATAAATAAAGAAATTATTAAAATTAAATTCACAAAAATATATAAATAAAGATTAGAAAATATGGAATAAAAAATATATAATTAATATTGTAGGATCTGGGCATCTTGTGGTCAGCTTGGGAAAGGCTCAGGGCTCGTGGTGGAGCTGGTGTTCTGCCTGAATATGGTTATTGCAACAACCACCATGGGCTTGTGGCTTGCCCATAGGCATGCTGGAGTCTGGCCTGATACTGGTGGAGTCAAATCAAGCACCATAGGCTAGTGGCTTGACTACAAGGAAGGTGTGTCTGAGTCCATCTTGGTGGCTCGACCACCAGGAAGGGGTGTCTGAGTCCATCTCAGGCTAGCTTGGTCGGGCCAGGTCATCCACCACAGGTCAGGTGGTTTGACCACAGGGAAGGGGCGTGTGAGTTTACCTTGGACTCTGGCTTGGTAGGGCCAGGTCATTCACCACAGGTCAGGTGGTTTGACCACAGGGAAGGGGCGTCTGAGTCCACCTTGGATTCTGGCTTGGTCGGGCCAGGTCATCCACCACAGGTCAGGTGGTTTGACCACAGGGAAGGGGCGTCTGAGTCCATCTTGGACTCTGGCTTGGTAGGGCTAGGTCATCCACCACAGGTCAGGTGGTTTGACCACAGGGAAGGGGCGTCTGAGTCCATCTTGGACTCTGGCTTGGTCGGGCCAGGTCATCCACCACAGGGAAGGGGCGTCTGAGTCCACCTTGGACTCTGGCTTGGTCGGGCCAGGTCATCCACCACAGGTCAGGTGGTTTGACCACAGGGAAGGGGCGTCTGAGTCCACCTTGGACTCTGGCTTGGTCGGGCCAGGTCATCCACCACAGGGAAGGGGTGTCTGAGTTCATCTTGGACTCTGGCTTGGTCGGGCCAGGTCATCCACCACAGGTCAGGTGGTTTGACCACAGGGAAAGGGCGTCTGAGTCCATCTTGGACTCTGGCTTGGTAGGGCCAGGTCATCCACCACAGGTCAGGTGGTTTGACCACAGGGAAGGGGCGTCTGAGTCCATCTTGGACTCTGGCCTGTTGATGTCAAGGCCAAAGGTGGCCTCAGGCTCCATCTTTACACCTCGCAATCACCAGAGGTTTGTAACTTAGATGGACAAAGGTGGGATATGGTTAGGTTAGGTGGGGTTCTGGGTTATTTTGTCATAATATGGTCACGAGGTGTCCTAACATTTTTAATCGATAATATTCAATTTTAAATTATATTTTAGTAATTTTATCATAAATATTTTAATTTTAATGCAAAAATTATTTTAATTAAATTGAAATTGACCAATTTTAGATAATTATTAACTATTTTAATCAAGCATTAAAAATAAAGCATTTGAGATTTTCTCAAATAAAGTTTACCACTGTTCAATATGGCGTTAAATGTTTCCTATATTTCCGCTACAAGCTGCTCTCCAGCTTAAATATCAGATGTTTTCATAACTATTGTTTCAGATAGCTTTTTTTTTAATGTTAAATGGAAAAATCGCATGTTAGTTTTTTTAGTTTAGATATTTCTTCCTTGTGTGTGAATTTATGAGGAGCTAATTGTCTAGGTAATATTGTCACAGCATTGAAAATGGTGGCAGACAGGGCCATTTCAGCCAAATGTGTTCACCTCAAAGGGAGTAAAGAAGGAAGAATCACAGCTTATTACCAAAAGTAAAGACGTTCTTCTTGTTGCTGACGGCGGCTGTTGGATGCTGATCCCCGCATGTTACTTTCTTTATTGTGCATTGGTGAACGAAAATAAAGATCAGTTGAACAGAGAGATCTTTGCCTCCTCGTGTTCATTTGGCTATCCTTGACATGGCAGTTGTGGTGCAACAAATGGCGTCAGAAACGGTATTTTCTGTTCTGAACACAATTCTGGATATCAGTGAAACCAGGAACAGGCAGAGGAGCAATCAGACTCTTTCAAGCTCTTCTCTCAGCAATGAAAGGGCTAAGTGAAATATGGGAGAAAAGCGAGCAGTGAAATGCATTGCTGAATGAGAAGGTCAACCGATGGCAGGACAAAATGAAGAACGTCCTACAGACGATAAATGGTGTGATAGAGCTCACTAGAAATGGTGGCAGAGAGAAGGAAATTATCCAGACCTGTGGTGTAGTGGAGGGGAGCGAACGGATCGCCCGACAAGGGCTGTAAGTACAGTACTTTGTAACAAGTCCAAGCGAGTAGAGGAGTGACCTCCAGATGATGTGCTGTACGAAAATTACACTCCTGGGATCCCATCTGAAAACCCCCGCGAGATCATCGGCGATCATGGTGAGCTGCAATACGACGGCGTGACTGCTGCGACGAGGCCAGACTGTCTGGGACTACAGAGGAGATCCAATTGGACGTGATGGAGCTGGGCGCTGGCGCTTCGTGTAAGTGCGACGAGATTGGAGCACACTGCAGTTGCTTCTGTCTGCATTCCACTCTGAGTTAAGCCACGAACTTTTGCCCGCCATCTTCGCTCTTTCATCCAAGGTGCAAGGCAAACAGCCATCGCCTAAAAAAAGTTTGCTGTAATTGCGACTACCATGTAGCTCGACACCTGGTTTTGAAGAGTCTATAGTCCAGTGCAAAGTTGGCACGAAAAGGCACAGGTCTAGAGCGCTTAGGAGAAAACTTCTAGAGAAAGAAAATGGGAGGCTGACTTAATCCAGAATAGAATCTGCCTGGACAATCTCAAGGATCCTGCCAGACGAATATGTGCTGGTCAGACACGATATGGAATATGGGGAGCGTGGTTCTGGAAGGCACTACCACAGCAAGGAAAGATTATCTACCATGCTGCCGCGAGCAGAAGCGATGAGGACGCATTCTAGAGGTTTCTGATGATACAGAAACGGCGACAGCGGCTACAGGATGTAAGCAAGGAGGAAACCAAGCCACAGACGACATCATCGAAAGGAGTGAACTATGCTCGCCATCACGTGGAGAACCACCGCCTTGTGATAGGCCTGTTGCTCAACAGCAGGACGACACCAAAGTCTAGACACTGGATGAGTGTGAAAAGAGGGCCATAGTTGGATTGTGTGAGGCAACAAACAAGGTGTGACGATATTCCTGTGGCTGTGGGCGTTGGGTTTTGGGACAGTAAGACATTTTAGAGCTTAATAATTTATGTGTGATCTATGAATTTAGTCTCCATGACCTTGTATAATTATACAATGGGATAATTAAAAAAATAATAATTAATGTGTGCACACCTATGTATGGTTATTTGATTCAAACAAGTAAGTAAATTTAGGATTATAGGATGATAAACTGATTGAGTGTATCTATAGCTGGGCTCAGCACATTTCAAAACAATAGAAAATGTGGTAGAAAATGATCACTGTGCACACTTACCTCTCAATTTCCCTGTGGAGAACATAAAGGACATATTGCATAGTTTGCCATTCTTTACACTTTAGAGGAGAACAATGATGTATGGCTAAGAGAACCTGGAGGACGAGATATACACCTCAATCCTTCATTCAAATCTAAAACAGCAGATTTGGAGGATATCTTGTCTGTCTTGTGAGCTGATTCGAGGATTTGAAGACTTCTTAGTCACAGTGAGAATTGAGGCATTCCAGATATGTCCTTTTTGTTTCCAAATCATACATTGAGGAGATGGGTAAAAGGGAGGTAATCTTGCTCATGAAGATGATAGCATTAAACAAAGGTTCTTCATTATGAAATCTCATTGGCAACTCTACCTTTGCCAAGCTCAGATAAAAAAGGAGGAGGGGGAGCAGTAACAAGCTCGCTAAAAAAACCTGGGCTTAGTTGGTCTGGCTAATAGTACCCTGTAAAAGGCCTCCTGATCCAGGGATACAGGATGAGACTGTACTCCATGTTTGGAGTGGCTGTTCATGGTGTCTGTTCTTCATGACAGAGGCAGCCATTTCATATTGAAGCTAAGTTGGCCTGCTACTGAGTAGTGCTCCCATTCTCAATGACAAAAACATTCTACTTTACCTGGAAATAAGAATAAGTCTCAATAGTTCTCCCACATGATGATCCCCTCCTTGCTCTAGGATATATCCGAGGAGAAGTCACACCAGTCACACTCTCTGCATGGTTCTTTTATCTTTTTGAACAGAGATCTTGGATTTTGCTAAAATTTACCAATTGCAGTCATAAGTTGAAATGGTGAGTTCAAACAGTTGTTTCTTTGAGAGAAGTTATTATGCCAGTAAGTTCCTTCTACGAACAATAATAATTTACTATATTGAGAGAGAAAAAATTATATTGGAGTACATCCTTCCACTGTTAACTGGGAAAAAAGCAGAAGTAACCAGTCCATGAAAATGGGTCACAGAGCAAGGGATATAGTAGGGAGAATAAAAATCTGAGTTGAATATGTTGAAAGAAGATTCCAGGTCTGCAGCAATTATTTTTGCAGCTTGCTTCTTTTAGGACTGATATAGATCTGAGCCAATCTTCAACAATATTCAGATGAGGGTGCAGCTGAGAAACATGTTGCTGTTGTTGTTTCTTATCCCCTTGTGTAAAGATTGCACAAACTCCCCGAGTCCACGCTCCTCAAGCTTCTTGCAGAAAAGTTATTGATCAAAATCTGTTAAGAATATCCTGGGCCAGCATGCTGTATATGAAAGTGGAATATCTCTCTTTGCCAGTGGAGGGGATAAGGCCCCCACAACTAGAGCACAACAATGATCCTTCAAAATGCTGCCTTCTGAGAAATCTTCATGATTAGCTTGAAAGAAAGTTGGTGATTTTCCTAATCCAGGTGATGCATTGCTGAAGCAAATTCTTTCTCAAAATCTTGGTGCAATGTGTAGAATCAGTTTCCTCCAAGGTGATGGTCAAGGTGGAATCTCACAGACACAGAGCAATGTCTTCCAGTAATAGGAAAGTTGGATGAAAAGATCTTTGACGGATTCAAAGGTTATTTAGTGCAAGGTGGGCCCCTCTTCATTTGTCCTGTATAATGGCAGATGATATTTGTTCATCAAGAAATGTCAACCCTTGCTTGATGACAAGTCCTATGTGATGCAGGCTGGTAATGCTTGATAAACTATGGTTGTTAAGAAACAACAAGAAATGTGTAAAGATTACACGAATTCCATGATTTCATGCTCCTTGAGCTATTTTATAATAAGCAGCAGCCTCTCCCAGAGGTCCTGTTTAGTACATCTAATGCAAGCCAAAATGTATTCTGGAGCTGCAGGTGCCAAGCTACATTTTGGGAAAGTAGGGTAGATTTTTTTGGTATTTTCTAAGGTGGATAAACTATGGGGGATATAGTAATCAGATTTTTTAGTGTAGGGCTCAGTAACAGGTGTAATTGTTAGAGAGGGCTTAATGGCAGTAGCACTCAAGCCAACCTGGTCAACATATTAAAGATCATCAATTTCAGGTGTGAAGTGTCAAGGATGGCTGAAATATCTACGAAATTGATGAGGTCCAGGAACTCTATGTGGCATTCAACCAAAGACACAAAATCATTTGAAAACTTCTTTGATATGTTCAGAATCCTGAGAACCCACACAATTTCTTACACAAGGGCTGCAATGATCTTTGCTGTTGAAACCATATATTTGGAACATGAGAGAGAGAGAGAGGTGAAAGTTAACAAGAGTCATCAGAACTTTGGTGTTGAATGCAGCGTTTTTGCAAAGAGACATTATCCTCTACATGTGACAAAGTAGGATACCCAGATGGACTTAGCTGGAGCATGTAATTCAAGCAGGGGTTCTAGCCAACATCCAGAGTCAGCTACAAATGTAGACATGGTTTATCCAGTTTTTTTTTTTTCAAGAAGAATGGAAGATCATATGTAGTGAATGACATTTCCCCTATCTAACCCTTCTTGATCTTCTCAAGCAATATGGGGGAAGTTCTCTTGAAGAGGGCATCCAGTTGTTGAGACTTCACTTTTCCCAGAACGGCCTTGTCTTTAAGGAATTCTCACTCCCTTTTAGTTCTTCAGCTCAACCATCAGAGATTCCAGACAATTTTTACCTCATTGTTACCTGTAGAATACCACATATATATATACCCCGAGGATAGGGAGCCTCTCATCAAGCGCCTGTCTACTCGGAGGAGGAGCCTCCTCGCTGCCTTCATCAGCGCCGCCATCGAGCGCGCTCGGGACTCCGATCCCTTTGTGCGTGAGGGCATGTCCGCGCTTAGGAGGATGTTGCTCTCCTAATTGACTTCAAACGACCCTCGGTGAGGACGCCGCCTGTTCTGAATTTAAATTGTAAATATTTAATTCCTCTTACCTAACTCTTTGGAGCACTGATTGACTAAGCAGTCAATAAAACATTTTTAATTGTCACATATATATATAGAAGCCATTACTTTTACATTCTAACTTTCAAATATAAGCATATTTCAAATTGAAAAATCCTCAAAATTTAATTGGAACATGTACACAGTTTATAAAATAATTTTAAAGAATATATTTTTTTAAAAAATTGATATTTTTTTTATTATGATATGTAATATCAAATTATGATATTAGCTTTGACACAAAAGGAAAGAGGTCATGATGGGAATTCCAGCTTGTGATAGCAAGCCTTCACCACGGGCA
Organism: Cordylochernes scorpioides; assembly: GCA_030710605.1. NCBI lineage: Eukaryota > Metazoa > Arthropoda > Arachnida > Pseudoscorpiones > Chernetidae > Cordylochernes > Cordylochernes scorpioides. The sequence goes on from CP092867.1 coordinate 51,612,098, forward strand.
CATGCATCCAGAGGTTGACTGGGTCTCGGAGGAGTTCTGATCTGATCTGGAACACAGGCAAGATGTTTGAACTACTGTTTGAAATGGACAACTCATGGACAAAAGGAAGTGGAGAGTAGTTGATGTCTCCTGTTGTCTATATTTTTAAAGGAGACAGAGTCAATTTTGTTCACACTTGGTTATCTCGTGTGTCTTCAATAAAGGTCAATGTGTATCAATCTTTCAGAGTTATTGTCTGAATCTCAATATACATGCTAAAAGGTACAACTTCCTTAAGTTTTGTCCATGAATGTACATGCACATGGTACAGCTTGCACTCGCCTGTGTAAAACATGTTTAATGATCCCATTTCAAAGCCAAGTTTTATTTTCAATAAAAAATGGTCAAACCCCCAGAAAAAGGAATTTTTTATTAACACAACATTTTGAATGAAATTGTCTCCATAAAATGGTTACTATAAGTCCGAGTATAATGCTGTGGAGTATGAAAAACTTTGATACAAATTGTAAATTATTGTTAAAATTCTGGCTAAGAATGCTAAAAATGGACACTACAAGATTACCTTCAATCTGTTTGGCTCACTTGTGGGATGTTTATACCTCTACAAGACAAAATATTGGATTTACAAAGAGTTTAACAAATACACTAAATAACACCGGTTTTTCATGGCTTATCGGATGCTCTGATCACAATTTAGTGCAAAGTTATATTCCTTTGATTACTAGGACAATGTCATATCAATCAATACAAGAAGACCAATCAAGAATAAAAAAATTCAAACCTTTATCCACATTGTAAATATTTCCATACGTCAATAGAAACAGAATGCTACCTAACCGATGATTTTCCGTTACCAGTCAAACGATGCATAGCTCAATCGAGAATACTATTTACAGTCTTAAAAAAAAACCATGTTCTGACGTTTGAGGCCAAAAACCTAATATGCACACTGTGTGACAAGGAAATTACTGAAGAACTCCCTCATTACCTACTTAATTGTACAGCCCTTGATGCAGAAAGGAAGGCCCTATATCAGCAAATTAAATGTACCAACATCTCACCCTGCGTATTGCTTTCCAAAATATCAGCAAACAAATCTAAGGCAATAGCTTATTATACATTTTTATATCATTATGCAAGGACCAGTCAACAAGTGAATGACTTTGAGACAAAGAGTAAAGCCAGTTCAATTTCTATTTCATTACCTATGTAAATAACACAAGATGATTATTACCTTACCCAATTGGAAGAATCTGTATGGGGCAAGTCCCTAATAAAGGCTTTGTGTGTGTGATACAAATTGTAAAAAGAGCCCCTAAATATATATTTTATCCAAAAAACAATAATAAGGAAAATTAACACACACCTGCTCGCTAAAAAAACACACACACTTGAGAATTAAAGAAATATAAACACAAGGTAATAAGACCAAATCCAAATAAATAAATGGATTTGGTCTTATTACCTTGTGTTTATAATCCAAATTGTGCCTTATCATTGGATTTGGTCTTATTACCTTGTGTTTATAATCCAAATTGTGCCTTATCAATTAAAGGATTTACTTCTTTATCCAACTTTATTTAGATACTATCTCAATGACCCAGGCAACACCTGAGTTTTACTCAAGAGCATTTCTTGCCCCTACACCGTCATTATGTCACTCTTGTCCACCTCCCTCACACACCAATTCCCATCATGCCGGGGCCCACATGGGCCATCCTCCTGCAGTCTTGAAGTCCCAAGTTTGACCAGCCTAGTTTCCTTTATTCCTCAGAACAAGAGTAACTGAGGCAATTAAACAAGAAGTGGAACTAATGAACATGTGCAGATCTCCAACCACTGACAGCTGAATTCTCAACAAAGTTGATGGAACATGATGGAGTATTCCACCAGTTTCAAAATGGAAACAATGGCTATAGACAATACATTTTGCTAGTAACGTAACAAGCCTCTTCAGCCCTCTTTCTTTTAATGCTTCTGGTTTTCCATTATATTAAGGTAATTAAAATCCAGTAACATATTCCTGAAAATATTTTTCTTCTTGCTTATCTCCACTCAATCATATTAGGAATCAAACTTGTAAAGCTTGTTGATGGTGTCTGCTGGAGATGAGTAGAGCTCACCAACGGACGAGACAATACAGTCAATAAATGTCGTTTGGCTAAAAATATTGAAAGCCCTGCATGAAGAGGACATAAAATTACAACAATACTATAAACACAAGATAATAAGACCAAATCCAAATAAATAGTATGCAACATTTCGGTAACAGCGTTGTTACCATCTTTTTGTCTGGAGATGGTAACAATGCTATTACCAAAATGTCACACACTATTTATTTAATTGGATTTGGTCTTATTACCTTGTGTTTATAATTTATAATCCAAATTGTATGCCTTATTATTACAACAAGACTCACTTCCAGGTCTTCAATCTTGCTCTCCCTGCTGGTGTACTCCTTCAGGATGAAGCTCTGTTCAGCCTGTAGCAGCAGTGAGATACAGCAGTCAGACTGCAGGATGTACTCACCTCGTGGTAGAACCGGGTGTCATTGATCCGCACCAGCACATTGTCCACTCGCAGGAAGAACCTCAGCAAGATGAAGAAACTCTTCTGCATCACTCGCTGGAGGACAACAGAAACATATTTACATACTGATCCCATGTGGACCCAGCAAGATTTAGAACAGGCCATCTCAAGCCATTGAAGATAGAAAATAACAACAAAATCTACCCCACTTGCTTAAAATGTAGCTTGGCACCTGCAGCTCCAGAACACATTTTGGCCTGCATTAGATGCACTAAACAGGACCTTTGGAAGAGGTCACTGCTCATCATCAAACAGCTCGAGGAGCATGAACTCATGGAATTGGTGTAATCTTTACACAAGGGGATAAGAAACAATAACAACAATGTGGACCCAGACATCTATGTGAACATAGTGTCACTGATACACTCACTGACAGACTCCCATCAAGGATGTAGTACAGCGTGCTAACAGGATATTGATTACATACATTCTTTTAACTTTTTCTAATAGACTTTATAAATGGAACACCAAGCATGTATTTGTGTGTGCGTGTTGAATAACACAGATTTATATAAAATGTAATATATAAATAATAAAAAGAAAATATCTAAAGTGGGTATAATGGACAGGTGAAACATAAAGTTCTAATCTACACTCATGGACAAAACTTTAGAAAGTTGAACCTTTTAGCATGTATATCAGGATTCAGTCAATACCTCTGAAAGATATTTGATACAGTGACTTTTATTGAAGACACACAAGATGACCAAGTGTGAATAAAAAAAAAAAAGCCTCCTTAAAAAAAATAATAATAATAATAGATGATGGGTGACACCAAAGATTTTCCACTTAAGTTTTGTCCATGAGTTTATAATCCAAATTGTACCATCATTTTGGACAGGTGAAAGTGTAATGAAATGAACCACATTTCTACCTCAAACATCAAATTTGACCAACAACCATTAAGGAAATCTTTTCTAGATTGCATCTCTATATTTTCTTTGGGAGAGGTTACTGCTTATCATTAAACATCTCAAGGAGCATGAACTCATGGAGAGAATTTGTGTAATCTTTACACAAGAGGATAAGAAAAAACAGTGTCACCATTGTTTTGACTTAGAGCTGTCCACTCACCACTTTGACAGAGCACTGGGCAATCCCGTTGTCTGCCAGCTCATCCTCAAACAGATGGATCTCATCATAGAAGACAATCTGCTCCTTGAGCTTCAGCTTCTCCATGTCAATTCTGTCTTCTGTCTCCTCAATCTACCACAACAACATCTGGTGAAGCTGCTGCAGTTAACACACCTGATAGGAACACACACACACAAGCCTTTATTATGACATTATTTAAGACAGATTGTGTCCATTGAGGGATTATAAATAAAAATGGAAAAGGATATTGGATTATAGGTAGACAAATATTAATATAAATTTTAAAAGTCAGGTTTATTTATTTATATAAAAAAGTGACATTATATTGGCTTATGAAATTTATTATTTTTATATATACAGTAGAACCTCCCTGTGAAGGACACCTAATTGCAGAGCCAAAGTGTCCTTTATGGAGAGATGTTTTCTTACCAGAGAGTTACTAAATTGTAAAAATGGTAATTTTGCAAATGAAAACTGTCCTTTGTAGAGAGGTGTCTGCTAGCGGAGTGTCCGCTAAAGGGAGGTTCTACTGTATATATATATATACAGTATTATTTGTTATAAATATACAGTAGAACTTCTCTTTAAAGGACAACACCTAGTTACAAAGTCAAAATGTTCTTTAAGGAGAGGCGTCCTCTTACTGGAGACTTGCCATATAATAAAAATGATCATTTTAGTGATGAAAACTGTTCTTTGTAGAGAGGTGTCCTTTCATAGAGGTTCTACAGTATATTGGCTTATGATTAGGTACAATTTGGATTATAGATGAAAAACACAAGGTAATAAGACCAAATCTAGATAAATAAATAGTGTGTATGTTTCGGTAACAGCATTGTTACCGAAACATACACTATTTATCTAGATTTGGTCTTATTACTTTATGTTTTATATTGGCTTATACAGTAGAACCTCCATGAAAGGACACCTCTCTACAAAGAACAGTTTTCATCACTAAAATTATCATTTTTATTATATGGCAAGTCTCCAGTAAGAGGACGCCTCTCCTTAAAGGACATTTTGACTCTGACACTAGGTGTTGTCCTTTAAAGAGAAGTTCTACTGTAAACAAATAATACTGTATATATGTTATATTAAAATATTTTATTTAAAATTATATAGTAAAACCCCGCTATAACGAACCCTGGATATAACGAACCTTCCCTTATAACGAACCCACGCCGATTCCCAATTCCATTCCATTGAAAATACCATCGTTATAACGAACTTTGCGATTTTTAGAATAACGAACTACCCCTATAACGAACCTATTTCGGGTCCCAAAATGATAAAATCTATTAAAAATACTATGCTTATAACGAACTTAGAATTGTAATTTAAAAAAAAAAAATTAAAAAACAAAATTTTGAGCATGTTTAAAGCTCGCGGATCGCGATTTCAAAACAATAAATTTAGCGGCATTGTTTGTTTGATTTTTGCACTTTATTTTTGCTGTATGTTGTATAAATTTTTACACATTATACTTTTTATTAATTAGAATATCTTTGCATCCATTAAATTTGAAATATAAAAAATGCAAATGGCTTCCAAAATGAAGAAAACAAAGGCATTTTAAAAACAAAAGCATTATTTCTTTTTTAAAAAAAAAGGCCATTTTCAGAACTTTTCAAAGTGAAACAACATAGGCAAAATGTTAAGAACATATTAAAATAAGAGAATATAACTTTTCTATTATAAAAGATAAAATATAAAGTTATTAAAAATTGTTACAAAGAGGAATCAACTTCAACTTTTGCCGCGATCGCACGTTTTAGGGCTAAAAAAAAAAAAAGTCCAAATAAACGGTCCCGTGATGAAACAAAAATTATTTTTATGCCATTAACTATGGTGATTTTAAAGTCAGCAATGTTTTGCATGGCAGGTTAAAAAAAAAAACGAAATCTAGACCTAGAAGAATATGGGGAAACATGAAATGGAAGAAAAACACTAACTTTATTTGAATGGTGCAATGCTTGGAAGAATGCTTTGAAACAACAAGGTATTAGAGCCATTTTTTCAAGTAAAAATTGTATTATATAATGTGATAATGATGTTTAAAATCATTTCATATCTTTGAATATATATTTAATAAAACTTTGCCTAGGATTTGTCTTGATTTTTAACTTAGACATAGAGGTACATGTATGTTAATCATAAGAAGAACCTATTATCTAATGATTTCTATTATTATTCAGTATTAATATAAGGAAATTAGTCAATTAAGGGAATTAAAATAAAGTGACCACTATTAAGAGGCAGCCTCTACTTGTGTGTATGGCTGTTTTTTAATTATACAGTCTAAAATTTTTGAAAAGTAAAAAAAAATAGCCAAACCGTGGCTATAGTGAACCGTGGCTATAGTGAACCAAAAGCTCTGTCCCATTGGGGTTCACTATAGAGGGGTTTTACTGTATTTCATCGATTCAAATACTCTGTTAAATCAACCACCAGATGTCGGGACTTTCCCTATATAAAACCGATTGTTGTTGTTTCACGTTGGCCGGCTCAAAACTTGTACATTATGTAAATAATCTTTTGTTTTCTTTGTTTACTCACCTTAAGCCAGGCATTACTTTTGCCAAATTATGTTTATCCTAAAGCTCAATTATAGCAATCTCTTATCAAAACTATTTTTATTATTTTACTTTCAAGATTCTTGCCACGACTGCATCACCAATACCATATAGTACTAAAAAGAACCAGCAAATAACTGCATTACTATAATCCTCAACATGATCTAAATTCAAGCAGAAAATCTCTTTTTTTTTTTATATATAAGACTAGACGATTTTACCCGAGTGCGAATATATTTTAAAAACGTTTTAATCTTCATCTAGATCTTCATCTTGTCTACACCTTGTATACATCTTGCTTCCTAGGGTTGCCCGGCAACGCCCGGGTTTACATGATTAAATGTATTATTCAAACACATTAAACATGTGCCCGTTGGCTGCAAGCGAGTAAATGTCGGCGCCCGTTGACTCCCGGCGAGCAAGCGACTGCTCCCGTCGGCTGCTGGCGTGCGAGTGGCTTCCCGGCGCATGCGCGCGCACAGGGAAGCCACGTGTCGCAGGCGGCCAATGGGCGCGCCCCGCCATCAGATCAACCGCGTTCTAGATGAGCTATTTAGAATAATTTGAATATATAGTTTTAATAATTGATTTATATATTTTTTAAAATAGCCTATCGTCATCCTCGTTATTTTTTACCTATGTATGGAAATTTTGGTTTGAATTAGTGAACTACTGCGAATTTGTATACCGGACATACAAACCAACCAACAGACAAACATACAAACATTCATTTTTATATATATAGATATATACAGTAGAACCTCCCTTTAGCGGACACTCCGCTAGCAGACACCTCTCTACAAAGGACAGTTTTCATTTGCAAAATTACCATTTTTACAATTTAGTAACTCTCTGGTAAGAAAACATCTCTCCATAAAGGACACTTTGGCTATGTAATTAGGTGTCCTTCACAGGGAGGTTCTACTGTATATATACAAATAATAATTTTCATTTACTACAGTCAAACTTGGATAATTCAAAGCCCAAGAGACCAAAAAAAAAAAAAAAGAATTATCCAAAAATTTGAAATGAAAACAGAGAGATAAATATTTGAATTAAAGACATTCAAATTATACAAGTTCTACTGTATTTAGAATTTAAAATTCATTTTCACATCTTTAAAAAGGATGAAAAAGGAGGAGGGGGAGCAGTAACAAGCTCGCTAAAAAACCTGGGCTCAGCTGGCCCGGCTGATAGTACCTTGTAAGGGCTCCTAATTCAGGGATACAGGATGAGCAGTGTTTGTACTCCATGTTAGGAGCGGCTGCACATGGCATCTGTTCTTCATGTCAGAGGCGGCCATTTCTTTTGGAGCTAAGTCGGCCTGCCACTGAGTAGTGCTCCCAGTCTTAATGACAAAGGCAGACACATTTTACTTTACCCAATCATGATGGTTGTCAAATCAGACACCATCAAAAATCTCAAGCTTTACAAGCTTGATACCTTAATATGATTGAGTGGAGATAAGAAAGAAGTAGAAGACGAAAAAAATGCAAAGAAAAAAAAAGAAAAATTTAATAAAGGACAATATATATATAACTAAAAAACAATTTAAATTAAATATTTCAAATATATTTATTTTATAAAATAATGGAATAATAAGAGAAAGAATAGGAATGTGGTAAAATCTGGTAGAAATCCATCAAGACCAAATAATGCCATGTTGCTGGGTATCAACACCTCAGATTAGATACAAAGGAATTCTTGTCTGATTATCTTGTTGCATTGAACACTTTTTTATTGGATTTATTGCCCTTTGTGTGATTTATATCTGTGAATGTGCATTTCTATAAGACAAAAAGAAAATTGACATTGCTAGAAGAAGATTCAGCTTTTACACGGAAAATACCATCTAGCTGTATTACATTTGTTGCCTATCCTGATCTTTTAACTGAGATACTGTCTAAGGCTACATGCCTACTTTAAATAGAGTAAAACCCTGCTAAAACAAACCTAGGATATAGTACACCTTCCTTTATAACAAACCTGATATAAATAATATTTTTTTAAATATATAATTCAGTAAACTATGGCTATAACGAATTATGGATATAGTGAACCGTAGGTTGGGGTTTGCTATAGAGGGGTTTTACTGTAGTACCTTTGCAAATTAGTCGTCAACAATCCTACAAAATAATGAACCAAGTCTCTGATAGATGGCTATACTCTGCCCACTCATGTGACTGAAAGATTAGAGACGTGACGCAGTATACATTATCTTCAGTTGTCCCACGACATTTGACTTCAATAAATACTTGTGTTCACATTTATAAATGACACCAAATGCTAAAAATTTGCTGGAGGGTAAGATTTTATGCTCTTTATCAGGCCAATCTGTAATTGCGAGGCACTAGGAGTTCCTCTCTCAACTGATATGTATAATCTGTGGAATTCTCTAGATAGCGCGGAATGATTCCAAAATTAATCTTTGGTATATTTACTAGGGATATTACATATCTCCATATATAGTATAATCATAGATAATAATAAATTATTTTTCATCAATTACAAGAACAAGATTTTAATCCCTGTGAGAGTAATATAAGAGAATATTTATCATTTTATTACAGAAAACCAATTCTTCTTATAGCTGCTCTATTCTTTTATCTCCATAAGGGATAATTGATCAAAATAAGTTATCATCTCCTTCTAAGTTTATCTACTCTCATTTTTCTATGCAACAATAGGATCAAATTAAAGGTGGTTCCAGGATCTTTGATCCTCTTAAGGCAGAATGCAGACTTATTGACCTAGGTTTATGAAGATGATATACACTCATGAACAAAACTTAAGGAAGTTGTACCTTTTAGCACGTATATCGAGATTCAGACAACTTTGAAAGATATTTGATACACAATGACCTTTGTTGAAGACACAGGAGATAACCGAGTGTGAACAAAATTGCCTCTTTTTAACAAAATCAATAAGCAATCCAGGGCCAGGTCTCTTTTAATGTCTCCGTCTCCTTAAAAAAAAAAAAAATAGATGACCAGCAAGACTTTCCACTTCCTTAAGTTTTGTCCATGAGTGTAGAGATATCAAGTTGATCTATAATTTGACACAAAAACAATAAGATGACACTTTAGCCACAAAGGAAAGCATTCAGATACCGAGCCTGGATCCCTTTGGTTGATACAACCTCTCATAAGTGACCACCCCTGTGAGTGACCACTTTTTCTGAAATTGAGGCTTACCAAATCCAACTTTCAATGAATACCCATCTCCAGGAGAGACCGGGTTATCTATATTTTTGGGGTGATCATTTATGGGAGATTGTATTTCTTTTATAATTTACTACCGTTGACTTGTGTGGGAACACAATAAAATCTTCTAGAATCTATATAAACACACCCATTCTATTCATGGTAAGTGGATGCAGCATTTTTAATGAATGCTGTGTGAAGCTACCTTCCAGCAGATAACTTCTTGCCCCCCCCCCCACAATTTTGTTTTATAAATAGATCTTTCTGTTCTAATTTATAGTCCACTTTCATTAGTTGGGACTTGAGGTGTAGGTTGGTTTCCAATTATCTCACTTAGTTTTGTTTACATCTTCTAATTCCAGACCATGCAGACTGGAACCAAAGTCTTCCCTTGGTTTACCTCTCTCTTCATGCTTCAAGGTAAATAACTCTCAGTGTGGTCAATAGATCATCTTACAAGGGTTCTTAGAGTAAGTGCCCTGCAAATTTCCTTTTGATTTTTTTACTTCATTTAAAGAATAAACTTTCCATAGAATATTCTTCAAACTTCTTTGTTTGCCACCCATCTGTCCATCTGATCTTTGGGATTCTTCTAGCACACTAGATGTGGCAAAAAGGTTCCCATTCTCTGATCATTAACTAAGCTTTCACACTCATATATGACCAAACAAAACTTTTGAGCATCCTTTCCTTCATTTCCATTTTTATAAATCTCTTCTTCATTTCTCCAAAAAATCATCTTTTGTCTTTGTAATTCTGACCTTATTTTTTTTGCATCTTTTATCTTCATTTCTTTAAAAGGAAGGGGGGGGGGGGGGGATAAGATGGATTTTACATATTAGAAAAATTTTACAATTTAGGTATTTTTACATATTTTTATCTCTCTTGATATTTGAACAGAAGATTTGGTCTAATCTCAGTACTGTTACAAGCTGTGTACCTGGACACACCCCATTACATACTGTCGCTTGTACCAATGCCAACACTTTTTCACTGATGCTATTTATGGGATGGCTTTTAGCATTTTCTGAGAATTTTAAAATTAAATACAGATGTGTGACTATATTAACTAATATTTCCAATAAGTCTTCACATATTTAAATACACTCAAGCTCACCACTTGTATAGGTATCGTCAGAATTTTACAGATGCTCTGTAATAGATATTAATCCAAGATCCATCCAGGGATACATTTCTTTACCAGTTTTTTATTACTTAAACTCAAGCTTTCAGGTTTATCAGCTCTTCGACAGGAGTAACATAAAAACTAAATACTAAACTAAAAATAAGCCCAAAAGATTGAGGTCATGTAATAAAAACGAGGAAGAGATCGAGGGGAAGGAGACGACAAGGATACACAGACGATCTAAAACAATGGACTGGACGACACATCTACGAGGAGATGAAGAGGATGGCGGAGGAAGTATGGAGAGACCATCACCCTCAGTAGAGGAAGGCATTGAAGGAAGGAATCTTCTTCTTCTTTCTTATCTCAAAGCCATGATAATCATGGTGGGTAGTTAGCGACTGCTTTTACTGTAAGTGCACCACATGTCTACACATGTGAGAAGCAGTTCGACATTGCACTTACAAATGTGCCAGAGCCCCGTACTTGCACTCGCTGGTGGGGTTGGACTTTTGCAAGAATCGGGGGCCATTGGAGCATTTTTTTTTTAAACAGAAAAAAGTGTCTAATGCGGGAATCGAACCCGGGTCGTAGTGGTCGAAAACCAAACGGTTTAACCAGCCTTCCACTGAAGAAACTTATATCCGGATAGATCTTTGATTTATTTAATAGATGCTCTGTATTTACAAATAGAGCAATGAATATCTGAGAGATATGATAGAGAGAGACCTCATCGCCTTTATCAGCAACAACACATCTAGCCATCTATCAGTAACCCAGCCATCAATATTTATTTGGTTCCTTTGATCTCAATAGGATTTGTATCCTTCCTTTAATCATACATAGTCAGTACATTAGGATTAACAAGTAATCCATAGTTTATTTTTTTGCTTATCCCTAGTACACGTGGTACAGGCCATGATAATTATGGTGGATAGTTAGCGACTGCTTTTTACTGTAAGTGCACCACATGTCTACACATGTGAAAAGCAGTTCGACTTTGCACTTACAAATGTGCCAGAGCCCCGTTTGGTTACTCCATAGTTTATGATTTTATGGAATTATATTAGTTAGTATATTTGCATATCTCCATTGCTCATATTTACTACTTCTATATACAACAACAACAACAAAGCTTTATTAAGACCTTTTAGTCTTATACAGATTCTCCAAGCAGAAATAGAGGATACATGAAGGAAAAACAGTGATAGAACTTAATGGTAATATGATATACAGGGAAAATTATATAAATACAATCAAGCTAATAGATTAATCTGGGCAAATTGGAGGCAAAGAAAGTTACTCTACATGGATTTAAAACGGATTCTCATGTTAGGTCTTGTGGAGTTATTTAGTAGCAGCTCTGGTTCAAATTCACATTAATAGGTACCGCTCAGCAAGAGCAACCTAGTTCATGATAATTGAAACAGTGAAAAATATGTGAAGGTTATTCACATATTAAACAAAACTTTAACGCAGGATTCAATCCCGGTTCATGACTGTCGGGAATCGAGCGTGTTACCCTCTCATCCACCGACTTCTTGTATGGTAGCAGCTCTGAGACTTTTCTTAGCTATGTAGAACTTTTCCTAGTCATCATCCCCGCCCTTGACATTGCCGGTTGGACATCACTTGTAAGTATTTCGACCTGTGAGTCAATTGTGGAGTTACTACTTCAATATATGGATTTATATCATTTCCAAGTTTTATAGCATCGTAATTGTACCTGCTGTTACACCTTGTATGGTCGTGATATAAAATAAACTCTTCTCTCAACAGATTATTTGACTGAAGGAATATTATAATCTTAACAAGCTCTGACACCTTGAAGAGACAACATTGATCATAAATCTGTAGTTGGTTCTAGGCGCTATTGGAAACCGACAATGGCTGACCTAAAAATAGAGATGGTATTATATGATGAGTGATGAAGATACAATTCTTTATTCTAGTGATAAAAAAAAATATATATCATAGAACCTCCATGAGAGGACACCTCTCTACAAAGGACACTTTTCATCATCAAAATTACCATTTTTGATATTTAGCAACTTATAGCACTTAATATTTAGCAACTCTCTGGCAAGAGGACACCTCTCCCTAAAGACCACTTTGGCTTTGCAACAAGGTGTCCTTTATAGAGAGGTTCTACTGTAAATAAAAGTTTTGTAATTTTAAACAGTCTCTCTCAAAGCTTTTGATAAAACAATTGTAAATGAAGATGAAGGGTATGTAATCATCTGTAGAGGTGGGGGGTCACAAGGCTTATACCTACTTGCCTTTAACAGATCTTCTTTAAGCAGAGTTCCGGAGTAGTCTGTGGTGAAGGTCCAGTCAAATGGCTTGACAACTTCTCTGATGTTCTCTGTCTCCGACCTGTTTGTCACCATCGGGTGTGAGACAGGAGTTTCCATATACAGTAGAAGACATCTATAAGGCAACAAGAATAATGATGAGGCACAATTTTGGAGTTTTAGATTATAAACACAAGGCAATAAGACCAAATCCAAATAAATAAATAGTGGGCTAACACACTATTGTATTGTACACATTATTTATTTATTTTGTCTTATTACCTTGACAATTATATTATTCACTATTAACAAGACTAAATTCAAATTAATAAAATGTTTGTGACGTTTTCAGTAAGAGTGTTATAACCATCTGATAAAAAGAGTAATGAAGACAAAAGACATTGAAACGATGGTTGCTAGGGGAGTTGTTAGCAACATACTTAGCTATGAAAATACAAAACTATTATAGACGCGTATGATTCTTTTTTTTTTTTTTTAATTGAGCAATTTCTATTGTACTTACTGCAATGGAAAAATTAATGGGAGGGGCTGGCTTATCAGTGGTGAACCCTCTCAGCAGTTTCGCCAGTTTAATCTACCATACCGCTGTTATTTTGCATTTTTCGATAATAGTTTCGAATTTTAATAACAGATGGCGCGCAAATACATCATACTTAGCTATCAACAATGGATAGAAAAATAGACACTGCTATAATACTTGAGTTTCAAACCCTATAGGGCGCTCGAGGAGCATGAACTCATGGAATTCGCGTAATCTTTACACAAGGGGATAAGAAACAACAACAAACCCTATAGGGTCAACTCATTTCAGGATACAGTGGAATCTTGTTATAATAGCTGCTTTTATAGCAGCAACATGGCTATAACATCATGATTCTAAGGTCCTAAGTTATTTGGCCATGTTTTTAACAAAAAATCAGGGTCCCAAATGATGATGTTATAGTAGGATATTCAACTGTTATTTGTATTTAATTAATTAAGAACAAAGACATTGAAACAAGTAATGACTTGGGTAGTCAAAGTTGGAAACCTAAAACTCTACCTCTTAACTCTATCCAAGGTTGGTGGTAAGTTGAATGGAGAGAGGGTATCTTAGTGCTGACAACTTACCTAGATCAATTTAGTTTTAGCTTGACTTTATACTTGATGCTTTTACCTCTTTGTTCAAGTTGCTATTGGCTCCTGAGGCATATGTATGGTCAGACTAAGCATGTTTGCACGAGCATAATGTTCACTATTTTTGCCATTTGACAACCAATCCTCTCCTATTCTCTAAATGACATATATTTCATTAAACATGTGATAGGGCAATATAATCCTGAATATGAACATTGTCTGGTTGGTTAATATTATTTGGATTGTTAAATTGTTACATTATTTACAACACACACCTCAAGAATTTTCAGTTGAATTAAAAGTCTGTGTTGAATTATAGTTGGTTAAATCAAAGATGTTCTACTGTGTATATCTTTAATTCTTATTTTCTACTTTTTTTTAGTTATCTTGGAGAGAAACGTAGTATCACCACAGGGATGAAGATGAAAATTGTATTTGATCATGGACCATTGCTTTCCCGAAGACCCTGGGTGTTAAGTCAGTTACTTCTAAAGACACATACTAACAACCCCAGAATGTCTGACAGAATCACAAGTCTGAGGCCAGGAATAATCATGAGGACCATTTCAGGATACCATGGAACTGTTTCAAATAAACCCCCCTGTGGAGCCATCATTCGCCAACAGTAGGCTACAAGTTTGGATCCATTGAGGGTGTTTTAAAATATATAACAATAGAACGGCCTCAAATTACAGGCAAAGTCAGACTTTCACCAAAGTTTGCCTGGATCATGGTGCCATGATCAACAAAAGCTGCACCCCTACATCCAATTCCATGATATCAAATGTTGATTTGCATGCTGCATCACCTGTCACACAGAAACATCTTGGCTTACATTATATGCGCTAAACAGGACCTTTGGGAGAGGCCGCTGCTTATCATAAAATATCTCGAGGAGCATGAACTCATGGAATTTGTGTAATCTTTACACAAGGGGATAAGAAACAACAACAATAGAATGGCTAGCAAATATTTGGCAATATTACCACATGGAGACTAACAAAGTGAATCTTATTAAAAATAAGAGAGGTTTTGACTGAAAAAGGCTCTTAGACTGACTTTTTATTATTAAAAAGCAATCCAAGAGCTTTTTTTCCACTAAAAGCTTTCTCATTTTTAGCTTTAAATAAAGCTATGCATTGTCATATATGTTGAATAATTGTCAAGTATGCAACAAGCTATTGTTAGTGCCTCAGTGCTATTCCTTTATAGAATAAGATTTGTTAAAAAAAAAAGGGAGAATAAAATTTAGCAGTTTTATGTGGCCCTATACCATTTTTAGAATTCATGAAAAATGAGGAAATCAAACTGAGTGACAGTGGAATCTCTTTATAACAGTCTCCTTTATAACAATTGTAAATTAAAATAAAGAAGGCATCTCCTGACCACGAGCACATGTGCTTTTTAGATGGCAGAGCACCATCTAGTGGAGCAAAAATAAACTAAACGTTTATTTAGCTTGCTCCGTGTTTAGTTTATTTTTGCTCCCCTAGATGGCGCTCTGCCATCTAAAAAGCACATGTGCTCGTGGTCAGGAGATGCCTTCTTTATTTTAATATCAACACCTGACCCACTTATCTTTTATTTTTTCTATTGTTTTTTCACAATTGTAAATGTTTCAATCATGATGATAACAACAGAAAAGCTCCATCCCAAGTGATGTTGTTGTAGTGAAATTTGACTGTATTTGGCTAGATGCCAGTTTTTTTCATTGAATCTATCTTCTTTTCTTTTGTTATTTTATGTAATCTTCAACTCTTTAAACAATCATTCTCTGTCCAGTTCATAAGAGAAGTCTTTTAGTGTATTAGGAAATAAAATAATTTCTTTGAGCCATAGGAAAAGCTGTTGGGCTGCCTAGAAGTCAACTTTGGACTTACCTGGCTTGTTTCCAGGCTTCTGCCACGGCCACCTTCATGAGGTCCTGAGTGGAGTTGACGGGCCGTAGGGCATCCAGAGTGTTGAACTCCACTCCACAGTCACCGGACTGATGGGTGAGTCGCAGGAGGTTTTCGGGGAAGGTCATGTCGGGGAGATGGGGCAGGCCCAGCTCTTGCTCATATCTGTAACATCACCACATGTGGGGCTCACTTCCTCCACAGACAACATGTCAAACTACTACAGTAGAACACACCTCCCTCTATAGGACACTTAATTGCAGAGCCAAAGTATCCTTTAGGGAGAGGTGTCCTTTTACCGGAGAATTGCTAAATAGTAAAAATGATAATTTTTCAAATGAAAACTGTCCTTTATAGAGAGGTGTCCTCTAGTGTGAGTGTCCTCTCATGAAGTATGTTCTACTGTACTAGATGTAGATGATTAAAGAATTCCACACATGCTAGAACATCTATTGAAATCTTGCCACCATTTGTTATAAATTTACATAAAAGGTAAAAAAATAGCATTCTCTCTGAACAATAATCAAGCTTCAGAAAAGAAATAAAAAGAGGAAAGAACTAAGGGGAAAGGAGATCCTGTGAAGATAGATGAAGGAGAGAAGACAGCAGGTCACCAAACTGTCTAAAAGAGAAATAAGAAAGGTTGAAGTATCTCATTAACAATAAATGTTGTTAGACCATAATTTTGCTACCTAGGTTCCTCCCAAGCTGAAGTCCACACCATCCAAAACCTGCCCTCTCTCTACACAATAGCTATGAGAGGAAATCTATTGAATTATAAAATACTTTTAAAATTCTTAAAATGGTCATATAAACACAAGGTAATAAGACCAAATCCAAATAAATAAAGTGTATATTTTTTATTGTGTATTTATTTAATTGAATTTGGTCTTATTACCTTGTGTTTATAATTTATAATGGTTGACTTTTCTTTATTTATCACACACACACAAGAAAATGGGTTGGTCAAATATCAGGGAACAGGAGATAAAGCACAATTTGGATTATAGATTATAATAAAAGAAACCTTTTATCAGGGAACAGGTAAATCAACATTTAGTTGATTTCTGTTCCACCAGATGGCGCTCTGCCATCAAAAAGTTCACGTGAACGTGGTCAGGATATGCCTTTTTTGATTTTAATAATCTATAATCCTAATTGTGTGCTTTATCAAAAGGGTCATATATGGGTATTTAAAATAAAAATAATCTTTTAAAAAATGTATAAGGATTGTTTTTTCACCTTTGTCAGTTTAGTTAACAGCTGAATTGGAATGTTATGGAATCTGTATTGTCTTGTGATAACCTGTTTCATAGATTACTCATTCAACTACACACAATTCTATTATTTAAAAAGAAATCGATGAAACCAGAAGTTTTATAGCATTCTGTCAAACAGCCCAAGTAGTGGTGAGACCTGCAGGTGTGGCACTTGGTATCTTGTTCACAGGAGCACTTGGACTCCAGGATGTGGGACTTGGTGGAAGTGATGGTCCATGGGCCAAATGTGAACTCCTTCGTCACTCCTTTCTTACTGGGAGGAGCAGGGCTGTTCTCCGCTGTTGCCATGTCTGCCACATACATACACAACTAGGGTCAGTCTTACTTACTTTCAATGTGTTCTCTTTCCCTTCCCTTCAAACTACAGAATCTATCTATACACCCAAGATAGACCAGATATTGTTAAAAAAAACTATGACTAAAATAATTTCAACTTAAAACTTGGGAACTTAGAATTATATGATGTTATAACTAAGTTTCAACTCCACCTTTGCTGGTCCCAAGCCCGGATGAAAAAGGAGGAGGGGGAGCAGTAAAAAGCTATCTAAAAAACCTGGGCTCAGCTGGCCCGGCTGATAGTACCCTGTAAGGGCTCCTAATCCAGGGATACTTGATGAACAGCGTTTGTACTTCATGTTGGCGTCTGTTCCTCATGTCAGAGGCGGCCATTTCTTTTGGAGCTAAGTCGGCCTGCCACTGAGTAGTGCTCCCAGTCTTAATGACAAAGGCAGACGCATTCTACTTCACCCAGTCATGATGGTTGTTGATGATAACTAAGTTTCTGTTATAAAAGAGGCTATTATAAGGCACCATTATGTTTATGCTAGTGACTGGCAGGCATTTAGTTTAGTTAGGTCTGAATCCTCCAAAAGAAAAAAAAATTGCACACAACATCTGCGGCAAAATTTGTGACACATTGCAACATTTTTAAGCATGGTGCACATACGTTAATTATGGGCAATGTGGCCTACATGCCAAAGTATTGCATTTTTAGCAATTAATTTGTATTTAAACAAGAATTATCTATATATATATATATACAGTCGAACCTCTTTAATTCAACACCCCAAGGGATCAGAGCTTTCGGTTGAATTAAAGGAAGTGTTGAATTAAGGTGAGATGATTAGCTAATCATCTAACTAGCTAAAATAATATATATATTTTTTATAAATAGCTTTGTAATATAAATTAATGATATTAATTGAAACCATTGTGTGTGTACTTTTTTTATATTTATTTTTTTTATTTTCATGATTAACTTTTAGTATCTGGGACAAAATGGCAATGATACATATTTTCGAAACAAATAATATTTTATTCCAATTGTGAATAATAGTTAAAAAAAATAAATATGGAAAATAAAAAGAAAATTTAAAAAAAATATTTGAAAAGAATCAAGATTAAAAAAAAATCTTTTAAAGATGTGTTTTTTCTCTGAAATCCTATTCAGGATGTATTCCAGATAGTCTATTTTTAAAAGACATGCATGCCTTTCTTCCTCAGAAATGTCTTTTAAATAACAAAGAGTTTTTATTGTATTAAAGGCATCCACTGCTGCTGCTGGTGTTATTGATGTTTTGTTTAAATCTTTTTCTGTTGGCTCTATCTCTTCATCTTCTTCTTTTCCCATTACCTCCTTTACAATTTCTTCAATGGACTGTTCCCCAGCAACTTGCACATCTTTATCAACTTCCAAGAAGTCAATATAGTTGACATCAATGGCTTGATGTTTTTTTAATGCCTCAAAACATCTGTTCATTTCTTCTTCAACAACTTCTTCCATTGCTTCATCCATCACAAATCCTGAATGAGAAAAACAATTTTTTTATTGTGGAAGAACTAACCCCAACCCATGCAGCCTCTAGCCAGCTAATTGCAAAGAGTAAATGTACTTGAGCATTTTTTTTTCTTCCATGCAAGTGAGAAGATACGTTATCATTCGTTTCCTATATTGGTCTTTTAGGGCTTTAATGATACCCATATCACAGGGTTGTAATGCACTTGTAGTTAGGGCGGGCAAAAATCTTATTTCAATGTTCTGTAACCCTTCAGGTATTTGGTGGGCTGGGCAATTATCTAAAATTAATAAAATTTTTCTTTCTCTTCTTTTAAATATTTGGTCCAATTTTTTCAGCCAATCCGTAAAAATTGCCCCAGTAATCCAGACTTTTTTTATTAAAATGATAATTTGAGGGAATATTCATGCCATGGAAGCATCGTGGTCTTCTATATTTCCCAATATAAAGTAAAGGCAGTTTTTCACTTCCATCCATATTACAGCATACCAACACTGTAATTCTCTCTTTAGACATCTTACCCCCTTCACATTTCTCACCTCTGATAGTCATTGTTTGATTAGGCAAAAGTTTATAAAATAACCCTGTTTCATCCGCATTGAAAATGTCCTGTGGGCTGTATTTAGCTAAAAGTGAAGGAATAATCCCACCTTTCCAAGTGGCTACACTATTGGCATCCACACTTCCAGCTTCTCCATGAAGTCGTTTAAAAGCAATATTCCTTCTGGCCTTAAACTTTTCTAGCCAGCCATTGCTAGCTTCAAAATTATCTTGACCCATTTTCAAGGCCAAGAGTATAGCCTTTTCTTTCAAGATATTGCCATTTATGGCAAATTTCATGGCATTTGCCTGCCTTATCCACCTAAACAGGGCTTCTTCAATCTCTGGGAATTCCCCGTCACGATCACGTTTCAAGGTAGAGCTAAAATTAGATTTTAAAAAGGCAATTTTATGGCGAATTTATTTTTAAAAATTGTGCTAATGGTGGACCATGGAATATTTCTCTCTCTGGAAACTTGACTATGTGATTTTCCTTGTTCTATTTCTTCTATAATTTTCATTTTTTCCACATAAGTGAGCTGGTGATACTGACTATGTTTCCAATTTTTTTTGGCAGAACCTGACATTCTTGCCCCACTCATTTATTCAAATTAACAAAGAATATTGAATTAAAATGTTATCATAATCATTGTTGGATCATTTTATAAAGATTTATTTATTTAAAAAGAAATATTTATAAATTTAAAAATAGCTAAAATATTTCAATGTTAAAAATAAAAATTATTATTAGTTAGCGCATGATGCCGAAATTCTCGCGTAAAAAAACAACAATAACATCCGCGAAATTGCGCAACGGCACTGCAAAGTGAAACTTAAAAAAACTAACCAGAAACCAAAAATGCGCAGGCGCGATCCTATCGGCGTCCGCCGATGCCGATCGTCACCCGCCGATGCCGATCGTCGCCGCCGTAATACCGTTTAGCGGTAAAGTTGCATGTAAAATAGCATTCAACTGTCGAAATTCGAATTTTAAAATGGTCGAACTATCGGAACTGTCGTATTATCGATACTGTCGAATTACGGTTTGTTATTTGATAGGCCGGAGGTCGGGACATCGGAACATGGTCGAATTATCGCCGAGTGTCGAATTGGGGTGTGTCGAATTAACGAGGTTATACTGTATATATGTGGAAATTTTGCCAGGAGGAAATTGATATATGAAAGCAAAGGCAGCTCTCCTGTCAAAATAAACATCAAAACTAGATGTCATCTAATGACCATTGCTGCCAACTATCAGCCTCAAATTGGTGACAAAGCCACAACACCAGCTTTGGCAAACTGAGAAACGTCCACCTGGAGACCTTGGTTTCGGGAATATTTTGGCCATATATTTGGCCCAGCCACTTGCCAGCTAAACACCTCTTTGACAGATTGTGAAGATATCATTACATCCCTTTTGGATCTCATGGAATAAAGTCTGCCCTGTGTAAAGAGGGCCATTAGTCCTAAACCATGGTCTCCAGGTGGACACTTCTCAGTTTACCAAAGCTGATTTTGTGGCTTTGTTACTGACCCAAGGCCTCTAGTTTGCAGAGGTGGTCAATAGA
This sequence comes from Cordylochernes scorpioides, assembly GCA_030710605.1. Lineage (NCBI taxonomy): Eukaryota > Metazoa > Arthropoda > Arachnida > Pseudoscorpiones > Chernetidae > Cordylochernes > Cordylochernes scorpioides. The sequence continues at coordinate 51,633,197 of CP092867.1, forward strand.
TGGCTTCTAGTTTTGACATTTTGACAGGAGAGGCGACCTTTACTTTTATAAATATATCAAAAAATGGGTCGAATTGTCGATGGTGTTGAATTATCGTTTGATCAAATTAATGTTAGTTATTTGATAGTCTGGAGGTTGGAACATGAAACATGGTCAAATTATTGGTAGTATCGAATTAACAAGGTTTTACTGTATTTACTGCTCCATTCTAAACTAGTGATCTATATGGACAGGAATTGTGTGGGATGGGCAAAGCACTGCAGGACATTTTCAGTAATAATGAAATTTCAAGACATCTCTTTGTTTATCGCCAAAATCCAATACTGCAGCCACAGGGCCTAACCTTACCTAACCTAAATCAAATATAGAAAAATATTAAAAAATTTGTATATATGTTATATTAGAATATTATTTTATTTAAAATTATATTTTATAGATTCAAATACTCTGCTAAATTGACCGCCAGAGGTCATGCTTCCCCTATAAAAACTCATTGTTGTTGTTTCCTGATGGCCGGCTCATATCTTTTGAACATTATGTAAAAAAGTTTTTCTTTTTTTTTTATTCTTACGCCTTAAGTCAGGCATACCTTTCTCAAATTATGTTTTCTATATTCCATAAGCTCAATTAAAGCTATTTCTAATCTTCACTATTTTTGTTATTATACTTTCAAGATTTTAACCACGACTGTATTACCATAGCATAATCCTCAAGATGATAAAAATCAACAGAAATATCATTTTTTTTACAATATATATATACACCTATCCCCCGATTTACACGGTACTTGTTTTACACGTTTTCGCTTTTACACGGTTTTCCAAATAAGTTTTTTTTTTGTTTTTATCGCACTATACTAAAATGCGATATTCTACTCTATACTACCTATGTTATTTATTTATGCTTATGAGGTGATACAGCAGCGTATTTACAATTAGAGAGGAGACAAAATGAATTAAATCTAGAAAAAAGAAGTGAGGACATATCGGTCATTAAAGTCTGAGAGGCAAAGCCTTCAGCCAGTTCAGGGCTTCCGGGGTGACAGAATGGAGATTGGAGATTCCTCCATTGAATTTGTACAGCGGGCAGTCATCTAGTATATGGGACATTGATTGTGGGACGTTGCAGGCACAATTTGGATCTTTGGTGTAGCCCCATAACTTCATCAGCTCTGCACACCTTCCCTGACCTGTCCTAAAGCGGTTTAGAAGCACCCATTCTCGTCGAGGGAGGGAAAAACCTGGGATCTTGACACTTGGGCTTGTGATGAGGTTCTTGTTTGGGATATCGGAGCTGATCCAGGAATTTGTCCATGCTTCTGAGATATTAAAATTTTGGGAGAGAAGTTGGTTTCCTCTGGACACCATATCGGCTTCCTTGATTTTAGTCTATGTTTTCTACCTATGTTGAAAAGAATATTGGGAGGCTCTGATTCATGAGGGGGCGAACACCTATTCAGATTTGACAGTTTAATATATACCTATCCCTCGATTTACACGCTTTTCTCAGGAACGTATCTACCGTGTAAATCGGGGGGATAGGTGTATAAACTTTTAAAAGAATCATACCTGTCTTTGATAGATTTGAATTCTCTTTACAGATGGCTCGCATATGTATCATATATATATATATATTTATTAAGATAAATGTGTAATCTTTACACAAGGGATAAGAAACAACAAGAAAGAAAAAAAAAAAACAATTAAAATCTGCTAGCCAGTGAGGTAAATAATGAGGTGTCAAAGATAATGACATTCTACCAAAATTTTCATATTCCCCATATTGGTAAAATCAGCAGCCAGTTCCCCAATCTGCAACTGAAATGGTATGCTCTGTTCTACCTATCCAATTGTATGCAAAATTTAAAGGAATAATCTTCATAAAAATATGACCAAAATTCTTACTAGCTTCTAAATAATACTAAAATAATTTGATCATCTTTTCTCAAGTCTAATCAAAAGAGCCTACGAGAGATTCCTAATCTTATTTTATGTTTAAAATGCCAGATTGACAGGATGTGTTTTTTAAGTTTTTGCATGATAATGTGACAGATCATAGTTTAAAAAAAATAATAATAGCAATTATTTAATCAAATGCTTAAGAAAGATTAAACTTATAATAAATACCGGCTATGACAAAATATGAAAGCTCTTGTTATGCCTAGTTTATAAATAATTGCCCACATTCAGCGATGCTTACACAGGTTTGCGATCTTTATTTATAAATTATTATGTGTAAAATTCATTTAATTCAAAGTCCGGTAGAATTTTCTTACCTTGAGTCAATTTATATTACTAAAAAAGAACAATAAGCATAAAAACAATACGCTGTGATAAACAAAAACGAAAACATCAAAACTTTTAGTCAAAAATAACTACATAAATTATACACAATAATGGCTTGGATAATTTTTTTAATTGTTATTATTGATCTGTTTATTTTTAAAATGAAATTTAGGAACAAAACTTTCAAAAAAAAAAAATATATATGTCACATATGAACAGAAAAATGTCTAATCAATTTAATGTAGTAGTTGCAAATTAATTTTTAAATGTATTTTATGTTTTATTAAATAATCTTGCTCTCTCTATATATCAAAATAAATTGTGAACTTGGGTGTTTTTCTTTGTTATCATTAATATCCTGGATTAAACTTTGCTGCGCGCGCGCGCGCGCGATATAGTCCTGAAAGGATTGATGGTTGCATAGTTTCGATTTTGTAGTGTGCAACTTGGTATGTAGATGATCATATATTTGTAGTTTGGTAGCGGATATTGATTGCCTATAACGTTGAATACACGCTTCTCTGACTAAAAAACTGCTTACACGGTTGTTTGAGCGCCTAGAAAATTATAACAGATCACACCAAAGGCAGTTGCGTCGTCGATTTCTTATTTAATAGTCCTAGTAATATGCGCAGGAGCAGGGCCGTCAAGCTACGTGAAGGAAAACAAAGTGGTGGTGTCGCCAATAGCTTAAAGGCGCGGACGAGGAGCAGGTTTGGTAGGGTAGGAGTGAATACCACCCGCGGTTTAGTCCCTAGAATAGAGAAAGCTTTCTCCCACAGTTTTATCTATATGGCAAGTGTTTTTCTATCTTTTTTTCACTATGGCTTTAATATGTATACCCTACTATATATTGAATCAATAAGTTTATCATCATATAATCAGTAAATTCACGTACATATTTGAACCATATAATCATACACACATGAACATATAAATTATTAATTTCTATAAACTTTTTTCTCTCTCTATCACAAAAACACACACAAAAAAAGTTACCATATAGTTCTCTTGAATATGTAAGAATCGTGAGCATTTCATATATTTTTAGTATAATGGAAGAAGCCCCGCTATGGGCGTCATTGTTAAAATCGGGATGATTTTATACTTTTACTATTTCCAGATCTCTACATGTCCAAATATTAGGGCGCCAGTGGCTGCAGAAAACCAGACCACAAATTTATTCATCTATGGCACATGTAGAGACTTAAAGCTGTGCCGGCTAGCAATTAATGTTAAAGGGGAAATTAACCAATCATTTTTTGGTTAGACAAATTTTTATTTAGACTAATAAAATCTTTCAATGTACATCACGCAGATATATATATAAAAAACTGTAAATAAGGTTAAAAGGGAGGAGTTTTAATACTATATATATACTTTTTACAAAAGGCCTATCATGCCAAGTCCCAGATTATCCCCGACCTACCTCTTCATCCCAGCCACCCATGTCCACGGTTTGAAAAGGGGCAGCCAAGGCCGCAGCCAGCGGCCTCCGCCCTCCGCAACTCCAAGTCTTTTTTGCTTCTCAGGAAAAAAAAAATCAAATTTTTGTTAAGAAAAAAAAATGTAAATATTTGAATGGCAATCCCAAAAATGTCAATATCCAAGAATGTAAATATCCCACTTCCTTGTCCCAGTGTTGCTGAACTCACCCCCCAAGGCTATCATCCCTCTTTCTCTATGAAAATAAAAAAATAAAAAATGGCATCTTAAAAAAATGATAAAATAAATTAAATATAAAATTATTAAAGAAGTATTCACAAAAATAAATAAAAAATACAAAAATATTGAATTAAAAATAATTTTAAAAAATGTAATTATTAGTGTTGATTCTGGGCATCTTGGGAAAGGTTCAGGGCTCGTGGTGGAGCTGGTGCTCTGCATGAAGATGGTGGAGTCAGGTCAAGCACCATAGGTCGGTGGCTTGACTACAGGGAAGGGGCGTCTGAGTCCATCTTGGACTAGCTTGGTGTTGGTGGGGCCAGGTCATCCACCACAGGTCAGGTGGCTTGACTACAGGAAGGGGATCTGAGTCTCTGGCTCGGTGCTGCCAAGGCTAAAGGTGGCTTCAGGCTCCATCTCGACACCTCGCAATCACCAGAGGTTTGTGGCTTAGATGGACATAGGTGGGATATGGTTAGGTTAGGTGGGGTTCTGGGTTACTTTGGCATATTATGGTCACGAGGTGTCCCAACAAATATATGTTAATCTCTGGTATTGATTACAAATATTCAATTAAAAATATAGAATAGCAAATTCATCACATAGTATAAATATTATTTTTTAATTTTGGATACAGTTCACAGACAGATTTGCTATAGGTGGAATCTTGCAGATTATATCAAATATATTAGTATATTTTATACATATAGAAAGAATTAGTCATAAACCAGGTTCCTGGAGCGTCGACCTGGCGTAAATATAACATATTGTAGCAAAATATTAGAGCATTACATTTTCTTTTTGAACATCCCATTTGATTTTTAAATATATATTATTTTCTGATCGCTATCATATTAATGAAAATATATTATTATATTCATATATATATTATATATATATATATTACTTTGAAAAGGAATAATCCTTTGGAATAATCTGATGTAAAAAATCCCTTCTCGCCCGCTTCCCCTGGAAGGGAAGGTTGGTTTTGCGATGTCTCACTTCCTTCTCCTGCCGAGATCTGCCCCTGTTCTACCATCTGAATACCCCTTTTCTCCTTATTTTTGCCAGCGTTGCCAGCCTCCAATATACTTTTTTTTTCTATAAAAACAATGACTAAATTTAAGAAAAAGGCGTGATTAGCTTTTCTTGATTAATCAAGAATGGGTTTTGGCCAATTATGGAATAATTAAAAATCAACGAGAAGAGTTGATATTTATTCCGATAGATGGCGCAAGCCATCAGCAACTTTCAGTTGCACGATAACGAGATGTCTTTTTCTTAATTTATGCACCTTATTTCAGTACAATATCACATTTGTACTATTTTTTCACAATGACTAAATTGTTCATTATTGACGGAAAAAACTAAAATGAAATCAATTTTGCTTCCTATATATTGTTGCATCATGATTAATGCACATATTTAAAAAATTATTAAAATACTAGCGGACGTACCCGGCTTCGCCCGGGTTTTACCCGAGTAAAAGTTTGTCTAACGAATCTCTCGATAAAGTGAACATTTTTTTCCCGGTCCCTTGAAAAATACTCGATAAGTTGAATAAAATCAATATTAATTGGTTCCCTCGGTAATTGGAAGTTAAAGGAATAGTATCTTGCCTTGGAATTGTATCATTATTCTTGTCTCAAATAAATTGCCGTGTCATCCTGAATTTTGTCTTTCCTAATTTTCTACATTATAAAATCATCGTATCATCATGATAATATTTAGAGCAGATTGTTGAATTATAACAGATAAATTAGAATATTTATCTTGATTATTTCTAGGCGAAAAGTTATTTCAAAAATTTTATTTGCTAGAAACCTTCCCAGTACTATACTAAATAACTTCCCAAAGTTTCATGGCGATCCAATGAGTGGTTTGGTCAGGCATAAAGGACAAACAAACAAACAGACACACACACATACATTCATTTATATATATATATAGATTATTTTCCATATATTTCAAATATAAATTTTATATTTATTTATTTTTATAAAACAGAGTATTATTATGAAATAATATGTACTATAAAATAATTTATATTTTGATACACTAAATACCCAACCTGCTTTAAACTTTGATGTGATAAATAAAGAGATATTCTAGGTGTTACCTAAAAATATAGATGTCTTATTATTGCCTAGTTTTACCTTGTAGGATGGTTGAGACACGTTATGGAAAGATGCAAGACGCGTCTGAGGAGAAAATCAAGGCTGAAGAATCTGCCAAACCGCAGCCTGGTGCAACAATATATTCTGTACCCTCAAAATATTGTTTATTAAACTATTTTAACATTTAATTAAATTTATAGTAAAAAAAAGAAAAAAAGAAATGTGCTATATTAATAAATAATGCTCAATTAAAAATATGCAGGAAATAGATGGGAAGGTTCAGATAGCAATGTTCTCGAAATCTTCAGCCCCTGTTTCCCCTTTATGGGCAATTTTTTTACTATTAACCTAATTTTATTGACATCTTGTAAATACATGCAAAATTGCACATTCCGCACTATTATTTTAAAATAATAATTGTTATTGTTGTGTGCCAACAAGTAGCCGATGGCACACGTGACCAGGAGAACTAATTTTATTTCTGTTTATTATTTTTCATTGAATTTATTTATTTTTAATCAGAGAGAAACGGCAAAGATTGTATTTGACCATTGACCCCCGTTTTCGCGGCAACGTGCCAGCGATCGTTTTACTATTCGTTCTGTTTAGATCTTGAACGGCGATTAAAAATTTCTTGCGATAGCTACAATTCCTCCTACAACCGGCCCGACGAGACCCAGAACTTAACGACCTTCCTGGACCGAACCATGAGCCCAACATTGGACCGGGCCTTGGTGACCATAGCCCTCCAGGATAGAGCACTGCACCAAATAAACCCACTGAGCCTTAAATCCCCCCCTCAGTCTCATCAATATATATAATTTATGCACAATGAATAGGCACATGGCGCTTCTGCCACCGCTGCAGAGTTTGGAGAGAATCGCCAGCGATCTACGAAGAAAACGTAGATAGCGTGCTTCGCCGCTGAGGAGATCCTCTTCATAGATCCAATTTGCACCTTCTGAGAAATGGCCCATCACTGGTTGAGAAAGTAGTGTGGTTTATTTTCAACTGGATCCTCGGCCTCCATTTTGGCAGGTTGATCCAGAGTCTGTATTTTTTATTGGAAATTCTGAACACTAAACTTAATATGAGTTCACAATCTAGTAGAGGTGCAAAATTATTTTGTACTTTACATATCTGTCAGCTGGGCAGAAGCCAGTACCCCCAAAGACAAGGGATCGATCCAAGTCCTGCTCTCCACCAGTCAGGAACATACGTTCTTTTTTCTAACCAGAAAAAAAAAACTAACGATAGAGTGACAAAGATATATTATTTTGTGTAACTTTTCGATTTTATTCGCAAGGTGTGTTACAAAAGACTGTTCTCAATCCTTATAGAATAGTAAGAACAAAAATGTAAAAATATATATATATATTTGGGTGAAGGGGAACGTATAGAATACCATACAACATTCCCATCTTTTTGTGCGTGAGAGAAAAGACTGAGCACATCCATTCCCAGTAACTAATCTTAGTTGCTCTTAGAGTGTTTCCACATTTAAAGATTGTCAATATCCCAGAAGAATAGAAATCATGTGATGATAAGTCAGGCGAATAAGGAGAGGATGTGATATCATTATATATATAACAAGCCTTTTCGATAAGTATTTATTTACAGACAAAGGCATATGATAACGGCGCTGCCATGAAATAACTTGAGGGCCCTAATATACCATTCTACACTTTTTTTGGCATATTAAAAAAAGTCAAAAGCCTTTAGAAAAAATGATACTGTTCTTTCTTTGATGCAGTTATTACTATACTAACAGCATTAAGAAATGGCTAGCTAGAGTCCAAAATATTTCACCGCATGTTCTACTCGCAGTTGTGCACATTTCATGCACCTAGCGCAGTAATTTGGACATTTGACTGCTCGTGAATCTACAAGAGATGGGAAGACAAGTCCTTCATGCCTGTTAGCGTCACAATAAAACGAGAAAGGTCTATCCAACTGTTGGGTCACATTTCATCAAACAGACCCAACAAAGATGTAAACATTCTTTTACATCCTATTTACATACGCGCAGTGTCTCGCCGAAAGTGTTTGGTGTACAGATGGATGTCCCACGGCAATGGCCGACGGTGGTTCAAAGACCAAGCCGGGAGGGAGACGCAGCGCTGGACGCGGATACCCGTGGATACTAAGATATATCAAGGAAGGCACAGCCCTGGTCAGGAGCCCGACGAAAACAGGAGCAGGAGTCCAACCACAACATAAGCAGAGAGCTGACGGGCAGTGGAGAAGCCACCTCAACAAGAAGAAACGGACATCCAGCATGCGACTTTGTAAAACCTCCCTTTTAATTCTTGTATATATATGACCTGTGACATGACATTTTGATAGATGGGGACCATTCATTAATATTCTTGGGATTTCTTAAAGAAGAAATTAGCATATAGGTCTCTCAGAGGGGTAGCATCCTAGATTGGATTTTAATTCCATTGATTAATTTAAATTTATCTCTCAATAAGACAGATAAATTCCGAATTTTGGTTAATATTTAGTTTAAATTGATCTTTCATAAGCCGTGTAAGAATATTTCTAATTCATAATTTCCTTAAAAATAAAAATTTAATAAAATAATATTTTCTCTCAATAAGACAGATAAACTCCGAATTTTGGTTAATATTTAGTTTAAATTGATCTTTCATAAGCCGTGTAAGAATATTTCTAATTCATAATTTCCTTAAAAATAAAAAATTAATAAAATAATATTTTATCTCAATAAGACAGATAAATTCTGAATTTTGGTTAATATTTAGGTTAAATTGATCTTTCATAAGCTGAGTTAGAATATTTCTAATTCATAATATTTTTCTAATAAAATATTATTTTTCATTCCTTAAATTTTAACTATAATAATATTATTTTTTCTATTTTAATATTTCGAGAATTTAGTATATTCAAGATTTATTATTCTGTGGGAGTTTGGGATTGAGGGCGCTAAAAAAAAGGGATAGGGGGCGAGAATTTTGGGGGGCTGGACGAAGGACCATTCAGTATGGACGAGGCTTTCGAGAGGGGCAGACGAAATTTCTCATCGGGCGAGAAGTAGGTAGCCGAGGTGTTTAGGTAAGTTTCAATCTAAATTTTTATCATAAAGATATATATATACATGACGAAGTCATGGTAGGTATAAAGGATTTTTTTTGATAAAGACGCTTTGCCATTTATGGCGAGTTCATATTGAGAGAGGGACTTATTCATGCATTAATAGATAGATTATCTTGCCCAAGCAAGATCGCCTTTGAATGTGGTGTTATAGATTTACATTTTTACCTAATTATGTCATGTCATAGTAAATACAATTTGTTTTATATTTTATTTTTTTAAAATCCCTTTCTTTGTCGAATAAAAGTTGATGTGGTAAATTATAATGTGTACTAATGTCTATATAAAACCACAGATCACACATAAACCTTGGTGCGTATGTTATAGATATTGAGTGTATTATAAGAGGTTCATTGCCTTATCATAAACGGTGAATATGTATACACCTGAATTTCTTTATATGCTAAAGGAGATCAAGATATAAATGTTTTTATAATCGATGCTCAATTACAAGACAAATGTTAATCCGAGTGTATACAATATTTACCGTGTATGATGTAATGTAAGAGCGTATCTTACGTCCCAAAATTTCATCTTGGAACAAACTACATATTTTGATTATTTATATGGGTTCCAGTGTTCGTCGTACAATATCGAGTGTATATCTGAGTGTAAATTTGGTTATTGTACATGTTGATGTAAGTATTTGGCGAGTGTTACATTTGTATGTCTAAGTCAAAGGATGGAATTTAGTCATCTAGATGTAGGAGGTCCTGGCTTTGGGACTCTACAATTAGCGCCACTTAACGTGGGGCCGAAGTCTTCCGAAAATGACAAATTTTAATAAAATTTAAATTTGCAAGAGGTAGGCCTGCGAATCCCTGAGATTAAGAAATTAGGTATCATTGCATATTTTAATTGTAAAAAAAAATTTACTCAAGTTTAAAATATGAAAATGCATGCCATATTATCGAAATACGTTAGGCTTAAATAGAAACCCACGAGCTTTTTATTTCTCAGTTTCACTCGATAAAAGAAGTGACCGTTAGTTTTTTGCTTATCATTGGTTTTTGATAAAAGCTTTATTTTAAAAAAAAATACGTTATTCATGCCGCCTTTTGTCAATTTTATGAATTTTCGCTGGATAACTGTTAGCAATTTTCTGCTTATCATTGGTTTTTGATAAAAGCATTATTTTTTTAAAAATACGTTACTCATGCCGCCCTTTTACAATTTTATGAATTTCACTGGATAATTGTTAGTATATAAAGGAAATACGTTAGGCTTAAATAGAAACCCACGAGCTTTTTTTTTTATTTCTCAGTTTCACTCGATAGAAGAAGTGACCGTTATTTTTTTTGCTTATCATTGGTTTTTGATAAAAGCTTTATTTTTTTAAAAATACGTTATTCATGCCGCCTTTTGTCAATTTTATGAATTTTCGCTGGATAACTGTTAGCAATTTTCTGCTTATCATTGGTTTTTGATAAAAGCTTTATTTTTTTAAAAAAATACGTTATTCACGCCGCCAGCAATTTCTGCTTATCATAGGTTTTTGATAAAAGCCTTGTTTTTTTTTTTTTTTTAAATACGTTATTCATGCCGCCTTTCGTCAATTTTATGAATTTTCGCTGGATAACTGTTAGCAATTTTCTGCTTATCATTGGTTTTTGATAAAAGCTTTATTTAAAAAAAAAATACGTTATTCATGCCGCCAGCAACTTCTGCTTATCATAGGTTTTTGATAAAAGCCTTATTTTTTTTAAAAATACGTTATTCATGCCGCCTTTTGTCAATTTTATGAATTTTTGATAAAAGCCTTATTTTTTTTTTAAATACGTTATTCATGCCGCCTTTTGTCAATTTTATGAATTTTCGCTGGATAACTGTTAGCAATTTTCTGCTTATCATTGGTTTTTGATAAAAGCTTTATTTTTTTTTAAAAATGCGTTACTCATGCCGCCCTTTTACAATTTTATAAATTTCACTGGATAATTGTTAGTATATAAGAGAAATGCGTTAGGCTTAAATACACTGCGTGACATTGAAAATGGAGCACCAAGAAATAGTGGCCAGAAAGTGATGAAACTCGGCAGACAGAGAGAGACAGGGACGAACAATAAGTGATCTTTATTTCAAAATGATAGTCATAATACAGAGCGAGAACGGCGTCGGCTTAGTAGCAAGTAGGACCACCGCGGACGGCGATGCACGCAGCAACACGTCTAGGTAGAGAGTCAATCAGAGTACGGATGGCGTCCTGAGGGATGGCTCTCCATTCCCTCTCAACCATTTGCCACAGTTCGTCTTCTGAACGCGGCTGTGGCAAGGCATGCAAACGGCGTCCAATGATGTCCCAGACGTGCTCGATTGGTGAGAGATCAGGAGAGTACGGGGCCAGGGAAGCATCTGTACATCTTGCAGAGCTTGTTGGCTAATGCGAGCAGTGTGCGGTCGGGCGTTATCCTGCTGATAAAGGGCATTGGGTACCCCCTGAAGGTAGGGGAGTGTCACCGGTCGCAGCACATCATCAACGAATCGTTGGACCGTCATAGTGCCCTGAATACGAAGTAAAGGTGACCTGGAATCATACGCGATTGCACCCAAAACCATGATTCCACCTTGTCGCACGGTGGGGCGTTCCACAATTGCTGCCGGATTGGACCTTTCTCCACGTCGACGCCACACGCGTACACGGCGACTATCACTGGACAAGCAGAAACGCGACTCATCTGAGAACACGACCCTGTGCCATTCCGTCATCCACGTCGATCTAGCCCGGCACCATTCCAAACGTTGGTGCCTATTCGGTGGGGTCAATGGCAGTCTTCTTAGCGGACGGCATGATTGCAAGCCATTAGCAACCAATCGACGGGAAATGGTTCTGGTCGAGATGGAATGATCTAAGGTGTCTTGCACATGTTGCAGGATGGCGGTACAAGTGGCTTGTGGGGCAGCCACTGCTTGTCGAAGGATATGCCGATCCACACGTGCTGACGTCACTCTGGTTGCACCGGCATTCCTATAAATTGCCACATTTCCTTGTTCCAACCATCTTCTCCACAGTCGGTGCACCGTGGACGCACCAAGGTGTGTATCAGCTGCGATTTGACGTATGGACCAACCTGCCCTTTTCAGTCCGATCACCATGCCCCTCGTAAAAGCGTCTGTCTGCTTGAACTACCTCCGTTTACGATGACCTGGCATTCTCTGTTATTACACGTGTCTTTTGACACAAGGAAAAAATTTCTACAATGATTTTCCTTGAAGAAATAACGACACGAATACTGTCCTTTCTGCAAGTTCCTTCCCTTATATCTTACTCCATGTGCGCACGAGAGCTGCGCATTTTACATCATTTGCATATCTCGGTTAGGCGCGTCTACCCTGAAATTTGCATAATTTTCTGGCCACTATTTCTTGGTGTTCCATTTTCAATGTCACGCAGTGTAGAAACCCACGAGCTTTTTTATTTCTCAGTTTCACTCGATAGAAGAAGTGACCGTTTTTTTTTTTTGCTTATCATTGGTTTTTGATAAAAGCTTTATTTTTTTTTAAAATACGTTACTCATGCCGCCCTTTTACAATTTTATGAATTTCACTGGATAATTGTTAGTATATAAGAGAAATGCGTTAGGCTTAAATAGAAACCCACGAGCTTTTTTATTTCTCAGTTTCACTCGATAGAAGAAGTGACCGTTATTTTTTTTGCTTATCATTGGTTTTTGATAAAAGCTTTATTTTAAAAAAAAATACGTTATTCATGCCGCCTTTTGTCAATTTTATGAATTTTCGCTGGATAACTGTTAGCAATTTTCTGCTTATCATTGGTTTTTGATAAAAGCATTATTTTTTTTAAAAATACGTTACTCATGCCGCCCTTTTACAATTTTATGAATTTCACTGGATAATTGTTAGTATATAAAGGAAATACGTTAGGCTTAAATAGAAACCCACGAGCTTTTTTTTATTTCTCAGTTTCACTCGATAGAAGAAGTGACCGTTATTTTTTTTGCTTATCATTGGTTTTTGATAAAAGCTTTATTTTTTAAAAATACGTTATTCATGCCGCCTTTTGTCAATTTTATGAATTTTCGCTGGATAACTGTTAGCAATTTTCTGCTTATCATTGGTTTTTGATAAAAGCTTTATTTTTTTTAAAAAATACGTTATTCACGCCGCCAGCAATTTCTGCTTATCATAGGTTTTTGATAAAAGCCTTGTTTTTTTTTTTTTAAAAATACGTTATTCATGCCGCCTTTCGTCAATTTTATGAATTTTCGCTGGATAACTGTTAGCAATTTTCTGCTTATCATTGGTTTTTGATAAAAGCTTTATTTTAAAAAAAAAATACGTTATTCATGCCGCCAGCAACTTCTGCTTATCATAGGTTTTGATAAAAGCCTTATTTTTTTTAAAAATACGTTATTCATGCCGCCTTTTGTCAATTTTATGAATTTTTGATAAAAGCCTTATTTTTTTTTAAAATACGTTATTCATGCCGCCTTTTGTCAATTTTATGAATTTTCGCTGGATAACTGTTAGCAATTTTCTGCTTATCATTGGTTTTTGATAAAAGCTTTATTTTTTTTTTTAAATACGTTACTCATGCCGCCCTTTTACAATTTTATGAATTTCACTGGATAATTGTTAGTATATAAGAGAAATGCGTTAGGCTTAAATAGAAACCCACGAGCTTTTTTATTTCTCAGTTTCACTCGATAGAAGAAGTGACCGTTATTTTTTTTGCTTATCATTGGTTTTTGATAAAAGCTTTATTTTTTTTTAAAATACGTTACTCATGCCGCCCTTTTACAATTTTATGAATTTCACTGGATAATTGTTAGTATATAAGAGAAATGCGTTAGGCTTAAATAGAAACCCACGAGCTTTTTTATTTCTCAGTTTCACTCGATAGAAGAAGTGACCGTTATTTTTTTTGCTTATCATTGGTTTTTGATAAAAGCTTTATTTTTTTAAAATACGTTATTCATGCCGCCTTTTTGTCAATTTTATGAATTTTCGCTGGATAACTGTTAGCAATTTTCTGCTTATCATTGGTTTTTGATAAAGCTTTATTTTTTTTTTGGAAAATACGTTATTCACGGCGCGTTTTTTTTTTTTTGTGCAATTGTCTCTTTGTATTGTAATTTGTTTTGAGCTTAGCATATATATATTGTTCTAACCTTTCAATTTTCAAATCTACAGAAGCGTCTTAAGTTAAAGTGTACCATTTTTTTATAAGTTTCGAATATTGGCGAAATGATTCCTTCTTTTGTATAGATAATGAAATTTAGGGACGCTAACTTAAGCCTAGAAATATTGTTTTCTCAGAAACCAGAGAATTTCCCACGAGCTCCAAATTTAGAATCTCAAGGGATGTCTTTTGATTGACAAGTTGGAGTAGCGTCCACATCTGGAGAGAGGGGGGATGATTGACGTGAAAAACAACAGATGTGCATGCAAGATGTTTTTCGAGGGGGGAAGGACATGTGGAAAAAACACATGTACAGACTTTAGCTGGAAAGTGAGAAAACAATGAGAGGACAGTCCGCTGCCAGCTCTCGACTTGAAAGGTTGGTCTTACTGTCCTCCCCGCTTTTGCGGGTAGGTTTTTCCCGTCTTGAATATTCTATCTTCCTTTGTCTTTCATCATTGCCTTCTTTATTATAAGATAAATGGAGCTTATTTTCTTTTACAACAGCTTAATAATTTTCAATTATATTCCGTCCCAAAGAATTTCCACTCAATATGACTAAAGATATTTTGAATTTTATTAGAACACCCTCCTAGCTATTCTTTAATTTTGTAATATTTAACGTTATCTAGATAATAGTTCAAGGCATTTATTTTTTTTTGCATCGACGTACGATTTATTAATTTCAAAATTTTTTTGTATTTTCTATATTTAAGGCTTCATGCCTGAAATCTTCCATCTCCGTTAGTTTCTCACCGATATTTCCTTTATTAGTAGGTCAATACGACTTATTTCAAGATTTAATAGATTTAATATTTAATTATTTCTTTTTGCAAATTGGTTCCACTTGATAAATTTGGAGATGTTTTGAACTATGATATTGACATAGTACACCTGGTCTTCTCTTATCTTTCCAATGTCGAGCTTTATCAATGTAAACACAAAGATTGAAGATCTTGTTTTCTTATCTAGTTTGAAGGAAAAACGTACTTTATCACGCGGTTAAGTTGACCTCAAATAGGCTCGCAATTAATCTTTTGATTTATTTTTTTCAAGTTATTTCATACTGATTTTTTTCTTTATTTCTATATATTTTAAATCTTTATTTATCCTAATAATTTCGCTTGTCATTTTATTTTTGTCATCTTGCGATTTGCCGATTTGTTGCTAACCAAGACAATACTTACCTCGAAGTATTTTGCATTTTTTTTAATATTTAGACATAATGTTCGTTTTACTATATAATCTTATGTATTTAATTTTATCTATTCTCGGGTCTTTAGCTTTGATTATTTAATTTTGTAATCCACTTATTTCATCTTATATCTTATAGGTGATGCAGCAGTATTTATTGACATCGTTTATGTAATTATATCTTAGCAACTTTAGATGAATCTGTATTATGTATTTATTTTTTTAAATCTCCTTTCGCAATTGGACATGCACACTTATTGATATTTTTTTTTTAAATCAGGCATTGAATAGATATAATGTATCCAGGGACAACCTCCATATTATATTTCAATCTCTTGGTTATGGGAAGGCAGAACGCCTTTATGGCTTTAGCAGTTTGATTTTACTAAATAACTAAATATTGTGTGTATTATTCAACACTTCGTTTAAAGCATTCATTCTCTTGACTAAGGTACAGTGTCATGCGCAGTATTTGATTTAATTTTTTGTCAACTTTATGTGAATATACGATTTTCCTTTAAAATCTAACCCCGATATTGTAGACAAGCGTATAGCTTAGCTCGCTCCTTTAAATCGTTGAATTGCCAATTTATTCTCGATATGGTATAATTCACAATGTCTGCCTGACGACCGAATCACGGTAAAATTTTCAAAATGGCGGTCGATGGACGCGTGTATATTTACTCTATAGAGTGGTTGTATATACACATAGGTGCCTATGGATTTGTTTAATTTTATTAAGATCTCCAGTCATATTTCTGTATTTAAGGCTTCACGCTTGAGATGTTCCATCCCTTCTTAATTCTTCACCATTATTTCTTTATAGGTTCAACATGACTTATAATTTGTAAACCAAGGCTTAACGATTTATTTCAAGTAATTTATCCAACACTAAATTTTCCACTCGATAGATATGGAGGCACATTTTTTTGTTGATTTTGCCAGATTGTGCCTTTTGTCCTCTCTTATCTATATGGTATTTAACGTTTCAATATAATGATCTGGAGCATTTATCCTCTTTTCTAATGCATATAGTTCATGGACTTAATTAATTTATAAACGTTTTCAATCATTGTTTTCCTGTATTGTCTGGTGATCTCATCCTAAAGGTTTAATAGCATGCTAGTATTTCATTCTTTTATTCGATATTATGATTGCTTATCTTAATTTTATGTCCATATATGAACAGAATGTCCAGGTCTAAGTGTTCGCTTCGAATATCGATCGTAAACAAATTTAAACATACCTTCCCGAAATTCTCTTCCTTAGCCTTTATTTTGTGTAGTGATCAATTTTTCTTTTTGGTAACAACCGTTATAGATCCCTGGAAACGCATACTAAATAATAATACAGTATTTTGATTATTTTGTTAACCTTATATGAATATGCATTTTCGTTTAAAACTTAACCCCGATATCTTAGGAAGGCGTATAGATTTGCTTGCTTCATTGAAACGTTGAATAGGATCATAATTTTAGATATGGCATAATTTACTACAGATGATTACATGTCGAAATACAATCACAGCGTAATTTCAAAATGGCGGCTAAAAAGGCACGTCGGGCAACCGATTCTTTTCATGATGCCTCCAACTGCATATGATCTTAAATATCCTGTGTACACTGGTATGAGGTCACCTTGAAATGCAATAAACGTGCAAATTTTTTTTTTAACTTAAGAAAGATTTCATGAAACCTTCCCGTCTGGAACATTTCCCCTTGGTCGAGGACAGATAAAACATCTCAATGAGTATTAAGTTACCGTAAATATTTGCCAGCAGAAGGCAAGATGAGATTACACGAAAGTAGGATCAGTAAGTGTTTAGCTCCTGTTTTTGTTAGTAATTCTGGACCTTTATAAGGCAATGGAAGGTGGGCATCAAGATATATTCTGATAGACGGGTGTGTGCCTTTGTCAAGGGAAGCAGTTATTCCGTGTAATGGGGATTACAATAATCATCAAATATTAACAAATCATCTTTGGTAGATATGGACAACCAAATGGTGCCAAAATCTTTTTAGTGTACTTATATTTTATCACTTAGTTGTTTCGTATCCAATCTTATGATGATCTTATCGTGTGGTGATCCATGTACAGAATTTAATAGGAAGTTTTTTTTTTGGAAGTAGTGAAATTCGCTGTTTCTTTCCCTAACCCAGCCAAAGGACGAAATCGTTTCATTACATCTTGCATCCTTGGAAGCTAATAACATTATTTCAGAACTAAATGCAATATGCAAACCTGGCAACCTATCAAATGTATAGTTTCGAATAACTTTAGATAAACAATAATAGTGAGCCTTGCACCTCGTGTATGTTTACACTTGACTGGTTTTGATAAGCCCTTCTAGAGACCCTTATCTATTTCACCAACTCCAGATGGTTTGGACAGCAGAGGTCTATAACAAAGGAGGATCTTATAACAGGAGAACAGACCTAAGACTCGTTGCGACATCGGCTTTCATAGTTTATGGAATGTGGTATTAGGCAGTGGTAACCAGTAGCAAGGATTACATTTCTGAGAGATCGGGAATAGGCATAGAAGATTAAGAAGGATATCTTGCGTGGTATGAAAAATGGACACCGGAGCATGCGATGTTGTATGTAGAACCTCTATATTATATAATAGGACTATGTTGCTCACGAAGGTGGACGTGAGTGAAGAATAATATAAAACATTATATCCCAATGGACGCTACAGAGCGTATAAGCCACTTGACATGAATCTGCTGAAGGAAGGGTCACTGTGGTACTATGTAAAGAAATCATCGGAAATAAATGCATCATTTATAATATATAGAGATTTACTCTATATACATCCATCTGCAGGCGATGCACCTGGCTTTCGCTCAGACCTCACAAAACCAACTAAAAGACATACCAAATAAAGTACGCAAGGTGTAGTAGCGCCAACCCGAATCTGATCAGATGTGTCTAAAGCTAGGTTTCTACTCCATCATACCACTGAAATCACTGCGGCAGCCATGTCTTAACGAGGCAAGATGTTTGATACCATCACAAGTATGCATGCTAAATGTCCAGCACTATACCCTGACGAAATTCCGATAGGAAGGTGCGCTAAATCAAACCAGGTCAGGATAAATTACACGATGTAATGAAAGGTGTAAGAGGGATAAGCCAACAATCGACAACAATTTTTTTTAGCCAACAAGCAGCGAACAGGAGTTCGGGCTGGAATGGGGGAAGGAACAATAAGAAGGGAAGCTGTATAAGAAACAGTCATTCATAGAATTCACCTGTGACACCATAAAAATTTAAGATCTTATATTGAAGTTTTCAGGGCTACTCATGTCAATGCATATTACAGATGTAGACAATCAGAATTATTTAATGTTAACAATTAGGTGTAACCCACTTTAACAGAGTTGTAGGGCAACTGACTTTGTACATGCATATATCCCCAATTCCCTTGACAAGGCTACCCTTTCTATTTAGCTGAAACAAACTGCTTATCTAACTTTATTACGTTTTAACTGGCTCAAAGTGTTGTGTTTTTTTTCTTTGTCATTAGCAAGGTAAATACCTAACCCAGTGTGCATAAAGGATTAAAAAAAAAATGATAGACTATAGGAATACTATTACACTAGAAATAATTAATAGTTCATCCTGATACACAGTAAAGGAAGTGAGAACAGCATCTCTACCAGAAGGCCATCATGGCTAGTTAGTTTCAATATACCCAGAAAGAGCTTATCTCCTCGAAGGGGAGATTAAAGGGGAGGAAACGGGTTCTCTGGAATTTCTCCGAAATTTCGCGATAACTCCCGTCCTGAACGAATGTCAGACGATAGTATAGAGCTGACCAGGGGGAGGTAGAATTGGAGGAAATTTCCTGCTTGTAAACACGGGGGTAGGTCGCCAGCCCTGATAAGGATTGGCAGGGGAGGAACAGATTCCCAGAAGGGACTCCCGAGATATCAAGATAGGCTAGAGCAATAGAGCGGGATCCAGTTCCCGATGACGGGTTTCGAAGAGACTTCAGAGGGATGAAAGAGGTGTTGAAAGCGATGAAAAGGCAGTGAAATGTGTAGAAAATGATGGAAGAGAGATGAGAGAGAGGTGATGAAAGAGGTGTTGAAATTGATAAAAGGAGTGAGAAAGCGTTGAATGTTGATGAGAAAGAGATAGAGAGATGCAGAAAGATGTTGAAATAGAAAGAATTGGAAAGGGTTGGATAAAGAGTTTTGTAAATAGTAGATAAAGGTTGATAGGAGAAAGTACATTTAATGTATAAAGCGTAGCTGTCGACCGCAATATCGCCTCGATAGAACTATTTCTTTTAAAATAAGATATATTATGCACTGGGGGTTTGTGTAAGCTGATTTACATAAGTTTCAGCGACTGTATACACTAATTTATATACATGGGTCTTTATTAATTACAATATTGGGTTATATATTAAATAACAAATATGTATTCTCCTTTTTAGAAGCAATTTTGCTGCAATCTTGGTTTTAATGTTGGTATAGAATATTTAAGAGTTACTCAGTTTTTTTTTTTTAAACAACGATTTTGTCTTAATGTTATGGTGAACTTTGAAGAGCTTGCAGTTTTCTTTTTATTTTAAACTATAACGTGTATTCTAAACTTCCAGTTTTTTTTTCCTACTTTATTTTTGTTAACAATTTTGTCTTAGTGTCATGGTGAACTTTAAACAGTTTGCAGTTCTTTTTTTTTTTAACGTGTGTTCTAGTGTTAAGTGTTGAAAGGAGCTTTAACACCATGTTTCAGTGTTTGTGTGTTATTTGTCGCAACATTGCCTTTGTGCAGCATATCGTCTCACAACCTTGCTATAGTGTTTGTTGCCATTTTTAAAGCTTTTCACAATTTGTTTTAATGTTAGTGTGTCGTTTAGAGAAAATTGCCATAACCTCATCCTTATATAGTACACCGTTTTTACTCCGTTTTATTTAATGAGCTATATGAGAGATTTTAGATGTAAAATAAGAGTTACTATTTACATGAGCCAAATCGACCCAGCAGTTAGAGCAAGAGGGGGGAAATCAGATGTTTCCTCCTTTCACGTGACGCCACTGTTTACCCCGACCGGTCGTGCCAGATAAGAGGGAATACCAGGAAACTCTGTCCTCCTGACATCGCTCCCTCAACACGAGGAACGGCAATCCCGCTGCTTACTAGTCGGTCACAAGACCTTAGGCAATCTGTTCTTGTACTCCGGGGTTGTGATAGGGCTCCATGCTCGCTGCAAGGACGACATCTTGGGTTTTCGTGTTCTCCTAGTGTAGAATTGGCTCAGCCTCATTTTAGTATAGTATATGATTAAGAGTTGTCTCACAACCTTGTTTTAATATGACACACCGTTTTGAAGAGCTTGTACAACCTGTCAGGATACGATGTAGGAAAATGTTAGTTTCTTTTATTGTTATGTTACAATCTTATCCAACAGTAGAACCAGAGGGACCACAAGAGACGACAATCTTGAGAAACCCACTGGAGATAGTTAATAGAGACATTGGTGGCAATGTTGGCGGCGCTGAGGTACGCCATTCGACCAGGGTCAAGAAGCCCACTGAGTGTAGTTCATACATAGGCTGCCAATAAGCAAAATCCATAGATTGTGTACTAGGGCTAGTTGAATTTTGATCATAGTAAAATGTGTTAGAATGTGAGTTAAAGGCCCTAGATTGTGGTCTTAAAGAAATTTCAGTTTTTTTTTTATTATTGAAGGCTCTGAACAGTGGTTCAACTTTAAAAATAATTAAGGGACTTAGACGCACTAGATAATTGCTGTGCTTGTAACATATTCGCTACGGGTTGATTCGGAATATGCGCTGGGTTAAAACTAGACACCCTATAACTCCATAGGCCCAGAATACAGTCCAAAGAGAATTTCTAATTAGAGTATGTAATGCAGTTACAATCTAAGAATTGATAGAGCAACAAGTAACCTCTGTTGTTAAACTTCAGAACGAGCTGGGTACCAAAAGCCCTATAAGTCCAAAGAAAGAGTTTAGCTAAATAGCAGAGAAAGAAGAAGCGTTGGCAAAAACACTTGTAGACCTATCATATCTTGGCAATGAGGTAAATACTTGAAGTTCAGTTCGCTCCATTTAAGTGCTAGTTTGATGATTCATTTGTTTAGACACCAAGTGTCAAGATAAGAAGATTTTCAAATTGTGAGACACACAGTTAAAGTGTTAGGTTAGATTTCAGCATTTGATTGTTAACAATCAATTTTGTTAATTTGTTTAAATATAAATAATGTTTATCCACGTATAGATAACTTTTATGTAGAGTTTGTATGAGGCATTTATTTAAGTCAATAGGGCATTAGTCCCCACTTTGTTTTAATTAGATAACTTTATTTGATTTCACATTTGTCCTGAAAAATTTGTTATTATTAGGATCTATCAATGATGATAATTATAGTACTTTGGCTTGTGTAGCAGCTTTTAACTTTAGTTTGTATGCAAACCGTGAATGATGGGGGGAGGGTGTATGAATGGATTGGTTTAATGAATGTGTAAGAAGGTTAAAAACAATTATACTGTAAAGACCAAAGGTACTTTAGCATAGGATAAGGGAACCAATGGGTTCAATTTTAAATTTGATTTCTTTATTTGTTAGGAACGATAGCCTCACAGGGCTGTACAACTCTATTGTTAGGAAAGGTATTCGCTCCATTTTGTTAGGTCTCCCCTCTCGGGAGTATAAAATTTTTTAATTTCTATTACTAGGGTAATCAAGTACTCTTTGTTATTTATATCAACTTGAATTTTAAGAGTCGTAGATAATGATCATATCTCGATTCTCAGACTGGAAGGTTGTGGGAGGTTATGATCAGACCAGTAAACCCACAAAACTTCTCCTCATTAGAGGGAACGGAGAGGTATCAGGTGAACTTTGTGCTAGGTGGGGGGATTCAGTTGCCGACGTCGCAGACTAAGTGTAAAGCGACGAAAACCTCGGGTAACCGATCTGACATCGTAATTTACGACGCTTTGAGCGTGACTGAGATGAGGGTGATACAGTCGGGAGGTTGGAAAGGATCGGCACGTTGGGAGCTCTTTTATATATATTGCGCAGCCCGGAACAAATTCCCCGATGGACGAGCTTAGAAAACATGCGCTGGGTAGAGAAATCGAATTCCCTGTAACTCCTTGTCTATAAGTAAAAGCCTAAAGGGGTTTTCTAATGAAGGTTAACAATTGAGCATGTAACAAACAAGTTATGATTAGACGAAGCGATTCCGTCTACAGATTTTTAGGTACCAGATAGCAAAGTGACAGATGGACTGTCCGGATTCTTTGCGTTTTATATCGCCCCAGGCTAGCAAGAGTTATTCACTTAATTAAAGACTATTAGTCTACCATACGTTTAGTTAGAACGAATTTAAGCCTAAACATCAATTAGTATATAGAATTTTTTTTTTAGAGTAATTCATTATAAGATAGGTTAAATTTTAAATTAATAGGACACAAAATGAACTTTTGAAGCAGATTGCCAGAACAAGCCAATATAGCGGTCCAGATTTGAAGAGGAATTATTTTTTTTTTTGGGAAGATCGAATATAAAATATTTTTCGTTTTGAGACGGTAAAATGACCTAGAGCAATGGGTTATTTTGTTTTACAAGATTTGTTTCCAGGGAGGTACTAAGAACTCAGGTGGGAGGACATATATCACAAGATATGAGTTAGACCTAGTTTCTATCCATCATAATTTATTTCAGAATTAGTTTGAGTATTTTTTTTTTTTATTAAAGGGATTTTTTTTTGGTCAAAGTTTATGAGTACACATTCTATGGATAAGCTAAACAATGTATAGTAGGGGTAAACTACATGTTAAAATAAAGGACAAAGGTGGGAGAGATTTCAACCACAGGTAATGTAATTTGGAAGTAATCTGGTTGTGAGAGGCTTCCTTTTTGTATTAAGAGAGGCAGGGAACACGCCAGACAAACATTCCCAGTGACAAGTTAGTAAGGACAAGTTTTATCTTTGTTAGATATTACACGAGTTTTGAGATACTAGTGAGATAACCTGGACCCCTCAGTGCATATCTATTCGTTTTATTATTTTTATATATCATATATCATATATTTTGTTCTCATTATTATATCCATGTATATTCGTATATGTAGAAGCACGATTCATATCATAGATATGTGTGACATTTTGGTAGCAGCGTTGTTACCATCTTCGGACAAATGTACCGAATAAAGATTTTAATCACAATTATATATTCATTTGTATTCATTATATATATATATATCAAACCATTTTTTTACTTATAGTAAATACCCATTTTAATATTTTTTATTTTTATCTAACATCGCGTATATCCACATTGTTCCATTTTTTCTTATAGTATCCATGCAGCTCTAATAAGTATATATTTTTTTTACGTTTCTGTTTTACCCTATTATTTTTTTAATGTCATCGATAGGAGCTGCAACCTTAGATTTTTTTTCTTACTATCATTGTCATTTTGAACATGTATAGCCATTCCTTTGCTGCCATATGTATCGTATAGAACTAATAAAGTTTTTTTTTTTAGATGTGTTTTAGGAATTGGGCATGTCTACCATACAAACACAATTCCTTGGCGCCCATAATTATTATGTTAACCTGAATGGCATAAGAATCTGTTTTGCACAGAACCTGTGTATAGACCACCCCTTCTCCACCCACTGGGACTGCGGTCGGGGATGTGTGGTCTCGACTCACATCTGGGTCAAGACTCCATGGAATACAGACAGCAAAGGGATGGGCTTAGTACATTGCCCATAGAATGGTAGGGTAGAACTTCCTTCTGTAATCACGATGAATTAACCTGCCCCAGGTTCCATGGCCCGTCTGTTCCCCCTTTGCCGGAGTGTCAGTGATTGCATAGTGGTATCGTAAAAGAATGCATTTCTCCCAATTTCATATTTTCTCATGGAGTATTTGATCAGATATGAATTGAAATAAACTCATTCTTTCACTCTGGCAGGGGAGGAATTGTTGGGTCACATTTCATCAAACAGACCCAACAAAGATGTAAACATTCTTTTACATCCTATTTACATACGCGCAGTGTCTCGCCGAAAGTGTTTGGTGTACAGATGGATGTCCCACGGCAATGGCCGACGGTGGTTCAAAGACCAAGCCGGGAGGGAGACGCAGCGCTGGACGCGGATACCCGTGGATACTAAGATATATCAAGGAAGGCACAGCCCTGGTCAGGAGCCCGACGAAAACAGGAGCAGGAGTCCAACCACAACATAAGCAGAGAGCTGACGGGCAGTGGAGAAGCCACCTCAACAAGAAGAAACGGACATCCAGCATGCGACTTTGTAAAACCTCCCTATTAATTCTTGTATATATATGACCTGTGACATGACATTTTGATAGATGGGGACCATTCATTAATATTCTTGGGATTTCTTAAAGAAGAAATTAGCATATAGGTCTCTCAGAGGGGTAGCATCCTAGATTGGATTTTAATTCCATTGATTAATTTAAATTTATCTCTCAATAAGACAGATAAATTCCGAATTTTGGTTAATATTTAGTTTAAATTGATCTTTCATAAGCCGTGTAAGAATATTTCTAATTCATAATTTCCTTAAAAATAAAAATTTAATAAAATAATATTTTCTCTCAATAAGACAGATAAATTCCGAATTTTGGTTAATATTTAGTTTAAATTGATCTTTCATAAGCCGTGTAAGAATATTTCTAATTCATAATTTCCTTAAAAATAAAAAATTAATAAAATAATATTTTATCTCAATAAGACAGATAAATTCTGAATTTTGGTTAATATTTAGGTTAAATTGATCTTTCATAAGCTGAGTTAGAATATTTATAATTCATAATATTTTTCTAATAAAATATTATTTTTCATTCCTTAAATTTTAACTATAATAATATTATTTTTTCTATTTTAATATTTCGAGAATTTAGTATATTCAAGATTTATTATTCTGTGGGAGTTTGGGATTGAGGGCGCTGAAAAAAAAGGGATAGGGGGCGAGAATTTTGGGGGGCTGGACGAAGGACCATTCAGTATGGACGAGGCTTTCGAGAGGGGCAGACGAAATTTCTCATCGGGCGAGAAGTAGGTAGCCGAGGTGTTTAGGTAAGTTTCAATCTAAATTTTTATCATAAAGATATATATATACATGACGAAGTCATGGTAGGTATAAAGGATTTTTTTTTGATAAAGACGCCTTGCCATTTATGGCGAGTTCATATTGAGAGAGGGACTTATTCATGCATTAATAGATAGATTATCTTGCCCAAGCAAGATCGCCTTTGAATGTGGTGTTATAGATTTACATTTTTACCTAATTATGTCATGTCATAGTGAATACAATTTGTTTTATATTTTATTTTTTTAAAATCCCTTTCTTTGTCGAATAAAAGTTGATGTGGTAAATTATAATGTGTACTAATGTCTATATAAAACCACAGATCACACATAAACCTTGGTGCGTATGTTATAGATATTGAGTGTATTATAAGAGGTTCATTGCCTTATCATAAACGGTGAATATGTATACACCTGAATTTCTTTATATGCTAAAGGAGATCAAGATATAAATGTTTTTATAATCGATGCTCAATTACAAGACAAATGTTAATCCGAGTGTATACAATATTTACCGTGTATGATGTAATGTAAGAGCGTATCTTACGTCCCAAAATTTCATCTTGGAACAAACTACATATTTTGATTATTTATATGGGTTCCAGTGTTCGTCGTACAATATCGAGTGTATATCTGAGTGTAAATTTGGTTATTGTACATGTTGATGTAAGTATTTGGCGAGTGTTACATTTGTATGTCTAAGTCAAAGGATGGAATTTAGTCATCTAGATGTAGGAGGTCCTGGCTTTGGGACTCTACACAACTCAAGAATATTTTTTGAGACACCATCTTTCTGCAAGCAGCCATACTGAGACGCATAGATGGAATATATACAAAAAAAACCCAACGATGTCATCACTGAAACTTGCATTATCCAAGACATATTGATAACTCCTTACATTTGTGCCTCAGCTAATCGAAGCATGTTTATTTACGGTGGCCCCCTTTATCATAGAAGCATTACTAGTAGTTTATCACATCAGCTCATTTTTGTCACCTTAATTACAATACTTTAACATGTTATTTCTGCAAAGTTATTATTATTTTGTTTCAGATTATTGAATATGATCAAATTCATGTCAATAAAGTGTCATTTAGAAATGTGAGCCATTTTATAGAGCGATTGTTTCTTTTAAAAATGCAAATTCCTAAAAAGAAACATTCACGAGCTAAATATAGTTTACATTTTAAAATATAAACTGCTGGTCACCGTAAAGGCAACACCCTGAAAGAAGCATGCAAATAACATGGAATTTACAACATGCATTAGTGGAGGTGAGATATGCAAATGATTAGAATTTCAGTGCAGACGCACATCACGCGCGCCTGTGGCTCCACTTCAAAGCACTATTTAAGGCTTGGAGATTTCGACGATTTCAAGTTCGGTAATTGTGTTCTTCTTGTGTAAAAAAAAAAGATCAATTACGCCTCGTAGAAAACAGAGATCATCTTTTGATCAAGTATCCGAGTTCGACAGAGGAAGAATAGTGGCCTACCGAGATTGCGGATTATCTTTCAGGGAAACCGATAGACGTGTTGGACGAAACCAAACAACTGTAATGCGGATATGTGATCGTTGGATGCAGGAGGGTACGACGGACCGACGTGTTCGATCGCATCCACCTCAGTGCACCACTTCACGTGCTGACAGGAAAATTGTTCGCATGGCAGTGACAGATCGCTCAGTCACATCACGAACCTTAGCACAGCACATTTAGTCTGTAACGCATCATCCATTGTCTGCGCGTACCATTCGACGCCGTTTACAGCAGAGTGATCTGTCCGCAAGACGTCGATTGCTTCGTCTGCCCTTGAGGCAGAACCTCAGACGTCTCCGCCGCCAATGGTGCGATGAAAGAAGGATGTGGACGGTATAATGGAATGAAATTGTCTTTACTGACGAGTCACTCTCTTCTGTCTGCAACATCACGATGGTTGGATTCGAGTCCGGAGACACCGTGGTGAAAGGATGCTGAACAGCTGCGTTATGCACCGCCACACTGGTCCTGCACCGGGTATTATGGTATGGGGCGGTATTGGATATCACTCTCGCACTCCTCTAGTACACATTGCGGTACTTTAAACAGCCAACGCTACATCTCCGAGGTGTTGGAGCCAGTTGTCCTTCCTTACCTTCAGGGCTTGCCCACAGCCATATTTCAACAGGATAATGCGCGACCACACGTGGCACGCATTGTCCAAAGGTTCTTCGTCAATCGCCAGATTGAATTGCTTCCCTGGCCGGCTCGCTCTCCGGATCTTTCACCGATAGAAAACATGTGGTCCATGGTTGCTCAACGATTGACCCAGATTACATCCCCAGCTGCCACACCAGATCAACTTTGGCAACGTGTGGAAGCTGCTTGGTCTGCTGTACCCCAAGAACACATCCAAAGTCTCTTTGAATCAATGCCGAGGCGTGTGGCAGCGGTGATCTCTAACAATGGGGGCTACTCTGGCTACTGATTCTGGCAGGAACCACACTTCGTAGAAGTCTATAAATTTAATCAATTGATACTTGGTCAACATGTTATCTACAAAATAAATTTTTCTGTGATATCTCTTTTCTTTCTTGGTGTTGCAATTTGGGTGGCCAGCGGTGTATATACGAGTATGGTGCGCTAATGCATCATTTTAAAATATCATTTGTCTTTTTGCATCTATTTTATGAGAGTGCTACTGAAAGCCAATGAACCTGTCCCAAACTTATGGAGATTTTAATCAATCGTTTTTTTTTCAACATGTGAGTACTGGTTACAACGATATATAATATTATTTTGACAGAGAATACAAAAAATATCAAGGCCAACCGTAAAAAATGGCAGATCTAAAAATGGGAGTCTTACTCAAGAAGAGCTGAACCTATAACGCAAGAAGTTATTGTGGAATATAATTAAATATTGACCTATCAACAATTTTCAGATACACAGGCATACTATTTTATGTAAATAGTTATATGTGTATTGATATATTTTGATCTTATGAAATCCAAGTTAAATTCCTTTCACTTAACAATGAAGCTGCTCGATACCCTAGTTATAACAACTCAACTATATGCTTCTCCAATCTGGTCAGATGAACAAGAGTTAATATTGAAAAAATTCAAGATACCTTTCTGAGACGATCTCTAAATCTCCTAAATTATACCCCAGGATATATTTTAAGGACAGAAACAGGAAGAACATCTCTCGCAGTGATAGCAAAGAAATTATTGTTAAAATTCTGGCTAAGAATGTTAAAAATGGACACTACGAGATTACTTTCAATCTGTTTGCCTCACTTGTGGGATGTTTATACCTCTACAAGACAAAATATTGGATTTACAAAGAGTTTAACAAATACACTAAATAACGCCGGTTTCTCATGCCTTATTGGATACTCGGATCACGATATATTGCAAAGTTATATTTCATTGATCATTAGGACAATGTCAGATCAATCGATACAAGAAGACCAATCAAGAATAAGAAATTCAAAACTTTATCCACATTATAAAAATTTCCATACGTCAATAGAAACCGATGATTTCCCTTTACCAGTCAAACGATGTATAGCTCAATCGAGAATACTATTTACAGTCTTAAAAAAATTACGTTCTGACGTTTGAGGCCAAAAACTTAATGTGTATACAGTGTGCCAAGGAAATTACTGAAGAACTCCCCCATTACCTGCTTAATTGTACAGCCCTTGATGCAGAGAGGAAGGCCCTATATCAACAAATTAGATGTATCAACATTTCACCCTACGTATTGCTTTCAAAAATATCAGCAAACAAATATAATGCAATATATTATTATACATTTTTAGATAATAATTATGTAAGGACCAGTCAACAAGTGGATGACTATGAGATGAAGAGTAAAGTCAGTTCAATTTCACTACCTATGTAAATAACACAAGATGATTATTACCTTACCCAATTGGGAGAATCTGTATGGGGCAAGTCCCTAAAAAGGCTTTTGTGTGTGTGTGTGTGTATTGATATATTGAAACATTGATGTGATATATTTAATATTATTTGGTCATTGGACATGTAATATATTTAATATTATTTGGTCATTGGACATGTAATATATTTAATATTATTTGACCATGATGATGTTGTAAATTTAAGAGAGTGCCTTCAATATGTTTCTAAAAATAAGAATTATTAATGACATATTAATTCTCTCTATTTTCTACATTTTAAATATTGTGGCATGCATGGCGTTAGAAAATAGTTCTAAAAGTGGCCAATAGGTGGCGCCATGGATTTATGCGGCGTTTCTCTGCTCTGACTCTGTTGTTAGTCCTGTTCCTTCGTCATCCCATGTAATAAATGGTTCTGTGCATGATTCCTCCTCCGGCCTCATCCTGCCACCTGTATTATGTAAAGTACTTGTTATATGATATTGCGACCATTTATAATGTAGATAAAGTGTTTTAATAAACTCCCTTGTTCTTCGGCGTTGTGCGGTCGTGACTCTCCTTCCGACAACACATGGCTGCGCCTCTGGTCAGTCCTGACTGTCCCCCCCACCCGTGGTAAGGCTGACGGATACTGCCAGAGGTTAGGGGAGTTTCACGTGCGGCGTGGCTCCCAGGTGGTAGTGTAGGGAAGGCCAACGGTCCAAAGGGTCAGCCACAGTAAGGAAGCGTTAAGAAAGATAGAGCACGCAACATTTGGTGTCAGAAGTGGGATCCTTATTAGTGGACTGACCGGCAGTATCTGGTGGAGAGTCGGGGTTGAGGCTCTGGAAGGAACCAGATAGTTGCCACCTTGTTTGTATGCCTGTGGAGACCAGAGGACAGAAAATGGCCTCAGAAGAACTTTTGAAGCAGTTCATGGGCCTTATGAGGCAAGAAAGGGAGCAAGAAAAGGAGGAGGAAGAACGGAGACGAGAACAAGAAAGGGAAGAGAAGCTGAAGCGAAGAGAAGAAAAAGAGGAGAAGCTGAAGCGTGAAAAGGAGGAGGAAGAGCGGAGACGAGAACAAGAAAAGGAAGAGAAGCTGAAGCGAAGAGAGGAAAAAGAGGAGAAATGGGCCAAAGTGCTGTCGGGGATAAGGGTGGAGCTCAAGGGGGAACTGGCTGCCCTGGACAGCAAGATGGGAGAGATAAATATCGCTTTGGAGAGCGAAGTAGATGAGAGGAGGGGAGAGTTTAAGAGGCTTGAGGATGAGCTGGCTCGTCTAAAGAGTAGTGGAGGTTTTGTGGCTGGGACTGCCTCTGCAGTATTAAAAATTACTCCACCAACCTTCGACGGACAGAGTTCCTTCGGGAATTATATGAGACAATTTGAGGCAGTTTCCCTCAACAATGGATGGGGAGAGGCCGAAAGGGCAATAAATCTCATTGTGGCTCTACGGGGACCAGCATTGGACCTGCTTCAGACAATCCCGGAGCAGGACCAACGGAGTTACGTAAGTTTGGTAAGTACTCTAGAATTGAGATTTGGGGATCAGCACTCAAGACACGTATTCCAATCTCAACTAAAGCTGAGAAGGCAGAAGATGGGGGAAAGCCTACAGGAATTCGAGGCCGACCTGAAGAGACTTTGTCTGATGGCATACCCCAGCGCTCCGATAGATTTCATCGATCAATGGGTGGCTCAGACTTTCATCGAGGGTATTCGGAATGTCGAGGTGCAGAAGACATTGAGACTGACCTCCTTCAACACGTCAAGAGAGGCGCTGATTCGCGCGCTAGAAATAGACGCGGCATTTAAGATCAGCGACTCAGGGCCACCCAGGGTTCGTAAATCTGAGTTGACAGAGGAAGACGGTGCCGTTGGGGGCTCTAGAGATTCTGGGATTGAAGAAATAATCAAAAGATTGGACAAGTTGGAAGAAGCTGTTAAACATCGCAGAAGACCGGTTGGACCTTGTTTCCGCTGTGGTAAAATGGGCCACCTGAAAAGTCAATGCACTTCCAGGTTGTCCACCGAACAGCAGCAGGAAAACTAAAATCTGCCAGCGCTAAGGGGCGACCGTTGGCAGGAGTGGACGCAGTCCCTAAGATCGTCTCTATCCAAAGAATGAGGAGGGCGTGGGACACGCTGATGATAGAGATTATTGTAAACTCGAAAAAAATTAAAGCAACTGTTGACACCGGAGCGATGGTCTCCTTGATAAGAAAGGATGCGCTGAGAACTGCGCCGAGGCCGTTGCATCGAAAAATGATGCTGAGGATCGTCACGGGGGATACTGCACCAATTGAAGGAGAGCTTGATGTGGATATCCGTTTGGGGGGGACCCGTTTCGATCATAGAGTACTGGTGGCAGATATCGAGGATGAGTTTATTCTTGGCATGGACATCATCCAGGAGCATGGCTTCACGTTCGACCCAACACAGGGTATCCTAAGGTTAGGCGACGAAAGCTTCGTGTTGTCAACAGAGGGTGAGAAGTGTGAAGGCGTCCGACTCTTCGCCTGTGAAAATGGGTGTGTCAGTGGAAACTGCGAAGGGGTTATCATGACGGTTGCCGAGGCACCCCTTGGGAGTGGTGTTGGCTTGATTGAGCCAACTTGTGACGCAAGGCAGAACCTTTTGGTGGCCAGGGCTATTGTCAAGACCGCCGACAAGAAAGTTCCAGTTAGACTGGCCAACGTTTTTCCGAGTGGAATCAGCATCAGGAAGGGAGACTTTCTGGCAGTTTGCTCGCCAATCTCGAGGATCGCCACGACAGAAGGAACTAACTGCCAAAGTAGAGTAAACAGGGTGGGGCAGACAAAATTGGAGATAGACCTGAAAGACCTGACAGAGGATGAAGCTCGGATGGCTCGTGCATTTATAAAGAAAAATCAGGATGCCTTTTCTACTGGTAATGGGAAGTTGGGAAGGACAGACTTGGTCCAACACAAGATTTATACCGGAAATGCTCGGCCAGTCCGGCAACCTCCTAGACGGGTGCCAATGGCAAAACGAGACGAGGTAGTAGGGCTGTTGCATAAATTGAAGCAGGATGGAGTCATAGAAGAATCCAACAGTCCGTGGTCTTCACCCGTGGTTCTGGTAACAAAAAAAGATGGGTCTACAAGATTTTGTGTGGATTATCGAAAGCTGAACGAGGTTACCAAGAAGGACAGTTACCCTCTACCCCGGATCGATGACACTCTGACAACATTGGCGGGGTCATCTTGGTTCTCTACATTGGATCTAAAGAGTGGATACTGGCAGGTAGGCGTACATCCGGCTGACAGGGAGAAAACGGCATTCAGTACCGGGAATGGGCTCTATCAATTCACAGTGATGCCTTTCGGGTTGTGTAACGCGCCGGCTACTTTTGAAAGGCTGATGGAGCTCGTACTTAGGGGACTAACATGGAAAACTTGCTTGGTCTACCTCGATGATGTAATGGTTATGGGCAGGACGTTCGGGGAACATCTTAAAAATTTGCAAGAGATCTTCAATAGATTCAAGGCGGCGAATTTGGGGTTGAATCCTAGGAAGTGCCAGCTGTTCCAGAAGAAGGTAGAGTTTTTGGGCCATACAGTGTCTGCGAAGGGGATCCAGACAAGCGAGAGCAAGATCCTTGCTATCAGGGATTGGCCCAAACCAAAGGACAAGCACGAACTGCGAAGTTTCCTTGGACTCTGCACATACTACAGACGGTTCGTAGAGGGATTTGCAGACATTGCTGCCCCGTTGCACAGATTGACAGAGGCGAAATCGACCTTTCACTGGAATCAGGATTGTGAGAACGCATTCGTGACCTTGAAAGGCGGCCTATGCTCCAGTCCAGTTCTGGTGTATCCCCAACCTGGGATGAGATTTGTACTGGACACAGATGCCAGTAACAGCGGTATTGGAGCCGTTCTGTCTCAGGTTCAAGATGGAGAAGAGCGAGTGATCGAATATTATAGCAAAATCCTAACCAAACCTGAGCGAAACTACTGCGCTACAAGAAGGGAGCTCTTGGCCATAGTCAGATCAGTGGAACATTTCCACAGGTATCTATATGGGCAAGATTTCTTGGTTAGGACCGATCATGCCGCACTCACATGGCTACTACAGATGAAAAATCCTGAAGGCCAGGTGGCGAGATGGTTGGAAAAGCTGCAGCAATACCATTTTCAAATTAGACACCGGCCTGGGAAAAGACATCACAATGCGGATGCGCTGTCCAGAAGACCTTGCGGAAGTTGCAAGCATTGCGAAAAAATTGATAAAAATGAGAGCGAGGCGACATCGAGAGGGACGACTGTGGTACCGAGCGACGAGTGGACCCCTGCAAGCTGCAGAGCCAGCCAGCAACAAGACTTGAATATCGGTCCAATTTTGGAATCAAAGGAAAACGGAAACCTAAGACCTAGCTGGGAGATCATATCGGAGGAGAGCCCAGCACTTAAGGCATTATGGGCACAGTGGGACTCCTTGAGGGTTGAGAGCGGACTGCTGAAGAGAGTTTGGGAAAGTGCTGATGGGAGGAGCACAAAAATGCAGCTAGTGGTCCCGGAGGTTAAAATTCCTTGTGTCCTGCGGGAGGTGCACAGCGGAGCCTCGGGATCTCACTTTGGCGTGACGAAAACCTTGAGAAAGGTTAGAGAGAGGTTCTACTGGGTATATTGCCGGGAGGACGTGGAAAATTGGTGCAGGCGATGTACCACATGTGCTGCCAGCAAAGGCCCACAAACTAGGTCCAGAGGAAAAATGAGAGAATACAACGTGGGAGCGCCTTTCGAAAGGATCGCGATTGATGTGGCTGGCCCATTTCCGGTCACAGAGGATGGAAACAAATACCTCTTGGTCGCTATGGACTACTTTACGAAGTGGCCCGAGGTCTACGCGATTCCTAATCAGGGGGCTGCTACGGTCGCAAGGGTTCTTGTAGACAACCTTATCTGCCGATTTGGTGTGCCATTAGAACTGCACTCAGATCAGGGGCGGAACTTTGAATCGGAAATATTCCGAGAATTGTGCCAGGTATTGGGAATCTGGAAAACAAGGACTACTCCCCTGCATCCACAGTCGGATGGAATGGTGGAAAGGTTCAACAAGACCATGGTGGAGCACCTATCCAAGGTTGTGGAGCAGAATCAAAGGGACTGGGACCGTAGACTGCCGCTGTTCCTCATGGCGTACCGAGCGGCCATTCACGAAACAACGGGTCAAACACCGGCCAAGGTTATGTTCGGACGAGAACTACGACTCCCTTGTGACTTAGAATTTGGCACCCCTGGAGGACCACCAGTAGAGGTGACCAGTTATGTGGGCGAACTGAGAGGTGTGCTGTCGGAAACTCATAAATTGGTTAGGAAAAAAATCCAGCTAGCAAGTCACCGGATGAAGACTCACTACGATCTAAAAGCAAACCATGAAGGATTCAAAGAGAATAATCTGGTATGGATGTTTAATCCAAAGAGAAAGAGAGGGCTCTCCCCAAAGTTAACACCAATGTGGGAAGGACCCTACAAGGTCGTCAAGAGAATCAACGACTTGGTCTACCGCATCCAGCGAAGTTCGAAAGCAAAACCAAGGGTCGTCCATTTGAGCCGGTTGGCACTCTTCCAGGGAGAGCAATCAGAGTGGACCTGATCGGGGCGATCAGGTTTGATTGGGGGGCAGTGTGGCATGCATGGCGTTAGAAAATAGTTCTAAAAGTGGCCAATAGGTGGCGCCATGGATTTATGCGGCGTTTCTCTGCTCTGACTCTGTTGTTAGTCCTGTTCCTTCGTCATCCCCTGTAATAAATGGTTTTGTGCATGATTCCTCTTCCGGCCTCATCCTGCCACCTGTATTATGTAAAGTACTTGTTATATGATATTGCGACCATTTTAATGTAGATAAAGTGTTTTAATAAACTCCCTTGTTCTTCGGCGTTGTGCGGTCGTGACTCTCCTTCCGACAACACATCGCTGCGCCTCTGGTCAGTCCTGACTGTCCCCCCACCCGTGGTAAGGCTGACGGATACTGCCAGAGGTTAGGGGAGTTTCACGTGCGGCGTGGCTCCCAGGTGGTAGTGTAGGGAAGGCCAACGGTCCAAAGGGTCAGCCACAGTAAGGAAGCGTTAAGAAAGGTAGAGCACGCAACAATATGTTAAATCATATGAAATCTATGAAAATTCGAAACTATTATAGACGCGTATGATTATTTTAAAAATTAAACAATTTATACTGCTCTAATTGTTTAATTTTTAAAAGAATCATACGCATCTATAATAGTTCCGAATTTTCATAACAGATGGCGCGCTAATGTATCATATTGTTAATCTATATATTAATTATTGAAAGTAGTCAAGGAGACACGTTCGAAGTGCTTAACTGGGATGACTTATCCCACACGCCGTATTCACCGGATATTGCTCCTTCTGACTACCTCATTTTGATCGATGACTCACGGGCTGTGTAAGCAGCGCTTCCACTCATATAACGATACAAAAATAAAGTCACTTCATAGAATCCTCAGAAAATGAGTAGTTCTTTTAACGTAGAAGGATCTGCCTTTTACCTAAAAGATGGAAAGTGGTGTCTAGCGATGGATAATATTTTGAATAAACGGTTTGTTGTGTGATCCTCTTCCATAATAAAAATTTCATTTCAGAAAAACAAAATTCCGTTTAAAGTTAATGCACACATACAATATAAGTGCTTAAAATTATTCTGTGCCTCTAAAAATCGGTACATTTTGTTGAAGAAGTTATTACTTTGATTTTGAGAGGTATGTCTTACTTCTATTGTGAAAATCATATTTGAAAGATATTGATTTTCCTTGGTTTTGATATCATTGTTGACTTCCTTTTGATAATATTAAAGTGGAAAGTGTTCACGAAATGGAGGATGGAGCGGTGTTCAGCCACGGTGGGAGTCCTGTGCCCGGCGCGTGCTCAGGCTGGTGAGGCGAGTAATAAGCGTCGCCGATCCTCGCAGGACGATGGCCTCCGCCTCCCGCTCCGCATGATAGCTGGTGTCTTCCTGAGGGAGACGCTGGCAGAAGGCTCCCAGGTGCCGCGCGTCAGGAACGCGGCCCACGTTGATTGCGTTTGGGCAGGGGAACTATCGGAGAAGTCTCCGATAGTCGCCCGTAGCCAGTGCTTGGGAGCCAGCAGGTCTTGCGGCCACAGGAACCTGTTGTCTCCTCGAAGACGCATGGATCTCAGGATGGCGGGGTTCAGAACCCTTTGTCCAGGTCATGAAAATTGAACGCGGCTTGCCAGAGGCTCAGCAGTCTCCTCCTCCTCCTAGGTGAGAGCCAGACGTCAGGAACCGGCGATGTCACCCAGCTGCGAAGAGTAGCCAGCCGTTGATGGCGCTGCGCAGTGAGGCCTGGACCTCCTTCAGGCAGGCGAGCCGAAGCCGGCCCACGATGTCCACAGGACGACGCCACCTTTGGAGACAGAATGTGCCAGGATGCCCCCAGGAAACCACTAGACTCGGCTCTCGTTTCCCACAAGAAGCGCGCAAGCAGCTGGCTAATTGCGGTTTCAGATGGAACGTAGTCGTG
This sequence comes from Cordylochernes scorpioides, assembly GCA_030710605.1. Taxonomy (NCBI): domain Eukaryota; kingdom Metazoa; phylum Arthropoda; class Arachnida; order Pseudoscorpiones; family Chernetidae; genus Cordylochernes; species Cordylochernes scorpioides. The sequence continues at coordinate 51,670,246 of CP092867.1, forward strand.
AAGGTGGGGCATGATGAATCTAGAATTAAGCGGCGCGGGCACAACCCACCAATGACAGGCCGCGGGTGAAGGGAGACCATCTCGCGATGGCCACTCCAGCAGTCCCATCAGGTGGGAGGCGCCGGCGTTCCGGATAGAGATTGCTTCGCCCAGAACAATCAGCGACTCGGACGTCCGGAGATACCCAGAGGAGAATCCGTCCGGTGCTTTCAGGAACCGTACCTGAGTTTTCAGCTCTTGTCAAAGTTGACAGCCATCCCTGAGACCATGCGGGGACTCTTCGAAGATCAGGGGAACAAGCTCAAAATAAGCGTCTTCCCTGATGAAGAGTACGATGTCATTCGGATAGACGACCACACAACCACGGCCCAAGATCTTCTCGAGGCGGCGTAGCAGAGGCCCAACTTCGATGCTACCCTGCCTCACTCCGTCGGTTAGAGAGTTTTCGACTGAGCGGTAGGGGACAAATTTGAACTGGAGTGTTGTGAGGAAACCAGCTACAATGGTCCATTAGTTCTTGTAGCTGAGTTAGAGTAGCAGGATTAAATGTCGTTTTAACCGAAGTAACATGGTGCAGGATCTGTCTAGAGCATTAGCTGCAGTACTATCTGGTTTAGTAGGAGGAACATGATATCCCGATTAATAAAGCTAGAGGAAGTTAGCCAAGCTTAAACCACATGTATATAACTCTGATTAAAATATGTGCAATTTAGCTCCGCACAGAGAAGTCATCCAGCCCCAATAGACATTCATAAAACATTCCCTAACTACACATTACTTGGTTGCACAGAGACCTTCAAAATGACTTTGAAGGACCAGAAGCCTGTGTGGCTCTTGCGGGAAGGTTTAAGGTGAGGTTACATCGATGGAATGGTGTATATTGTACTTGAGAGATATTTATAATCCAGGTTCCTGAGCGCAGAATGCCAACTACCCGGGCTGTCCAGCTCACAGACAAATGCCAAGTACTTTTAATCACATTCTGGGTGGATTGCTGAGGAGAACCAGTTGACCAGAGACTTAATCTGGCAGTCTGGCCATAGATGTAGGGTTGAGGTGAGTCAGTCCAAGCAGGCTAGCTGTTTGCATCCTATGTTTCAGGAAATCTGAACAGCGCTGTAGTGGAGATATAGGTTAAACCTTCTGGAACCCGAATTTAAAAGTAGTTAAGAAATGGACAAAACTATATAAGAACTAGAAAAGAGGTGTTTAAAAGGTACACAATAAGTATTCAAGAAGTCTATGTGACCCGGAAAAAAGATCACGTACGATGCTTTTTAATTTCCAACATAGTATGCAAATAAAAAGAAGGGCTCCAGAGGGATCGCCTTTCTATCACGAAGAGGAGCCTCTTGGAAGGCTCAAAGCGCAGTTTAATTCAAAACTATCCAACACACAATTAAAGTTATAAAGCAAAATTGTTTTCCTATATAAGATAAATAAAATGTAAAATCACTGATATGAACTTGATGGTTATATCATATCCATCTACTCATGCTAACGATGAGAAGGCAAGGATTAGCTTATCCTGATTCATAGTTGTCCATATAATTCTCTCCTTGACGGATGACCACAGTACAGTGGATGACAGCATGACAAGAAGGCAGTCCAGATGTCACTACCCCACCTTAGAGCGTCGTGCCAAGATCGCCTCAAGAAATAAAACACCTCTCTGCACCGATAGGAAGAAATTAGAAGACTTCAAGCAGTGTTCCACAGAGCTCAGACTACACGAATATAAATCATCGAGGAATAAGGAGAACATCAATACATTGCCAATGGTCAATTCTATATTAAGAAGACAAAAACGTTTACAGAAAACTAATGGAACTGAGCAATTGTTATTAGAACAGTTCAAGAGATTGGAGAAATAGATTCAACAATGGACTGGTGAGCTTTGTCTTCTTGTTGCAATCTCTCTACGGTTTTATACAACATAGCATATGTATCTGGCTGAAGAAAAACTTCGAAAAACCGAGTAGTCGCCTACTCTTTCTTCCTATTTTTTAAACGTATTTACATATTGTAAGTAAACTTTCTACAAAACTATCTACTTCATCATCAAAACTGACAGAGTTGTAAGTATGTAGAAAAAATCTTATATAAAATATGCTTTATAATTAAATACCATTTCTCTTGTTTCTTTCTACAAAAAATGTATATTAATAATACATTTTGTTATCTATATAATAAATAATTAATATATTTTATATAGTTTTAAATTTTGTCATTTTCTTTCTCTCTTGTTCCACAACTACTACGCTTCAAGATATGTCTAGGGTGTTGTTGTATTTTCTAAAGGCACTAATCAAACATTTGTTTTAAAATAGGCCGAAAGAGTATGTTTTAGGCAAAAAGATAAATATTGCTTCTTTGCTATCTCTAAGCTCAGATTCTGTTCATTCTAAATTCCTATTAAATATATTTTTGTTGTTGTTGTCGTGTCCAAAGAAGAGTCTTAGATGTCTCCATGCATCTCTCTCCATCACATCAGCAGCAATATCCACTATCTTGCTCTTCATTGGAAAATGGGTGCCGTTGCCACGTTAGTCACCTTGGAAACGAACCAGAATTTGGTCAAATATTCCAAGGGTCCAGGGGGGACCGCAGGGAGGTGTGGTCGGATTTCTCCCCTCCAATATACTTTTGGAAACCTAAAACAAAAAAAAAAAAAATGCAATTTATATTCTCTGTTTTATGGCGTGACCTATATTTCCAATATTATCATATTCTGTGATACCATCAGTATGTGGACCTTTCTTTTTTATTTTAATTATTCCAAATACATCTAATACGGGTCATGATAATCATAGTGGTTAGCCAGCGACTACTTTTACCGTGGTGTGAACCATATGTCTACCCATGTAAAAAGCAGTTAGACTTTTACATTTACAAATGTGCCAAAAAACTCTGCCTAGTTACTTCCATTCATTGGTAGTGTTGGAAGTTTGCAAGATTGGGAAAAATTTGAGAAAAAAAAATCATAAATTTTTTTACCAAATGTGGGATTTGATCCTTAGTTGACGATTGAAAGTACACTGATATTGGAATTTCTTTTATTCAAAAACTAGAAAATCGCAACTAAATTACAATCATTCAAAACAATTTAACTTTCGGCAATGATATTTAAATAAAAGAATTTAAGATTATTTAGTTTTTTAAAATGTTTTTTTACATGATGACAACATAATATATCGTTAGTTTCGCGTGTTGCACACATAATAAAAGTCTCACGTATATATATATTAATCTCTGGCGTTACCCTAGAACTAACCAACGATGCCGTTCCAACATAGCACCAGCCAAGACCAGCCCATAACGTAGGTATTTCGGTTCGCGGCCTCGACAGTTGCATAGATGGCAAAGGGGCCTAAGGAATTTCTTCTCAAAATTTAGTGATGTGGAAAGGCCATCGTCATCCATCACACAGATACTTTCGGTTTCCTCAACTTCGTTGACACACAACCCGCGAACCAGGCTGTGGAAAACGCTAATGGACATATCTTAGACGGGGAAGTGATCAGTAGACATTTCCCTTTCTTATGTCCCAAACATTGCCGCTTCGAGATTTCCAGGTCGTCCTAGAAACAATGTATTTTTTGGAAGGTACCTGGGCCGCCCTAACAAAAACGCCTCTTCTTGAAAAGGTACCTGAACCATCCTATAAGTAAGGCCTCAACTGAAGGTACCTAGGCCTCCCTAAAAACAACGCCTCTTTTGGAAGGGCCCCTGGCCGCCCTAACTTCAATCCAAGAGACTTCCGCTCTGATGCTAACCATGACAAAGAAAGACACGACAGCTATCACTTTGGCTTCCATATCTTATAGGGGGAGATACGATAGCGATAATCACGGCTCCTTCAACAAGGGAATCCCTTATGGAGAAGAAATCTTGAAGTCCAACAGAGATTACGTAAATAGCTCAAGACCATTCTATATACAGTTACGAGCGTCATTCCTCATCTTCTAATCAATCAGTCACCAGTTTTCATCTCTGTCACCGTTTGCTTTTTTTTTTTGAATGGCGCCCTCCTATTGGTTGGCTACGGTCACGCCACCTTTGCTCCCCCCCATCATGCCCCCACTCGCCTTTTCGTTTATGTAATTATTGTGTTGAAGCGGGTCGCTCCTTAAATAAATGCATATATTAGTTAATAACCAAATGGAATCCTCTCTTTCTTTTTCCCTGTAAGAGACGCCTACGGAAGCCAACAATACATAGACAGATAAAGCACATAGGCTATAGTTATTAACTAAAATATGCATTTATTTAAGGCGCCAATTTATAATTGTAACAAATAGTATTTGAATCAAAACATTCAATCGGGTAAAACACGGGCGTTGCCCGGGTCATTCGGCTAGTTTCCTATAAGACTAAGAGTCGAAGATGACTATCATGGCCACCTAGGAGACCACCGCCAGCATAGAAGTGGGAGATCCTTTCATCCAAGGTATTCGCCCTCCTGAGACCAGACCAATAGAGAATAACTAAGATTTTTCAAAAGGCTTATATGCAATTTAAGAACACTTAACCGATTTTAAAAGGATCAGTTAACTTAAGCTATACAAGATATATATAATTACGGCCAATTTTTAAATGATAATGGTCTCGAAACCTATTTTATAAAGCGTTGAATTTTATTAGATGAGAACTCGGACAATTTGATTGGAAGCTCAATTTTTAAAATTGATTTTATGCTCTTTGATAATACAAATAAAATGGACATTTTAAATATTTTTGATAAAATCTTAGGGCACTTGTTTCTCTAGAGATAATACATGGACAGAATCGTCTTTTTGCGTATATAGGAAAACAAAATAGTTCTTTCTTTCAAAACCTTTATTTTTATATATATGTTGAATCCTGTAGAATCTTGTAGAATCCTGTCGACTTAAACTATGGTGAGGTATCTAGTAAACTTAATCTATGGTGTGAAATCCTGTCGACTCTCGCTATACTGTGATAACCGAGGGTCTCTCGCTGTGGTGTGGTAACCGAGAGGGGCAAACCTGTAGTAACCGAGAGGGACAGTCAGGAGGTGGAGAGTTTTCCAGTACCTCTCTGCACCTTGGAAGACCTTTAACAGTTCTCACAGAGTACAGGCAGTCGTGGTCGAGGCAGAGTGGAAATCTTGGGAATGTCCACACAAAAAAACGAAGGGACACAGTTGTACTAGGAAAGTTCCGTGAACAGATAGGAGTCGAGCTAGGAGCGAAAGAATGGAGATTTGGGAAAAGTTCTTACTGGTCTACATGGTCGATGGTGCGGACCTTGGTGACAACTGACGAGGGCTTCCACTGATGGTGAACTGACTATTTATTTCCGCGAATTGACAGCTTTATATATCTTTGCCGAGAGGAAGTATTGGATTTCAGAGGATGCAACAAGGGCGTGGATAGGAAGCGATATTGTACACTCTGGCAATGCCCTGGCAGTTTCCTATCTTTAGGCCTCGTAGTTGGACTTCTATCTCAACTCTCAATCTATTACAGAGTTTTATTTATTTATCCTCAGTTTATACCAAGTACATTACATGTGATCATGTAATGACATATGTCAATCATTCGTATAATTATTTAAAGAAGTGTTTCTATTATACAACATGACAATCTTGTTATATTATACACAATATAAGGTTGTTGGTTTAAATTACCACATATATATATATATATATATATAAAATATCTGGACTCTGTCTTCTTTGTGCCGACCTTCCTCTGGACTGTGCCCTCCGCAAACCTGCTGAAGACATGGGGCCGCAAGGTCATTTTGGTAAAAATCAATCATTGGCTAAAAAATCTATTAGTTCTCCAGAAGTAATTGCAGCATAAAATCATTAAAGCATCTTTAACGAGATCAGTTCTTTCATATTGATTGAAATCTTACAATGTTAACTTGAACCAAACAAGTCAACAGATTCTATTTATGAAACATATTCAATGAGTAGTGAGTAGAAAAACAATAGTATTTCAAAACCCAAGATGTTTAAATTCTTATAGAGTGTACTGAAAACATTTAAAAATATTTTTGTTTCATTCAAAATATATTTAGAAAACAAACCTAATATAAATGATTAACATTCAAAATGAAAAAGGGCCAGTTTTATTTGACACAAAATGATGAAATTCGCATAATATACTTTGAAATCTTTGAAATATTTACATATACAAAAGAGGTAATTAAAAATATATGTACAAATATTATTTGCAATTCTCTATTCAAATATTTGATTTTGAACAAAGCCTGAATTTAAATACCTTTATAGCTAAAATATTTTATATAAAGTCGAGAGAAAAATGATAATTTTTTATATCTTTCTAGTACTAAAAAAAATTCGTTTTAAAAATAATTTTACATTGAAAAATAGCGCTCAAAGATATTATTTATCCAAAATTATTTTGATTATCATATAAAGGTAAAATATAAAGTTTCATAATTACAAATCCCTGATTATTCAATTTGAATTCTTGTAGATGTAAATACCTATTTGAGCAAGGTCTTTCCGGCGGGTAGGGCTTTCTATAGAGGTGGAGGGCTTCTAGATAGTTCCATGGGGCGATCATGATCAAATCTTGGTCTTCTATAGTAAATTTCCATGGGCTCTGTTTATTTCTAAATGTTCTGTAAGGCTGGTGTCTATAATGTACTCTCCTATTGTTTAAACCACAAACTTCCACACATCAATAAGCATACATTGGAACTCCCAGTATTCCGGTTCATAATTTTCGTAGTGCCAGATGTTGAACATAGTAGGGACTCAGTTTCTTCTAGTATTATTTTATTGATATTCCATGTAATAATTTACATTTATAAAATTGCCATGAAGTACTGGTCTCTGATTAAACATCATAGCTAGCATTGATTCAAACATGTATGTGAAAATGACGTAACCTCGGGATGTGGTGTTATTTTCGCGGATGACCCTGGCATAAAACACCTCACCGTAAATGGAGAAAAAATCCGATAGGTCCTTATCAGTCGTGATGATGTTGAGGTTTCTCACTACGAGGATTCTACTTGGTCTGACCTCCTCTTCTTGGGTGTCTCTGCCCTGGTAAGCCATTGCTGTTCAACTTTGGTCTGAAGAATGATATTTTAGATGACAATATATAATATGATTTTTCAAGTTTCGCTACACTACTATGAGAGTAAAATATGCTTATATACGTTTTGTTATTAAATTACTATGTAAATATTTAAAATAAATTATCGCAAATAAATTTGCCTATATATTATTTTTAAAAGTAGATTTGTTTTTTTTTAAATAGTTATAATTTGCTCAAGTTTTTATTGTTGTTGTTTCAAATAATGGAAGTTAAATAGTATCAATGCACACTTTTAAATGCAAGACACGAAGAGTGTCTATCGCGCATTTTTCATTTTTTAATTTTAAAAAATTGAAGTAAGATTCCTTTTATAATCTTATTTTCACGGTAATATATATTGTTCTCAAAATAATTTCCAAATTGTATATATTGTGTATTAAACCTATTATTCCTTAGATTTCATAATTGTCTTTAAAATTTTGAGACACACTATAAAAATATCGTTTTTCACTGGTCCAACAATGGAGTCAATCACTAAAGACATGTGGGGAAGCAAGTCTGCTATTAGACTCTGAAATGTCTCAGATTTCGAGACTTTGTCTTCCTTTTGGCGTCCATTGCATCAGCAGAATAATTCTTGACCTGTTTGCCCCGTTTAGCTCGATCGAGTCATCCTAAATAGAAATATGTAGATAACAATAAGAGTAATGGCGGATGTCATTGATAAGAAGTGACCAAAGGTAAAAGCGACGAGTTACTCTATTGTAGGGGTGTGAGTTTGGCGAGATTTCGGACAATAACCTGTATTCCTATTAGAGCCTGTTGAAGGGCGTTATTGTTCGAAGGCTTGACAAGCTCACACCTCTTCCATAAAGTCACTAATCGCTTTACCTTTGGTCTCTTCTTAGCAAATATATATAGCTTGGGGTGAGGCGACGCTATAAGCTAACTCTTTAAAGAAGGTGCCAACTGGGAGGTGTGGAAACCCTTTGTTAAGATGGTCATGGCCAGGTTTGGTGAAACATGTACAATTCCTAGAGAGAAATAAAATTTAATTTATTAAATTCCATATATTAATTCATATAACTCAGTTACAGGATGATGGTATTCATATCCCAAAATAGGAAATATCTTTCAAAATGCACTTCAACAATGCATCTTGGTTTATCACCCTAATACAGATGTATCTTGACGATGGAGAATATGCTACAGAACCAGTTTTGCCAAATGAGACAAAAGTCAACAGATATACCAAGGTTTCCTGCTGTGAACCTCATCAGTACAAGACTATTTCATAACATCCTACATCTACCGATTTCTCAACTCTATCCTGTAGGATATTAAGAACTCGAAGCAGCCTATATACTGATGATGACCATATCCCGAAACCATGGTATGCAAGTTGTATTTTGTCTGAATTTCCCAAAAGTGGTATTCTGGCACATGATCAAAAAGCACGCTTTGTACTGGTTGATACACCAAAATCTATTGCTTTAATGTATCTTAAAAGTGAAAGAGTCTCTTTTAGTACATATAATTATATTATTTGCTATATTTAGAATCGGTTAAAATTATGTTTCAGTGTTATAGCATTTGAATTTTAGACGCTTTTATGTTTATGTTTCCAGTTGTTGGTGGTGTTGTCCTGACCATTTAAGAGCCTCAGATGTCTCCGTGCATCTCTATCACAGCAGTCGCAATGTTCTTTATCTTGAGTTGGTAAGCTACCTGTTTTGGGTCTATGTTAACTTTATGAAAGTCTGCGGCCATTGCTAGACATGAGATCATGTAGTAGGTGTTAGTTACACACCAGGACAATTGTTACATGTACTGGTTAAACCTTTCAACTTTGAAAAAATCAAACATTGTAGTCAATTATAATTAAGAAACACATTTTGGGCGTCAAATCAATGGTATGGTATGTTAAAC